>OU538800.1:8762500-9387500 GCA_912999815.1 Campaea margaritaria
GAACATCGATTCCATTATCCAGACTAAGTAAGAAAATACCGTAGCTAACTAGCTATCTACAAAATTTTATTTTATTACTCACTCCACTCGCGATTTCCTTGTTTTTACAAACTTCGACACCCCATTTCGGCCCCTTTTATTTACTCACTTTATTTTTCAAATTACATGTAGTACCCATGTTATAAAAACAAAATAATATTATATTTTTGTACCAAATTTGAACCATTTTGGCGTGATTGGATAACAAACAAACAGCCAAACTTTTGCATAATAATTATTGATTACTAGCTTATTACTAGTTCAGTGGCTTCACCCGCGTCAACTAAAATGTAAATGTTGGATGATGATGATAAAAAGTAAACTTAAACATTCCTTCCACAGACCAGATTCGCTGACAATAGAAGGACCAGCCAGCAGGATGATTGCGAACTTCAAGCAACTCTTGGAGCACCCCATCATCGCCATAATGACCAACACTATGAAACACAACATCAAGATGATGAAGACCTTGACGAGATGTGGTAAGCATTGATCTATGTGTAGACCATCAACCAGGCAATCGGCAAGGCGACACCCTTTTATGGTGAAAATACCACCCGTAAACGAACCACAATACAATATAAATCTTCATTTATATGTATTGAGATAAATTAAATTAAATGATTTGAGATTTCAGACAGAACATACCTTCACTGTTGACTTGAACACACCTGAGTTGTTTTAGAAACACTAACCACTGCAATCTTTGCAGTTCATATATAATTAACTGCACATAAGCCTACCTCAATATAAGCACGTAGACTTTCATGTTAGGTAAATCGATGTTGGAACAATAACTATCATTATTCCATATATTAATTTTTAGAACCCTACATTTATGGGACCAAAAATCGTCAGGCTGGCGATGATCAATCTGATCCTCTCGGTGACAGTTTTATAGAAGATACTGTACCGGATAATACAGAAGACCTCCCTCCAGCACCTCAGGACGATCCCGTCTATGAGATTCCCATCAAAGAAGAGCAAAATAATGACATTAACGATAATTTAAACGATAACGTCCACTTAGGCGATGGCGACAGCGACTTATCTCCAGAAGCTAACGGGAACAGCAATGACATGTCAGATTATGTCTTAAAAAAGAACGATAGTGTTGAAATAGAAGTTCCGGTTAATGGCAAACTAAATAGGTACAAGCTTAATCGTGAAGAACACTTTGTTATTTCTAAAGTTCCGTAAAATAAATAATTTAAATTGGTGACTCGTTACTTTGTATATTTTATTTACCTACCTTGCTGTCACTGGCGCCAAAGTCGACGCAGATAACGACACCACATCGACAAGACAACATACAACATCGACCGATATCGGGAACGAAAATGAAATAATGCGCTTCAATGTATCCAGACCGCTTAGTTTTGTTTGTGAGGATGTGTCTTTGAGTAGATAGGTAGGTACCTACGTGCCGCTGCCGTCTATTTATTGGTGGGTAGTTAGAGAAGCATTATCCTTAGATTCGAAAAACGATCCTCCAAGAAGTACTTATGTACTTACTTACATAAAAAAACCTTTGGGCAATTGAGTAAAAAGGAATTATTTGTATGCTCGAAGGACCAAGTTATCACAATTGGAGCAAAACTTTAAGAGCGTCAACCTAGGTAACCGTTAATTTTATTTACGGGGTTATTCTGTCTACGGGGTTGGAAAACTCATTTAGTTATTCAGAGCTCATACAAGTAGTTTAATTATGTAGGCGATTTAGCGGGAAACCGAAAAAATATGACGTTGTTATTGTATTTTTTTCTGAAACTTGTGCTTCTTCATGTGTTAATGTGTAACAATATTGTTGGAAAATTATCCGGGAAATAAAATAGAAGTGTGTTTAAATTCACGATTTATTAGTCGAATTCTGGTGTGCAACTTTGTTCCTACTTTTACCGTCAAACTGACATCTGCGAACTGACAGCATACCGTCACGTCAACTCCTCAGCTGTCTATCTCTCTGTCTGTCAACGTCAAACGCCCACAAGTTGCTTACAATACAAAAATTTACAAAATGTTACAATATGTTTCGCTAACGATAAAAATAATTTAAATTAAATTAAAGTTGTATTATTTAATAGTAGTTTGTGCCGTGTTATGTGTGATGTGTGAGCAAAAATGTCTGAAGAGGAAACTATAGATATCGAGAAAGAACTCGACGAACTCTTAACAAAAATCCAACCGAATTTACAAGACGTTATCAAAAGAGTAAATATTTACCACTATTCTATAAATAAATTGCATTTTACAACTGGAGGTCAATTATTGATAATGCTTATGTATTTTCAGAGCTTCACCAATGTAGTTCTGCAGCAAACAAAGAATGGGGAACAAGTTAAACCGGACTGTTTATCAGACACTTCCTACTTTGCCAAAAATACCCAAGTGTATGTTATTATGTTAATAATTACTATAAATTAATAAATTCTATGACAACTGAATGACCTGCTCTCCTCCTCTCCATTGTATATAAAATGTTATCTAAACAAGGACTCCATTTAAGCAGGTTCGCTATGCACACACTCTGCATGGTGGAACTTTCCTTATTTCAAATATTTATTTGAAAACTAAGAGCATGGATGCTGATATATGTCTCTGTATCATAGTGTTGAAAGTCATTTCTCAAAACATTCACTTTTGTATTTTGATTTTTTTTTTATTAGCCAGTTAAAGAATCAATCATGGAGTTGTTCAATATCATTGTAATAACTAATTTATCTAATAATATATCTCACCTCGAGAATACAACAGGAAAGTCTTTATTACCACTAATTGATAATTTCCTAATACGAAAATACATTTGCTAGTAAAGAACATGTTTCTCCATTTACAGTCGTATTTTCATTGGCAGTATACCTACTTATTTTGAAATTTTTATTAATTTTTTTATTTGACTGAGTGACAAGACAAGCAAGACGTTCATCTGATGGTAAGCACTACGCCTGCCCATAACAGTTACACTGCCACCAAGAACTTTGCATTGTATAATATTAGTTTAGTTATATTAGTTCTTATTATTCTATTCTGCTTCTATTCTGGACTAGGCCACATAATATGGGCTCCTAATACATAATGACGTGTGTTGGTTGCTAGATTATAAATTGATTAAATATCATTCGGCCATTAGACTTAAATGGCCCGACTTATAAAGGCCTCTTATATTGACAAACTTAATTTAAATCCCATACAATACAAAAATACTGTTTCAGAAACCTAACAAGACTGGAGTTAGTGAAGGCACCAACATTCCACGTGCAATCACTGTCGTTAGACCTCAAGTGTATGGCGTTGTCCCTACGCTGTTCACTAGGAGAGGTCAGCATTAAAGGACTCTACAGTGCATTTAATGAGAACCTGTATAATTTGATACCGGTGCTCTCGGAAGGACATGTTGTGTGAGTTATTTTACCATTAAGAACTATTAGGGCCGACACTGCATTATGCGGTACCCTGCGTGGTTTCATACAAAGCGCTCCGTTGTGGGGATAAGCCTGGGGTGTGTTTGGTATGAAACTGCTTGGGTGACACAGCTTGTAACTTTAGAGGTAAAGAAAAAAGTGCTTCCATAAATACTTGGTTAGGTATTGTTTATTTCTACCTAATTTCAACCTTCTTCTACCTAAACATTCCTTATTTCAACAATATCATTCTTGGCACAGGTCTGTGCATTGAAGAGGATAAGGTAGGTTCAAAATGTTTAATAAACTCGTAATAATAGAATTAGCTGATCTATTGATATGTTAATGAATATTATTTTATAAGTACTTAACTTTATTAAGTCACAAATCTTAACTTTGAATTAGGAGCTTCCACACATATTATCGTATGGACCAGTTTATGAAATTGTTTATTAAAGGCTCCTATTTTGCACCTCGGTTACTGTGTCTCTGTTTTTTTATCTATATACCAATAATAACATTGAAATGTATCAAAATATATGCCAAAATTGAAATGGAAAGTGGAAACTGCTATTTATATGATGCCTAATCTAATGACAAATGATTGTTTGGATGATATGGATATTAATATATTTTTCTAAGTACCAAACAAACGAAAGTCATAGGTTTCAACTAGTACCTAAAATATGATTATGTTGTAGCATATCATGTGCAAACATGACAGCAGACGTGACGATTGGACTGGCGTTTGACGATGATGCCTTCACCTTCATCAACCCTGGGATCGAGTTCATGCATGACGAAGTATTAGTCAAGGTAAACCAAATAAACCACATTGTTAATATTGTGGTTGACCTCAGCATGTCTGTAATAATTAACTACATGCTCATGCTCAAAGTTAACTATGTATGTACATTAGCGGCCTACAATTGTGTCTGCATTTTGTTATTGGAAGTGTTTTTTTTTATTTTCTATTTAGGTACATGTATTTTTTTTATGATCATTATAAAACTCAAAACTCAATTTACTTACGGTACTTGAACCTGCAACCATGTAATATCTCTGCATGGCATATGCTCTGAACCAACAGAGCTCCCAGAACAATGCCGGCCATGTGACGGTATTTAACAAATAGTTACGTTTATAGAAACGAAACGTATGTGCGGCGGATATTTTTTAGGCACTTGTAATTTGTATACTTTCAAAACCCGTGTATAATTCAGCAAGTTTCAGCTGAATAGCCACACAAGGTAAATAGCTTCACGGATTTCATAGGCCATTCAAGCATGAAATTCCTGTACTCACTTCCTTTGATTGAAAGAATAGGTTTTTTTTTTGTATATTCTACTAAGGACTAACATAGTTAAGATGCTATTGTTATTCAGTTTAATGTAATGGACGCTTGACAGAGACGAGCTCATTAGAGTCGCTAATGATATTAATACTGTTCTGAGAAGTCAGCCGTTTGAACAGCTAAACAATTTTAGGTCGATGCAGATTTCTTGCCTTGTTTGTACAAACAAAACAGCAAAATTGACAACAATATTAATGAATTTTATTGATTCCTCTAAAATAAACGCCAACCTGCTGAGTCTGTAGGTCCGCCCAAGGGCTGTGACGTGATTTAACCAATTGATAGATAACAACCGTGACCGGACAGATTTTAATAATTTTTTTTCTTTCTTTCTCTTTTGATAATATGTACAATGTGTTAAGGAGATAACACGTTCTTGTCGCAAATGAGCGATATAACTTTTTTCAAACGTTGTTTCTTTGTTCTGTTATATAATTATAACCAAACTCGACTTAATTTTTCTATGTAACTGAGTAACGGGACGTGCAAACCATTTACCCGATAGTAAGCGCCACGCCTGCCCATAACAGTTACAGCGCCCCCAGAACTTTGGAGTAGACATTGTCGCACTGCACTGCGCTCGTCACCACGAGACAATAGTTCTTAAGTCTCAATACGTTGTTATTAGAACAACTGGCTTGCACTCGTCTTGCATATTTTCCTCATAATACCGTAATTTGTCTCATAATTCCGTAATTTCCTTCTTAATTCCATAAATTTGCCTCATAATTCCATAATGTCTTGCAGTTATCGTGGCCCTCGCCTCAAAGGAACGGCGGTTACGACTTCGCCACGACAGAGCAGTTGGCAAAACACATAGGTAATTAATTAACTATGCAAACGATATAGTCGGTCTACTTTCATACTGATAAGATAACACTCGTTCGACATCTATACGGTGCCTAGCTCGAATTCTATTTAACTGACCTTGAAAACATTAATTAAATTGTGCAGGTGATTGTCTAACAACAGGGTCTCGTGTCTGCAACATGGCTCAATAGCTAAAAGACTTGAGACCCTGGAATCATAAGTAACAAAAAAGCCGAGGGTCTCTCCGGGTCTTCGCGAGCGCATAAAGATTTTTAAGCCATTACCCATACTATACAATAAATAAGCCATAATATGATAACTTACAGAAAAAAAATAACACGCATATTGTAAAATGGGCGGCCTTATCGCTTTTAGCAATTTCTAACAGGCAACCTTTGGAATTGATTACATTGTTAATGGATAAGAATAACAGTACATTGCCATTAGAACTATGATTAATCAATGCGGCCCTTAAGCCTGACTTATCATTTGATGAGGTGAGGATTAGAATTGAAACTGCATCATCAAAGGAATTGTAATGAGTTATTTTTACTGTCTTCCAGACGACTTACCATTAACGGCAGCTATCTCGCTCCCCCTGTACGCGCTGTTGCGAGACAAGTTACAGCGCCATCTAGCGGTGGTGCTACGACGGGCCACCAGCGTGTCTGACGTCATGTGCTCCAACCCTAGTCTGTTGGAAGCTTACAGGTGAGAACTTTTTTCTACACGTGAGACAAAAGATAATTTAGGGGCAAGTTTCTCGCTCCCTCCACGCGTCGTTGCGAAATAAGCTACAGCGCCATCTAGAGTTGGTTCTGCGATGTCAGAAGTCACTAGAATGAACTGGCTACCCCACACAACGAAAGTAGATAGATAGATAAACTCTTTATTGAAACACCACAGAACAAAGAAAACTTAAAAACTAGAACAACACAAGTTTTACAATTAGTGTCACAATGGGCGGTCTTATCGCTCAGAGCGATGTCGAAAGTGCTAGATTACCAAGCAAGGGTATTAAACAAAATCGATGTCATTGCCTGCAGTCTGCGGCTTCAAAATATCCATTATGTCAGGACTTAAACCATCTGTACTAGAGTTCATCAAATTCCGTTCACCTTCTAGGAAGATAAGCAGCAACGTAGATATGCATACAAATATAAACATTATACTTACATATGTAAAATACCTACCCAAGAATTATTTCAGAGGTAGGTAGGTATCCACCAATCCGGATCTGCCCCCCGTGGTGGATTATGGCCTAACCCTCCTCACGAAAGTGAAGAGAGACCCGTGCTCAGCAGTGGGACCATATGGGTTGTTGATGATGATGATGGTGACAATTACATAAGTACTTTCAACCCACCTGCTGGTCAGATGCAGTGCCATCTGCCCGCATTGCCATTTGCTGCATTTCTACAAATACCGCAAAAAAAAAAAGGGAGTGCCTTAATGTTGCAAATAAAAACCGTCAAACTTTGACAATGCCTAATCTATATACACTACACATCTGCCTAACTAAGGATACAAAAAACTATCGGCACAAAATAATAAATAACACAGTAGGTCAGTGGCCGTAACCTACTTTTTATCTGACAATTTCACAGTTCAATGGTCGACTGCCTCTCGCGGAGCGGCAACAAAGTCATGGACATGATACTGATAAATATGAGGCGGACGCTGCTGCAGAGTTGCAGAGAGGTGCTTGAACTGCCCACACTGCATGCCACGTTTCTGCATAAGGTACCTTTCGATTCCTCATTCTTCTTCATGTCGATGATGATTATGCCATGAGATAAGTTGATTTGTTTCGGACTCCGCGATGAAAGGATTAGGCAAAATGCGCCGGAATGAATCGAATCGAATCGATTTATTAAATCGATTTATTAAAACTCCAATTGACAAGTATCTAGTAATTATAAGGGTTTCGTGAAATTGCGGACGGGGCGGGACGGCGACGCGACGTGAGCAGTTGTAATAGAATAGAAAAACTCTTTATTGTACATCAGAAACAAAAATAAACACAGTACAGAAAAATTACAATAGGTAAACAAGGGTAGTACAATGTACTGTAGTAATGTACTTTTTAATATAGAAGACAGGACTTAAAGGTGAACCTTGATGTATCCCGCCAGTTATGGGATAGGTCACAGATCACGTAATAGTTTAGATGCTGAATATCCACGTCTTATCGGGGTTTGACGATAAAGCCGAAAGGATGGTTGCTTGCTCACGTGATAAAGTGACTATAAAAATATCGTATCCTATTTTTTTTTATATTTGACTGCGGTACGAGACGAGCAAGTCGTTCACCTGATGGGAAGCGTTACGCCTGCCCATAAAAGTTACAGTGCCATCCAGATCTTGGCATTGCTTAATCTTGCGCGGCACTGCACTGCGCTCGTCACGCTGAGACATCGGCTCTAAAGTCTCATATGCCAAGTAATTTCGCTGGAAACAGTGCCCTTCAAACCGGAATGCTTGCACACTACTGCTTGGCATAACTGGCAAGGTCGTGGTACTTCCGCAGGTGGTCTCTTGCAGAAGAAGCCTCCCACTACTAAAATGTACCACTATTAATTTTAAGCTTGTTACCGTTCTAATGGAATTTCCTACTTTTTCAGATAGGATCAACATCGTACATAGGCAGATTCGAAACGGACACCGGATGGATAAAAAATCTCGCGACAGTTAACAGGATAAACGACGTGAGCGTCACCAGGCCCGACCCTATGAAGACCTGCTTCCACGTCACGCTCAGGATAAAGGACTTGCAGGTGAAATAAGGTTCATTCCTAGCTGTAACAACTCCTTGCTCGAATCTGCGTTTCACCATTACAGCCTAGGAGTATTCAACTCACGAGTGAATAGGCGAAAAAAAAAAAATAAAAAATTGGCGCAGTCGATAGGATAATTACGTCATCGTCCCTAGGCCTTAAATTATCTATATTGAATGAATTGATGCTGGGCTCTGGTGACAGACTTTGTTAGGCTGCCCATGGGCCTCTGCTAAACTCCCTAGCTGGTCTTGTGAATGTAAGCCTATTGTTCCAGATCGGCTACGACGAGTACCGCATCAAGGCGATGGGCGTGTGCTGCTCGGGGCGGGTGTGCGCCGCCTTCAGCGACGCGGCGCTGCGCCTCGCCGTCACCGTGGGGCTCGCGCGCTGGGAGCCCTATGCACAGCTGGACGATCTACAGCTGCATAGCATGGAGTGAGGACTTCTACTAGCTTTTTTTTTTTATGTTTTGGCTGTGCATTATTTGTGCATTCATACAGTGTCAAGTATAATTAGCACGGAGTGAACTCATCCTATTTTTGTCTTAGCACGTTGACGATTCACAAACTTATGCCACCACCTTACGTATTGATATTTTATTGAAATAAACAAAACTAAGAAAAATTACACTAATTTTATCGACGTGGAAGTTTGTTTGTCCACCCTTCACGCCGCAACGGCTGAACGCATTTTAATAGGGTGCTTTAAGTCCTGATATTGAACATAAGACATTTTATCCTTTAAAAAGTAACGGTTCCTGTGGGATGATAGTCTACACCTGTGAAACCGCGGGACGCAGGTAGTATCGAATTTTAATGCTATAAATGACGATCAATGTCCGTTTTCCACAGCGGCATGGACATCCACATCACGGGCCTAGGCCCGCTGAGCTCCGCGTCGCCGCTGGTGTGCGCGTGGGCCCGCGGCGCCAGCGTGGCGCACGGGGCGCCGGCGCTCACCAGGCAGCTGCAGCACGAGGCGCAGACTGCACTCGCCGAGCTGCCCCTGTGGGACATCTTGCACGGGAAACAGTAAATAGTAGCAACTCTCGATTGAATTTAGCGCCATCTAGCGCGCAAGCGACGAAGCCTGCATCGCAAGGCCCGAACTTCCAACGAGGCCGGCACTCGCCGACCTGCCACTGTGGAACCTCTTGCACGAGAAATAGTAAATTAGGATGAGCTCAACATCCACTTGAATTCAGCACCATCTACCGCGCAAGCGACGAACTTTCCTGCGTCGCAGGGCCCGAACGTTAACATGGAACTTCCAACGAGGCCGGCACACACGAGACGCAGACTGCTCTCACCGACCTACCACAGTGTGGCACCTCTTGTACGAGAAACAGTAAAAATATTGACACCCTCAACCTCCAATTGAATTCAGCACCATCTAGCGCGCACCCAACAAACTATTCTCCATCCCGCAATTGATATTCGTGTGGCCCGAACGTTTATATAGAAATTGCAATGAAGGACACTGGAACAGCTGTAAGCAAAACACTCTGCTCCGTCGGAAGAGTTCCTAAAAACTTGGATACCCTTCTGAAGTAGATCATCATAATCATCACATACTACGCCGCTGATATATATTCATCCGCTAAACAGCAATGTGAAAACATGTTACGGTCTGAAGGGCACTGTCTCCAGCTAAATTACTAGGCAAATGAGACTTAAGAACCGATGCCTTAGTGACGAGCGCAGTGCCGCACAAGATTATCCAGCGAAAAGTTCTGGGTGACACTGTAACTGGTATGGGCAGGGGTATTGAACAACCTACTCGTGTTATACAAAAACATTTTTAATAAATACTTAGCGCATAGGAATGTGGCCTTTTTTCTGTGAGTCTGTGACGCTAGATATTCAGCACGCTGCTCCTGTTAGATTTAACTGCCTTAAAGTCCATTAAGCCATAATGTTTCTTCCCACTGCCACCTGATTCCGTATAAAGTGCTATTGAGTTCAGGGGGCCTACTCTAACCTATTAGTTAGCGGCTCAGTTTAGGCTCAGTTCAACTTAGGTTCCTAAACTGCACCGCATAATTTCGTACCATGACCTACACCTAAACAAAATCGTTATTGGATCGTTAACAATAAGAATGAATGAACGATAGTTTCTCACGTCTACTATGACGTCACTCTGTTGGAAAGAGACAACACTATATCAACATCCTTTGCTAACTTCGTTTAGCCGTGTTTCTTTCTTTTGGTTGCGTTCAGAAAAAAAAACAAAAAATGTTTCGGAAAATTACGCTTATTTTCATGTTGCATATTTTGTCATTTGTGTGAAGACACAACGCCTAAGTAATTTAATTAAGTATTTAGATGTATGTATCAATAATGTTTATTGATTTATTATTTATTTAAGATCATTTTTAAATTAAATTACGAGTAAAATATTGTGGTCCTAGAATTGATATCTTTTTAGAACGTTCCTTTTATATTTTCGACATTTGACATTTGATTAATGAGTGACGGACGGATGAATGTTCTTCGACTCTAATTAGAAAATACAGGACGAAAGAGTTCGTATATTGAAAATACGCGCGCTTTTGTCCAAAATTCCCAAGCTTACGTCTCAAGTGTTAGCGGCTATTTTAAGTGGTTTTCTTTATATTATACAGTGAAACTTCTCGTCAACGAGTAAGCTACGAGCAACTTAAACACCTTTGGGATTTCATAAATAGGCACAACGAGATTGCAACGTGCTATAATAAAATCACGCAAGCCAGGGAATACTCTCGCCGGCTGTGGGAATCAGTAGCCCTAAGTTTAAACTCCCAAGGCGACAGTGCATACACAAATACACACACTTAATTATTATGATTTTTACACTGAAATCAAAATAATCCCTACTTACCTACTTATATTATAAATGCGAAAGTAACTGTCCGTCGTTTTGTCTGTCTGCTACGCTTTCACGCCTAAATTATTGAACTGATTTAAATAAAATTTGGTACAGCCTAGTCTCTAGAGCCTGAGAAAGGACATAAGCTACTTTTTAATGCGAGAAAAGGGTTGTAAAGTGTTGAAATAGGGGGATGAAAAAAGGTATGGAAGTTTCTTCATATTTTAAGCTAGAAGCTGGAAACTTATTTTTGTGCTTTTGATTAGATATAAATAAAAGTGTCATTCAAATTTTGTAAAAAAATTATCCACAAGGTAAAATAGCAATAGGGGAAGAAAGTTTGTATGGAAATATATAAGGTTTCGGCTAAACCACTGCACCGATTTTTAAAATTATTTATCTAATGGAAAACTACATTATGAGCGAGTAATAAAGGCTATATTTTATACCCGTATTTCCACTGGAAGAGGAACTACGCGGGTGAAACCGCGGGGTCGCCGCTATTAAGATATATAACCAAAAAGGCTCAACTTTGGTTGTGAAAATATTAACTTTTATTGAGACGCTAATTTTGACAGCTAATAGGATCAGTATAGGTTCAAATAGGTTTTAAATATAGCTCATGGTACGAAAAGAATGAACGAAATCATGACTTGCGATCCAGTTTAGGTTCAAAATGGCGGAAACCTAAACTGAGTCGCTAATAAGACGTCATGGTACGATTATGGGACGCAGTTCAGTTTAGGTCCTAAACTGAATCGCTATAAGACGTCATGGTAGACCTCCAGTTCGGAGAGTTGATCAGTTGTGTATGGATTTGATAGGCGTCGTGGACATCGAGTCACAGCTTCGGCAAGTAAATAGTACTGAATTAAAGCGAACCTGATGCAACAGCACTCTATACGGAATCAGGTGACTGCTGGGATAAAGTGAATAACCCATGTAGACGTGTATATAACGGACTTTATATTGACCATTATTTATATTTTTTTACATTTATTTTAATATAAAGCTATATATTACTATGACATTAAGCACTGTTAATCATTACACTTTTTATATATTGAAGCGCAGCTATTAAATTTGAAAACTTTTAATTTCATTCTAAAGGCCTTGCCAAACAGATCGCGAAGTAAACGCGTGGCGTCTATACAGGTTATATGAATGAAACTATGCATTTGTAATCATATATATAAAGGTTGTCTGGAAGAAATCGCTTTCAGCGATAAGACCGCCCATTGTACTACCCTTGTTTACCTATTGTAATTTTTCTGTACTGTGTTTATTTTTGTTTCTGGTGTACAATAAAGAGTTTTTCTATTCTATTCTGTTCTTCATATTATTTCCAGTAAAAAGGTAGATAATAAATGTTTTGTGTGTGTATATTATGACATAAATTTTAAAAGAAAGCAATAAATGTATGATATTACGATGTGTCATTAAGTGTTTGTTGTATTTTATAGTTTTGATAACAAAAACGTGTATTTATGAAGAGTTATTATGTTGATATTTATCGACACTTGTTATAGAGATTTTTACTGCTTAGATAAGATTATTCAAATTGTGTTGTGTATTATATTATAGAAATCATTTTTTTTTATATATTTTGTTTATCGGTTGTGAGTGCACTGACTCTTAAGACTGTAATGCTTGTATATTTAAAGTTGTTTATTAAACTGTTCAGCGGAATTAGTACTCGTGTTTTATTTTACGTCTGTCGCGGTTTAATTTATTTTTAGATTTTATATATCAATTTACGTGTTCAGTGAAAGCGGGTATTTTTTTCTGATTTTTGGAGGGTCATATTTTCTTTAGTGACTAGCTTGATAGAAGAGCGTGATAGAAGATATAGGACCAACTACACGGGCGGTTCTCCTTGCGCGGAAAACCGCACCAGATATAATTTAATATGAAAGCTATGTGGGCCATAATACTCGGGCGGTTCTCCCGCAGTACACAACTTTCATACTAAATTGGATCTAGTGCGGTTTCCTGCGGTGGAGCCCGTGTTGTTAGGGCCATGCCTATTTTGCTTCGTTCAAGACTTTTCTCTTTTCATTGTATCTAAATCCAAACTTTAAGCACTTAGCTGACATAATTCTGACAAGACATTTCGTTTTCAATTGACATTGATAGAATGATATTTTATAAAGTTTTATAGATTTTTTATTATTTATATCGGCATTGTTTTCTAGTTAATTTTATGGAAAAGAATGAAAAGAAAGGTTAAATTATTTCAAAATTAATTTAGGTATGTAACTATTCTGCTACATATTCTTCTTATGATAATGTATACCAAACGAAGAAAGACGAATAATAGAACGAAGCGGTGGCTTAATCCCTTTGTTCCGGATTTTTTCATAGAATTACTATATTTATGTAGTACTATATTTCTTCTATGCTATTGTGGCTCTTTCATTATTACTTACGCTTCTCCAGTATCAATGTTTTTAACAAAAAATAATTAATTATCAACAGAAATATTAGAATCTAGTACTTAGACTGCCTAGCTTTAATAGGAATTGTAGTCTTTGCTGCCCGTCAGATGAATTGTTGTGAAACGTGTTTTTATTCATAAACCAGTCGACTACCTAATTCAAATTAGTTTGCTAACTCTGATTTCTAGCGATTTCCAACCTTAGAATACTTCGGTGAAGAGAAATGGGTTTGGTCCAGTCGATATTCTGCTCAGTCACTTTTTGTGTCGAAAGGTAAGAAGAATTTTGGCTTACATTAGGTACACTTTAATTTACGAATTATTTTTCACACGTGATCTAATTGCATAATAGAGGCAATGACAAATGTCGCTGTTCATCATAATCAATATCAACCCATATCGGCCCACTGCTCGGCACGGGTCTCCCCTCACTTTCGTGACAAGGATTGGGCCATAATCCACCACGGGGAGCCGACCGGATCCAGCCAAACCTCACCTAATCTCACGTGGGGAATAGAGGGGTCACGTCTTATATCACGTTTTTTTTTTTCCGACTGGAACAGTAGATTTGCGAGGAAACTGGAAAATTTAATTGAATCAAAAATGCATTAAATAAATCCAACGCAATCAATCCTAGATTAAGGCAATTACATTAAAAAAACGCTTCTTTTAAATCTCATGTGAGATTAGGGGAGGGGGGAGGGATCGAGCAAATTCTCACTACATCTCACCAAGGGGAGAGGGTGCTCGAAAAATCGCCAAAATCGCCTCACGTAATTAATGGACGTCCTCTAATTCCTGTACAATTTCAGAGTTCTAACATGGACGTGCTGCGCATTTCTGCTCATGCTGCTGATGTTTACGCTCATTCTGCTGATGGTGTACGGTATTGCCGTAGGGTACCATTACGCACAGAAAGAGCTGGCGTCTTTCGCTAGTAAGTCAATAAATAAGCTATGTTAGCTGCTTGCGCTTAGCTTTAGACAGGGGGGTAGCTACCGCCGTATCAGCCGTATCAATGATGCGGGCCCCCCAGGCTTCAGGGGCCCCTAACCTGTGTAAGCAAAAATTTGATAAATGTTATCCACAATGTCACTTAATCTCGTGTTTCTGTTTCTTTTGTGAGAAATCTTTACCCTTTATTTGGGGCCCCCAACTAGTTTTAATACAAACACGCTACTCCACTGGTATAGACGAGTAAATTATTGACACCAAGATATACAAAACTCAGTACAGACAATGACAGGTACAATGGGCGGTCTTATCACTTAGTCATATCTACCAAACAATCTTTGGATGGACAAGATAGGCAGCGGGAATAGGTTTGGGGAGGTATATTTCATGGCTTTATCTGGAGCCCTACTTCCTTTGTTTTATTTTCACTATTTTGCTTCCAACTACAAAAATAAATACCAAACATTTCTGAATGTAGGTACCTCATCCCAATTGTGTCTCTAGTAGTCTCTACCTAGTATGTATAATAGTCCTCTGTCTTTGGCCACCTTTAATCATTCATTCGGAACTTTCTCATAATAACGAATCCTTAACAAGTAGAAAGATAGAAAGGTGGATGCAAACGAACTTATTTACACACGACATTGCCAACCCTAATGCCACTCACGCACACGCACGAACCCACCCTCCCTATACCACGGCTGTATACACTAAGCACACACACTAACTCAACCGTCTGAACTCTAGTGTCCTCGCGATCGACGACGGAAAACCCGATGCTGGCAGGCCTGCGCGTGGGGCCCGACACCCGGCCCGTGGTGCGTCTCGTCGCCGTCAACCGGACTGAGTTAGAGCACGCACCGCGCCCGCTACTTGGTAACTATAGTCCTGATAATAGCACAAGAAATTATAATAGTAGCCTTCTTCGACAGCAGTCCAACTTTTTTTTTTATTTGACTGAGTGACTAGACTAGCAAATCGTTCACCTGATGGTAAGCGCTACGCCTGCCCATAACAGTCACAGCACTACCCAGAACCCTGCATTGCAATGCAGGCTTGGAATTGACTTGGGAGGTAACCTTTGCCAAATATTCATCCGGAATCAGATCTCAAATCATTTATTGTAAGTAATCACACACTGAAAGTCTCATGAACAAAGATAAGGATTAAAACATGAAATATGATAAACTAGTTGCGCCCCGCGGTTTCACCCGCGTAGTTCCTGTTCCCCGGGAATATGGGGATAAAAATAGCCTATGTTACTCGCTGTCAATGTAGCTTTCATACAAACTTTCATCCCCTATTTCAAACCCTTACAATTCTGTTATCGCATTAAAAAGTACCCTATGTCCTTTCTCAGGCTCTAGACTATCTCTGTACCAAATTGCATTTCAATCGGTTCAGTAGTTTAGGCGTGAAAGAGCAACAGACAGACAGAGTTACTTTCGCATTTATAATATAAGTAAGGATAAATACCTAATGCATCACAATGACATACACAGATCCTGACTCCTAACTAGGGTTCTCTAAACATATAGGAAATCAGGATCTGCGATGGACCATGGTCCTACAAACACCCAGACTAACGAAACTTGAAGCTCCACGACTCTACATAGTGGTTCTGGAGGTTTTTCAATGAGTAGGTAGCTAATTATGGCTTGGAGTTTCAAAGAAAAATCCCTTCCATGTGCTGATTGAATCTCGTACAGAAATGGGAGGGAAACTCCATTAATTCTACCAGTGCATTGGAAGTACCTACCTATCTGAGACTTCAGAACCAATGTCTCGGGCTGACGAGCGCAGTGCAGTGCCGTGCAAGACCGTGCAATGCCAAGTTCTGGATGGCACAGACAATGTAGGCGCGCACTATGTTAGATGCTTACCATCAGGAGATTAGATTAGAGGCAGCGAATGATGACCACAAGAAGGACATACTAAACTTATAGATAAAAATATTTCGTCCTAGATGTAGTAATAACTTCTTGTAACAACAATTTGTCGTTCCAGAGGTGTACCAGACCAACAAACCGAAGGAGCAAATATTTTTGGACAATCCCGAATCACCAATCGTTATGTTGGAAACGGAAAGGTAAGGCCTCTTTAGTTTTAAGTAGGTATATCATAAAGCTAAAAAACAAGAAGGCACAACGCTATAAAAAACTGTCTTCTTCCTTTAGAAGGGAATAATGCTGGACTCGGGCGTATACGAGTCTCGAGTATATATCTCGAGCATGAGTATAATAATATACTTATCATTCATCGTTCTCATCTATGTATCCACCATTCGAGGAGCGAGCAAACGCATACGACAATGATTCTTGTTCCCTAATCCATAAATAACTATTTCATACCGTCAAGTTAATGTTTTAAACACCTTTAGGCCTCCAATACAACCGGAACTGTCACCACAAGAGAGAGAACTCGCAAAGAAGCTCATCGGACGCTTCCGACGGTCGAGGAACACCACAACCGAGATACCCTTCCTGAGACCTCTAAACACCAGGAATAGGACAGATTTATTACGATTTTCTGCTATTTAATACAAGATGCTACTGCTTAGGTTTTGTCACATACATACAGTCACGCCTTCCTCCCGTTGAGATAGGCAGAGACTACATCTTTCTACGAACTACGATCCCAGCGTAAAGCAGTACTCCAACTCCCTGACAACTGTAACACACCACATAGACCTATTTTATAAGAGTTGTTCGCCGTTTTTCAAGTTAGCGCCTAACACAATCTGCGGGGCTATGCAGCGTAGGTATTGTGATGGTTTATTTGTGTTTGAGGAACGAGCAAAGGTCCCAGTAGGTAACCTAGCGTTGAAGCACATAAGACCTACAAAATTATTCGACTTTGGAGGATATGAAATACGTACATGCTGCCTTCTTTTACCTCGTCAAACTTATAGCTATGTAATGTGATTGAAATATGTTAACTGCGCGTGATAACAATGTTTGTCTACATATTGTTTGTTTTGAATTTCATATTTTCTATGCAAAATAAAATTCATGTTATTTGATGAATTTGTATATTTTTCCACAATTACACTTAGCACAATACAAAACTGAAGCAAAACTACTCGTATATGTACATTAGTCAATTTTTATCAGTGCAGTAAAGTTACATCTAAACAGCCGGCATATTGTCCTCAGCCGAAATTATTGTCTCAAGCCCACTAAATTTTGAATTGTCAAAAGATGACCTTTAATATTTGTTTAGAAAGCTAAACCTTATAATTTAATTACGTCTTCGTTCTTAATTATGCTAGAAAACATCTAATTATTGGGCGGTTTTCGATTCAGCGTATTAAACTCAAGATTCTACCCATACAATCGGTCAAAAAAATCGATTCAAAAAGCTTACTAGCGTACAATTTTGTCTTAGCAATATAGTCTTCGTAATAGCGTAATTTATAGTATCATTATAGGAAGTATTATTATTGGAAGATAAAGGATCTTCAGGAGCATCGGCTAGTTCTCGCTTGACGCGGTGAGTTTGAAATACAGTAAAATTTTGTTTAATTTCTTCATTATTATAGTCAAAAGCCAATGTGTCGTTTTGTGGGGCAACGTTAAATGGTGATAATGTATCGTTATGGGTGTTGTTTAAAGCCACGGCGTCCGATTCTCTGGCGCCGGCAAACACTCGCCTGAGATGGTCAGCGCTAACAGTCAAATTCAATCCGCTTAGGATTTCGTCATTGACAGTATTATTGTTGGAAGGCATCAGCGCATCGGCCATGTCCCGCCTGCCGAGGCGGTGTGCGAAGCCCCGCCTGACTGCCTTGTTTACTGACCGCACCATAGGGCTGTTCTCTGGGTTTCCTCCTGATCGCAGGGCGCCAGCCGCTCTAGCTGCCTTTTCTGTAGGACAAAAATAACTGTTTGTCGAGACATTATAGGGTAGCTTTCTAATAATTATTATCTAAGTTGGTCTACTTTTGTGCTTCCCTGCAGATGTTCCATTCCATCGAATAAATTAATGTAGAACAGAATGGAATTATTTATTATACTACAAAACGTATTTGTTATCACTGAGCATACACTTTTTAATGATTACCGTAAAACCTACCTCTAAAAAGGAGGAAAGCGGTGTCAAAGGGGTGAAACCGCGAGTCACAGCTAATACGAAAATAAAACAACCTACCTAGGTAGGTACCAGCTTTATTAAAATTCGTGTTAGATAGACATGCCATAAAAGTAAAGTGGTTTTTATATTTTGAACACCACTTTAATCTAGCAAGATCTACCCCAAAGATTTGTTTCACACAAAATAGATGAATGTCATTTGTCAAATTACCTACCTACACGACATTAATTTACGTGTCGATCGGTACTGTCTAACTAATTTAAACTTGTAGTTATACCAACCTACATCTAACAAACAAAAAACAAAAGTGGTCTGACGTCCGCTTGTCGCTACCTACCCTACGACCTAACCTACCACCCTACCGTCGCGCCATAGCTCAACCCTCAGTCAATGCCATAGGCAGCTGCCTACCTGTACATTTGTCTAGACGTGATCGATTCCCAGGCTGAAAATAGATATCTAAGTACTTTGTGCAATAACGGCACGCATGCGCTAAGAGCAACGCAACGCAACGCAACTCATCATAAAGAACCTACCCCAGACTAAGTGCAGCGAAACCGCGGGAGCGTCGAGAAAATACTTCAAGAAGTGTTTAAAAAGTCTGCGTTTAAAATGGATTGGCCACATGAGAACGCAATGCCAACCCTCGCGAGCGTAAAAGGTCCGGCACCCCAAAGTATGGGTAAGTGTTCATGTTTTTTTTGCATGCGATGATGTTTTGCATGCGAATTAATTTGTCAGAGCGTAGCGGGAAGCGGGAGGGAGGGAGAAGTGACAAATCAATTTTACTGGGCAGTAACCGGCATAACCTAAATATTGTATAGGTAACTCTAAATCTACCAATTATTTTATTACTTTTCTGTCTTTCTTTTAGTTGTAATATTATTTAAGTTTTAACATTACTAGCTATCGTTTCGAGTCAGCAAAAATAGATATGTTTATTTGTGTAAACATCCTAACTTTAAGCGAAGAAATATTTTCGGCCAGCTCTTTTCTGACAGAGTAACTAGGTACACACAAAGAGATTTCAGCATAATTATTGGTTAAACCTCCTAGGTACTTAGTTGCGCCCCGCGGTTTCAACTGCGTTGAGTTAATACCACCCACAGGAACCGTATTTTTAAAGGGTATAAAATATCCTATTTTTTATTCCAAAACCTAGAGCATCTAGACACTAAATTTCATGAAAATCCGTTCAGCTGTTTTAGCGTGAAGAGAGGACAACCGCACAAACTTTCGCATCTCACTAATATTATAAACAAGCATCGCCCCGCGGTTTCACCCGCGTTCATTATTCTTCTTACATCCACGGCTTATTCTTACAGTATCTTAGAGCCGCTAAATTTTACGAGATAAAAAGCATCTACGGGATAAAAAGTTTGCCATCTCGTCACGCTCGCTGATACGACTGAATGGATTTTGATGAAATTTACTATAACGATACTTAAGGTTTAGGAAGGAATACAATACAAGATTATTTTATCCCGTAAAAAATAATTATTCAGGGATATATGAATAAGACGCACACCCCAGTGTAGCCATTGTAGCCACACAGCCATTGTAAAATGGCTTGAATTCTCGAATTTGCTAATTTTTCTAATCACTTCTCCGAAAAAAATTAACTTATATGAGTAATATCAATTTGGTCCTTACCCATAGCGTCCACAGAATTCTGCACAGTGCAGTAGTGAAATCCTATGCCGATACCCATCACCAGCATTGTTATAATGGTGAACAGCAAGCAACACGTTAGCAACGCACATACAGTGCATAGTGTTATGCTGAAATAAAAACAATCTTAGAACACTGCTAAATAATAGATGAATGTTTATATCATCCTTTATGTTCCCACTTTGGAACTGGAGTTTACCTACCCAAGGCCAACATGTAGAACAGTAATTTTGTAAAAATTACAGCCAACAGCTATAGTATAAGGGTCTTTTATCAGTACACCAAAAGGTACAAAGTATCTATTTATACTAAGTGAATTTCATCAAAATTCGTTCCACTGTTTTGGTGTAAAGAGAGGACAAACACACGCACAGTTTTGCATTTAAGTACCTATATTGAAATATGATCGAATTTCTTATGGGTGATCTGATTCAACCTCTGATCCGATTCGCCTCGATCTTCTATAATAATATTAGCTAGGTAGCTACAATTATCCTTATTCTTACAGGTATTATAAGGTAACTTACCGCTCACAAGCATTTAATAGAATAGACACAAAAGAACTAAGGGAACAACACACACAGCCCATTTTGCAAACACAACATTTGGACACAAAAAATTTACCTACTGTAGTAGAAATATATTATTTATTCGTGGTCTACATTATTATAATAATAGTTTGATTACAAATTAATTTACGAATAGATGCAACGTACAATAAACTCAAAACAAAGTGTTGTCCAGATGTTTGGACAAAACTTGTGTTTTATGTTCGAATCATATTTGGACACTAAAATGACAACTCTGATAACAAAGAGAATAGAAATTAAATCTCACTAATATTATAAATGCAAAAGTTTGTGTGTGTGTGTGTTTGTTCTCACTTCACTCCGAAATTGCTGAACGTATTTTGATGACATTTAGTATAAAGATAGGTACTTTAGGTCCTGAAATAGAACATAGAATACTTTTTATCTCGTACATATTAACAATTCCTGTAGGAAAATAGTGAAACCGCGAGGCGCTGCTAGTATGTAATAAGAGTAATAACTACATGAATGTAAACCTATTTTTACCAGAGTGACTTAAAAATAAATGGGAGCCACAGAAGTGACAAGTAATTAAATGCCTCGTCACGACGAGGCGAGGCGAGGGCACGTCTACTATTTTTCCGAAATTCCAAAGATGTTTATGATCTTTGCGAAATTCACATAATACAAGTTACATGGGTAGGTAGGTACTCTATGATTCAAAAAAAATCCTATACCTACCTAACTCTAAATGTGTATTAATTAATAATAATATTATAATATGTATTGGTTAAAAATCCAGTAGGTACAAAGACTATAACAACCATATACTACTAAAATAATTATAAATAATTATATCGTCTCAATGTTTGTAACCCAATATATAATTATGTAATTTTTTCTGGTTTTGGTTTTGCATGATTTTATTTTTACATTTAGCCAGTGTTAATTGCTCAAACTCAAAATAACTCAAGTTTTTTGCACACAAAATGTTAGAATAATCAAAATATAGAGTCCTAATCAGACCGAATGGGACTCGACATTTTGACTATTTCGAGAATGCGCTAATCGTGCGAAGCCAAAACGAAATAAACTAAAATATTCTGCGTTACTGACACTGTCATTGTCAATTTTGTTTAGATTTTTTGACAGAACAGTTTATGTTCCTCTTCGCTAATGACAACAATATGGAAGAGAAAAATATTACACCGACGGACGACGAATCCAAGAAAAACACTCAACGCAATCAAAATAGGACATATTTTATAAAGAAACGTCCACCAGTGAAGCCTCTCCAAGGAGATAATGTCATCTTCGTGACCAGGAAGACCAATTTCAAAGTAATGCGATAAATCAACCCTTTGTGTGGATGTAACAGCTGATTACTGAAGAATTATTACTAACCAATTTATGTTTCTATCTTTGTTTTAGGCTCAACTCGATAAATGCTTTGAGCGCCTGACAAGAGGTGAAAAGGAAATAATACTGCATGGCCTAGGAGCGGCTATACAGCGATGCTGTAATTTAGCAATACAATTGCAGTTACTTTTCCCTGGAACTCATGAAATTGAAATTAACACTGGCACCATTGACATAGTTGGTAAGATCACTTTAGCAATTCATTACCTACTCGATAGCTAAAAACTTAGAGCTTAGCATGAAAGTACCTACAGATATCCTGCTAAAACTGCAACTACGTGGATTTAATTCCGGGTTCTTTGCATGAAATAAGTGCCTTAATTACCCCACTATAAACTTTCAATGCCCTGTGTAACTGAGCTCGTCACACTACAATACCTATAGTTGTACCTTTTTTATTTTACAGATGATGTAATTCCATTGATAGATGATTTGGCTCCAAACACACAGATCAGACTTCAATCTTCAGTCCACATCCGCATCTTTAGAACTGCAATGACTAGTGTAAATCAGTAAACACGATGTTCTTCTCATTGAGTGAGATAGTGCAATGGATCGGACTAACTGTTTTTGAAATTTGGATTAATCTTATCACTATAACCATATTCTCAGTGTTACTAGCATTAAAAATAGATGCCAAGGTAGACAGTGCGTGGTGGACGATCTTTGCCCCATTATTTGTCAGTGATGCCATGAATGCATATTTCTGTTGTATTGTATGTATAAGAATGAACTTGGATAATTCATACAAAGCTTCTCTTTATAGAGCTTCGTGGAGTGGAATATTTTTAGGATTAACATTTGTATTTAAGTTTTTACTGTGTAGGAAATTACAAGGAGACCCAGCCATAGAATACAGTGAAGTCTTTGCACCATTATTCATACTACTGCAATTGATAGCTGTAAGAGCTTGTCAGTTACATCAGTAATTTTATAAATAATATATTACACTTTTGTATCTTTTAAAAATAAATGTCTATTATCTCAATGTGATAAACAGTATTTTATTATTGAAGGTATCAATTAAACAAATTTTTCTTTACTGAAACATACTAAATAGGCCACCTCTACTTTTCTTCTCTTCGCCGCCAAAATTGAAACTAAAACCACTTCCTCCTTGATTTGGAGGGTTTGAATCTGTTTTTGGTTCAGATGACGAGTGGCCAAAAAATGATAATCCAGTTTTGCGTAAACCTATAAAAAATTATCTAGTTAGCAAATTACTTTTTTCGCCTTATTTATTTTATGAAGATTTACTATACCTGACAAGAAATTAGGAACGTCTTGAGATAGAACTTCTTGATTTTCTCCAGTCACAGGCATTGGTATGTCGGCTTTAGGTGACAAAAGAAGACTTGAATCTAAAATTAAAGATTTTTCAAATATCTATTCGATTTCTTTATGATCGATTTCTTATTTTTATTGTTAGTTTACCTATGCAGTGTGGAAAATCCATATCACCATCTTCAAATCCTGTGGTGCTAATGGAGACGTCCAGAGAATCGGAAATCATCAGAGCTCCATGAGTGTTTTGAAATCCATTAACAGGTTTGTCAAAATGTGTCATTTCATTTACCTGTAAATTATGCATTGTTAGGTCTAGAAGAAAATTATGCTCATTTCATATAAATTTGTAACTTTTTATCTACTAACTTTGTGTAACTTGCTAACATCAGCATCTACGTCCATTTCAAGAATTGTGTTTTTATCCATTTTAGTTGGATTAGCACATTTCATTTCGGTTTCCTTTGGATCGGCAGCTATATCATCAACATCCATGACTTCATCATCAATTTTAACGGTGTCCACTATTTTTGAATCAGCTTTAGAATAATTCTGATTATGTTGAAAGAACTTTGAAGTAACAACTGCATCATCAGACTTCTGTAAGTTCTGTAAAAATACTATTAGTAAACTCTATCATAATAAATTAATATACTGTCATACCTAGTTTGTATAATTTACATACTAATGGCAAAGGCGTCATGGTATTCTTAGCGTAAACAAATTGTGGTGACAAATCCAAGTTATGTTTTTTCATTAGCATATCTTTAATTTTAGCATATCCTTCATCACTTGCTGCACTAACATCTAGCTGGCTACTGAGCGTTTCATTAGCATCGATTTCTTCTGCCTTTACAAGTCTCTCAGCATCAGTTTCCAATGTATTAGGCAAATCGAATGATACTTTCTTTTTACGTAACAATTCCTGTGAACTCTAAAACAAGTACTTACAGATTAAGCTTTTACACAATATAAAAATAATAATTTATACATTTAAATAAAACCTTAAGAGCGTGAGATAAAGTCAGTCTCTCCTTAGATGTCGATGCTGGAACTAATGCATCCTCTTTCTGCTGCTCTTGCTCCTTTGGAAATACATACATACATAACATAAGCATTAAAACATTTATTAGATTATGTCAAAATAGAATAATGTTACTTGTGTCTCCTCCTTTGATGTCGACACTGCTGTACTGAATTCTTCTTCCTGCTGCTCTTGCTCTTTCGGAGATAACTTAGAAACAATCATAAATCAATATTCTATACTCAATTCTTATGAATAATCATACTGACAGTATCAAAAATAATATATATACACCTGTATCTCGAATCCCATGTCTAGAAATTGCGTAGGTGGTATCAGTAAGCTTTCTGCATTAGAACCTGTTATATCTATCTTTTCTACATCATCGCTCTCCAGAGTTTTCTTGTCCTAAAACATCGTAAATAATACTACATAATTAGCTATATCTTTTGTTACATTGAAAACAAAAGCTTCACTTTCATACCTTATTCTTAGAA
The DNA here is from genome assembly GCA_912999815.1 of Campaea margaritaria. NCBI lineage: Eukaryota > Metazoa > Arthropoda > Insecta > Lepidoptera > Geometridae > Campaea > Campaea margaritaria. Next base: position 8,787,640 of record OU538800.1, read on the forward strand.
ACCCCGCAAGTTCCTTCAGTATTTTTACCGTCAACGGAAATCATATCAACTGATTGGAGTGTCTCTGGATTCACTTTTGCCATAATCTTTTCAGCTTCATTTGTATCAATCTGTATATCTTCCAAAATGTTTATAAGTTTCATTTTTCCGTAGTTTTGGGTTTTGTGCTCCTCATTCAAGACACTAGGCTTGTTGAAAAATGAAGAAATGTACTCCTCAGTATATTGAGCCTTCCTGTTAACTTTGCTTGTTTTAATCTCCATAAGAGATGTCGAAATTGTTTGAGTCCTTTCCGGCGATTTATTAAATGAATATACTTGCTTTATTTTTATCTAAAACATTGTCCACCTGGCTAATTTTGGCATTTAGGTACTACGCAATTAATTCTTATAAGATGGAATATATATACATTACCTGATCAAGTTTTACACTCAAAATATCAAAATCTAGATAGCCTAGCTGCAGCTTGGGCATCTGAAAATATTTAAGAATGTTAGTAAATAAATTATAAAGGAAATAACTGACAAATCTTAAAAATAGTACCAACAATCAGAGCGCTATCAATATTGTCATCGGCTATGGGCCTCTCAGCATCTGCTTCCAAGACAACTTTAGTATCTTTAGGTTGTGTTAACTCTCCCTTTTTAACATTTGTTTTAGCTTTAATATCCAGTTCTTCCAATTCGTTCATTAAATCGCTTATAGCTCCAGACTTTTCCTTTATCAAATTAATGCTTTTGGGCATTTCATTGACTATGAACTCTGCTAATTCAATGATTCGTTTACGATCAAAATCAAGACAAGTCTTCTTTTTAACTTCGATTTCTTCAATAAGTATTTTTTCATCGTTTTCTATCTTATTTATTTGTGTATCGAGCTTTTCAACTTCCTCTTTAGCCTTTAGAAGTTTCTGAACAAAAGGCAAACTTTCGTATCGAGCCTTACTCTCCATCCACAAGTCTTCGTATTTCTTTTCTCCGTTTTTCGCTCTCTCTATTACTTCAATTTTGTTATCTTTGGTCATTAGCAACTCCTTTTTGAGCTCGACGTTAGCCATTTTTATGGTCTCTTGAGAAATCAGCAAGCTTTAAAATATAGAGTTACTTAGATATGCCTACCTAAACAATTATACCAACTTATAGTCTCAAAAATTGAGAACTTGAGACGTTAATAGAGCAGATACCGCAGTGGTGGCAGACATGAGCCTGTCAGCCGGTCACGCATTCGAGCGTTTCGTATTCAAGTTTTACGTCTAAAACCTGTAGGAATTGCACCCTGCGCAAACGAACGCAAACACCTGACTGCCTTCCTTAAGCCTCTGATGATCAGACAGCAAAAGGTTAAGGATTTGGAGAATAGGACACCATCGATAGTAAGGAAAGTGCGCCATTTCTTCTCATTAACGTAAGGTAATAAAGTTGTTGTTAGGCAGGTAGCCTAGGTACTTAGGTATCTTTGGGAATTGAAGGCCGAAGTTAGTCCACAGTGACCGATAGCGACAAAATGATATTGCGACCCATACGACTTCAGGCCTACCGCGACGACCATCCACATGGTGGAACAACGCAGGAGTCACAGGATACTTTCTTCCGCGGATGATGCTACTGATAGCAAAGAACAAATATTGCTAATATCACTAATCGTAAGTAGTAAATAAGTTAGTAGAGAAGTAATATAACAGAAACTAGGTAAGTAAGTACCTATTTATTTCCTGTTGGGCTTGAGTAATTTCGAACTGTAGTTTCGAGTTGGCGCTACTGATGAAACCACACATCTCTTTACTGCGTTCTGATTGCTTTCTCAATTTGGCGACCAGGAACGCTTGTGCTGTAAGTAAGGTCCTTTGAAGCATCCTACCATGGCCTTAATACTATACATACTGAACTATTAGCAGCTTGATTGATTTTGTCAAATATGGCTTCATTGGTTCCGAGAGTAACACAGGATCTATGTGCTTTGTACATCACTATGTCCAAATATATAAACAAAACATAATGTAAGATTATGACATATAGCTAAGTTTGTGAGGAAACTAAACATTAAAATAAAGTAGGTGGGTAAAGATTAACATGATTCAGGAATAATTAATACGAGTCTGTACCTTCTCTCTTTACATACTTTTATTATTGGTAGAACCTACCTAACAGCTTGATAAAAACATTGATAAATACCTTTGATGCATTGTGTTGAAAGAATAACTTTAACTTGGGACTCGTCTACTTCTGTAGATATCTGCTCCAAGGCTTGGACTTCGAAATTTTCTGCCATCGTTAACTTTTGTAGCAGTTAAGTTAATTATTATATTAATATTGCAGTTTTATTTATCCGAATCCACTTTTTTCTGTAACTAGTTGCCCGCTTTTTTTAATTTAAAATTGGAACCAACGCTAATGCGCGGGAAGATTAAGGTTTGAGTGGGGGAAAAAAACAAAAATTATTGACCTTAGGCGAATAGCCATTCAGCCTATTATCACAGCGTATTTCATTAAAAACATATAATATATACTTTAGTAGGTAGCAATAATATCTATTTTCTTTATCATATTATTTTATACTCGATAGTCTGTAGTCTGTACCAACCTAACAGCACCTAACAGGCTAAAAATAGGTAGGTATCTAACTAATGAATACCTAGGTAGGTACTAGATAGAATGTTAGCGGCGTGTTCTGTTAGATTATTTTTCTACTCGTTCGACGATTTTAGCGTCGCACATGTGTCATGATAATTAGAAAACTAGGAAATACTGCACTGATGAAACGGACAGAACAGACGTCCTCCTTCAAAACTCCAGATTTAATTCTGAATTCGGGGAAAGTTGGACTACTTTACTAAATTAAACAAACCAATTAATACCTAAAATTTATTTAACAAAATAGTGTCATACAGTTATTTAAAATAACAGACATAAATGATAATTTGCAATACAACCTAGCATCCTAATTAAACCAGGTACATACTTTTCATAAATGTATCATTATAAACAAAAAGTAATAAGGACAAACAATGACAATGCAGCACGAAGGAATGTTGGCTATAGCTAGTGGTCACTTTACATTGGCAACACCGGGGAATATTGCACTGGGGGCTGGTTTAGAAAGCTCTAGAAATATTGTGCAAATATTTTACCCAGAGCCAAGCCCCATCGTAAATGTTCCCTAGTTTGGCCTACACCTGTGCCGTGACCCACTATGAGGATTTCTAGTCGCAATTTACACAAGCACTGACTTATCTATAACGTGGATATATTCTGGCATAGTACATTTATTGCCATTGACTAAAGGTACACTGCGAAACGTCACGCGTCGTCTTCAAGCTTTTAATGCATTTTAGTCGTATATATTTTAATATATTTATTTTAGATCTTGTTCTTGCCATAATTATGGCGTGGTCTTTATTATTTTTTAATTTATTACAGTTAAAGCAAAAAATCGACGAGCAAAGTTCTGCGTAGTGTGCCTTTATTCTTATAAGAACGTTTGTCCACTTACGACCAATATGGTCAATTTCAATACACTCTCGCCGGCAACTATAGGTACAACTTTATAATACTGTTAACGTCGTAATAAAATTGCTTCAACCCAATACTAGCTCCTAAGAGTGATAATTTACAGTCATTCAACACATCACACGTAGTCGGTTAAGCTCTGTTTTCATAGAACACAATAAGTAACATCTTCAATAAAGGAGACAGATCGTCATTATAATTCTAAACAGACGTTTATAGACCATTCTAATAATCGATTAATATAGTTAAAGAATTTTCCCGATAGGAATTTTTATCTTATAAACTCTACAAGTACATACTTTGGCTCATTGACTGGGATTTCTATTACACCTGTGTACATCGATATATGTATTCACGTAGGAAAGTCCGTACGGCCGACACCAACTTCGAAAGCAACTCAAAAACACATCGCAACGAGCACTGAGACGGGAATGTCTACGTAACAGTCGGATCGATCCGACGCAAACCGAGAGTTCAATCAAGCTACGAGAACTAATCAAAAGCACGTCAATCTGGAATAACTTAACGATAATACTTACGAATAGGCAGATTAAAATTTCCTACTGGGTCCCGCATCAAATTAAATATACGATAATTTCACATCGAAAACGCAGTCCGCACCGCCAACATTCACTAAGTGCGACAGAGCGACCGCCGCGCGGTCGGATGAACGGAAACCGGACGCCGCGGCGCGAGGCGGGCGCCGGCGGACGAATCGAAAGTACCCTGCGGAGGCTCCCCGGGCGGCCGGGCCGGGCCGGATCGGACTCGAGCGCAGCGCCGCCGCATTAACTGTACGGCGGCTGCGGCAGGATCTCGGCCAGCAGGCGCTTCAGGCTGTCCACGCCCGTGAGGAAGCCGCAGTCGGGCCCGTGGTGCGGCGTGGCCGTCGCCAGCGGCGACTCGGCCGCGGCGCTGGCGCACGCCGTGTGCGCGAAGTCTATCATGCGCACGTCCACGCGCTCGTCCTCGCGCCGCGCCGCCGCCTCGGGCTCCGCGCGCGCGCGCTTGGCCTCCGCCGCCGCCGCCGCGTCCGCGTCCGCCTCGCCCGTGTACGCCATCCAGCTGTCGCCCGAGTCGGGCGAGGGCGGCGCGCGCGGCGAGTCGGCCGGCGCGCCCTCCTCGTAGCCGCCCATCGTCTCCTCGCAGTGCACGAACGGCTGCGGCGGCGCGATGCCGGCGTGCAGCGTCGACATGTCGAAGTGGCCCGGCGGCGGCGACGGCGGCGGCGACGGCGCTGGCGACGCGTCCGCGTGCGCCCCGCGCGACCCGCTCGCGCCGCACTCCTCCTCCTCGTCGTCTTCCGACGACACGTCGCCCTCGTACACTATCAGCAACGAACTGTAACGAATTTCACGGGTAAGTTTATCGAGTGATACGAGATAATTATTTTTTTTAGAATTAATTATCGATGTCTCGTCGAAGACGGGCTGGTCGTCGGCGGTACTCACCAGGAGTAGAACCGGTAGCTGGTCTGCTTGGCGACGGCGCGGCGCAGCGCGTCCAGGTCGCGCAGCACGCGGCGCAGGACGCGCGCGCGGCGCGAGGCGGCGCCGGCCGCGAAGAAGTCCCGCAGCGCGTCGCGGAGCCCCGCCTCGGAGAGCGCGCGCCCCCAGTACTTGTCGCGCCGCACGCACGCGCCCGTCTCCGGAACGTACACCTGCAAACGTCACAATACGCTTTAGCCTCCAAATTAATGCCTCCCCCTTCTCGGTGGCACCTACCACTATCATATACTTTCAGGACTCTTGGGAGTAATTACGAAACGTATGCTCGTCTGGTTATTTTTTCAATTGTAGTAAAGTACCTTGGCTTTGAAAATGGAAATTGTTTTTTTTTTGTACAACTGTTCGGTCGGCGTAGTACGGGTAAGGAAAGGACGGTACGGTACCTGCATGCCGCACAGGCGGACCCCGAGCGTGGCGGAGGTGGAGTTCTGGCACTTGGCGATCTGCTTGGAGCGCTTCTCCGCCGAGGCGTCGTCTCCGTGCTGGCGCGTGCCCATCTTCAGGTCCAGCACGCACGGCCGCCGGTACGACGACGTGATGTTCTCCATCATCAGGAAATCTGCAGGTGAGACGGCGAAACTAGAGTAGCTATAGCGGAACAGGTTCGAAATACCTGAGCGCCTACTGAAGACTACGAAATATGGAACTTCAATCGAGTCCATGAACGGCTATTCAAATGATCAGTGAAAGTTACTAAAGAATCTAGCGATTGTTCTAGAAGCTAACGTTCAGCTTTTACCTTTGACATTCAACTCCATCGAGCCTTTGATCTTGACACGACCTTGACTCACGATTTGAAAGTATTTAATTCAGTAAAGATTTTAGTGACACATGACTCAATCAAAAAGGTAATATTCTCGCAGAACAAGACAACTATTATTAACACGAAAGTATACTTACAATGCTTATTAGAGTTATCCCTGTGCGATATGCTCATGAGCACTTCGTTCACATTCCCATTTCGGTGCATTTTAAACCTGCAAAAGTAAAAGAGGCGAGCTGTAGAATATTCCAGTGCGGGGCCCGACAACACTAAGATTACAGTAGAGGAGCTAATGAAACACATAGTCGGCGTTATCTGTTATATTGTTACATTGCAATCAAATATTCAGCAATCATTACCACACGACTCCACGACGCAAGTCATCGGAGGCTCGCAGAGTGTGAATGGATCGTGCATCGGTCACGCGTTAGTTCATGGGATATCATGTAAGTATTGCGATCGTATGAATTAATGGCGACGCCGGTCGCCGGCCGGCGTACGTCAAAGCTTCTGAAATATGATAAAGGACACATGACAAGTGTCGAGGAGTGTCGCGATTACGCGAGGGAGGCGCGTTGCGCTAATACGCACTTTAACACGTCGTCGCGCTTTCGCTTCCCGCTCAGTGACGCCTTGCGCCCGTTCTCGTCGCGGAAACAAGGGGAGTACCGCTTTTCCAATTGGTAGGCGCCCGCGCTAGAGGCCTGCATCACGCCTGAAACAAACAGCCTCGTCATCAGCACACGGCCTGCACTCTCCGCGACGCTAAGCACTAACACTGTATCACTTTAACACTTGACATTAACGTTTTAATTCACAAAACTTTCAAAAACTAGTTTTTAACAATCCAAACCTTTAATGGAACCGAATGAAACATATAATGTACCCGGTCGGGAATGACCGTGGGGCTCGTGCTTCCATCATTTTTAGGATTGCAAATTGTCAATTTAACTTACATAGTGCAAGTTGCCAGCGTTAAATTGATGAAATAGTGAGTTACAAGGGTAATTTGAAGAGGGTTTGTATATCTTTTGTATGGTGTTTATTGTTCGTGTGATTGAGCTGTGTTCAATGTTTAAGTGTATGTGGAGTCGTAATATTGTAAGTGTAGAGATGTGCAAGGGTGTGTGGTGGGGTGTGAATGTAGTTTAAGTAAAGGTTTACAAACCCAAAATGTAAAATTATCGCCATACGGGGCGGTAGTGTGGTGCGCCGCCGGCGTCGCTCCGTCCACCGCCGCGCCGAGCCCTTGCGACAACAAGGAAACTAATATTGTGTTCCTGACCCCGCCCGCTCCCGCTTACTCTCCCGCTCGCGCTCTTGCACTCTAACCCGCCGCGTGCCGCCCTGACGCCGCCCACCGCGGCTACCGATCTATTCGGCAACTCTCAATGTGGGATCAATGGCATACACCTTGCGAAATTCCGGAACATTGAACTTTTCACACGTGCTTAAACGAGTCCGATATAAACGGATCATTGCTGTCACATTCCGATCGTAAACTGAGTAAGAAGCAAAATAAATATCCATACCTCAAATTGCCACTGCAACGACATCCTCTTTCACCAATATAACTCGCGCTTAAAATAATATAATTCTAATAAAAGATATCTCAGAACGTAATGGAACTCCATTTAGCCGTTTTATTTACATCCTTGGACGAATTCGTTCGTTATTTTTGTCATATAATCCTTTCTCGCGTGTACCGGTTCTTTAATGTCACGGACGGGATATAGATTTTCATATCAAAGCTATAACAGAAATAAAAGTTCAATGTCCGACTACATACATAAAATACAGTCATACATTGTTTAAAAAATATCTGATAAGTAAATATTTTAATGTTAATAATGCTATACTTTAAAAGGAACTTTAATTAATTGTTTATTTTTCATTATTAACTGATTGTGCAATATTAGGAGTGCAAGGCTTAGATGGATTTCATTGTTCTATTTTTGAAAAAAAGTTGTAGGAGACACGAAACCACTTTAGTTAGTAAAACCTTTTTGTATTCAATAAGTGTAAATACAAACATAAGAAAAAACGATAACAGAAGAAGTCTTTTTTCACCTACCTAAGCTTTTCCACTAATATATAAATTTCCTGGTTTCATTCGAAGGAGAACTGCGTCATCTACAAAACTTTTTTTTCTGGCTATTTTTTTAGTATACCTTAATATAAAATTATCTAGAATGCAACCCAAGTAATATCAGTAACTTGGATAGTTTTTTAAGCGTATTATTATTTATGAATAAGTTTTACAAATTAGAGATAGAATCTGATACTTATAATTTCTAGCTATTCGACTATAAGCAGGTTTATTTACCTGCTTCTCTTGAAAGACCTACCGTTCCTTCACTTTCATAACTATGGTACTGTCTCTACGTCAAAACTAAAATCATTGAGTGCAAACACTAAAGTGTCATGTAAATAGAGAAAAATAAAAAAATATCAAATATGATCGACTAAATAAATAGTTACTCTTATGGTGTAAGTTTGAAAAACGAAATTTCCCTTTCTTGTGATGATTCATGACTGAATCTCGCACTGGAAAAGGAAACTCCATTAACTCTACCAGTGCATCGCAAATACTCCAAATTCGTCGAATTCCAAATTAATATTATATTTCAATATCTACAAATGTATACATTTAATTCAGCTGTATTGTTATTTTGTGTTTGGAATCTTCAAAACTGAAGTCTCATCAGACCTTCCTATTCTTTTAACTATAGTACCATTTCTGTTTGAGCCCCATGTCCATGTCCATGAGCAAGTTGTTTTATTAATATAATAATAAATAAATAAAACAAAGGAGTAACCGTTATTTAGTAACACTGATATATGCGGTCGGCGGGTTTGTTCGATATCAACATTCAAGCATCACAGTCACATACACACGTCGAAATGATGACAACGTTCATATATACGAGCAATAAGGAAAGCTTTCTTACTACGTATATATACATTTTATGTTATTTTTCACAGCTTTATGGGGCGATGATAGAACGCGTTACGCTTCGATTAGATAACACCAGTTATCGCTTCATGACGCAAGTGATAACAATAATTTGTACTCATCAAGCAAATTAAAACACACAAAGCGAACACGATTTTTCAAAAAACATTTCGAAAACAAATGATACGACAACATTGCGTCAAAGCGATGTCGACAAGGCTGTGAAAACCAGATAAGACATATTCAAAGGTAACTTCCTTAGTGCTCCAAAAGTTTAAACATCAATTACACGGTAAATAAAAAAAGAGTGAATACAATAATTTATGCAAAAATAAAACGAAACAAATAATGTGAGATGCAAATGCAATGAACGATTGAGATGCATTCAGCGATTCGTAAAAGCATATTCGAGCATCTTTCAAATTCAATCGGTAAAAGAAGTTGGATGCTCACCTTTGTATCTGGGTACAAAGTTATGTATGTCTTCGGGAATGTTCTGGTAAAAATGCAACTCGCGGGTATTGAGCGGCTTGATGACGGTGTGTTCGTCCAGCACCAGCAGTCTCGTGTGGCCTCCCACCTGGAAACGAACGCGCACTTATAACATCCAGCGACTAAGGTGAGCCTCAGTATATTAACGCCACACCAGCCTTAAGGAACTACGATCTTACGAGTGCTTACGGTCTTAAAGAGATTTGAAGTAGCGTAATGAAGCCAAAACTAACGACTCCTGTTCTACTTGCACATTAACAGAAACTTCTCATTATTCTCTGCTCTCTATATTCTACCATCCTTTATCGCATCTCTAAGCGTTTGGTTCGGCTTGCCTTCCTCTAACTCTTCTCCCATATCAGTCGCCAAAATAGTATTGACAAAAATTACTTAGCTACCAAAAGTAGATACATTGAAACAAGCATGACCAACAGAAACGAACAACCAATTAGCCTAGTACGTCGCGCATTCTGATGGGCTCCTACCACGCGAACCGTTTTCCCCTACACAGATTTAAATATTCTATTGCTTTACCGACTGCCCTCGCCACTTGCTTGTTTCTATGTAATTATGGAGGCGCATTTCTTTTAAGGCTTGCCCGACGCGGATTTATGTCTTTAACACGTTAGTGGTAATAAAATTTCACTAATTTCTTTTATAGGACCTATTTAAATATGTTTCCGCAGAGGTGTGTCGCCGGGGCACTATTTTATATATTATCAGATGTGCGAGGTGATGCATCACCTTCAATCACTTCTATTCTCTTACAAATTTTGTCTATACGGTTAGTTCCTCTGTTTTCTAATATGTGTATTATGGCACAAAACATAGCTCATCTTTACCTAACTAAATTGCATTACCAACAGCATAATAAGGAATAATAGCTAACAAGAGAACATAGACTAGAACGGCTACAGGCCAATTAGTTTGTTCACACAAGCTTCACAGCTTTGTCATAGCTTGTAAGTGGCTCTAGTCATTGACTGATACGATCTTTTCGTCATCGGTAAACAACCTTGATCGGAATGACTCAAACGCAACGCTAGTTATTATTTAGCAGGCCGATATTTTATTTTTAAGCTCTACTAGTATTGTTATGAGTTGTGAATTACTGTTACCTGTAACAAATATCACCTCGGAACTTATGAATACTTTGGGAGTCGTGATTGCTTCACGCCCGACGATACATTTTCATATCAAACACTGAGGCGAGACGATTTTCGTGTTCATTGTCCCGTTAATTTATCTCTCATTTCTATTTATAGTTTTGGTCTTAGAGCAAAATATGGATTGAGTGAACTGTTCACAGTAGTACACGGAGCCAATTTACACACAATACATGGTATTCGTACTTCACACACACAAGTGTAGGGTGGCAGTGCACGCAGCCACAACAAGCGATCGATTTGCTCGCAAGTAGAAATAGAATAAATAAATAAGTGGTATCGTGGCGTTGACCCGGCTTCGAACGGCACACCACCTGAGAACGACGACCGCGCCACCGGCCTAGCCATGCGGATCACTCCTTTGATCTTCAGAACATGTGTGAAGGACTAACTCATCATCCTAGTCGTAGAGGATAATGTGCAATTAAAACAGCGACAAATCAGAACGAGACTGAAACAAAGAACCTAACGAAACAACAAAATAATATCAGCCATTATGAATATTTTTACCCAACAAGAGATTTAGGTTGTTATTGACAACAAAATTCTTGCCGCTCTGCTGTTTTTGATATTAAGGTAAAAATGCGGCATGACTATTTGGGTTGATACGCAGTTTTTTTACACATTTTGATATAAACACTTGTAAAACATATTATAAAATAGTGTTAAATGAATTATCGACTCAGCTACAACGGCTTTCGGGGAAAACCTTGTGATGAAATCGTTCTATAATAATCTGGCAGTCGGCAGCATTATAAACAATAGCAACAATTTATCCTCATCGAACACTTACAATTTTAAATATTTTATATAGAATACTAAAATACTAGAATAACATCACCAATTTATATTGATTTTAAACGAAATAAATATTATACTCGTAACATCAATGCAATGTTTTGAACACCACCAAAAAATGCTGCGTAGGGTTCAACAAAATCGCCAAATATTGACTGGAGCCTATTCCCACTGTGTTCGTTATTCGTTGTATTTCTCCATGAAGGAGTAATTCATGTCTACCGCCAGAAAAACAAAACATTAAACCCGAAAACGACGACGGTGAAGTTTCTCAGACGTAGGTAATCGTAAAACATAAAAATAAAAGGAACTTTTAAGGTGAACCATTGTTCTTTTAGCAACGTCGATGCTATCAGCTGTGACACAATACCTTCAGAAACGAGCCACGCCAACAGACCAACCCATGTCAGTGAAAGATTTAAACACTTCAAACGCAAATAGCGAATAAAATAGAACATTATTTCTAAGACTTGGAGTTGGCAGGACTATGTCAGTTATAATGTGACCTGCTTAAAGTAACCTCACAATGTATTCATTCTTCAGTCTTAGTATATCCGACTCTGTATTTACCAAGACATAAATCATTGTCAATGGTTGCTTTGACTTTGACGGCTTTGTCCAAAACTTGACCTAGCCCAATGCCTTTCCTGATAACCTTCATCATTACTCACGTCCTGGTTAATTCGTTTGAATTTGTTATGGTCACTCTTTGCAAAATGGCCGTGCTAATGACGATGGTAGGTGGCAGGTTCAGGAAGCCGCATAGGCTCGACGCAAAATAATTAACTTTCGCAATAATAAGGAGTGCCTTAAAACCGCATAGATGATTAATTGGTCAAGAAACGATGACTAATTCTCCATCGAACATTGCGCCAACAGCACCAACCCGCAGGGACGCTTTGTATAAGTCATCCCAGAACCACTAATATTTAGCATGCATCTATTCAATTTCTACTTACACGAGTTGTTTTATCTCACTGAATCACCGAAACGCCACCACTACCTATTATATATTTTTCCATAGAAGTATATGCGTACAATAAACCGCGATAACCGGGACTTTATCTCGCTTTCTTGGATTTGAGATGTCCATATTATAAGATCCGATAAGAGTTTTGCTGTAATCTTTATCGAGGATTTTGCCAAGAAGTACTTCTAATCGTGGTGAGGAGCAGTTAGTGATGAAGTGTTCTCCGTCAACTGCCTGCAAGTGGTATACCAGCAGCTGATCTTTTCATAAAGGTTTCTCACCTGATTGTGGAGGGGCAACACATCAATCTCATGCCCATCGTCGGGCGACAGCTGCGTGTGCGTGGGGGGCGGAGGCTGCGTGCGCTTGCGGTCCGTCCCGCGCCGCTCCGGCTCACCCATGCCCCAGCCGAGAGAGTACACCATCACTTCGGCCGAGCCACCGCCGCCGCTGTCCACCTGGAACAACCAAAAATTATTTTCTTCAACAGTTCTGTTATTTTTATATCTGTTCTGAAAATATAGTACTTTTTAAATTCGTAATGACCAATTCTCGTTAGTTTGTCTTCTTACTTTTGAACAATAGATCGCAAAACTGGGTTTTTCGTAACATAACATGGTGTAACTGGAGTGATTGAAACTGGATTAATACCGTATACCATAAAAAATAATAACAGCCTATAACTTATTTGTCAACGTGAACGTTGCTATTTGAGTTTCTTGTCTACTGGAGTTCTGTATCAGACAAGGAGGATCTCACAATACTCTATGGAAAGGTTATCTGGATGACATTATATTTCTAAGAAAAAGAACCCACTCCCACAATTGAATATACCATAACCTTAACAAATAGAAAGCCACATACCTATGGCAACAGAGAAACATATATCAAACGAAATGGATTCTAAGAAGAATATTTGATTATTCTCCATAATATCTGATATTGGCAAAAAGTTCGTGATTCGTGAGTCATACCATACATTCCTAACTCATAATAAATCATTCTTGGAAATATGATTTAACATCAGAAATGGGGAATCCGGAGCCAAAGACATTACGTAATGGATGAAGAGAAAAGGTCAAGGTTAGTGGCGTAGCTAAGTGCAAGGAATATTCCAAGAACAGCATATAATATAATGAATGATGCTGATAAAGACACTACGTGGTGTCAAAATAGAATAAACAAACTTATTAACGAATCCAACGCCTAAATACACAATACAGGTAAGAAGCCAGACAAATGTAAATTTGTAATATGGCGTCTTTATAACCTAAATGAAGTCGGTAATTATACAGAGTTAGTGTAAATGTTGTCAAGATTATTAACATAAATAGAGCTATTTACTACAAATATTACAAAGACAAATTGATAAGTAGAGTACGCGTTGAGATAACGCAGTTTTGACTTATTTGTTGAATTACTCCAAAGTACAGTTGAATTATATCAGCGCATAATTTATAGTAACTAATGAGCACCACCTTGTACTGTTGTTTATTCTGTGGTACTACGAATAAACAAACAGTTTCGTCATCAGTAGTAATGACATCAACATTTCAATAAAACTTGACAACAAAGTAGGTTCGTTTGTGCCTAATGAAGAACCTAAATGCAACAGTTTTAATGTCTATAAGATTGAACCATGAAAGTGGCTGACGCAAGAACAACATCTGTTTACATACACGGCGAAATTCCGTTCTCTCTCTTTGTTTGCTGTTCTATACTGTGTAATAAAATATTCGAGGCCAATTGACCTAATCAGGGTTGTCAGATAAATTAATCAGTCAAAGAAATTTGAGAGTTCAAGATCACTGCTTGTGTTTGCACTTCAAAACAGAGCAAACAGTCTGTGACAGTGACAAGTTGCTCAGCCTGCTCCAATCAGTGGTAGCGACGAGTCAGGGAACTGGTATGAGTGAGGCGAGTGGCCCGAGAGCAGTGTACGGTTGTATGCTGCTAGGATAGTTGCTAACCGGGCCGAACCAACTGCAGTTTTTGTTGCTCTTCGCTCGAGGCGGTCACGTATGCATGTTAAGGACCTTCGATATCGATCCAGAAAGCCCGTGTTTCTTTGACCAACTTCTAAACTTAACAACGGTGTACTTATGACCAATTTTATATTTACGAAATAGCAGATAGTGAATGATACAGAAACAATTGCGCTTAATTTTATTTATGGATGGGCAACGGGAATAGATTCTGCCCCTATCATTAGTTGAGAACGTAAATATTATTGTATTTCTCACAGTAAACACAAGTTACGTATTAACAATTTCTCTACATTTGGAGACTGCTGTTTCGTGGAATGGTGACGCATGAGCGCGAGTACCGATGCGATGGCACGATGTTTCGTTCGATAGGTCGGCAGAGGCGCGTCGAACTGATTGCGTAGACGACGACGCCACCAGTGCGCAGCTGCCAGCGCCCGAACGGCGGCGTCACCAAATTAGACGCGAATTCTCGACCACCTCAGCGCTTCGAGCATCTCGTGACGCGAAGCCCCGCCTCGGCCGACTGTCTTCTGTCATGAGACCGAGCCACAAACAACACGCTTACACGTCGACACAGGGAAGAGCGAAAATAGATGTGCAAAAAATACACAACAACCATAAATGTTCCAATTAATAATAACGGCTTGGCAGTTACTCAGAATACAATTAATTATTAACCAGTTACGTAACTGGTATAAAATATGACGGAACGAATTTAGTTAAAATATGATTTGTTGTAAAGCTTCATCAAATCATGTAATAAAGTAGCGCCAGTGCAGGCGGCAAAATTTATCACCGAGACCTTCATTCGCGTGATAAGAATAACTGTGAAGTAGGTATCCTTTAACAGTGCGAATGCCCACTTGAATTTTAAGTAGATACGAGAGTTAAATGTTTGAAGAATTTAGATAAATAGGGTCATGAATGTCAAGAACCGGACAGAACTGGTTCGGAACGACGAGTCTCTGTTTCGTTACATATCTTATACACTTTACATAAAGTTTCGGGAGCTTTTACAATACACGTCATTCGTAATATAGTTAAAGCATTTGCAATTATTAAAATGGGCAAGAGGCTAAAGTTACCTAAATAGATAGATTTAAAAAGAATTTCGACAAAGCAATGACGAAAAATAGCAAATAACTAGTACTAAGAAATACTATTAATAAACACCGTTCGAAAATACAAGACAAGAATAATCAGTTCACACCCAAATAACAAGCCAAGTTTTAGAAGTAATCATCATAATGTATGACTCTATGTGAATAAGTATAGTAAAATTGTAGGAAATGGTAGTATCTGAAACCTCCTGGTATTTTACTGAGATCAAAATAATTTTTTAGGTTTGTTTTGGTTTTCCTATTATTAAATAAAACCACAAAACAGGACAGAACAATGCCGCAAATCAATTTAATATAATTATAAAATTTATTTAATTCTTGTCGTTCAAAAAGGCATAACTGAGTCCACGTGATATAATATTATTTTTTGATTTACTATTACATAACCGCAAATCAGGTTTACGCATCTAAAATGTGAAATTAGATACGCATTTGATTTCGCAAAATTTTACAGATCGTTTTTAAATAATATGCAAAATTTGAGACACATCCTGTGCAAAATCATTAGCGCAGTTTTGTAATATTGCGATTATATATCTCGAACAAAAATGTGTTTACCAGAAAATGTAGGTATTTCAGATGCGTATCTTTGAAAGAGATAAACATGATTATATTGGAACAAAAATTCCTGCAGCTCCACGCATATTTTCGCTTATATCGTTCACATCTCCTTGCTTTTGGACAGCTATATATACAAAACATTCCATCCATCGATTATTGAAAACAATACTGACGACATTTTAGTCCAATGCAAATTTACATTACTTACCTTGACTTTGACTTATTACCTACCTCAATAACAAACGTTCTCAAAAGATTACAAGCTCAATGAAAACAGTACGAGTAACATCTTAAAATTTTAACTGGTATAAGTTACCAAGTTTAGGAAAAGATCCAACCAAACAACAACAAATTTAGCTGAAGGTGTAAATTTTCATCAGTTCACATTTAAATGACCAAGCTGGACCAAACGGACTTTATTCAATGCTTCAGAGGCCTGTATTGGCTTCTGAAGCATTGAATAAAGTCATTGGAAAATATTTACATAGATTTTGTAAAGACGTAAGATAAATAATGGCACGTCGTATGTAGGCCATGTAACGCACCTATAACCGGGCTAGCCCACTGGAGACCAGGTGATGTAGCAATACACTGGCCCTCAGCGAATATAGGTCACTAGGTTGCGGTGCTTTGCGGCAACACCTAGGTTTATTCCCTGTTACTTCGATATATAAGTATCCCAGATAGGCAATTAAAGTATGTAGTTCCCAAAAAGATAGACATTTTGTTTCACCAAAATCACCAGGTTTCTCCTTGCCAAACATTACGGCGCACAAGCAAGCCATCATTCGGCAATGTTATGTTATACAACTGTTTCCATGTTCTAGTAACCGAGTAGAGTATACAGAGAATCGATGCCGGTGCAGTGATTCACGTGGAACGGGGCACCCACCGTGATCATCGATACGTGGCGATAGGTGTATCGCGGCTGGGATATTTATATCATCACCAGAATACATTGATCCCGACGAAATTACACTCTCGGCGCCTCATGCGTTAACCGAGGACATTCAAGGCGAAAATACACTTGGCTGCATTGTTGTGTAAACGCCATTTTGTTTGGACAAAATCAAGCAGAGGCCGTTAAAATTATTATTGTCATTGTTATCCTTGGCGAGAATCGAAACGGTGTTGCATATTTCATAGTTGAATGAAAGTACACGCCAGAGTCGCCAATGATGTTCGAGCCAAAGAACTGACTCATTATTTTCATTCATGGAAAAAACGCATTTATATTTCAGGATAATTTGTGACACGCGCAAGCGCAATGTATTGTAGATAGAGGAATATTGGTCTGACCTCGTTGCAAGCTCATCAATCGGTCAATTACACAGCAACGTAGGAGTTAACAACGAAAACAGACTAATTGCTGCTAGCATTTATACATTTAAAATACCACTTATTTCTGTCTTACATTACAGTGTAGGATGGAGACGATTAAAAATGTACCACACAGCTTCAACCTTGAGCTTGACCTGATAACAGTCAAACAAAAACCGCCATTATTAACAAACTGTTACATAAGCGACATGTGGTACATTGTCAGTGGGTACATAATAATGATGATTGAGGCCAGCTCTAACAGACTGGAATAAATCACCCACGTTCAATCATCAATTCGTAAGTCACAACGCATATTCGTCTCAACGTCTCAAGTGAAATAAATTGTTGATGGTGAATTGATGGAAGTGGATAGGACTGGTAGAGACAATAATGCCGCCTCACGTGGTGTTACACGAGTTCGCGACTGAATCGCACGCCAACCAACGACAACCGCAGCGATTGAGCCAACATTAATTATTTAAGTGATATCACTTTACTTATAAGCGATGGATGTTTAGGACTAGATCAAATTCAAAGTTCATGTGATATGTGAGGACGGGGCTTAAAAACGATACTTGCGCTTTCAACAGTTAATATTTCATTGATAGAGATTGTTTATTAATAATTGACACAATTTGACTGCTAGACAGAAGAATACCAATACTGATGTGTAACGTTACGTATTTATTTACGCAATAATGAATAATAACGGGTTCTAAGACTAACCGTTATGTTATTCGCGTAAAATAGTAAGATTTTCAAAATCATGACACCACCCGTCAGAAAATTCAATTGTCCGCATAGAGCGTAGTTACGGCTGTTAATCAGGAACAAGAGCATGCTGTGTCTATAACGGAAAATTCCAAAGAGCTTTCTAGAGGCCGACGGACAAAGCTTGCAACATCGACAAGCAAGCGGCGGAGTGTTGACGTCGTCGGTGGTGTTCAGTGCGCAGAGGCACTCGTACTGACCAGTAGTGGCCAGAAGCACGCATTAGCATCGCCACTTTCACTGCGTATGCGTCGGTCCATGCAGAGGTAACGGCAACTACGGGACCGTACCTGTTTCACGACCTTACACTTTCAGTGGCGAGTTTATCAAAACAGCACGTTTTCAAAACGCAAAATACCTTCGCGTACGCTACCACAGCTAGCGCCGCCTGCCCAATGCAACGGAACGACCCGTCTGACATTATTCCAAAGGAAAGACAGACTAGGGACAAATCAAATATTCATCAAACAAACAGACAACCGGTTATGCACGTTGGACAACTTACGTTTGGCCCCAAAGCTGAGACAATAATATGCACTTATGTTTTCGCAAAAAACCGAGCACGATTATTGAACTGAAGAATATATGTGTATCTAAATAACTGAATGAAGTTTGTTTCGTTCAAAGCTATAACCACCGGGCAATTGATAGAGATCAAATCTCAAACAAGACTCGGGATGTGACTGTAAAATTAAGGGGACGATAGTTTCGATAGTAGTTAAATTAACTGAAACCTTTTGCTTTAAGCCATACATTTTGACTATTAGTTAATTTACTACTAAGATCAACTAGTTTAGAACTACGGATCA
This sequence comes from Campaea margaritaria, assembly GCA_912999815.1. Classification (NCBI taxonomy): domain Eukaryota; kingdom Metazoa; phylum Arthropoda; class Insecta; order Lepidoptera; family Geometridae; genus Campaea; species Campaea margaritaria. The sequence continues at coordinate 8,806,372 of OU538800.1, forward strand.
AACAATTAATGAACAACAATAAACAAGCATACAAGACAAAACTGTGATCTGCTAGTGACATTGGCAATAAGAAGAGCAAACACTTTCTACGTAAAACCCGGCCTTGGGCTTCCTTAGGCGGATAACACCAATTCTAAGTAAGTTAAGGTCTTGTTACAGATAATTTAAATTTTAAGGCAGATGGTAAGTGTTATTGTTTAATTGACGGGAGCAATCCAGAAATCATGGCTATAAAAGGCATCGATCATAAAGAAGACGTGTCTAATGTGTAACGCGCTGTGTAACGGTTGGCGAGATTTGTTGATGTATAATGTGAATAATAGTAGGCATATTAAACGTTGTACAAGAATAAACCTTCCAGTACTAGTTGTACATAACTTTGGAACCAATCAATAAAAATATATAAGTTCGGTACAAATTCACTGCCCTGGGATACACCTCTCTAAAATAATCACACGGTAGGTACCTACCTAACCCACTATGCACGGTTTAACTTTGATGACCGTGGGAAGGTAAATGTTAGTGTTGTGAGAACAAAAAAATAACTTATTTAGAAGATTTTAATAATAAATTGATCGCAAACCTGGTTCTATATCTGAACAATAAAACTAAACACATCCGGTTGTCTTCATTAGTATTCAACAACGGACCACGAGTGGAACTAGAACGTCATTTTGAATAATTTGTAACCAATACAAACATAGGTAATTCTATTAGTATGTCCTCGCCACATTTACAAAATGCTATAATAGTGTTTGATATCAATTTATAAATCAAATTGAAACCATGAAAATAATTTGAGCGGTTCGCTCGGAGGTTGAGATAAGAAACAGTTCTAGAGCAATGGCAATGACGTTTCAAATACCAGTGACTGACGGACGAGTGCTTTACTTTTTCACATAATAAAGGGTTAGTATTTCGTGTCGTTGTAGCATAACAAAGTAACGTATCAAACAGAGTCGTAAGTTTTAGTATAAAGTAGTCATTTTTAGAAACTATATACTACTGAAATGCAACAAAAGGAAAGTCGATCATCATAATGTTGCCATCATAACTCACTTGACTATAAACTTCCTTGAGCCCGCTCGTGGTGAAATCCCAAATTGGAACACGTTCACGATGAAATCGTCCGATTCTATCACAAGCACAGCCACTACAACTGACACAGAATATTACTCAACACACAGGAACCGATGTAGAGAGCCAACGCTATGTAACACACTTTACGAATATCAGAACGCTAATTCGTCTCCACGAAAGGATACATTAGCAAATTTAAAACAGGTTTTCTTTGTCGAAGCTAAGACTTGTACAAAAAAATTAACGCAAATAAAAGGCAGCGATACGAAGCGCGGAACACTTGTTTCTCTCTGCGTTGCGCACTAGTGACTGAGGCGAAGGCGGGCGAAGCGCGAACCACGAATCAATGTTGCGCAGCACTCAGCTCACAGCAGTCGGGCGAGGGTCGCGTGTGTGCACGCCACGCACACCGACACGCGGGAGGGACACCTCGTGCGACCCGCCCGGGACCGCTCCATTGTCTCGCCACGGGAGCCCGTCTGGAATACCTGTCCCACTGCTGCCTTGGACATGTGAACGAACTCCCCCTGACCCCTACTTATGGCTTAAACACCAGCTGATATCACGAAAATAAAATAGAATGACAAAAAACTTATATTTGGCATAGAGTTTCCTAGAAAACACAGTCATTTTATTTAGATGAATAAAAAGCACAATGTAGATCCAGAAACAACACTTGCATATAAAGAATTAGTATCTGCAGAAACTGCAGCAACAATAGACATTGTTATTCTCGATAGAAGCAATAATCACAATAATTGTACCATTGTTACTTTCTATCAATGATGCATACATGTAGCAGAGCACATTTCGACAAATGAATGCCGTAGCAATGCAAACACATGAGGAACAGAATCATAAACAGTGTGAGGATTGATCACCGAAAGTATCAATATTTAATTTGACTTAGCATTTTTGTAGTAATTTCTCACAAATGCTTGTGTAAAACTAAAAGATGCGAATTCCACTAGTCCATAGAACCGGTCAGTAAAAACTGTTTTGACCATAACAATTAATATCTAGTTCAAGCCAGTGAATCGATGCCAGGTATGCGTGCGAACATTTTTAAGCGGATGTCCGTGTACTCCGCCGATTTTACAGTTTTAATATTATTCTAGTAATTCAAGCCTCCAGTTTCAAGGGGTTCTTTTTTGTCTAAAATAACAATAATAGACACGCAACAGAAGCATTTCTTAGCAAAAGCTATTAGGAACAAAATTCGTAAAGATCATTAATTTATTCTCAAGTTCTATTTCAAGAACAAGACAACACGAGGAACACATATGCTGTCATTAGTAATAGCAAAACTTATTTATTTGGTTTGATTAATAAACGCTAAACGATAAAATATATATTTTTAAATACTTACCTAAAGAAAATCAACCAGAGAAAAATACTTTAATGGAAATTAGTGACATTCAAGCGTATAGAGAAAAACGTGCCATGGCTCGAATATTGTGACGTAACATAAGTGCTTAAATGAATAAAATATATCAGGAGCTATTACACCATCTTCATTTCATTACCTTTAATAGTTGGCAATATTATATTTGTTAAATTCGACTGTTTAAGGTAGCACAATATATAGGGCTACTATCTCTTTATCCTCCCATTGACATCGTCATAATTATTGCCTCACGTAGTGATTCTTCCGATTCTAGCGCTTGAAGGTTTCATAAGGGTTCATAACCGTATGTAAATAAATATGAGAAAACTCTAGAATGTCTATATCACACGCAATGTTCAAGAAATTAGGTTTTGTCATTGTGTAAATAAGTATATGAGTCGTTACAGCAAAACTGATAGATATGAAAGACGATGCGGATATCAAAAATCCTTTTACTAAGGACTTGCGTACACTGATATTCTCTTATCGCAAATCTAAATTGAACAGTTATCGACAATGAATCACTATCAGAACATTCTTAGGTGCAATTAATTTCAAAATAAAAGGAATGTGCTAGAAACAAACACGATAACGAGGACAAAAACAAAAATATTTTGAAAACCTATCTATTGTTGTATAATATTATTATCGACACATGTTTGGAAATAGTTGAAGATCTGAGATAACTCGAAAATGATAAAAATAAAAGATTCAATTATTATTATTGCACATTCAATATCTCTATCATAGAAGATCAATATTTCGCTCTAACAGAACTAATTAGAAAAGGACAAATGAACGTAAAGCGAGCCGCCCGCGCCGCCGCTGCTGCTATTGTATTAAATCAAATGTTCGTGGATCTATTTTGATAAGATCTTGATTTTGAATATAATACTGTGATTGTTATGCTGCTTGATGGTCGTCATGTTATTGTTACCGTTGGTAAGCTGTCTTACCTGTTCATACTGCCCAGAGACTGCAGTATCCTTAAAGAAAATTTCCGCCGAGCCGGGAGCGCCCGGGTGGGGCGTGCGTGCTACACTAGACACTAACATCGTCTACACCACCAACAACACCTCACTCCACTCTTTGTAGCAAGCACTGTACCTACGTTACTTAACAGATAAGATAGCGCTGTGTACATACGTACTCCTTTGTGCGGCACTGCAAATAATTCCAGCGCGCGAAACGTAGGCCTCGTCAAAAATATCAATTAACCGATACCTACGCATAAATGGAAGTAAATAATAAACTTTTGCGTCGTCGTAACTGATAAATCAACGAATACGATAAGTGTGATTTCAATGATATAGAATAGATTAAATATAATAGACCTACCTAATATTCATCTACTAAAATGGTTATTCACATTAATTTTTGAAATTATCTGAGTGATAGCATATCTTTACTCTTTACCTTTACTTTGAGTCTAAACATACTAACGGAGTTCTAGGTTCGCTGAGATAAGAGCTCTAATATACTCAGAATGCATTGAATTTCAATTTTATTTTAGGGCAGTATTTACTGGGCTAGGTGCTAAGATTCGGAACCCAACAGTTTTTGCTAGGTTTTTGACATTTGCACCCTTATACCATTTAGAACTTATAGGAAGGGAACCTAGGCAACAAGATACAGGACAACAAGATTACAGTTCCGTGTAGAGTACAATATACATAGTTCACAAAAAAAACAGGGTTTAAAACATACGCCATAGAATTTGAACTCGTAACCTCAAACTATGGTAAGCGATACAAAACTGGTTTCGTAACTGAAAAGGGTTTACAAGGTTTTCTTACATCACTCAAATGTAATGTTTAGACAGTAAACGAGAGCTTTTGAACTAATAATAGTTTTCAAAACACCCCACATACAAGAAACTAGCAATATTTACAAAGAGATACGTTCAGGACTTAAGCTAATATTGTTGTAGCAGTAAATTCTTCACAAGGATTAGTTTATTAGCTAATATTTCACAATAAACTATTGACTCTACCCAGATTACGAGAATTATCTTTAGAACAGCTGGTGATAACACTATTGGAACGGATAAAGAAGCTAAAATTTCCATTATAAATCAAAGACAGATTAAAGTACCCAAACATACGAAAATCTTTCTTTGCAGATGTATCATAACATCATAAAGTTTGGAATCATTCTCAGTAACGTTGGGGTTTCCCTTTGCGTCTAGGTATTTTGAGGAAAATTTGCATTATTACTATGTACCATAATATCCATGACAAGCCTTGAAATAAATAATAATTAAATTAATTAAAAGAGTATGACGTCGATTTGAGGATCGATTTACATATGAAAATGGCCACTGTAGATTAATTTAATTACATATCTATTATTTTCAATATAATCTTCATGCGTATGATAAAAAATAACATCGATTTCATGCGAATAGAGACTGCAGACTTAATTCAGCAAATTTTAATGATGATGGATGGAGATGCATTGTAATAATGATTATTTAAGGTGCGTTCAAAATCCGATAACTGCAAAGTTATCACTGATTTTGATGCATTGAAAATCGTACTAAATACCCGATTAACCTTCACCTTATCGACAAAACACCAAATATAGAATAGCGTGCCAGCGAAACGCTAGCAACGCTCTTATCATCTGACATCACGTCTCATGAAACTTGCTTACAAACAATACTGTTTATGATTTCAAGACAACTATGGGCTTCGAACACGGACTATTTACTATTTACAACGCCGAACAGCCCACAAATATTTTATAGTTTGTTCAAAGGAATTTTGGAGCCGTCAAGGGGCATGCACGAAAGCACGATATGAAATCTTATATCGATTTGCGATAAAGCTGTCTGGTTGCTGAAAGTTATGAGATAGTCGAATGACATATATATAAGTGAACGCTTACTTTAAAGTTCAAATAAATTAATATAAACAATATGAAAACGTGAACTGAAAACGTCACAGACAAAGGTTCCGGGCTTCAGAACTCAAGCAAGGAAATAAACTTTGAAACCATATTTGAACCTAATGGAAGCGATTTTGTAATTTTGTAAAAACTATGACACACGTATGTTTTTTTTTAATTGAAGAGTATGTACTTATTGTAATTTTAGACTCAATCAGCCAAGAGAATAAAGAGTTTTGAACAAACTAACACCCCATTTCACCCTTTTAGGGTAGATTTTCGAAAAACCCTTTCTTAGTGGATGCTTACACAGCACCAGGAACAACCCCGCAAAATTTCATGTCTCTTGGACCAGCGCAACGGTTTGGGCTGTGCGTTGATAGGTCAGTCACATTCAGTCGGTCAGTCAAGCCTCTAAATTTTATATAGAAAAAAATTAAGAGATGAAGTAAAAACGTCACTGACAAAGGTTCCGGCCTTTGGCTCAAACAAGAGCAAAATTTATACGTTTTTGATTTGCGCTATCCCACATTGTGTTACATGCAGTGCTAATATAAAGTTAGTTTACGCACTGCAAACACTGTTACTAAAACTGTCATTAGAAACTAAATCATCGTCATTTACAACTTATGCACATAACACAAATTTATAGCTATCTAATTTAGGTCTAGTTTAGTTTGAGCTAGTCATTCTTAATCTGAATAGAAGCTGTAATTATAATCTTCCTAGAAATTATTAGAACTGCGTACAAGTTTCTAATAACAAAGAAGAAAACTACGCATTTTCGTGTCACGACCAAATTCAAAACACTGCCAAATCACATTCGCGCTGGAATTGCAAATTATATTGTCGCTAAAGTCCACTAAACGACAAACATAATGGGGATCATTTGATTTTATTTGAATGTTGGCGATGATTCTTTAAAGGGTAAATCTATTAATATAAATCAATAATGAATACAAACAACATTTACATAGGTAAGTTTATATAATACAATTTCCAAACTAGACGGGCGCCAGTGCTATATTTTCTGGAAAATATAAATTAGTTGGAACTTCGCATTAATTTAGAATTTGTTTGTTTAAAGTGAACGTGTATAATCTTCAATTCCAGTAAGTTGCGAACACCGGTAAGTATCAATCAGCGATAATGTGCAAAAATAGCCGTAGGTAGATTCTCTATGTGGATACTATATCATAAACTCTATAGAAAGAAAAAAAAACAATTTCATAATCGACTATAAATATGAACAAAGACTGTGTAGCAAATAATAATAAAAACTGTCATAAAATGATAACCATGATATTAATAATACATTTAATAAAATAATGAGATTTACAAAAACATTTTGGTTCTAAAAGAAGCAACGTAGCATAACAAATGTATTGTTCCCTGGATGGTATATTAAATAGAACTTCTGAACAGGAAAACCATAGCAGTTATTTTTGACACAAAAGAAAAACCAAAGACCAAGTTGTGAAATTAGAGCGGACGCGAGAAACCAAACAAAACCAAGTTTGTTTGAAAGGTGTAAAAAATTAAATATTCGAGACTTGTTGTACAGAGAGAGCCTTAAAATAGCTAATGAAAATCTATAAATAATTGTATTTTTATTCTAATTAAAGACGTCGTGTTCACTAAGGGCGCTAGAAGCGGGGGTTTAAATTGTGTTAATCCTAGATTTATTCAGTTGGTGCATGCTACTCTTACATCTTAGAACCAGCTGGACCCCTAACTAGGTTTCCCTGTATCTAGGGAATTAGGAAATATGAGGACCTTGTCCCAGAAATTCCCAGACACAAAGCGATACCGGTAGTTGGCACAAATGTGTGCACTGCGTGAAAATCGAACTAGCAACTTCACGATTCCCAATCTGCTCATTAGCAATATATGCCTCCGAGGCAGTCAAATGAAATAACCCATAGAGTATATTTCACGAGTATGTTCGAAACTATTTCTTTTTAATAATCATAGTATTTCAACAAGGTTTTTAACCTTGCTAAAGGTTAAATATTTTTGAATAATATGCTTCATTAGAGCCTGGATAGTTACCGTTATGATTAAAATATTTGTGAAGTAGCTTAGTGGGAGAACGTCTGCCTTCCAAAGAAAAGGTCGTGAGTTCAAATCCCAGTGCGGGCACGTACAAATGTGTTTCTGTAAAAGCATTATGCACGTAATTATCACTCGCTTTTCGGTGAAGGAAAACATCGTGAGGAAACCGACATACCTACCCGAGAATTATTTCAGAGTTATGTTATCCACCAATCCGGACTGGGCTCCATGTTGGATTATGGCTTAACCCTTCTCACGAGAGTGAGGGGCGACCCAGGCTCAGCAGTGGGACGATATGGGTTGATGATGATGCGTATAATTGTCAAGTATAGTGTATTCGCTAGCCGCTTATACTTCAGTCTCTATTCGTGAAGGTCTTTTTGTCCATAGATTTCGACGAAATATTTTGTTACGGATCATACAATACGTATACGGCCTTCTCAAGTTTCCATTCAATAATAATAAATAATGTTATGAATATGAACGACAACGGGTTTATTTTATGATACCTACTAATAATGTGAATTGTTTTCAAAGCTTTTGTATTTCTAGTAAATTACGATACTCATTTATTATGAATTTTAGATGAGAATTTTGAAGAAAAGCTATAGAAAAGTTAACGCCTTGGAACCTCGTATCAACTTTTTTCGGTTAGGTTATGGAAAGCAGTCGTAGGGATTCCTAGATCTACATTATTTACAGTAAATGAAGCTATTTCTCACCCGTGACGGTGGAAAGTGTGGCGGTCTGAATCTTTAAGCACCAATCTTGCCGATGGACTAGGTAGATGGAAGGTTAACGACAGAGGCAACACTTTTATTATGTAAACTAGATTTTACCCACAATTTCGTTCGTGGTAGTATTTTTTAGAAGATAGTTGAGAACTTAGGTTTTCGAATGCCGCCCTGATATAATTTTACAGGCATACCTACACTGATGTTTAACACTTTCACTGCTGAGCCGATTTGCTTGTCTAGCCACGGGTGCCGATCTGCACACTCCATAGTGTTTTCCCATACAACAAACACAACAGTTGTGTTTTCCCGCGCTCGCGGTAATTATGGAAAACACGACAGTTGTGTTCTCAGCACTGAACGTGTTAAAACCGTGCTAAAATTAGGCCTTCATTTCTGAGGTCTGGAACAAAAGTTCTTAACACGTGATTATACCTACATAGTAGAGAGATGAATTTATAAAGGTTTTAGTTTTGCCAGCGCCACACCGCCGCCCACCATCCGCCCACGCTACGTCCACTCTACCCACGCGATGCGACCCCTGTGTCGAACCCCTCGACCTTGCCCCTTCCCCTTCAGTAGACACGTGATGCACCTCTCAATGGACGCAAAAATAATAAATATCTACTTGGCAAAATCTAAGCTTTAAAAAGGTTCTTTCAGTATTTTGTCCCAGGTCAGTCTATCCTGTCCTCAAGGGGTCGTATTTCTTCGGTAGAAAATATACAAATTCAAATCTTTCACTTCAACTTCAACTTTTGGTTATGGCTTCTGCGGGGTTGCAAATCTTTCACATTAACGGTGACGCAACTACGAACCACTCATTTTAGATGATTGTTTTGACATTGAATAACTATTAAAATATGTAACAGCATTATATTTATGAAATACAAGTACACATTCATGACACTAGTCACAGAATAGTGCCAAATATTTCACTGCCATTATAGAAGATGTCGGTCCAAAAAATTCACACAAGATTCAAGAGGAGTTACTACAATTTCAGTGTCATAATGTCACTATCTCCAGCCAGGATAGGCTATCATCTTCAAAAATCAAGAAAAGGGAAAAGCAATTTCCAACTTCTCAAAGCTCATTCAAGTTCCCAAACTAGATCGGGGATTATATAACAATACCAGCTGTCTCAAGGTTGTGTGTCCTCCAGGAGAATGTCGGAGAGCTCCCGTTTCTCAATATGTCCAAGGTTAGTATAGCGACGTACCGTGGGCGTGCTCGGGACCCTGCGGAGGAATCTAATGAAGGGCTTACTTCAATTACATCAGCTTTGTAGACAAAGCATTGGGGTGAGTCGCTGAGATATGCCGCTGCATATTGGAGCATCATTTCAGCGGAAAATCCTTTGTGAGAAATTCTATGTTGAAAACAGACGGTGTCTTTCATGAGCAGAAGTGTTATATTAGATAGAGCTCTTAGATAGACATGTTCAGTGAGTCGCGCTCGGATCGCACATTTGACGATAATGAACAATGACGACGAAAGGGACTTATAATATGTGATGAATAATATTGTGTGTACCAGTGTGAAAATGTGTCATGTGCATAATCGTATCCATAATAACACGACCTTTTTAAAATAATTTTACTTTATTTGACGATTAAAATTATGTGCGGATATTAAATATTTATTGTGGCAATATTACTCAAACGAAAACGATTTATTGGCAAAACAATCATTGACCTACTGGAAATAAAAATAAAAAGAGTTTATGAATGAGGAAGCTATCTGAATGCTATTGGATTCCGCGTTTTAGTTATCTACTTGGCATTGTAGATAAGTTGCCTTGCTCGGGCCACAATGCCAAGTGTATCAGAGGGTCGGAGTACGGGCAGACCTTGGCCTCGAGTGCGTGGGGGGTAGGCGGCACGCAGGCGGTGACGTCATCCTCTTCAAAACCCCCCAATGTTCATACACCCTCGGCTACAGACTTACTGTCGCCCCCGAACCCAATCCATTGTTTCCTGAGCTTTCTCCACTCTTTCTCTCACTAACACATATGGGAATCAATGCAAAAACGGAAGTTCTACATACGATGGTCAAAACGGACCTTGGGCTACATGATATTTGACGACGATTATAGTTATTAGCTCACGTTCTAGCTTCACGTGTCCCGCTCAATAAGTGCTCTATAGTTTATGCAGCAGTGATTCTCGCTGGAAAGCTAAAATTATACTCAAATACATTCCAGATTTAAATAGTTATTTTATCAGTTCAGGATATTTATGCGCTCTGCGTGGCGTCCAGATGGAGTTTTGCGTATTCAACCTGTGGGTTATTTTGGACTACACACTACGCGTTGGGATCGGGGAACGTAAATATTGGAATAGAAGAGCCGCCTATATTTCACAAATCGATCTATTTCCGCATCGTTGCACTAAAAATATGCTAAAATAAACGTCTGGAGGCTTGCAATTTATTATTCATGAATAGGTAGTCTGTTTTATGTTAACTGCGGAAAATTTTAGGCATTAATGCAGACGGTAAACAAAAAAGCGCTCATTAGCAGTCGCAGGGCCTGATAGTTACGCCTGAAAGTACTCCGATAAATTTAATTAAACCGTTGTGTACCTACGAGGATTTAGATAGTACTGAAACTACTTTGCAAACCAATAAAACTGTAGCAAGCATTTATGCGGTTAAAATACATTTTTATAATATATTAAACACGTCATAAAAAATGTCTTGCTGAATTTTTGTACTTGGGTGGATGAAAGTGAGTCACTTTACTAGTCTGCCAACCAACATCAAGTTCATGAATCGAAACTTTTCACTAAATCCGCAGTTTTTTAAATATCTTATGACATGACTTGATCACAATATTCTTTATAAAATTAAATATTTTCTCGTAAAAAGAATTAAACATCATAACATTCTCCCATGTCATAATATTATCATCCTAATTTGAAATATTTTGCGTAATAATATTCCATGTTTCAAGATGGTCAAATGTTTCATGTTTTATAAATAAAGAATCACATGAAATATCACATTTAAAAAATCTACCGTATGGGGCAGTTATGGGTTATAGTTATGTCATTAGCGAGTATACGATCGTGTTGCGGATATCGCAAATCAGGCAAAAGTCCATCAAGACGTTGACAAAGCCGGATGTTTATCACTGTCAACGATAAGTGAGCCAAAACTAAAATACAATACTTATTGAAATATATGATGGCAGATGAAGTAACGAATCGTGTATCAAATCAATCACTCGTTCAGTTGTGACAGTGCCGTGCGAGAGAGTGGCATCGATCCATAGAACGTTCCCACATTGCGATTAGCTGCACTATATTCATCAGGCATGCCGTCGAACTTTGACTTTCTTTTGGCATGTGTCGAAGCTTTGCTGATGGCGAGCGGCAATTGGCACTCCTCCAAAGAAATATGTAATAAATAGAGATCGCCGCCCGGCGCCAGAGCGACGTTACAATAAACGTATCTACACACTAGATGGATATATAGTGCATAATCCAGCAAATTCGCGGATTTTCGGCGTATAATAAAACTACTGCACCATAATATATATTTAAAATATTTTCGTCGTTGTATGACGCACGCGGACTAAAGATAAAAAGCTTTTAGTAGTAAATCTGTACGGTTTTATCTAATACTAGTTGCGCCTAGCAGCTTCACTCGAGTGGACATCATTAAAAATGCGGTACCACCTAAGTAGAGCAATTTCGTAAAAAACTACTTTCATAGTGAATAGTCGCGTTACAAAATGAGCCTGTTGCCTAAATTGCCTGATGCCATGTCAGCGGTTTCGGCTCAGAGTTAATGAATCCGTCAAGAGTTCAGTGCACATTTTTATATATATTTTTATATACCACGTGGTAGCCTATCACATCTCTACTAATCTTTTAAAACCAGGGATCAGCTAAGTCACAGCATAAACTAAGCGTGAGGCTTAACAATGTTTTTCTTACAGATATTGATATATGAGACGACAAAGAACACGAAGATTCGAAGATTCATAATTACTTAATATTGTTCCATGGTTTTAATACATAATTCCTCACTGCTATATTTATGTGTACAGTGCGTAAAGGCCACGCATAAAAATATCGCTTAACATCCTACGAAAGCGATTCTGCAAAAATATCGTCTTCTACGCAGTTCCATGTTCTCAGGTGCGTGACCGACTGTTATAAAACTGTTATTTGTTTTGGGAACGATATCGGTCAAGTATTCGGCTACCGATAACAATATCCAACAGTACCAATGAGACACGTGGCTGATGTTTGTAAACGAAGAGAATCTTCGAAGGTTTGGTGTGACCAACATACGGAAATTATTATTTAATACAAATCGTTACTTAAACTTGTAAATTTTAACAGTATTCTGAAATATTCATATTATAATTTAGTTAGTATTACTTTTATATTGAATTTAATTTAATTAATGTTTTCTAAGTTCCCTAAGTATAAGATTCGTAATACGATTGGCGGTTTTAATTATAGATAAACCAACCCTAACTATCACTTCAATTTTTTTATGTAACAAAAAATTCACAGCAACAAAAAAGACAATTACCACAATAAAAAAAAACCTAAGCTTTTTAAACCGTTAACCAATTACATTAGCAAAGTCTGACCTCAGACAGGGCGGCCACATTTGACAATGAACCAACTTCCATTTCCATTAGGACTGATGTACCAATAAAGCTAATTAAAGTTTCCAGGAGGCGATTAGCGTAACAGCATCTGATGGAGGGGAGCCAACTAGAGCACCACTCGCCTCACTGCCACCGTCTAACCATAGTACATACTAGACGTGAAGAAATGGCTTCGTCTACATGAATCACTGTCTTCATTCATTTGGACGTGTAGTGTACAAGGTGCTATCAATTTACTCGAATGGACTAATAAATACCAGCCTGCTATGCTAGATTACAAGATACATTCTGAGAAAGCCTCATTTTAGCTGTTCCATTCGGTTATACGAATATGTCATTCATTAGACAGCAGAGAAATTGTAATCAATTTATTTGTTTATATTCACAGCTGCTGGTAAGAAGAACGTGTTTTTGGATTTAGCACGTAAAATCTCAGAAGTTTAGGTGACAAGATAAGTACTTCTTAGAAATACACTAATGATGACGAGGACGTTGGCAAGACGTGGTAGGTAGCACTGGTAATGGTGTAGGTGGAAGATATCACAAATATGCAGGACGGTGCACAATCAGACAATTCAGAGCTGAATAATTTGACAACGTCACCAATATATCCAACTGTGATTGTAAGTATAGGAAGACCTTATGCATGTGATGCACAAACAGAAAATTCACATGTAGAAGACATTAAATCCCACACCCAATAACTATGTTAACAAAATTATACTGTTGTAGCTAAAACAAGAAAATTGTAAAAGACACTCCTTGTTATTAAAATGAAAAACAAAAGGCTAGTTACAACCGGATCCTTCGGATTAAATTGATTAAAAATATTACCTAATTAGCTGAAGATATCAAATAAAAACTCAGATAAACGAATGGAAATGTTCACTAACAGTTGATTGTGGTTCAAATTACATCGTTTATGATACTATAACTTTTACATTTTTTTGATGTATGCATTCAAGAAGCATTGACTACGCTTGCAGAATGCAGACAAGAGAAACCAAAGCTAATTTGTGCGTATAGACAGCGGATAGACTGCCAGATCATATTACATTCCTAAAGTAATAATGCAGTAGGTACATACTCGTTTTCATAGCAATAGTAAAACGTATACGATATAACATAGCACTACAGCACAGAAACGTCATGTTTGGTGTTATTATGGAAAATCACCGGGGTAGCACGTGGAGTGGACATTTCTTATGAAATATGAGGTCGTTAATGAACGCTAGAGATAAGCATTCCGCCACGTTCCACGGAGTCTGTGTATTTATTAATGTAGTTTCGCCTACATAGCATAGGCTTTACCGTGTCCATTTGACAAATAACAATACAATACTACAACCAGAAACGATAAAAAAGCAAACCACATAAAGCCGGCTTCGTGTGCGAACACACAAAAAATCTAATTTGATCGTAATTGTGTGATTGTGCACTCACAATTTTCAGTAGCGGTTACATAACCATCCGCTTGCTTTGGCTAGTAATTGGATCATCTGATCGCCGGATTGAGAATTAAATTCTATGATTACGATGACACAACTGTCAGCGGCTTGCAGGCGTTTCTCACTACCGATTCGCTTGGGCGGCCACAAACGAATAGGAACAGAGGCCGCTTCGTCACGGCATTGAGCCGTAATGATGTACAACCCTGGCAGCCAGTTTGTCGCCAACGAGTACAGAACAAAAAAACGCGAACAAAAACACTGATTTTAATAAGGCAAATGGACCGCACTTACTGCGACTCAACCAGGCAAATTGTATCGAATCCTAATCAGTTCGGTGGCGTGTAAGTGTAACTACAGGTGTAAGTAGTACGGAAAAGACTAACATCGAACCATTTAGCATAATTGAACAAAAGAAAATCTACAGACCGTCGCGTCGCCTAAAGACAAAACTTTAAGTAGCTTTATAATAGAGAAGGTGTGGAGAGTCGAAGATGTATAAGACCAAGCAACCACTTCGCCATACAGTACTGAATCACAATGAGGTACACCTATGGCAGCCAGCTCGTCGCCATCCAACGGACGATTGGCTGACAAAGCACGCCCCGCTTAGCATACGAACATTACGAAGACAACAGTAGACTACGTTACGTAACTAAATAGGAAATATGGGCGATCAATGAGTGAATGTGTCAAAAGTACTCATAACCTAATGAGGAACGGCTCGCTACGACACAGTCGAACCTTTTCAATAGAATGGGGCATATGTGTGGGACAAGACTTTATTCCCGGTTAAAGTAAACAACGCTAAGAATGTATGAAATATTCAACTAGTTATCGTATAAGCTGATGGTAAGACGTTTAAAAGGATGATTGAATACGCACCTCTACGAGTGTAGAAAAAAACATAATAAGACAACGCTACCAAGGAAATAAAGACAAAATCATTTACATGTTCCACAAAATCCAAAATAAATTAACATTGATCGACGATTTAAAAAAAACATACGAGGCCGACAATTAGAAAATATTCTGCATTTCAAATACGTCTTGGATTATCTTAACAAATGTGAGCGATACATGAACCAGACACTTGAAAACATTCAAGGTGAAAAACCGAATCCTTGTACGTTTACTTTACAAGTTATTTGAATGATGCATCAGTAGTGGCTTCAAAAGATCGGATTAAAAAACTTTTTTTGATATCTGACAGTTTTAAAACTCGTGACACGACGTGTATAGAATCTTTGTCTTGAGGTACTCAAAGGAGCCCGTTACGGCCGTCGCTGAAAAGAGTCCTTCACACTAAACAAACCTCATCAATCTCATCATAAATGCACTTTAAAATAGTTGATCACCTGAAAACAGGTCACTTTAAAATTCTAACAAAGCCACTTGTTCAATACCATACAGTGGTGTTCGTTACGTCACTATTTACTAACAAAGCTGAAGTAAAGCATTGGAATAGAACTACGCAGCTGTTGTCTACGAACGCTAGGGACATTGGTGAATCATATTATAATGCAGTACCTAATTATCAAACAATGGCAACTGTTAATGGTGAGTTAGCTATTTAAAAATGTCATTTGCATACAACTCAGTAGGAAATGTGTAAAGGGCTGATGTAATGCGTGGCTTGACTTCTAGGAGACCCTATTTTATTTTCTATGTTGTCGTATTATATAAGAGAGAATAAGTATGTAAAACAAAGTAAAGAAACAATAATATTTTATATAATAATCGTTTGAAAATTAACCAGTTGTCAACTATGTACAAGGAATCAATGTTCAACAATATTCTACATTAAATTACCTATTTAACATTTATAGGCATAAATTATTAAAATGTACGGGACGGTCCTAAATGACCCATTCTCGTTTCTCAGGCACGACCAAACAAACAAAAAACAAGAAATTACAAACACGTGCGTTCGCTTCACATGTTTCTATGTGATTTCTTAATTATATTAAGTCTCAAATAACTAACTTGTACAACAAAACAACAATTACAATTTGGTTTTGTCCGCAATTGTTTCGATTAATCGATTAAGCAAATGTGTCTTCAAGGTTGAACACAAACCTATAAGTAATCCATTCAGACCAACCATCCCACACGAAATCGATTATGCAAACTTCGGAGGCAAGTGTGTGAGACGCTAAAATAGGCTGGGAGCTAAAATATTCTAAATTATAATATAAAAAAATATTTATAATAGGATAGCAATATTTACTTTGTTCCTAACGCGAGATCAGAATAGGTAAGTAGCCAAATTTTTGTAATGGTGGACAGTGGTGGTTATCGCTCTACTCCTAGAAATTGAGCCTTGTTCTCAAAGAGGCCTGAACACCCGAAAGGGCTTTTGCGACTGATTTTCTGGTAATTAATTAAAATAATGTAACACCTATTTTCCTAAAGCAACTAAACATTATTTTGCAGAAAAATCCCAGCCACAAGTAGAATCGACCCTGCATCTTTTCCCATATTTAGAACGGAAAGGTTATTTCAGATCTGGGAACGAATTTCAAAAAGGAGGAAAGTACTTAAAATAATTATTCGCTGAGCTAGCATGATCCAATCAAATAATGCTCTATTTACCAATAATAATGTGTTAACAGCTTGAGATAAATTATAGCATCACGAAAGTCACCGACAGAGCTTAATGAACTAAGAATAGAAAATATTTAGTCAGTTTGGAGGCATCGCCCGATATTTGAGAATCCTATTATTAACCGTTATCTGATAATCACCACAATCATAATCTCGATAAATACGAGGCTTATATATGTTAAAGATGTTAGCTAAAGCTTTATGGAGGTAAGAATTCGTGACTTGAATGTTCTGTGCGAAATTCTGATGAAAAGATTTTGATTTCAGTACATTTATCTTTTTTTTCATCGTATTGAAGTTTCAACCATAATTGTACCCGGAAATGGGCCACTTCAGCTGAAACATCGTGTTGACAAGTTTAGGCCAGGGTGCGCCAGGCGTTTTTAAAGTCGTAGGAATCAATTTATCAAAACTCTAGTCGAGGAAACTTTTTTTTTCTACTTGCAACATATTCGGTTGGTGACAATGAAATATTTATGTAATATATAGGTCGAGGACTACGCACTGAGATAATCAAGGATTCAAAAGTTATGACGTGTTCAACGGCGTTTTTAAATTATTCAAAAGCAATATTAGTAGCAGCTTCAATTAATCACCCTCAATTCTGCGAAATCGTTGACCGTCTTGTAGTTACAAGGCAATTGCTTGAAACAAAATGACAATTAGTCAGCCATGATGTAACGAAACCGTCCACAAGACACGCATTTTCCACGAAAATCTTCCCCGAAGAAATGTACAAAGCTCAGTCAACTTTTCAGAAATGTCATGAGTAAAGGACGCATATAAATTAAAGAGATAAAAAATCCAAAGACAAAAAGCATCCGATGCCTATACTTTTCATTACGTTGCCGGCCGACTTTCTTCAACAATCCTGAAAGGATTTCTAAACCTCATTCAGGTTAAAGAAAACAATGAAAAGATTAAAAAATTGTGAATTCCATAAATTTTAGAGAACGGCCTAGTTTTACGTAACGTAGACAGGAAAAGCTTTTTGTATAGGCGATTTTTCTCACTAGTCGCAGTGGCCGACCCCTACCTACCCACAGTGCCATAAATAGAGTAGTGCGAGCGGTGCTCAGGCACAAGGCGCTGACCTTGGCAAGGGGCAGAAATTATCAAAAAGGGCGCAGTCACAAAGGATAGCTACAGCACTGCCTGCCTACCCAATTAAATGGAAGATATAGTTTAGAGCTCCAGGGGACCAGCATTATAAACAATAATAGTCTCAAAATGGTAATTAATGTAATTACGTAATTGTTGAAAATGCAAATATCTACATATAATTCCGCTCTAGGAATTCGAAGAAAGTTTGAAACGAGATCCATAACATCAGAGGAAGTTGAGACGAATTACTGCCTCTGCAATGTCGGAAATCTTGACAAAGCAAGATTAATACTGAATAAACGTTATAAATGAATCACCCGAGATCATCCACCAGGGCCATAATAAGACAACTGACCGGCCGAAGAATGCGAGGCTCCTGGCACAGAGCCATGAATGTTGAATCGGAGAAATAATATTTATTTCACACTTTGTCAAATCTTGTGAAAAACTAAGTCAGTATGTTGCAATGAATGTGCAAGACCCTGTCGATGTATGTTTATTATATTTAATGCATTCTGTCAATTTATCTATCCCCTTGACAGTTAGTAGCCGGGGCTGAGCGCTATTTGTGTGGGCATGAGAAAATGAGATGCAAGGCAGGACAATAATACGTAAATAAGTATTTACAGACCCATCCCACAGCGGTTAAAAAACCGAAAGAAAGAAGTTTTGTGCTGAATACTTTCAGTATAAATTCTTGAAACTAAGTCTCGCACGTTAATACAAACCTTAGATTGTAGGTTAGTCATCTTTTCAAATCATAGTCTTTCATAGCATAGACGCGGACTTTCAATGACGAATGACAGTTAAATTGCTAATTAATTATATCAAATCTACTAATGGAAGTGACCCAGCTCAATCTGAACACAGGGAACCACTTGAAACCAGAAAATTCAGATAAGGTAGATTACCCTGACCTCGGTTTAACTATCACGCGGGCCATCGTAAATTTCATTCGCAAGTCCAGAGTTCAGGCCTGAGGGAAGGCACAACCGCTAGATGGGGAGGAGCCAGTCATGCGTTGAACTGATGATACAAAACGTCGTCAGAAGTTGGTGGATTCAAGAATCAACCGGACAAAATGGTATGCAGTCCTTTAGATTGGACTTGATTGGTAGGAATGAAACAGATTGGAACGTTATAAATGTCTTATTGGCTAGTGAATTGGAAGCGGCTTTGCCTAGTTTCGAATACCTATCTACGTATGTATATCCGTTCACTTGATTACATCACATTGTGGAGATACCTATTTACCTGACCTTTTCAGCTTGAGTCTTATAAGCCGCCAGCTGCTATTTATAGGACTTCTATCTCTACACAGAAAACAAAACTATAGGTAATTTTCCAGTGTATGCGATATTGTAGAGCCAATATCTTGATATTAGTAACACGATGAAATGAATTCGAATGTACCATCTCATACAAAATTGCATCATAGGAAGTGGAAACTCCAAGAACAATAAGAGGGATAGAGATATTGCATAATTTCCGCATTGATACATAATCTGACTTTCTACTCAACAAATTATAGTACCGTAGTAGTAAAGTATAGTACCGTACTTGACAGAACAAGGGTAGTGTGTCCGTGACTAAGAATTTTCTTTGTCCATGACAGTGGATTAGAGAGCGTAGCGCAAACTATTAGATATTCAATGTCTAAACCATTAGCTGTAGCGAAATCCGATAAAAGTAAAAACAGCCACCTCTCTAAGCTCCATGCCCTACGCGGAAGCGTTGAGAAGCTAATGACATAATGGCGTGTTTTGTATGGGAAATCGTACAAATACAGTTATTTTTGCCCCCTGACGACACGCGTGCGTGACCGCATGACGCAAGCACCCTCAATGAACTGGTACTCCATGCAATTATTTATCTGTGCATACAGATAAGTGGGAGTTGTTTGTTTAGCATCTGAAATAATATTGTATTAATCAGCGATTAAATATTTGTTTATCTGTTTGTAAGTATTATACATGGGGGCGTTGTTATGACTTGTAAAAAAACAGCCTAAAAACAGATTATGATACCGATTTGTGGATAGATTCAACGACAGAATAATGTGAGATAGACACATTATTTTATCTGATTTTTAGGACACGGCTACATAAATCTGAAATAGCGTGCCTACGCCTAGTTAAGTGTCTACTGTATAAACCTGAGCATGTAAACTGGATTGAATTGGCTGACCATAGGAAGAAAGGAAAATGACAAATAGGCTTTTTAGTATGAAATATCCCAAATTAGAGGAAAGCAGTTTTTTCCATTATGAGAGAACAGCACAATACACATTGTAGACATGTTTTTTTTTTAATACAAGTTATGCCAGGCCATTTTCTCTTTCGATGTAATGAATCTTTAGACATAAATATTAAAATAAACAATTAGGTATTTAAATGTGCTTAAAAAATTAAATGTAAAATTATTAGTACCTATAGATATTGTAGCAAAACCACTGAACCTTAAATTAATAATTAATGGTATAATTAAGACAATCTAATACTATGGTGTGTGCCTCCACAAATATTATCCGAAAATGCATAAAATTATCCTTTATATCCTTTGTAAGTATTGCAACCAACTTTTCTTCAGACAATTAGACATGAATATTACTTTATAAAAAAAAAGTCAGCTGTCTGTTTGGCAATGCACATACATAATTATAATGAAACCTCAACCGCGGCAGACAAGTGAGTTATTTCTGGTGTCACATTCATAGCTTTAAATTATAATATTAGAGGAAACGTAAAATATTTTAATGAATATAAAAGTGAGGGGAATTCTTGTGAACGTTATATTACCAGTAGTAAAAGCACTATTCTTATTTCAGGTATATTTTATGACAGGTAATAACTTTTTCTCAGTGTCACGGCCAAGTAACTGCGTAGAAAATAAAAGTATTTATGATAATTGCTGGCGAAATGGACGTGAGGTTCAAAAGACTGGGCAACATATTTAATTTCAAAGATAGATAGAATTATTTGATATTATCATTTAAAACCTAATATTCATAGTATTAATAGGCTAGCTTTCAAACAAAATAAGGCTTGCATAGAACTATATATTAGAATAGAATAGAAAAGAAAAACTCTTTATTGTACACCAGAAACAAAAATAAACACAGTACAGAAGAATTATAATAGGTAAACAAGGGTATATTACCCAACTGATTGTCTGTATTTATGTAAAAAAAAATAGTCCTCAGCAAAAAAAAATTAATAAATACTTCTTGATCATATACATAGATGCTAATCCCGTAACTAGGATTCATCGTAATCATTAATATTACCATTTCACTAACATTTATTGAAATTTGCAGGATCAGCCCTAAAAAGCCTACTCTCTGCATTATTGAGACATCTTTCGAACACAAAACAACAGAAGCACAAACAAAATTGATAGTTATTACGTTCTGTTATAGTAATAATTGCAGTATCAGACCGGATGAGACTTGCACAACACCGGAACAAATGGCATGAGACAGAGGAGGCCTATACCCAACAGTGGGTGTATACGGGCTGGATAGACAGATATAGTAATAATTACTGAACCAGACGGTTTTGATTGAGATAGCAGACAAATAGTAAATACAGAATACTGCTAATAAAATAACCACAAAGTAATCTACAATCTTTGCGTGCATTGCTCGCTATCAATATCAGTTATTTGCCCTCTTATTAACTATAATTTGTAAGCAAAGCAAGCATGGGAAGCAATTTGTTGGCATTAAGATAGATATTGGTCATTTGCATTTCAACGTCTCATTTCCTGTTCAACACTTGAAATCAGGGCTATGGATAAGGATAATAAGAATCTGTTCAGATAAATACAGTAATTATTGTCCACATAGTGGTTGTCATGCTGACTGCCTGTTCAGAGTATATCAAATAACACATATTAAGCATTAACTTGAAGGCTGTGTAGCCTCGGACCCGGCTAGACAATAATGGAAAATCTATTGTCTCTGTAAATAATGAAAGTGTTAGATTAAAATCTTTTAATACAGTTTTTTTTTCATAGCTAAGCAGCATAGGTGCTGATATGTCTAAATCACATAGTGTTGAAAGAATAATATTACTTCTCTATAGCTTTAGTAACATGTTGACTGCTGAACCGGTTTTTACAATTGGGCAATGTTACGAACCATGTGTTTTCCAGCACCGGTGTGCAGTCTGTGTGAGCCGCACTGTAGTAGCGATGATTTTTAATGGAGAGGCGCAAGACTCCTTCCTGGCTGTTTTAACAATTCATTTGAAGCTAGATCGCATCAGTAAGGCTACTATGTTTCAGTTTGAATAATACAAAGAAATTTTGTTACTTACCTTATTGTAACAATAGCAATAAATTAAGCACTCAATTTCATAGAGGTTCATTATTAGTTAAATTTTCTACCTTATTAAAACACAATAATTACTTCATTTAATTATTGCAATACTTTCTAAATTAATTACATTAAATTATAGGCTCTCTAGAGATTGATTAACACTTTCACTGCTGAGCCGATTTGCTTGTCTAGCCACAGGTGCGGCTCTGCAAACTCTATCGTGTCTTACCATACAACAAACACAGCAGTTGTATTCTCAGCACTGAAGGTGTTAATGTAACATGAAATTGTTTTAAACATAATTTTGATGGCAGTAATAACTCACTCACTAACATGGGCCATCAAACTCCACAATGAGTGGTTGCTATCTTTTTTATATGACTGAGCAATGAGACTAGCAAATCATTCACCCAATGGTAAGCTCTATGCCTGCCCATAACAATTACAGTGCCAGCCAAAACTTGCAATTGCTTAATCTTGCACGACACTGCCTGCGCTCATCACCCTGACACATTAGTTTTAGTCTCGTATGCCCAGTAATTTCACTGGAAACAGTGGCCTCCAAACTGGAACACAGTATTGTTTTCACACTACTGCTTTGCAGATAAATATCTGACAAAGGTGTGGTACTTCCCCGGGCAGTCTCATGCAGAAGAGGCCTACCAGCTGTAGTAATTGGTATAGGTTAACCGAAAATTTAATAATATTTAAAAATCCTATTCTTTGGTAATATGCAAATAATGTTCAAATGTTTTAAGCAGTGTACGATGAACAAATAAATTAGAGAAAACGAGATAGAAATCTTACCTTGAATGTGGTGTCCGAAGAAAGTCAAACAAGTCGATTTTGAGTGTTTAGCTGTGGGCTGACACTTAGCAACTTATAACAATTTTAATAATTATAAAAATTGTTAGGCTTTCGAAGACTCTGAAAAGTAACCTGGATTCTGCACACACAAATTTCACTACCAGTCCTAAATAAAGTTTTTTGTGGTGATTTAACCAAAGATGGATATGGAAACTGTATAACACATGCGAGGATTTTGAAATCTAATCATAAATCATGAAAATATTGAATTTAACAATCGGTAATTCCAGGAGATATTCGTAAAATTTCAACAATTTGTCGAATTTTCTTTTCGTTCTCTTGTTTGCTTGTGTCAAAGTCAAGTCGACTGCAAAGAATTAATGTCATTGTCATTATTATATCTTAAAATCTACAGACTGAAAATACCAAAAGAGAGGTACCTACCTACGCCTACGCCCCCGGTTAACATGTTTAGTCGATTATTCGTGCTGCTGCAAAAACAAAAATGAGCGAAAAGAAGAAAAGTTATCGTACAAAAACACAGTTCAATAAAGAGCCGTGTACCTACTAGAAAAATAATTAATTTTATTGTATCAAACTTTTTCTATCCGATATGTCATTTTGGTCATTCTCATTACACTCAGTACACGTCTACATGCATTCCACTCTCGTAATATTTGTATAGTCTTTGAATCGTGACAAAAAAAATACATTTGACAAATAATTTTACATCAAACATTCCTCACATTATTTCAGAATTATTAAATAAAAATCTTCTAGAATGCCTTTGGATGATCCATGCTCATGCAGTACCCCTGTTGAATGCCTAGTAAGTGTCTCTATTCATTTTATGATAATAGTAAGTATGGTTTATACTTAGATCATATTTCCAACGTCTGTAGCTATTTTATAGGTGTATATATTTACCGTATCATGTTCTTCGACATAATCGATTTTTTTAAATGATTAAAATTAATATTATCTATTTCAAATGCTATTCAAGGAATCTATTTGCTTTTTACAAGAAATATTCTTACAACATTACATTACACTATGTACCAAGAGGGTAGGTGACTTATTAAAAGTTAAAATATATTTTATCTAAAAATTTACTAGGAATATTCAATCATTTTCAAGCGAACCTTTGCTATGATGCAATCACATGAATATTAAGCACTATGCTATGGTCATAAGATTCACAAGTGCTGCAACATGGCAGCATTTTATCCATATCTCTAGCTATAGTCTGTGATCTTGATGACTTTTTTATTTTCATATTCATTCATTCAAATCTCACTCTCTTCCTTAGTACACCAGCTAGATACCTATCATCTGTGGTTTTTTGGAGAGGTTGGATTTTGTTGGTGCATGTTGAATTTTTCGATTTTTATCACTAATCTAGTGTTATAAATCTAAATATACTGCAAGAAAAAGCAGCGTCTAAAACGGCCATCATTTAAAATCCTCGCATATGGATTTAACCGATGAACTTGACCAAAATGATAGTGGCATGGAATCTTTGACTGCTAGTAAAGGAGATACTCCGGAACGCAAACCAATGGAGCTGGAAACATTTACCTTTCCCGAGGTATGTAATGAATATGCAAACGTTGAACTGGTACAAATATCAAATTCACTCAATACAATATTTTGCATCCATCATGAAATAACCAAAGATTATCTGGTATAAGTCGCTAGGCAGCAGCCTATCATTGTCTTGTGAGTTACGCTATTTAAAATAAACCATTATCCATAAATAATGATGCATTTAATTAGTCAAAATATGCATCTGTACTGTACCTTGCATGCCTGACATTTTGCTTTATAACTGGCTAAGTGTTATGTAAAATCATTTTTTGTTGCATAGCTCCCAATGTTTCCCAATGTTATAAAAGCACAATATTAAATCATGTCCACTCCTCTTACAGTCGGTTTCACAGGTAAAACTTTTTTAGCAATGCCAATCTCGATTCTATTTAAAATATTCAAACACATACAGGGTACATAAGCTTAAACAAAACACTATCTAATTATAATGTGTAGCTATTGGTCCATACTGAAGAGAAGTTTGGTTGCAAATTGAGATAAAGAGAAACTTAAAATCAGTTGAGTCAAACCACATTGATTTATCATTTATTGATTAATCATAAGAAAAAAGTTATGAATTGGTTATCATCAAAAGATAAAGAAAGAAGAAGCGAGAAGTGTTTGGTCATTGATTGTTATAAGCAGCTTCTTCATCCAACTGCAGGGCACAAGCCTCCTCTCTTACACCATTCATCTGTAGATGTCTCAACTAGGTCTTATCAAGTCCTTTTTCAGCATTGTCAACTTGTTGTTGGATTGATTTTCCTCAGCTATGCTTACCGACGTGGCTGCTATTCCAATGGGACTTACTTCACCTGTCATCACTTCTAATAATTATCGAATTGGTTATGTCTGGTCTTAATACTGACTGTTGAGCAGATTTTCTTGTCTAGCCAGGGGTGCGGGGTTCTACACACACCATAGTGTTTTCCCATACAGCTAACACCACAGTTGTGTTTTCCCACACTCACGGCAAGTTATGAAAAACACCACATTTATGTTTTCAGCAGTGAATGTGTTAATATTGATAAGAAACTGGCGACAATAATGTTGAAATAAATTTTTACGTGTTAAGTGATCATCCATGCTACGAATTTCCGACAACTTTTAACATGCAACGTGCTCATATCACCATATCATATGTTTCAGGTGGGAAATACAGAGCAGTCTCTTAAAGAGTATGATGATGTGAGTATTAATAGTCAAATTAGCCCACTTTCCCCAGTGACTGAGAATGACTATGACTACAAAAAGATAGACGATGTGAGTACTATAGCTGCTTGTTACACTACCACTCCAACCATGAGCCCGGCATTCATTATTGACAACCATGTCATGAGATGTTTTTAAAATCTTCAACACTTTGACTGTTGAGCCGATTTTCTTGTCTAGCTACGAGTACGGCTCTGCACACACCAGTGTTTTCCCATAGCTAACACCACAGTTGTGTTTTACCGCACTCGTGGCAAGCTAAACACAACTGTTGTGTTAGCGGTGCGGGAAAACACAATGGTGTGTGCAGATCCATAACAGTAGCTAGTCAAGGAAATCGTCTCAGCAGCCAAAGTGTTAATCATGTAGAACTGATTTTGTGTTGCAGCTTTTTAAATCTTTGTTCACTGTAGAAGGAATCTTAACAACTTTTCCCTTCTTATTTCGCCACTATTGCAACCGTAACTGGCCATTCATAAATGAAAAAAAAGTTGCCATCAGTTAATCGAATAATGCACACAGTGTTGGCATTATTTAATTTTGCATGAACCTGTGGTAACAGTGGTTTGTGTGGTAGCTGAGCGGCATACCGTAGCAAGCAACTGCTTCTTCCCAACTCAGCGCTATGCATGGCCGATCCTTGCATATTGTAAAGAATTGCAAGAGAGATCTAAATCTACCCCCTTATGCTTTTAGGAACCTGATGAAACACTAACGGAACGCCTCTGGGGGCTGTCAGAGATGTTCCCGAATTGTGTACGAAGTGGAGTTTACTCGGCTACAACTAAAACCTGGTGAGTTGCTGTATAGTCATAAGGGGCAAAAGCCAGGAGAGACATGCTTATGTTTTTATCAAATACAATGGCAAAATATAATAGGCTTGCCTCTCCTAACCTAGGAGCACCAATAGGCGTTCTTTTAACGGCGCATATGAGATATTAATTAATTTCTTTGATAAAATCAAGTAAATTTATTTACAATTGTATTCTATATTGTTTCTTATTGGGATATTTAATTTATTTGTAGAGGACATTTCATCATAAACTCGTTCAAGCATTTTAGGTAAAGGTACATAGTTTTTCTATAATTGATTTACCAATAATGAGACCGGTGTTGTTTTAATATAATCTCTTACAGTTGTGGAGAATAAATTTAAGTTTAACTAGTAGCCTGCGTAAGTGTGGATCCGGCCAAGCAACAATTGAAAATCTACAGTATTTATGAATACCGCACGCAAGAGATTAATCATTACTTTCATCTCCACATTCAGGTCGGGTATGAAGTCAATGTATGGCCTGTCCCGCTCAGTGATGTGGGTGGTAGCCAGTTCCTCAGTCATCCTGTTCGCTCCTGTCATATTCGAGGTTGAGAGGGCCCAGATGGCCGAGATGGAGAAGTCACAACAGAAGCAGGTAAGATTACATAATTGTTTTATGTGATAAACTATATACTTACTGTGACCACATAACATTATCCATAGTGCATTGTGCTACAGTTTAGTTTTATTGAAGTACTACTTCTAGAAGGCACATTGTAATGATAAAAATATCTATATTTTAATTTTACGCATATTGAAAATATCAAATGAAGACATTTACCATTAATATTTGTATCTGTGGTCAGCAAAACAAAATTCGACAAGCACTGATAACTGCTACATTTTCTGTGACTCAAATGTTGATTGAATCTTTGTTTTTTTTTTCAGGTGTTACTAGGAACAAACACGGCTCTATCAGGACCAATGCCGAACTTACCACCTATGCCGCGATAGATCAACCAATTGCTGCAAGGAATGCAATGAATTTAAATGCACATAATTATTACAACTTGTCGTAGGAATATGTCACCTGCTTTAATTTAGTGTATTAGTTTAAATAGGTACCTTGAAACAATTATATTATTCATATGACTGTCTTTCCTATGCATTTAACCACATTTATTGTCTAAATATTGCATGATGATAACATTTGAATTAAGTTGCATTTTCTCATTACATTATAATCCGATTGCAATTCGAATTGTCAGGTTCATAGGTAGTTACTGTATTTTATTTTATTATTGTTTTGATGTGTGATAGTGATTTGTGAAAACATTTTAGGTGATGCTTTGTTATTAGAAAATAAACTGTTAATACAATTTATTCTTCTCTGATTGTAGATTAGTGGGTTGGCTGGATTATTTCAGTTTCATTCTGTTGACCTATTACTAAGAATTATATTTTGTGTCCCCATTTAAAAAAAATACTATGGCGTCAGGAGTTCCTGTGTGATTTTGGCGACAGGTCATCGCTATACATTACTGGACTCAATCCTTGCCATGAACACAAACAAAACCACTGGAAAGCATTTCCAGAAAAGATTCTGGTACGCTTTAGTTATTCTTCCAAGCCTTTTTTACCTATTCTAGATCGAAGATGTGATCATGTACACAGACTAGGTAAAGACATGGTAGGGATATACATATTGTGTCGGAGCAAAGTCCTTAGTTGGGAGCCGACAGCAGCATAATAATTATGGATGGACTAGGCTAGCCATATTTGCAATATGTACCATTTAAGTTACTTGGCTACATACATACGAGGGTGAATCAAAAAATTCTTGGAATCAATATTAAAAAATGCAAAGATTTAAATAATAATATTTTATTTTTCTACATAATCTCCCTCCAATGCAATGCATTTAGAATAACGCGTTTCTAACTTCCTTATTCCTTGTGAAAAAAAATTATTTTCTTGACTCTCGAAAAAGTCCTCTACGGCAGCTATAACCGCGTCATTATCGTGAAATTTTGTTCCACGAATTACCTCTTTTAATTTTGGAAATAAGTGAAAATCACTTGGGGCTAAGTCCGGAGAATATGGTGGGTTGTCAAGGAGATTGAAGCCAGCACAGCGGATTGCGTTGAGCGCAACTTCCGATCGATGAGCAGGAGCGTTATCTTGAAGGAACAACACGCCCAACGACAGTTTTCCACGACGTTTTTCTTTAATCGCTTCACGCACTTTCGGGATTAAATTTGCATAATAGGGTCCAGTAATCGTCTGGCCTTTTGGCATGTAATCAATAAAAAGGATTCCTTCACTATCCCAGAACACAGAGGCCATAACTTTGCCAGCGGTAGGAGCAACTCGAAATTTCTTAATGGATGGAGAGGATGGTCGTTTCCAAGACATGCTTTGTCTTTTAGTTTCAGGATCAAAATGGTGGACCCACGTTTCA
Organism: Campaea margaritaria; assembly: GCA_912999815.1. Classification (NCBI taxonomy): domain Eukaryota; kingdom Metazoa; phylum Arthropoda; class Insecta; order Lepidoptera; family Geometridae; genus Campaea; species Campaea margaritaria. Next base: position 8,835,454 of record OU538800.1, read on the forward strand.
TCCATGGTGACAAGACGACGGCAAAAATTATCCGAATCACGCTGGAACATTTCGAGATTACGCTTGGAAATTTCCAAACGTCGCTTTTTGTTTTCGTCGGTTAACATTCGTGGCACCCATCTTGCAGACACTTTTTTGAACCCCAGTGAATCAATTAAAATGGATTGAACGCTACCAAAAGATATCTTTAGGATCTCAGCTATGTTTTATAGTCATTCTTCTGTCTTCCAAAACCAGATTCTCAACCTTTTTGACATTTTCTTCTGTAACGGAGGTTGAAGGCCGCCCAGAACGCGGGTCATCTTTACAGCTTGATCTACCTCTTTTAAATTCAGCCACCCAGTACGCAACCGTAGAATAGGGTACAGCATCACCCCCTAATGTCTGCTGAATGTCCAAAAAAATTTCCTTCGTAGACATTTTTTTCAAACTGAGATATTTTATCACCGCACGTAACTCACTTTTATCCATAATTTTGACTTTTTAGCAACTCGTTGCACAAAAAAATTTATTACATGCGAACGAACTGACAAAAACAAGTGACAGTCTGCATAAATATAGTGTGATAGACACTCTTTAATTTGAATATCGAACTTGATCCAAAAAGGTTTCATATATATGCACTTCTAAGAACTTTTTGATTCACCTCGTAGATCTGAGAGATATTTGCATTGGAAATAAATATTATTGGACTGGCGGGGCGGGCGGTGCGAGTGAAGCATAGGAATCAGGATCTAAATAATAATTCTAAAAAGGTATATTAACGTAGCCTGTGAAGGAAGAGAAATGATAAAAAATGTGGAACGAGCCAATAGAGATGCACCTTCATGAGTTCAAACATCGACTAAATGTTATGATTTTTAATCTGTATCTTGAGTTACCTGTACGGGTTTTAACTTAAATGTCAATGTCATAATAATGATATTTTGAGATTAGACAGTTTGCGATTATTCATTTTTGTGTTTTGCGATCATCAATGGATTTTCACAAATAAATCCCAGTAAACATGGCAAATACGGGCCTTTTACCGTTTGTTCGCGGGATAGATTTTACTGCCAACGATTTCAGCGTGAGTGATAAATTAATTAAAAGTTAAACTTATGTTTTAATCAACTGATGATATCACTTCTCTAACCTCTTATTTCCCTATTTGTACTGTTTATTACTATTTTATTATTGGTTTCAGGATGAAAAATTCCCCGATGCTATCCGGTACATGACAGGGCTCCAGTGGCTGAGGCTGGATAAAACCAATTTAAATGAAATACCAGAGGAGTTAGGGAAGCTTATGAAATTGGTAAGAATGAGGCTTTTTTGAATTTTCCACCACTAATTCATCATATTACTGACCTTATTATTCAATAGGAACCTCGTACAGTCCCTGAGAATATTTACTAGTATATTGATTCAGAGAATTCTGAAGTTAAATAAAATTAGGTCAACATTAAACTGCTAACATCTGTCTATTATCAGTGTTTGTTATCATTAAAACTATTAATTTATACTCCTAACAAAGAATAAGCCAGGTTTTGTTTAATACAATCTTGATTCACCTTGTGTTTTTTTTTTTTAAATTATAATATCATTTCTAACCAAGACATTGTCTTGCAGGAAAACCTATCTATTAAAAAGAATAGCTTAGAAAAGTTATTTGGCGAGTTAACAGAACTGAAATGCCTACGTTCCCTGAATGTGCGACACAATAAGGTGAAGAGTTCTGGTATCCCGGCAGAGCTGTTCCGATTAGAAGAACTGACCACTCTAGACTTATCACACAACCGGCTCAAAGAAGTTCCGGACGGATTGGACAAAGCTAAATCATTGCTAGTATTAAATTTAAGCCATAATAAGTAAGTTACTTCAATCTGAGTATTATTTACATTATGTTTTGTAATGCGTACAGACAAATAATTAAATTTGTTTATTGTTGTTCTGAGGCTTTCACATACAAATGGTTTAATTAAATCAATTGATTAAAAAACAATATTATGAATTTGTCAGAACCAGATTCGAAAACTTTCCTACACTTCTGAATAGTGGTACAGATCTCTTAATGCTCATATTAGAATCATTCCAAATACCCTATAAATGAAATTTGTTCCAGGATTGAAAGCATACCCCCAACTCTATTCGTCCAGCTCACTGACCTTCTGTTTCTGGACCTATCCAGCAACCTCCTGGAGACTCTGCCCCCTCAGACGAGGAGGCTGGCGAACCTTCAGACCCTCATTTTAAATGACAACCCACTTGGACTCTTTCAGTTGAGGTAAATAACCAATGTCACCACTGTTTTTGTTCATGATTTAGAATCAATGTCGCAGTGCAAGATTATTCAGTTCCCAGCTCTGAGTGGCACTGTAACTGTTGTGTGGTGGGTGTGGAGCTTAACATTACGTGAACGACTTGCTTGTCTCGTTTTTCAGGGATTTATTAAAAATTAAGATGAAGGTCTCTTTGTCATATTTAGCAAAGGGAACCATTTTGTTTCCCTTCTGAGAATATTTACCTTTACCTTCTGTAAGTACTATTACAGCCCAAACTAATAGAACAGAATAGAATAGAAAACTCTTTATTGTACACCGAAAAATAAACACAGCATGTAAGTATAGAATAGAATAGAATAGAAAACTCTTTATTGTACACCAGAAACAAAAATAAACACAGTACAAAAAAATTACAATAGGTAAAGGGTAGTACAATGGGTACAAGTATGTGTGGAAACTTAGCTTCTTTACTTAGAATTTGGCTGTAAGGTGAAAAATTCATTCAGCCTAAGCATATAGTAAGTATTAGTAAGTCCCATTCATATATCTTATATCTTTAAATGAGCAATTCTTGTATATATATAATTGGAATCTCGGAATCGGCTCCAACGATTTTCATGAAATTTAGTATATAGGGGGTTTCGGGGGCGATAAATCGATCTAGCTAGGAATCATTTTTAGAAAATGTTATTTTATTCGTGTTATATCAAATTAAACATAAACTTGGAAGAAAAATAACAAAGCGTTGGAGGCGTTTGAGTAGTCCAAATTTAAACTGAAAAATATGACTCTTCCTGACTAAGAAAATTAATTGTTTATTTATATTATTTGTGTTTTCTTAACATGTTCACTTAAAAATGCCTAAACGATCTTGGAAAAAAACGCTTATAAACAATCTATCGAGCAAAGCTCGGTCATCCAGGTACTTTTACCTGATTTTATGAATTCCCACAGGCAGTTACCGTCTCTACAAAGCTTGGAAACCCTCCACATGCGGAACACCCAACGCACTCTAGCCAACCTGCCCACCTCTCTAGAGACTCTCTCCAGCCTCTCCGATGTAGACCTATCTAAGAATGCTCTGACAAAGGTGCCCGATGCACTGTACTCCTTGCTAAGCTTGAAGCGGCTTAACCTGAGCGATAATGAAATTGTGGAGATATCGGCCGGTAAGTAAAGAATAAATTTATGTAATGGCACTAAATTTTAACATTAGCATAGTTTGAGGGTCCTTAACTGATCGTAATAGTTAAGCAACACCCTAGTGGCACTACGTGCATGGGTCACGTTCAGTGACTTAAGCAATTCCATGCTCCCAAGGTGTGGTAAACTGATGGTGTCGCCTATTATCGATAGATAGCAGGCAACCTTGGTACTTGGTACTTGGTGAGCGGGCTCTTTTCCGCAATTAGGCCGTCAATCGGCCCTTTTTGCGTGAGCGGGTGGCTGGTGCTACTCCAGCCACCCGATGTCCTCCAGGAAGTCCAGCAGCTTGTGAATCACGCTGCAGGATTCCCGCAGGGTTCCTGGTGTTCCCAGGAACTTCGCCCTCTGGGGTGCCACGCTTTCGCACTCCAGGAGCACGTGCGTGACTGTTTCATCTGCCTCCATGCAACCTCTGCACACTCAGCAGGCAACCTACTTGCCTGACATTATTTGTGTTTTCCAATTAGAAAAATCGCGATCAGATTATTGTGCCAGCAAGCACATGCCCGCATGATTGTTCCATAACATTATGCTAATGTTTCGGTAATTTACGCATGATTTCTAATGCGTATTCACTCAATTGTTTCACATAATCACTTGCATATGTTTTCATGCATGGATAGAGAAAATTTCATTTTCTAGAAATGATATCACTAAGTAACGGTATTCAAAGTAAAATACCATTGTAGGCCTATACCTAACTGTTTTAGTAGTTATAAACTTTAAAAAACAGTTCTTTTCAGCTTTTCAATCGTGTCGATCTATTGTTCTGTTTTGCTGCAACCAAAAACAAATCAGCGAACTTTCGCGTTTATGCATAAAAAAAATTACCATCCCATTTAGTTTTTTAGCGCTAGATTGTCGTATTAAACAGATATATTAGCCATTTTTTGTACAGAATCCATTCACCCGTTTTAGCAAAACTAGAAACAAACACAGAGAAACATTCATAATTTCGCGTTTATTATGATAGGGTATTGGCTACACTTGTTATTGAGATCGGATGTCTCACATCTGAGAGCCCTATTGAGTTACATTCGTGCCTAATCATCCGTAGCGTAGACGTAACCTTAAGCTCGATATGTACCATGATTCAAGTGAAATCTAACACCATAAAACTTCATAAAATTATGACTATGTCAAAGGGTGCAAGGACTTTTTACTATTGAAGATTTGAACAGCGAGGGGTCATGAGGTTAATATAAGTTTGTGGTCAAACATAGTGCTTAATAAAACTACGATCACGTAATATTTATTTTTCTATTAATGATCAGTTATGATCAGTTTCGAAATATTCGAAAGTAAAGAAATGGGTCAAAATTGGAATTAAAGATTCCATTACGTTCATACATATTTACAGGTGAAACTAGAGTTCCTCTTGACAACTATGCTTAAAAATAAATAAATATTCCAGCAATGGAAGCATGGCAGAAGCTCGAGAGTCTCAACCTATCTCGGAACAACCTGACCCTCCTCCCAGCTACCCTTTGCAAACTCCAGAACCTTCGGAGGTTGCATGTGGACGACAACAAACTGGACTTCGAGGGTATACCCTCGGGAATCGGGAAACTGGGCAACCTGGAGGTGTTCTCAGCTGCTAATAACCTGCTGGAGATGATACCTGAAGGGCTGTGCAGGTCAGTTTTATGAGGAAGATTTACCAACACAGATGAAAACTCAGTTGTACAACAAAGAAAGAAAAATTTTGAACCTCTTCAGTAAAAAGACTTGTGTCGGGCTTCGATTTTATTTTGGACGTGTGGATTGAAAGTAGAAAATATCGGTACAATTAACATACTGTATTTCCAGATGTGGCTCCCTCAAAAAGCTGAATTTAAGCTGTAATAAGCTCATAACCCTCCCCGACGCGATTCATCTCCTAAGTGACCTTGAAAGCCTCCAGCTACATGGCAACCCTGACTTGGTGATGCCTTCGAAACCGGTGGAACGACCTAGGGGAGATGGCCTCGCGTACTATAACATTGACTTCTCGTTGCAAGCTCAGCTTCAGCTGGCCGGTGCGGCTACGGCGGAACCTACCACGCCCACAAGTAAGTAGAATTTTACTTTAAGTGTGACTTGGCCTCCTTAGTAACTCCCTCGTGAAACTAGGAGGTATTAAATCAGTCACACTGACCGATCTCCTCGCTTTCGTTTAGTCAAAGATTTTCGTAAAGTTGTTAACAAATTTTAACATATCATGGAAAATGAAGAATCTTATTACCAGCACCAGTTTGGTTTTCGGAAAAAAACATTCGACTATTGATTTGATCAAGTGCACAGAATAAGAAACTTAAAAGAAAAAACCATTAAGGATAAAAAAGTATGAAAGTATTTTAGACGTGTATCAAGCTTTGGATAAAGTGTGACATTTATACGAAACCTCAAAGCTAAGCTTGCAAAATAGTATGCATATATACCTACTAGATTTTTATAATATTTCAATTACAGTAACTATTTAGATTTTAGAAAAAAGTTAATGTTATATCAGAACTAAAGGAAATAAAAACTGGTGTACCACAAGGTAGTGTTTTAGGTCCGCTTATGTACCTGTTATACAACTGTGATACTCCTGAGCTTGAGACCTTTTTCCGTGGTTTTTGGTCCTGCAGGTGTGAAATCGGACCCGATAGCGCGCAAGCTGCGCCTGCGCCGCGGCCGGCCCGAGCCGGAGCAGAGCGGCTCGGCGCTGATCCTGCGCGGGATGCAGGACCAGGCCAACACGCAGCACAGCGACCAGCTCAATGACCAGAGGAACAGCGAGCTCAAGTGAGTTATCTTAATGTCCTGTCAGATTGTGTGACGTCGCTTGGTAGTACGCACACATAACCTAAAGTGCCAACTTTCTTTACATTCTCTATAGTGCTTACTTCAACATACGCAGTGCTTTCCGTTTCATCATATATTAGTACTGTTGTAGTGTGTTGTTAGTATGAATTTGGATGTCTGGATGTATCATCATAAGCCCACACTCGTCCACTGCTGGACGAAAACCTCTTCCAGTGAACGCCACGGAGCCCGATCTTCGGCTCTCCTCACCAGTCTTTGCCAGCCGTTTTCCCCAAATCGTCACTCCAACTAGCCGGCGGGCGTCCTACACTACGTTTGCCTAAACGCGGTCTGCGCTCTAGAAATCGTCTTCCTCATCGGTTGTCGGTTCTTTTAGGGATGTGACAAGCCCACTGCAACTTCACCTTGCTGAATGTACGTTTAGGTCAACTCTTACTAGCAAATTTTGACCCAGTTCCCGTTGTTCGATTGAGTTGAAATTTTCGACACCCTGTCAAGTTCCGGTGGTGATAGAATATAATGGTGACAGAGAGCTTGTCTGATGATAGAGACGTAAGGTAGAGAATGGAACTGCTCAGTGACGTACAGTTGATTGATGGTGTTTGTAGACGTATTAAAGCTTATGCCATTTTTATTAACATTTTATTATTCAGACCGAAACGCTGGGACGAGAGCTTAGAGAAGCCTCCGCTAGATTACTCGGAGTTCTTCGATGAAGACACCGGTCAGACGCCCGGGCTTCAGGTGTGGGAGATTGAGAACTTCATTCCTGCGCCCGTGGACGAGGTAACTATTCTACATTAGTACATTTATATTGGAAGGTATAAAGTTTATTTTTTTATTCGGAGCTGTTCTGCGAGTATGTCGGTCCTGAACTGTCCACCCAGTATACATCGCAATTAACTATATTAAGTACGGACTCATAAAGCAATCTGTATTTTTGGAGAAATCTGTAAACATACAATATTCAATTTTTTTTATCAATTATTGAAATTTGTTCTTTTTACTTTTATAATAATTAATTATTTTTTTATTGCAAAATAAATTTGCTCTAAGTTCAGTTTTTCCTAGCCTTCCGAGTATTTTTAACTAGCTACACCCCGCGGTTTCACTCGCGTAATTCCCATTATCCCGAGACAAAACGTATCGGCTCCGGAGTTCTAAAGATTACTTCTTATTAAGAAACAATTATACAAACTTTATAATATTAGTATGTCTAATAAATTATTCGATCTTCACAGGTGGCACACGGAAAGTTTTTCGAAGGAGACTGTTATATAATCCTGAAGACTTCAATAGAAGAACAAGGCCAGCTGTCCTGGGATATTCACTTCTGGATCGGGTCTAAAGCTACTGTAAGTTATTTGCTAGAAACAAATGGGTCTTATTCTCGCACCGATTAGTATCAAAATATGATGTTGACTGCCCTCGACGTTTGGATTTAGTTACATTGATTGTGGTCACGAGAAGGCTGGAGAGTGCTGGTATCACCGTCGAGAGCGGCAGGTGTTGTTTCCAACTACCCGCGCTTGATCTTGGAAAACATACCTGTCACACGACACCACACTAACAGTATCCGAAGATAAATCTGTAAGAGACCTGGGAAAGTACCCTACCTTTGCCAGATATTCAGCCGTCAATCAGTAGCGTGAAAACAATACTGTTTTCTGGTTTGAAGGCCACTGTTTCCAGCGTAATTACTGGGCATATGAGACCTTAGAGCCGATGTCTCAGGGTGAAGAGTGCAGTGCAGCGCAAAATTATGCAATTCAAACCTATGAGTGGCACTGTAACTGAAGAAGTCTCGTTCCACAGTCAAATAAAAATTAAAAAATCTTTATTATTGGTGCAGATTAGAGAATCTAGCATGTTTCCATTTCATTCGCAGCTGGACAAGGGCGCGTGCGCGGCGATGCACGCGGTCAACCTTCGCAATCTCCTCGGAGCCAAGCGGACACAGAGGCACGAGCAAGGGGATGAAACCCCGGAGTTCCTCGCTTTGTTCCCCATCCCGCCGGTCTACATACAGGGCAGCCACACGCCTTCCGGATTCTTCACCGTCGACGACCCCGTAAGTTAAAACAAAAATAGTAGCATAGTTGATATTTTATTATATTTTAGCCTGAACGTCTGAATTATAAAGATGTACTCTCTGCCTACCGCAACGAGAAAAAGGTGACTGTGTATATATGACATACACATATGTATAACTATTGTATCTGTACCAATGTGTGTCTTGGAAACTCATATGAACGTAATTATCACTCGCATTAAAATAAAATATTGCAAGGAAACCCACTTGCCAGAGAATTTCGGGGAATTGGGAGAGAATTTCGGGGGACCAAGGCCCGTGATGGTTTATGGCCTAATCCTCCCAAAAGAGACGTGAGACCCGTGCACAGTAGTAGGTGGTTATGATGATGAAGATGATGATAATATATTTTCCCTCCCAACAGCACTACGTAACGCGACTGTATCGAGTGCACGGCGCCGGCAACAGTATCCACCTAGAGCCGGTGCCTGTTCAGGCAGATTCCCTCGACCCTAGATATGTCTTCGTTTTGGACACTGGACTCGTTATTTATCTGTGGTAAGTACAAAATCAAATATACAATGACGTAACACGAACACGAAGTAGGCAACGCATCGACAACGCCCCGACTGTTGCACGTGTCCATAGACGGCGTTAACCGTTTACTATTAGATGAAATGTCAACTTATACGCCATTCTACTTTTAAAAAAAAATTAACTGTTTCGTACTGAAACAGATTTCTTTTCTTTTTATTTTGAGTGTTTTCGAACGTAACTACACAAAGACTATTCCGCTTAATATTTTGTGTTGGTACGAGATTATTATGGCCCACGACTTTGGGTGGGCCAACCGAAAGTCAGTCGTCCTTCAAATGCGCGTGCGAGCACTTGTCGCATCGCGGTGTTTTGAGCTTTCACCGGTAGCTCCATTTCGTGGACGCCATTCCCATCCTCGGAGACGAGCTCCAGGATTAAGTGTAGTGTGGATTGCCTGATCACACCTCTATCCCGGAGGAAGGTGATACGGGATCAGAAGAAACCGCCCCATCGGCGTCCTATGGATATATCTCTGTGCACCATCATTCCCCATCTACCCCGAAGACAGCGCTGATTATACACCCGAGAGGCCATCGACGGATTTCCCAAGTAAGTTCGTAGGCCATAATATCTCCCCGTAACATTTTTGATCCGTTCGAGCCGGATCTGCGGATTTTCTTTGCTGTAGTCACGTTGTCCAAATCCCGTTAGTAGTGCATATTTTCCCATTTTTGGAAACCATCCGAGTATATTTTAGTGTTTGTCGTAGCGGCGTTACGCGTCCCGACAATATTTCCCAGTTTTTCATCTTGATTTTGCCGATTTTTGATTTTTTGTGTGCGACATTACGTGTCCATTAAAAATGGCTGAACAAGATATTTTCGAAAGAGAAGTTATACTTGACGAAGTCAAACGTACTTTAGAGTTTTACGAACTCAATGAACAGCAATTTAAAGCGCGAGCAAAAGATATTCTTTCTATTCAGAGAAAATTCCTTAAATTGCAAACTAAAATTGAGAAGTCACAAATGAAATTGTCAACATTTGACCGAGAGGAACAGTTACGTATTCGAACTCAATTCAATGATATTTATTACGCAATTGTCAGCCATGTCGAAGTTCTGAAGAAAAACGATGAGGAGTGTAGGCGCATGAGTCGAGTTTCCTTTAACAATACAATACAACCGACTCACGGGGGTTGTAGTAGTAGGTTACCGAATCTTCCGTTGCCGTCATTCGGGGGAGAATTGACCGATTGGCCACCATTTTATGACCTATTTCGCTCCATGGTTGATAATAATGACGCCTACACAGATAACGAGAAGTTTAGGTATCTCCTTCTTACCTTGAAAAACGAGCCCTATAACTTAATAAAATCGATACCTATCACGGACGAAAATTATACCGTCGCGTTAGATATTTTAATTTCAAGATATGAGAACAAACGAGTCATAGCTTCTCAACATATTGATCGTATTCTGGATATTCAATCCTGTGCCGAGAAATCAAATCAAGGTGTGCGTAATTTGTTGAATATTTACCATGAGAATATAAAAGCGTTACAAGTAATGCATTTTCCTACAAAGCAGTGGAGTTTTTTGTTGTTGAATATTTTACTACGTAAAATACCTACTGTTGTGTTCACTAATCTAGGGCTTGGGTTTAAAGTAAAACAACCAGATTATCAGTAAGTAGGCACACGCTCAGAGGAGACGACCGCCCGCTCTGCATGACAGATTGGGAGTGAGGAGAGGCGCCACTGTCGATTGTGTGCCTACATTTATTTGTATATCACATCTCTTCCTTTTTATAGAATTAATTAATTGTTTTATATTCAATAATTACTTCTAGATTAACTTAACTATATTTTATATTTAAATAAATCGATATCCAAGTAACTTCTTTATCAGATGCTTTTCGCTTATAGATTAATTACTTATCAATCATTTATTGATTATTTAATAATTATATACTAGTTATCTATTAATTTATTATTAACAATTTCTTAATCATTTGTTTATAATATTATTTCTTAATAACTTGTGTACCTATTCATGATTTATTATATATTTATTAATCTTGTTTACAATAGTAAGCTTACATGCTAACTATTTTAACAATGATGGACGACTTCCATTGACCTTCAACTTTATTTCGGTGTAGGTACCATATTCGTACCTTATAATAATTGTATGACTTTTTCAATTCTCGATAGTGATTTGAGGTGTTGAATTAATTCTGACAGTAAATTATTTTCTTTTACTAAGTTCTTCGCCTTTTCTTGCTTCACACACCATTTCTTGTCTTTCAGTCTACACCTCTTCTTTCCTCTCTTTATTTTTTTTTTCTTTTCTGTTTATTTTGGCCAAAGCTTGTACGTAGAACGTAGTCCAGCTTTTCGTGTTAACAATACCAAATGTCCTTTGTGGGTTGCTACTCGAACTGCCACGATTTGGGATTTGGCAGTTGCATAACTGTTTACGCTATTTGGTGCTTTGATTACGTAAATATGTTACTATTTTGATTTTCCAGTGTTCGATATCTGCCTTTCTATAGTAGTTAGTCACCAGGAGGTACTTGAGCAGTTTCCTTCTATGCATCTTTGTCGTTGTCATAGTCATTTATTTTATAATAAGCTTTTAGTAGCAAAGTACATTTGATTAAAATAAAGTTTGCTTGTGGTAATTTAGATATTGTCTTAACAAATTTGTCATAGACTTTAATATCATTTGTTAGAAAACGCTTTTTTTTATTTTTTTTTATGTATGTACCTATGTCTAATTGTCCATCTAGAGAGATTGGCTTTGGTACCGGCGTTGCTGTACAACGCGGTGTTTTGCAATTTTAGGTTTGCATATGGTGTTTATGTTGTGTACCTCGCTTCTAAGATTGATTTATTAAACTTTTGCGTATGTACGTACCCGTGTCATAAATTGCACGAACTGAACATACAGTGGTGCTCAGACACATGAAAGACCTTTGTTATAAGGATCTCGCTGCAGTTTTGACTCAAAACCAATGAAGGTGGTTTATTTACAGGTTCATTGATGTCCATTTTGTTAGTTCGTCTATATATTTGTATATTTTGATTCATTGTTTTTCCAAAAAAATTGTGATCAAACTTAACGAACTGGAGGAACTGTTTTGTCAATTGTGATTAGTGAACTCTTTGATTGGTTACCAAACATCTTTTAACTTGGGGTTCTGAGTGTGTCCAAACATATTTGAACTTGGGGTTTTGAGTGTGTCCAAAATGCTGGTACGTATTAGGCTCGTTGTATTAGCGTTATAACTCAAAGGCGGAATGTTGCTAGCATGCTAGGTACGCTGCCAGCTGACAGTGAGTAAGAACAATTGGGTGCATTATGAGTCTGTAACGGTTTGTAGGATGTTTAACCGCTAAATGCAGTAGTTGGTTTTAGATTGTAGTAGATACTTTTTGCTAATAAAGGCAATTTCCGTTAAATGTTTTACTATTTTGCTCAATAGAATAAACATCAAGGACTAATGAGGTAGGAGTTTCTTTACCCAAGAGGTTTAATGGACCTTTTAATAGGGCTTAATATTTATCTATTTTTAAGATCTACTACATAGTACGACTACAACAGAATCAATATCCATTTTAAGGTAAATCTCATTCACCTGACAATTTATTGTAACCAGCCTTTAGTATCTGTATCAAACAACAGCGATGCAAAATAACAAGTTCATAGTAATGTGGGTGAACACATTAAATTACACAGTAACAAAACTAGCCATTGCTAGCAATTTTGCTTCTTTTTTTCTTTTTTTTTTTTTTGATGGCAACATTGCCTTTCAACTATCCCCATGGGCTGCATTGGTTCGTTTCGTTTCAACGATTAGTTCATTTAAGTTTTTTTTTTTTTGGAATTATTTTTTATGAATTTTGGTAGGTTGTGTTTTCCAACCATTGGTCCATTTAAGGTGTCTAAGGCACTCAATGGATTAATTGTTATGAATTTTGGTAGGTTGTGCTTTCCAACCATTGGTCCATTTAAGGTGTCTAAGGCACTCAATGGATTAATTGTTATGAATTTTGGTAGGTTGTGCTTTCCAACCATTGATCCATTTAAGGTGTCTAAGGCACTCTATGGATTAATTATTATGCTTTTACATAAACACAGTAGTACGTGCGCGCATTGGGATTTGAACTCACGAGTATCTCCTTGGAAGGCCGACGTCCTCCTAGGCTATATTTTCTTAGATTGTGCTTATTTCGTACCAATAACTCAGTTATTGTTTGAATAGGTATTTGCCGGAACTGATTTTCAGTGACGACTTGTGATGCGATTTGCAAGCAGAATCTTATTGTTTGGTTATAGTAAAGTAATTAAACTTTATGGAAAGCTGTTGTTGTCGCCCTGGTATCCCCCCAAAATAATACTCCTTGTAATTGGCAAAATTGTTTGTATTTTCCAATACGAAGATTTGTGAACGTGTTTTACAATTATTATCTTGAACGCTACTTAAAATGACATTAGGTAGGTGGGACGTGTGTGGGGCGGAGAATCTTGTCACCGCGATGTAGGAATAGACGGCTCATTTGACGGAGCCATCTAGCGGATGGCATGTAAATTACTTTGACTGACATTGATCTCAAACAGTTGTTTACGTGATTATGCACTAATAATGATAAAAGTTTTTAATGTTTAGATGAATTGTTAATAAATGAATTGTATTATTTCTTCATCAAGGGGGTATTTTTATGATTTGCTACGTATTTATTTTCAGATATGGTAGGCTGATTCTAAATATTCATAAAATAGGTGCAGTCACCAACAAGGATACAGCAGTTCGCTTGGTAGATGATATAATGCCACGTTCGTTCTTTCGATCTATAGATTGGTACAATTTAACTTGTTTATATTTTACAATTTGTAATTTTTTGAACTTTGAAAGTTCTTATTCTTATTCTTGAGAACAATTTGATAACTGGTACGTCGGGCAACGTAAAACTTTGGTCCGTATATACTATTGTATACTTGTATATTGTATATTGTATACTTGGGTAATCACCACACCTCATGGACGCCCTTTTGCCAGATTTTAGTTTTAGTTTTAGTTAGTTTTCTTTTAATTTATTTAAATTGTTATTTAAGTTGTCAATAAATATGATTTTACTTAAATAAGAATAATATTAGCTTGATTCATCTTTGTTTTTTTTTTTCCGTTTGTGTTGTTTTATTTTTACTAGCACGTAAACATACAGTTGGGCATTAATGAGGCTGCGATTGAAGGCATTGAGTACTTGGCCTTTAACGGATTTTATGACACATGTTTCGGTTGTAACGATAGCATAATTATATGACTTCAATATTTTGAATATGTACTTTTTAAGCCCAATAATTAACAAAACATTGTTCGTTGGAACATAACTTCAATGTTATTGAAGTGGTACTTTGCTCAAATAGGTACTTAACGACACTGTGTTCGTTGGAACAAAACTTTAATGTTATTAAAGTGTACCTTGGTTTAATCAGACAATTAACGACACTATGTTCGTTGGAACAAAACTTCAATCTTATTGAAGTGTATCTTGGTTTGAACAGGCAATTAACGACACTATGTTCGTTGGAACTTAACTTCAATTTTTTTGAAGTGTATCTTGGTTTAAACAGGCAATTGACGACACTATGTTCGTTGGAACATAAATTCAATTTTATTGAAGTGTAACTTGGTTTAAACAGGTAATTAATGACACATTGTTCATTGGTACGTTTTGTTATTGATAGGTAGGTATCAATATTTGCAAACGGAATTGGTCAAAATCGGTTAATATTCATGGTCATCTACATTTCTTTTTTTTTTCTTTCTTTATTTATTTATAGAGGGTTTTGTTATTAACATTAACATGTCACCCTCATAGATCTACATTTCAATACGTGGTATTGTTTTTTTTTTTTGTTTTTCTTATTATGGCTGAATTCGTTTAATACAGTGTTTTAGTAATTTTGTATACATTTTGTATTCACAGTTTTTACGATAAATATATTTTCGGATTCTGATTCGTAAATAATTCGTTAGCAATATTTTATTTTCGTTCAAATTCTAGTAATACTAATGAGTGAAATGGAACGTATCGTATGAGAATAATTGCATGCCTACTGTTACGGCGTATTGCGTATATTGCATACCTACTGCGGCGGGAACTTGACAGTTCGGTTTGCCACCAAAATGAGGATGCTTTGCCGCGTAAAATTAAAGTGGTTGGAAAGTATTTGCTCATGAGATTATTATATCCCTAACACTACGTACGATGTACGATAGCACACCGCACGCATGCAGATTATACAATATTTTACATCAATTCATGACGTATAATTCCAGAATTATGTTTATAACCAATAGTGCAGTAACAAATGTGGTGGTTTTGCTTACAGCGTGCCATCATTTTAGCCTATTCCTTTCTTAGGAACACGTGCCGCTGGCGCTGCTTTGTGTTGTGATCACTGATCGATCACTCAGGTTTATCCACTGGCATTTACTTACTACATAGATGAAAACATTTGGACCAAAACGTTCCTTAATTAACCCGAACTTTGAAAAGCTAGGTAGATATACATACGATCTTCAACCGTAATATGACGTAAGTTATGTAGGTAAGTTAGTGACTTAATTGGACATCTTCGATCTATTTAGCAAATCTCTCGGCTGAACGCCGATGCAGATTATAGATCAGTGAGATTGTACATAGTCCCTGTAGTTTCTGATTCCTTAGATACAAGGAATCCTAATTATGTTGTGATTGTCGTTCGTTGCGTGTTAGAACGCAATAACTATACAATCGGACTATAATCTAGGTATATTACATATTTAAACATCTTTTGAGTCTTCAATTTCACCGAAATTGTGTTGTTTTTAAAATAAGTAAACCTACTCGTCACTTATTCCTTTGTTTTTTGTGAAATTTGAATTTTATTACCTACTGACCAATTTCCGTTAACAGGCACATAATTTGAGCGATAATTTTACTTACTGCGCTTTTTCTCGTCGCCAATGTTGTGTTCACTAATCTAGGGCTTGGGTTTAAAGTAAAACAACCAGATTATCAGTAAGTAGGCACACGCTCAGAGGAGACGACCGCCCGCTCTGCATGACAGATTGGGAGTGAGGAGAGGCGCCACTGTCGATTGTGTGCCTACATTTATTTGTATATCACACCTACTTCCATTCGTATGCGATTCGAGTTAACATTGCATAAACCATCCGATGTACCCAACGTCGACTTGTTAATCGAGTTTTTAGAACGAGAATTAACCGCTAGCGAAATAGTTGAATCTGGCAGTAGAAAGATTCAAAATGTAGGTAGTCAGAGGAAAGAGTACGTCGCTCCAACGTTCCGTCGAGCGTTGGCTGCCGGCGTGGCCAGCCGCACTTCGACTCAGGGTGCGAGCGATTCTCAACCTTCTGTCAATACGCGCAAGAACCAGAATTGTGTATGTTGCGATGCTCAACATCCATTAACAAAGTGTAATAAGTTTTTGAATTTGTCACCAAGCAATAGGTATGCGTTTATCAAAAATAAAGATGTTTGCTTCAATTGTTTAGGCAAAGGTCATAACGTTTCTCAATGCAAGTCGAGTTTTGTTTGTCGTTCGTGTGAAAGACGTCATCATACATTGATTCACTTTACTTCTGAAGGTGATACTAGCCGTGCGAGTGAGAGAAGTGTTTCTTTACCGCTCACGGAGGAACGGGAAGAGAACATTCCGAGCACCTGTACTCAGCACGCTATGTCCGCGAGTCAAGCGACACAAATTAATTGCGCGTCGTCCAATGCTCCCTTTGGCACGACAAATACTGTGTTGCTTTCGACCGCACTCATCGATGTATGTGTAGGTAATGAAAAGCGTTCGACTGTCCGGTGTCTTATCGATACGGGAAGCCAGGCTTCGTTCATGACGGAATCGTGCGCACAGCGGCTAGGTATAAAGCGTTGTTATGCGAATGTACCTGTTTACGGGATAGGTGACACCAAACCGGTACGACCAAAAGGAAAGATTTCGTGTTGCATAACCCCGAGAAATGAACTTCAACCTTCTATACCTATTGAAGCTTTAGTATTGCCGAAACTTATTCCTAAAATGCCTAGTGTACCACTGCCTCATAATGCTGGGTACAGACCAAGCGAACATAAGGGAGCGAATGCCTCAGAACGAATGCAAAAACTAGTGTGGACGTCCTGGCGAGAGCGAGCGAACCCAAACGGTGGCTTTCGCTAGCCCTGGCTTGCCTTCGGCCGTGCTCCTGCTGGGTACAGACCAAGCGAGCACGCGCGAGTGAATGCCACCGAGCGAATACAAAATACTGGTGTGGACGTCCTGGCGAAAGCGAGCGAAACCAAACGGTGGCTTCCGCTAGCCCTCGCTTGCCTGCGGCCGTGCTCCGACCGGTTGTCGGTACATCAAAGAAAAATGGAACGTACGAACGAGCGCGGTGTGTACGGACAGGCGAATGCTCATTCTGTCGCGACGGTTGCACTGAACGGACGTGTCGTGTTCACAATAATTTTGATTTTTATACTACGATCGCGATGGAATGGCCTAACTCAAAACTGCTGATGCTCATAAATGATAGATGCTGATGTATAAAAGCAGAAACCTAGGTTACAGGGCCTAGTCAGTGGGATATAATATAATAATTACGAGAGCAACTTGAAAATACGCTTTTTTGTTTGTTGAGATATCTTAATGATTTTGGTGTCAAATCAAAGGACTAGGTCTAAAACCATTTTATCCATTTGAATCATGTATATCGGTACACGCGTTTAGGAGATACTTAAGGATTAATTTGGAGGAAATATAAATCACCAGATTTTTTTATGTTATTGTTTTACGAACTTTTTAATAATAATTAGTACCTATCTAGCATGTATGGCTCTACTATCCATAGCATCTAGGTAACCTAAATATTAAAAGTTTGTTTTCATTTGTTAATTACAAATGACTAGTAGCAGCTAGTGATGTGAAAAAACAACCAGTCGTTATTCAAATAAAGCATTACTATCAATTTTTCAAAACGATATCTTTCACTTTTTCACTCACTTGTTAATGTACGAAACGGAACCATAGTTGTTATCAAACATTTGTGTGTTATATTTGCTGACGATGCAACTATTTACATGAGTAAATTAAACCTAAGTCCGAATGAGTTTGAAATAGAAATTAACAAATCTATCGAAGCAGTTGTGAGCTGGTTAGAAAATTTAAATCTAAATGTAAATGTTGATAAAACGAAATTAATAGAATTTAGAAATTATAGACAAAAATCATTACCGTTAAATGTTCTTGTTAAAAAAACAAAAGTCGATATTGTTACAGAAACCAATTTTATTGGAGTTACTATAGACACAAATTAAATTGGAAATCTCACATTTCTAAATTTAACACAAAACTTTCTCAATACATATATGCTGTTTCAATACTAAAAAACGTATCATCAAAAAAAATTGCTATAAACACGTATTATGATTACGTTTATCCTCTTTTAAGCTATGGGATTATATTTTGGGGTAATTCTGTAGAAGTAGAAACTACTTTTCTACTTCAAAAAAGATGTCTAAGATGTATATTTAATTTAAATAGTACTGAAACACTTCGTAATGTTTTCATAGAGAATAACTTCCTTACACTTACTTGTATTTATATCTATCAAATTAGTATATTTGTCGAAAGCAATTACGAGTACTTTTATAAAACAAAATCCAACCGATCCGAAATTCTAAGGACCAAATACAAGCATAATATTTAAATACTTCAGGCCAATAACACGTTGTATCATAAGAGCTCTTACTTCACAGCTATTAAAGTTCATAACAATCTACCTCTTGACGTTAAGATGCAAAGTGGACCAGATTTCAACAAAAAGTTAAAATGTTGGTTGCTAACGCAAAGTTTTTAAAAATTTAAAAGAATACTTTTCTATATAATAACTACTTTTTTAAATTCCTAACAATTTATTTAAAATATGGTTAATTGTTTTGTTTTCCAATTTTATCTAGTGTATAAGTAAGTTAATTATTGTGCGCCCGAAATGGGCAAATTGTTGAAACTTCTTATTGTAATAACAACAGCATAATGTACACAATTTATACAATAAAAATATTCTGATTCTGATTCTGATATCACAACGCTATAATAAATCTCAGTTTACTATAAACTCTATGGAATGGCCTAACTCAAAACTGTAGACTCATAGAGCTGTTTAAGCAGAAATCTAGGCTGTGGCAGTGAGATATAATAATTATTATAATAGGTACCTATATAATTACGAGAGCAACCTGAAAATACGATTTTTTGTTTGTGGCGATATCTTAATGATTTTGATGTCAAATAAAAGGAATAGGTCTAAAACCATTTTATCCATTTGAATTATGTAAATCGGTCCACGCGTTTAGGAGATACATATGGATTAGTTTAAGGAAAATGTAAACCACCAGAATTTTTGATGTTTTTGTTTGACGAACTTTTTGATTAGTTATTCTATTCGCATTTAGCATGTATGGCTCTACTATCCCTAGTATCTAGGTAGCCTAAATATAAAATTTCACTAGTTCAGTTGAATTTGACAACTGGAATAAACAGCGGTCTTGATTTGTTCTAGCAATCGCAGAAATGCAATATAAATATCATGATAGGTGTACACGAAGAAAAGTTTAATAACGTATAGTTACCGACTATAATAATCGTTTCAAATCGTTTGGTTATTAAGCCGTATGGTAACGACACATCACTAGTTCGCCGTGGTTCGCCCAACTCTGCATGCGTTCGTTTGGTGTGGACACAACAGCGAAAGTGAGCGAGTACGGTACCGATCGGTGGCCACCAATTGATGGCCATTCGTTCGCTTATGTTCGGTTGGTCTGTACCCACTGCAACGGTGTGACTAGTAGCAGCTAGTGATGTGAATCAAAAATCAGTCGTTATTCAAGTCATTACTATCTATTTTTCAAAACGATATATTTCACTTTTTCACTTGTTATGTACGAAACGAAACCATAGTTGGTATCACAACGCTATAATAAATCTCAGTTAACTATAAACTCTATGGAATGGCCTAACTCAAAACTGCTGATGGTCATAGAGCTGTATAAGCAGAAACTTAGGCTGTGGCAGTGGGATATTATAATAATTATTATAATAGTTACCTATATAATCACGAGAGCAACCTGAAAATACGATTTTTTGTTTGTGGTGATATCTTAATGATTTTGGTGTCAAATGAAAGTAATAGGTCTAAAATTATTTTATCCATTTGAATCATGTAAATCGGTCCACGCGTTTAGGAGGTACATAAGGATTAGTTTAGGGAAAATGTAAACCACCAGAATTTTTGATGTTTTTGATTGACGAACTTTTTGATTAGTTATTCTATTCGCATCTAGCATGCATGGCTCTACTATCCATAGTATCTAGGTAGCCTAAATATAAAAGGTTTGTTTTCATTTGTTAATTACAAATGACTGACTTTAATATTCATTGTGTATGTAATCAAATCAATAATTCATACGCATCAAACATAAGATAGATTACGTGGTCAAGTGCCCCTACTTGACCAGGTAATCTATCTTATGTTGTCGCCCTGGTATCCCCCAAAATAATACTCCGTTTACTTGAGAAAATAATTTGTATTTTCTAATACGAAGGTTTATGAACGCACTTTACAATTATCTTGAACGCTACTTAAAACGACCTTAGGTAGGCGGGACGGCTCATTTGACGGAGCCATCTAGCGGGTGGCATGTGAACTACGATGACTAACATTGATCTCAAACAGGCATAGACGATGGATATTATACCTAGTAGCAGCTAGTGATGTGAAACAACAAGTCGTTATTCAACTAAAGCATTACTACCTAATCTATTTTTCAAAACGATAATTTTTCACTTTTGTTCACTCTCTTGATATGTACCTACGATAAGAAACCATAGTTGTTGTCAGAACGCTATAATAAATCGCCGCTAACTATAAAGTATCTACTTGAAGTTGTCAACGTAGCTGGAGAAAGTGAATAAGCCAGATAGAGCGTTTTGATGCGTGCGAGTAGGAGGGCTATACTCCATAGGCTACAATAATATGTTCAGTTGAATTTGACAACTCAAATAAACAGTTGTCTTCATTTGTTCAAGCAAATTAATGCAATATATGTTAAATGTCACGACTAATTGAAAAACACGAAATAAAGTTTTAATCCCATGTATTCGAAAAGAGACATTTTGCTTCTGGATAAGTGCGAGCAAAGTGGGTCATTCCCGGGCACTTCATTTTTAGAGTTTTTTCAATAAAGAGTGGTAATAATATAAATGAATGAATCAATAAAAAGGAAATTTATTGCCAAAAAAAATAAAAATTAATTATAAATAAATATTTTATTTGCTTTTCTTTTATTTTGTTTTCTAAAATATTATTCACTTTTTTTTTATTATATATTTATATTTTTTTTTTTTTTTCGTATGATGGTATTAAAATTTTGTTTTCTTTTTGTTACTTTTTATTAAATTAAATTAAAGTACTCAAATTTCTAAAATGCAAGAATAATTAACCTGTCAAGAAGAGAAGAGAGATAGATGCGGCACAAGCGTACAATGAGCGTAACGGGACAATGTGTCAACTTTTTCGGCTACATACCGGCTTCATCGATTTATTAGACGTTGTCACGTCAAAAGATTTTTTCTCGTATGATGAATATTTTCTCATAGCTTGGGATGAAAAGTATCGTGTACCACACGGTAACAAAATTATTTAAGCTCGAGCGAAGTACTTTGACTTCTACTACTTCTACTATAGAATCCTTCGCTTCGCTCTGGATTCAATAATCGCTCTCGCCGTAATTACATTATTTTGTTCCCTTGTGGTACAATCCACTATTATCGTATAGTTGTTACCTACTACAATAATCGCACGGTTTTGATAGTTTGGTTATTAATCCGTATGGTAACGACACATCACTAGTTCGGCGTGATTCGCCGAACTCTGCATGCGTTCGTTTGGTGTGGACACAACAGCGAAAACGAGCGTGTACTGTACCGTTCGGTGGCCACCAATTGGTGACCATTCGCTCGCTTATGTTCGGTTGGTCTGTACCCACCATAAGGGGTGGGCACACATTCAAAATTTAAATTTAGCCGATCCTTTGTTTCACACTCCACAGCCGGTGGAGATGTTGTTAGGTGCAGATGTACTATCTCACATAATTTTAGGAAACGTAATAACGGGTTCGCCCGGTTCGCCGATCGCTATGAACAGCGTTTTCGGTTATTTGTTGTTGGGAAAAATAGCGTTCAACTCTTCGACTCCATCCTCAGTTCAAGCTTGTTTTAGCTCATTATCCGATGACGGCGACTTGAAACGATTCTGGGAACTGGAGTCAGTGCCTGAGGTGAAGGCACTCACCCCCGAGGAACGTCTATGTGAATCCATATTTGAACGCTCACACTATCGTGACGTCACGGGACGATACACAGTAGCTTTACCACGTAAACCTGATGCTACGCCCCTAGGTGAATCACGAGATATTGTCCTCGCTCGGTTCCATAAATTAGAGCAACGTTTACAACGGAACCCGAGTCTTAAAATTGAGTCTCACGCGTGCTTGCAAGACTATCTTAAACAAATGTATAGAAATATACTAGTACAAGAATCTGATAGGGACTTGCAACGCATTCTGTGGCGTACGTCGCCCGATGAACCCCTCCGTGATTATCGTCTGCGGACGGTAACATTTGGTGTGAGCACTTCCCCTTACTTAGCTCTTCGTACCATTAAGCAATTGGCTTGTGACGAAGCATCTAATTTTCCCCTAGCGGCAAAGGTTTTAACCGACCAAGTGTTCGTCGACGATGTGGTCGCGGGCGCGAGCGATGAATCACACGCTCTGGTACTACAACAGGAATTGTTAGGTATTTGCAAATCAGCTGGGTTTGAACTACGTAAATGGCACAGTAACTCGCCGGCGATACTCGCCGCGGTTCAGGCGCCAGAGGTTCATGGTGAGCGGCGGGAAGAGGTGCCCTTTGCTCCCATGGAACATGACCATCAACCCAAAATAAGGGACTCAAGGGGACTTTTACCCTCCACATTCTTACAGAACGACATGTGGTTTCACGGCCCAGCATGGCTCCGTGAAGATCCTACTGCGTGGCCAGTATTTAAAAGTATCCCTAGCACTGGTGAGGAGAAACGTAATCAACCGGTCGCGTCTGCATCAGCTACGCTGATCGACGATGTTGAGGTCATAAACCAGTTTTCAACCTTGAGTAAACTATTGAGAATTACTTCTTATATTTTTCGCTTTTACTATATTCTTAAATCGCGCGTCAACAAGGAAAAGAGTTCCTATCTTAGTTACATCACAGTCCACGAGTATAAACTCACGCTTAATCGTTTCATTTATTTAGTGCAACACCAAGTGTTTCATAAAGATTTTGAAAACATTTCACAGGGTAAACCGCCCTCAAACCAATTGAGACGTCTTAATCCGTTTATCGATGATTCGAGTTTTTTGCGAGTCTCCGGACGTCTACATAAATCCCTTTTGTCGTACGAGTCAAAACATCAATTAATTTTACCCAAAAAACATCCTCTTACGATTTTAATAATTGACGATGCCCATATTACGCATCTTCATGCGGGCACTCAAGCCGTTCAATATTTACTTTTACAAAAATATTGGATTTTATCTAGCCGAGATATAATACGTAAACAAATCTTTCGTTGTGTGCGCCGCTTCCGTGTGCGTCCGGTACGTCTACAGCCTGCGATGGCGCCGCTCCCAGCGGTCCGGCTGCGACCCGAGCGCCCATTCATGAAAACAGCTGTTGATTACGCGGGCCCGTTTTACGTGCGAGCTAATAGGATTCGTAATGCTAAAATCATCAAATGTTATGTCGCCGTGTTCGTGTGTATGAGTGTGAAGGCTATACACTTGGAGCTCGTATCGGAGCTATCTACTGAGGCGTTCTTAGCAGCCCTGCGCCGATTTACATCGCGCAGAGGTTTGTGCAGCGACATTTACTCTGATTGCGGAAAGAACTTCCAGGGTTGTCATAACTATTTGAGAGATTCGTACGAGTTTTTAAAAAATGACTCTGTTCAATGTGCTTTGAATTATCAAACCTTGAAACAGGGCAAATGGTATAAGGACCGCGGTGCTCCTATCTGTGTAGGCGACATTGTTGTGGTATGCGACGATAATCTTCCACCACTCCAATGGAAACTTGCTCGTGTTCATACACTCCATCCGGGCTCCGATAATAAGGTGCGAGTTGTGACTTTGCAAACGGGCAAGAGTCTATTCAAACGAGCGATCGTAAAAATTTGTAAACTTCCTTTAGAATGATTATTGTTTACGAATTCGTAAAATTAGTTCCTAAGTTTTAATTACCTATACTAGTTGTTTACAACAACCTTAGATCAAGTTTAAGTTTATAGATTGAATGACTTTCTGTTCATTGAGTTTTCGTGTTAAAAGAACTTACAGTCTTTTAAGGTGAGCGGCATGTTTCGTACTGAAACAGATTTCTTTTCTTTTTATTTTGAGTGTTTTCGAACGTAACTACACAAAGACTATTCCGCTTAATATTTTGTGTTGGTACGAGATTATTATGGCCCACGACTTTGGGTGGGCCAACCGAAAGTCAGTCGTCCTTCAAATGCGCGTGCGAGCTCTTGTCGGATCGCGGTGTTTTGAGCTTTCACCGGTAGCTCCATTTCGTGGACGCCATTCCCATCCTCGGAGACGAGCTCCAGGATTAAGTGTAGTGTGGATTGCCTGATCACACCTCTATCCCGGAGGAAGGTGATACGGGATCAGAAGAAACCGCCCCATCGGCGTCCTATGGATATATCTCTGTGCACCATCATTCCCCATCTACCCCGAAGACAGCGCTGATTATACACCCGAGAGGCCATCGACGGATTTCCCAAGTAAGTTCGTAGGCCATAATATCTCCCCGTAACATTAACCTTAAGTCGAGATTTAAGTGCATTATGGGCCTTACAACGTGGCGTGTATGTTACAGGAACGGGAAAAAAGCCAAGAACACACTCAAGTCCAAGGCGCGGCTTTTCGCCGAGAAGATAAACAAAGAAGAGAGGAAGAACAAGGCGGAGCTCGTGGCCGAGCCGCCGGGCGCCGAGCCGCGCGCCTTCTGGGACCTGCTGCACTACAGTGGGGACTCGCCCTATGTTCCGGAGGTACGTCACGTTCACGTTCACTGCTGAAAACACACGCGTCTGTGTTTTTATAATTTTACAGCAAGGGAAAACACGCCTGGCGTGCGAACCTGCACTGTTGTGTTGTAAATTTTATCACACCAGCTGTGTGCGCCCGCACTGCTGATTGAGTCAAACCAGTTACGCCAGTAAACAGGTAAATTAAGTTCCTTCGCAAACTTTAATGCTGTATCTTCAGTGTTTTTCGAAAGTGAGGGGAGACCCGTGCTCAGCAGTGGGCCGGTATGGGTTGAGGATGTTGATGATTATTTGTGTATCATGGCTTTATTAATAAAGATTTATTCCTCCTCGCGTAAGTGAGGCGAGACCCGTGCTCAGCGGATTTGGGTCGATGATGATGTCGGTGACCGTATGTATCCTCAGGAGCACGTGTCGGAGGAAGTCCCGCGCGCGGCGCCGCGCCTGTACCGCGTGGAGCTCGGCATGGGCTACCTGGAGCTGCCCCAGCCCTCCGCGGCGCTGGCCAGGGGGGCGCTCGCCACCAGGAACGTGTACATACTCGACGCGCATATCGATGTGTTTGTATGGTGAGTTCTACTTTGACGAGGATTAGCAAGCTGAATGGGCATTGTTCAATTTTTTAAAGATTGTTATTGCTAAACCCTTTCAAGGAATATACTTCACAAAGCAACAGCTTTTATTGAAAAAGAATAGCTAATTTCGAATATTTTTAAATAAATATATAAAATATGTTAAAATTTACCCAAGCGGCAAGCATGCCTTACCCATTCAAAAAAGTCATCTGTGATGTCATTAAACTCCAGGTTAAATCTACGGGTTTTATTTTTTATTTTGGTAACGGCACTTAATAGTATTATGCTGATAGTGAGGTAGGTCATCGGGTTGAAATTCTTAAAAAAATATTTAAATAATAACTATCCCACGATATACCAAAATATTCAAATGAGTTTCTTAAAATGGAGAGTTGAGAAAAATAATTTTTAGAAAATGACATAAAAACTACAGGTCAGAAAACATTAGAATAATATGCATTAACGTTTCCGAGTACGCCAGTAAGTCACCACGACCGCCTCTTTGGTCAGGTTCGGCAAGAAGTCGTCCCGGCTGGTGCGCGCCGCCGCCGTCAAGCTGGCGCAGGAGCTGTTCAACATGGTGGCGCGGCCGCCGCACGCGCTCGTCTCCAGGCTGCAGGAGGGGACCGAGACCCAGGTTAGTTCTTCCCTCATGTTTTTCATAAAGCCAGGACGAGATCGCGAGTTTTTTGGTTACTTTCTCGTTATACGAACGTTGATCATATAACTTTGGCAAAGGGTAATGAGGTTGCGTTGCGTGGTCCTTTTAGTTTGATCGTTTAAGACAACAACCCATGCCGGGTCCATACAGTATGTTTAAAACATCCTTGCTATTAGCAGATCAGCTCACTGTCACCATTGTATTGTCATGTGTCTATTGGTGGAAGCTCAGGTCCTTGTAGCTGCACATCCTTCGACGCCGAAGCAACTGGTCGACTGCGCGCGACAGCGGAGTGCGCGCGTATTTACGCAAGACGCGTGCGCTATCTCCCTCGCACAGACACAGTACCTCTCTGTCTAGCAGAGCCAATATTTATCTTGAAGCTGATTGGTTCCGCTGTTTCAATAGCTAATTGTAATACCAGCTAGTTTAGATTTAAGATATTTGTATATAGTTAGGCAATATTATCAATAAATTCGTTGGATTGTTTTCTACGACAAGGAGTCTTATTTAACTAGAAACAACTCCCACATCCTCAATGGTTGTCGGCAGGTATTCAAGACTTACTTCCTGGGGTGGGAGGAGGTGATCGCCGTGGACTTCACGCGCACGGCGGAGTCGGTGGCGCGCACCGGCGCCGACCTCGCCGGCTGGGCGCGCCAGCAGGAGACCAAGTAATTATTACATTCAACTTAACAATGGAGAAGAAAATGGGTGTTCATAGCTGTGTTGTTAGATCAAGGGATATACAAAAATATATTTAGGTATAAACAAATGTGCTTAAATTTTTTTGAGGGAATCTGAGACAGCCACCTGGCAACACTGATTCATAGTGATGGGTCGTGTAGAATTCTCACAATCGGATACTCTAATCTCTTTTTCATATTAGTGTAAATTAGGTCGAATATTGGTAACAAAAACATAATCTAAACCCTCGTTACTCCCAGAGCGGATCTATCTGCGCTGTTCACACCGCGGCAGCCCACGATGCCTCCAACGGAAGCCAAGACCCTGGCAGACGAGTGGAACGAGGACCTGGAAGCCATGGAGGCGTTCGTGCTAGAAGGGCGACACTTCGTCCGTCTGCCTGACAACGAGCTGGGAGTGTTCCACAGCTGCGACTGTTACGTGTTCTTGTGTAGATACGTCATGCCGGCTGAGGTGACACTTTTTTATATTTACGCTTTGCGAATAGTCAACCATTTGACCACAATCTTAGCTAATGGTAAACGACGATGCGCTCAACGGTGGAGCATGATTTGGAACATGATTTAGCATTTTCACAATACTATTAAAATATTCTACAGGCTGAAGACGAAAGCGAAGGCTCCCACATCGGCGAGCCGGACGACGCCGATGGCGAGGCCGCGACTTGGGTGGTGTACTTCTGGCAAGGCCGGCGCGCGCCCAACATGGGCTGGCTGACCTTCACCTTTGGCCTCGAACGGAAATTCAAGCAGCTGTGCAAGCGGTTGGACGTTGTCAGGACGCACCAGCAGCAGGAGAGCTTGAAGTTCATGGCACACTTCCATAGGAGGTTCATCATCAGAGATGGGAAGCGGAATGTTAAACCTGTAAGTTGAGTTCAACGTGAACAACACATGACTCACCTCATGATGAGTTACTCACCTTCAGCGGAGGGCTAGTTACATTTAGAGGGACTGATGTTCCTCAAGACCAGACTCATGTAACTCATGAGTGACGCATGTTCCTCATGAGTGACTCACGTTCAGCACAAGGCTACTCAATAACATCCAATGTCAGTCGCTCTTATTTTGGAACAAAACGGAAAGACAGTTCAAGCGGCTTCTAGAGATTGAACCTACCAAGGACACAGCAGCGGCAGAACGGCTTACGTGCCGGCTGTGTGGCGAAACACAGACATGTGTGTTTAGCGCGGCGCTACTACAGTGCGGCTCACACAGACGGCTCGCCATTGCTGGAAACACACACGGTCCCGGTGCCTAAATGTAAAAACCGGTTCAGCAGTCAACGTGTTAAATTCCGGCTTAGATCACACTGCTATAAAACTTCTTGAGAAATTGTTATATTGATCTTTTTAATACAGGAGGGCGGTCGCCAGCCGGTGGAGTTATTCGAGTTACGCAGTAACGGATCTACACTATGCACCCGACTGGTTCAAGTGAAAGCAGACGCCACCCAACTCAACAGCGCTTTCTGGTAAGAAAAACGCATATTTATCAAATTATGTCTTCGTCATTTCGATATACTATTAAAATGTAAGACATACACAAATTCATATCAAATAGTATTATGTTATTATTCCAAACAATCTGGATTTTTATGTCGACTTTTAGTGCTAGCACACGATGACCATCAGTGGCTGCCACAAGCTTAGACGATACATTTTATATGGTAAACATACAGACACGCACGCACGCACTAACCGCATTTTGTCAAATGTGGATACTGGTAGTCACTAGTGGCTGCGTCTAGTGGCTCATTATGCGCTTGCACTTATTATTTTATCAACTGTGGTCACGTGAATACTGTCTTATTGATATAAGCGCCATCTAGAATCCGTTAAGTCAAGTGCTATTTATTTCCAGCTACATCCTAAACGTGCCGCTCGAAGGATCAAACGACACGTCATCCGCGATAGTGTACGCGTGGATTGGGAGCAACAGTGATCCTGATTCAGCGCGGCTCATCGAACAAATCGCTGAGGAGAAGTTCAACAACCCCTGGGTCAGCTTGCAGGTAACGTGCGCATATCTGACTCAATCAATAAAAACTTAATCAGAAGCAACAGCGTTGGGTTTTTTGCCATCGGTTGAATTATTTCTGTGCCCATTTACACATTTTAACTTCCTATTAATAATATAAATGTGAAAGTTTGTGAGGATGCATGGATGAATAGGTTACTTCTAGGCATCCATGCTCCGCCGTCGACCGCGTCGTCACTTACCATCACGTGAGAATGCGGTCAACGCTTGCCTAATCAGCAATAAAAAAAAGCTAGACATATCGCCCAAAACCAATCTGTTAAAAGTACAACTTTTTTATTTTTATTTAACCTAGTAACGAGGTGAGCCTGTCGTTTACCTATAGTAAGCGATACGACAGCCCATAGCAGTCACAGTGCCACCCAGAATTTTCCATTGCATAATATTGCGCTGCACTGTACTGCGCTCGTTACCCGGAGACATAGGTTCTAAAGTCTCATATTCCCAGTAATTTTGCTGGAAACAGTGATTGCAAATAAAACAGATAAAAAACTACCTATATTTACGTAAGCATATGAGGGCGGAGTAAGAGCTTTGCTTACTTTTGCTGACAAGGGGGTAGGGGTTAATAATTACTTACGTAATATTTGAATGGCCCCAAAAGAAAAAAAAAACTTTTAACGAATGTTTGTCCTTAGGTGTTGACAGAAGGCAGTGAGCCGGACAATTTCTTCTGGGTGGCGCTTGGCGGCCGAAAGCCCTACGACTCGGAGGCCGACTATCTCAACTACACGCGCCTGTTTCGCTGCTCCAATGAGAAGGGGTACTTCACTGTCTCTGAGAAGTGTACGGATTTCTGCCAGGTTTGTATAATATGACACCTAAAGGACGATGTAAAGTGCGGCCAGCACTGTTCAGCAGACAACGTTGGAACGTCAGAAAAGAATAATGTAAAAATGTGATTCCATGTAAGTGGAGAACTTTACATAGAGTTGTGATTCTAAATGAAATAAAATACTCTTTCGACTGCTGTGCCCATTTTCTGGTCTAGCCACGGGTACAGATCTGCACACACTGTTGTGTTTTCCCATACAGCTAACACCAGTTTTGTTTTCCTGTACTTATGGCAAGTTATGAAAAACACCCACAGTTGTTTTCGGCAATGAAAGTGTTAATAAAAAAATGTGTTTGGGCTTTGGAGATATGGCAAGTAAATGAGTTGCCCTAATTGTGCATCTCACTTAACAAATTACGAACATACTAGATTGCCAATAGCGTCACAAATTGATTAGTAGAAAGCTTTTCTATGGGTCAGACTCTGTTTGTGAAGTATGTACAAACTAGTTAGGCTGGTCACAAACAACCTTATCAATATCTACATAATCTATAAAATACCGTATACGGTTACCCTGTACTCTGTACTTACACTGTCTCCCTCAGGATGACCTGGCCGATGATGACATCATGATCCTCGACAACGGAGACCAAGTGTTCCTCTGGCTCGGTGCCAAGTGCTCAGAGGTGGAGATCAAGCTTGCCTACAAGTCTGCTCAGGTATTGTATTACAGTCTGTCTCTTTAGTAATATGAACTGTTAGCTCTTGCCAAGTTGGCTACATTTTCTAATTTAATATAGACAGCAATTAAAAATTATAATAAACAAGAATTGGCTTTGAACTTCGATGTTTACACCACATGTAACTCTTGGACCATAGTTGAATTTTAAATTATTTTAATATGTATGAT
Organism: Campaea margaritaria; assembly: GCA_912999815.1. Taxonomy (NCBI): domain Eukaryota; kingdom Metazoa; phylum Arthropoda; class Insecta; order Lepidoptera; family Geometridae; genus Campaea; species Campaea margaritaria. The sequence continues at coordinate 8,866,162 of OU538800.1, forward strand.
GTTTGCCTATATTTATCACCCTTATTTTCCTCATATTTGATTCTCTAAATACAATATGATTATTTCAACAGGTATACATCCAACATATGAAGACTATGCAACCTGACAAACTGCGGAAACTGTTCCTCACATTGAAGAACAAAGAGTCTCGCAGGTTCACCAAGTGCTTCCATGGCTGGGGGGAGCATAAGAAGCCTCCGGAGTAACTAGGACTTTAGATCTCTACACAGATCTGTTACAGTCAAAGGCCATAATTATGTATTATCAACCTAGAGCATATTACATATAGGGTTGCTTCTAGAAAGATTTATTGTGTTGGAAACAACTTCAGGCTAACCTAAAGACGCGTCAAAGGCAGCAAAAGCTGATTTAGTTCTATGTCAAATATCTACAAATTAACTATTGGAATATTGAAAAGATGAAATGAAATTTTAATGGTTGAAAGAACTAATTATATAGAAACCCTATATTGGCTTGTAAGTCTCTTTGGTCTTTGGCTGGAGATATTAATGCAAATTTTAATGTGTGTAAATAGATGGGAGATTTTCGGTCAAACATTGATTTATTATTGAACAAAGACATTAGATTGTTGCTTGAAATGCCTGCCTGTTTGAGTACCTTGTTGGACTTATTGGATTATGTATCACATGGTTTCTGATTATATGAATAAATGATGCGCTTCCAATCAAACGGGGTTAAAGTATACAAATGAAAGACTGAATCATGCCATTTTATAAACACAATTTATTTGCCATTTTTTCATTAAAAGTATTAGCACAAGGTGTGATTAAATATTTGAAAGTTGAGAGTAACTTTGACTAGATTAGATGAGATTGCATTGCGTTACTCCTCAACTAGCATTTTGTAATAATGCATTTACATTAGAAATTCAATGTATCTGTACATACTAATCTGTTAACCTTTGCACTGTATTTATGTAAATCATGTAAATAGTACTAAGAAATCAAATAAATAAATTAAATATTTATATTTGTGCAATTAAATGTATCTTGAGCACAAATTGTAACACATTTATATCATTTATAATATATTAAAATATAACAAATAACAGGAGCCTTTCTTTAGTTTGTCCGAACGAAGCTACCTGAAAACAAAATTATATTAAACAAAAATTAAACTGGTAAATGTCTCAGTCTGCTATTTTCGTCTAAAGAAACAAGGCAGAATAAGTGCCCTTGATTATGACAAAAACAAGTATTTATTCATACCCACCTAGAACTATGTTTAGTCGTCATCATCATCGTCGTCGGAAGGCACGAACAGTTCGTTTTCCTCAAGAAAGTTGGCAATGTTTTTACTTATAGCTGCACCGATCAGGAGACCAGGAATCACAGTCATCACGATCCCCAGTAACCCAAACGGCTGCTTGTCTGGCTGGGGCAGGATCGCTCCACTGGGAGTGGTGGTTGCGGGCCGCCTCTGCACTAATGTCTCGGGTTTTGGGAGGCTCTTGGACTGCGCTACCAGTCGAGTCAGCCGAAAAATAGCCATTTCTATAGCAAAAATGGACTAAACTTCTCCCTAACCAAAAAAATGATATTTTAGGATATTTCCGATTTTTCTTACGTCAAATTTGTCAAAATCAAAATAAAAACGTTCCAAAATTCAAATTTTCTTAAACCAGAGTATCAATAATGAAGCATAGGGAGTAAGAAACAGCACACCACTATTCCTAATGATTCAAGTCGAATAGAACGAGATACAAGTACGTTAATGCTCAAAATAATATTAGCTCCGGCACCTTTAGAGCAAACTAGAACATTTGCGAATGACAGAGTTGCACCACAATATGTCAGAATTTATAAAATTTAGTCGATTTTTTGAGCCGATCATTATACTTGACATGATATTTTTTATCTGGTCACTTGTTTCTTTTCATCCATTCATTCACTTCGAATACAGTATTCAATATTCATTCAGTCATTCAACTGTCGTTATGTGGTAGGTAGTCACTAGTCTGTGCAACATGTCAAAAACCCGAACCCGGAACGAAATGAAGGAAATCTTGAAAAGAAAAACATAATTTTGTGTCGTACTGAAAACGAATTTGCTACCGTAACAATGAATCTGACCCTCACAAGCTTAGAAGCTCTCATTTGTAAGTACTATTTCTGTTTCACTATTCAGCTTTCTCAGTAAGTAGAATAACAGCTGGTCTTGTTTGTCAGTAAAAGCAACTCACGAATCTCTGCCGTGTCCGGACCCGGCGGCGCTGGAGGCATTCTGTGCGGTGATGCGGGACTCCGCTGAAGGCCCGCAGCTGGCTGCGCAGGCTCTAGCAGCTCGCATTCACTCCACCAACCCGCGAGAAGCGATGCTAGCTCTATCGTTGATAGACCGCTGTATGCGCCGTGGCGATGCCACTTTTCACGCTGAAGTCGGGAAATTTCGCTTCCTGAATGAAATGATAAAGCTGGTCTCGCCTAAGTACCTCGCAGATAGAACAGCGGCTGAAGTTAGGACTAGGGTAAGTTCCAATACTTCACACTTTTAAATGTTACAGTGACACCCAAAAGTCTTTACTGGGTACCTACTTTCCCGAGTACAGGATAAAGTTATTTCCATAATAATTGTGTTCCTTATTTAACCAAAGTGGTAAAATAAAAACTGTTATATTATTACAAATCACTCCTTTTTTCTATTGGTGTAGGTAGAGCCTACATCTTTTATTAGATTGATGAATTCTACTTAATTTTAGTTTCTTTTCTAGTTACTAAACTGCGCTGATATCTGTTCCTATTCTGACATATATTCGACTATACTGTAGATAAAGTTATTACCACAGTTTATTGTGTTATGTATAATAAAATAATCTCGTTTCAGATCCTGCAATTACTACATGCCTGGTCCCTTGAATATCCAAAAGAAACAAAATTCAAAGTAGCGTATGAAATGTTAAAATTCCAGGGGGTAGTAAAGGAAACGCCCCCACCCCTCCCCCCTGAAGAAGGAGGCCCTCCCTCGCGGAGCCGGCCAAAGGTTACCGTTTTTGAAGATGAGGAAAAATCCAAACTCTTGCAGAAATTACTTCAAAGTAAGAAACCAGAGGATATTCAACACGCCAACCGACTTATCAAGACTATGGTTAGAGAGGTGGGTTGCTAAGTTAAAACTTGTTAAACATTTTAGTAATTCAAATAATTAAATTCTCATAGAGTTGACCGCTGAAAACACCCACATTTGTGTTTTTATAATGTTACGGCAAGCAAAAACACGCCTGTTGTGCGAACCATGACAATTGTCAATTTTATCACAACTGCTGATTGAGTTTAGTTACGACACAACGTCAGTGCTAGTAAACACACGTTGCGTGGAGATTAGCAAAGGTGCCAAAAATACTAAACCAGTTCAGCAGTCAACTTATATCTATCTCATTTTTAATTATGGTTGTCTGGCAAGACACGACTGCGAGAATCAGACCCGTTTTGTCCAGTAAATATAAAAACACGGCTGGTTAATAGCATCAACACATCAGAACAATAATTCAAGCATAATTTATTTCGATGCAGGAAGAGCGCCGCAACGAAGCGAGCAGCCGGCGCGCCCAAGACGTCGCTACTGCTCTGGACAGTGCAGAATTGTTGAACGACATGCTGGACTGTGGGCAGAGTGCGTCACCTGATGAGGAACAACTCATCCTGGAGCTGCACTGTATATGTGTGCGGATGAGACCGGTGCTGCAGACTCTGGCAGCTAGCGACTCCAGTTCTGAGAACCTAAGTAAAATTATAATTAAAATAGATCAAAAAAGTTAATATATAATTTTGCAGTCTTGATGTTTCTCGTATGAGGAAGAACCTGTCGTCATAGTATAGATAAAGTATTAAATCCAGATTTGACACTGCAATGTGAAATCTGCCTGCCTGTACCTATACCTACAATCAGCGATACAGTCAATACTACATACCCATATGTATATAGATAGATAGACAATAGACAAATGTTACGTCTGAACCTACATACTAGCAGGTTGTCTTTTGTTTGTACAGTTGTACACACATTTGACGCAAGTGCAAACATTATTTCGATTTGTGAGTCGTCAAATCACTTGATTGTGTTGAGTAAATAGGGTGTGTTCGGGTGTCAGAGTTCATGAGGCCTCTGACATTAAACTCTGCCGAGTTACATTCACATTAACATTTGTATGTAATGGTTTTCCAGGTGACATTCTCCGAGCGATTGATTTAGTAGACGAGGTACAGGTTAAGTACAATTTGTATCTTAATAAAAAAAAGTCAATCGAAACTCCCGATGGGGAAAAACAGAAGCCGCAGGCTTCAAACAGTGAAAGTCTCTTGGATTTTGCTGGAGCCAACCTGAACAACGCCCAAGGAGATGAACCAAAGAGCAATATTGCCAAAAAGAATGCTATGGACGAGCTGGGTGATATATTTTCCTCGGAAAGTGGAAATAATTTAACCAATGACACAGCACAACCATTGAAACCTGTCAATTTGATGCCTAATGGTCAGTTTGTCTCTATATAATATTATTTTTTACTTTTCTTAGACAGCATCAAAAAGGTGCACCCTAATCTTATTACAATCTAGTCTTGAATAGGGCTAAGAAGTAATATTATTGTAACTTAAATTGTTTCACAATTGCACTTTTCATATTGTCTGTCACTACATAACTTATATTTTAAGGCTTATTGCATCCACTGTAACTGTATTTGGAATCAAATTGAAAAACTATTTGTTCTACATTATTTTTGTCTGCCTTACTTTATTATAAACTAGCAGCACCCCGCTGTTTCGTCCGCGTTAACTATTATTCCACAGGAACCGTATATTTTTACGGGATAGAATGTATCCTATGTTCTATATACCAAATTTCATCAAAATCCGTTCAGCCGTTTCGTCGTGAAGAGGGGACAAACACACACTCTTTCGCATTTATTGTATTAGTTAGATAATTATGTTAATTGTATTACATTTGCAGAAGATGTCGACCTACTGGGAGAGAGAGCCAAAACAGAAGGTTGGAATGAATTAGATTCATTAGGAGAACAGCTTCTAAAGCAGTCTCTACCAGACAACGCGAGAAGAGTTGACAGTTTCAATAAGTAAGTACCTTTTATATGTGAATACAAAGGAAATAATAACCAGAATAAGACTTATGTCATGGCGTCAATAACAATAACATTTGTTGCAGCAAATCAAAGAAAATACCAATGAATGCATTAACATCGCCAAAACACGAAGCATCAGTTAGCAATGGCGCAATATTCGACCTGGATTTCTTTATCAAAAAGCCTGAAGAGGTGCCCAAATCACCAGAACCTGCACCCATACCGGTATTACCGAATGATGACATCATGGTAGATATCAGTACAGAGCCAAACACATCCGCATATATCACAAATAACAATATATCAGATAGTATATTGGACTTAGGTCACCCTATAGATAGCAATGCCAAAAATGAAGAGACTCTGTTAGAAAATAGAGAACCTGACGATGAGAAAGAGAAGAAGGTCATAGCAAAGCCTTGTGAAATAAAACCTTTGACGGATATAAATGTGACTTTGCAAAGTGTTACGCCGAGTGAAGTCCCTCCACTAACAGTGTTTGAAGAGGAGAGTGGGGTGACTACAGTACTGCACTTTTGTAAGGATAAGCCGAGGCCAGACGTCAATGTTGTAGTCATATCCACGACGAGCAAGAACCGCTCGCCCATTGACTATTACACGTTCCAAGGTGTCGTTCCAAAGGTAAATGATCCAGTTGTTTTTATGAAATGACGAGACTGAGTGCATAGTTCCTCAATATCATAAAAGCGAAACTAACTATCTCTTTCTTTGCTCTCTTTTCATAGAAATCTCTCCATTCAAATTTGCTATGGACTCAGTTTGAATCCTGGGGAAGGACATTTTTCTCAATAAACTGTAGTCCCAGCAGTCAAAGTCACTGGCAAATGCTAGTTTACTGCAAAAAAGCAATCTATGACTCCAAAATATTGATGATTTTAAATTCCAGGACTAAATGTTAAGCATTTACTCTTTACTACATCCAAATACATTTCCACCAATCCGGACAGGGCCCCCGTGGTGATACCATATAGCTTGTTGTCGATGATGATGATGCCATCTAAATCCCTACTTATATTATTAATGCGAAAGTAACTCTGTCTGTCGGTTGCTCTTTCACGCCTAAACTACTGAACCGATTGAAATGGAATTTGGTACAGAGATAGTCTAGAGCCTAGAGAAGGACATAGGGTACTTTTTATCGCGAAAAAAATATTCTAAGGGTTTGAAATAGGGGGTGAAAGTTTGTATGGAAGTTTCATCATTTTTAAAGATAGAAGCTACAAATTTATTTTTTAGGCTTTTGATTAGATATAAATAAATATGACATTCTACGCGGGGCGCAGCTAGTAAAGCTTATAATTTCTTTCCAGACTTGTAAAGTTCGTCTACTCACACCATCAGGAACATCTCTCCCTGCGTACAACCCCTTCCTACCACCCCCGGCGTTGACACAAGTGATGCTGATTGGCCGACAGCCATCAACACCTCCGATCACTCTGAAGTTTGTCATCACCTACACCTGTGACGACGACACGTATTCCGAAATGGGAGAAGTGAAACAGTTACCGTTAGACGATATCTAGTTATAAAATTATTATCATACATGTGTGTATTTGAAGATTTTGAAGCCTATACCGCTTGTGACTGACTGCGCTTGTGACATGACTGTTTAAGGCGCTGGCTGAATTTATACAGAGGCTGTCAATACTGTTCATGTGACAACCAAGCTTCTGATTCAGTTTAAAGTGCTTTTGGGTTGATCAATTTTGTATGGATTTAACAGGTGTTGCGGGAATCAAGTCACAGTTAAGGCCTGTAGTTAGTAATGAATTTGAGTGAAAGCACTCGAACGGTTAAATTTACGGATTCAAGAGGCAAATTTGAGGTCTATTTGTCAATGCCTCACGCTGTCTATAGTTTTGTTCGTTCAAGATACTGAATACTATGATGAAATTGTGATAGTTATAAAAATCGATTGGGGGAGTTCCTTGAAAGTCAGTCCTATTGTTAAACTTAGCTTCTTACTTCGACCACACCGTAACGTACCAGTGATGTAATAATTTAGTATTTGATTTGGTCGGATAATTTGGGAAAAACTGAAAAAGTTTTCTATTGTGAGATTTTTTAATAAACTCACTATTTAACATTTGATATTTTCGCAATATTCAGCTATTCCTGAGTAGCATAGTGGTTTTTAATCTGGGAAATGCAGAGTACTTCCAACAGATTTGCAATTCCGCGGGTAAAAACCAATAAAAATAGCCTCTGAGTGAGCATCCATATTGCAACAGTAGGTAGACTACTGTTACTGTTACTGTTACTATTACATCAGTAGATGTAATAGTATTTGGTTTAGCCGCAGAATATGTAATAGTAGCCAAATTCGTATGGTATTACGTCGCCGTAGCTAAACAGAACTATATTTGCACCTAAACTATGATAATTAATACGGCTTTGAAATATTTACCTTGCCTTTTAACATATGTTGCTTTTCGAGGTTGTTATTAGCTGATTTTATTCTGTGGTAAAACAAAAATGTACTTATGCGTATAGAAACAGTTTTGGTACAAGTGATCTAAAGCTAAGTTGAATTATGGAAAGAAACAGAATCACGCCACTCATAATACAGTGGGTGCGCGAGTTGAATGCCGAGCTTGTGTAATTGCATATCAAGGCCCTGACTACATTCAACTCGTACAATACTGTACTAACTAATAAGTTAAGTTGTCTAACCCTTTCATAATGTATTTATTTATGTATAGACGAGCAGCATAGATGATATGTCTGTCTACATCACAGTGTTGAAAGTCACTTCACAAAATTGTTCACTTATGTAACCGTTACTAGTTCGTAGTCGGTTATCGAGTTCGTTTTTAAAGGTGTTCGCAGAGGTGGCAGTAACATCGTCCGGGAGTAAATTCCCATTGTGGACTCTCTTTATTTTAGGTCCTTGTGTCATTCACACGTTGATGAATCGTTTTTTTCCGAATCCGGATTTTATACGAATCTATTTATTTTAATGTGGTTCATAAACACCTACGACCATATTCAAAAACCACCATACCATAATATATTGGTGAAAATTTACCAATAAATATATGAATCCAATAACGATGGATATATGAATCCATGTATTAAATAATGATTCTATTCGTAAATGTGAGCATCGATTTATTAAATCACGGTTCAGTTTATAAATATAATTTTCGTCTATTCGTCTTTATCGAATACAATGAGGGATGTTTGTGTGAATAAGTCAATATGGGAAATAATACAAAAAAAATTATGTAAACCTAGTTATATGGTTGTCACTGTTGACATACACAACAGCAATCTCACTTGCTACGATTGTTAGCGCCATTTACAAATGTAAACTTCCTTAGATATACTTACAAGTTATTTTTTATTATATAATCAATGACGTTTGCGGTGTTTCTCAAAACTAACATCCCGCATATAAAACACTTTATACAATGCTTTTGCACATAAATAACTCACGTTTAGTTACTAGTTGGTGATTGGGTTGATCCATACCCACGTCCTCGAACGTAAAAGGAAAATAAGCGTATATTCGCTGAGAATACAAGACGAGGTGTGATGTAACCTTTATTGTAGGTGATCTTCCGTGTCACAATGTATTTAGATAGTATTTAATTACAATTCCTCAAAATCAAAAGGTTATTATTTATCATCTTGTTCTGATTTTTATGTTGTTTTATGATGATGTATTTGTATAATTTGCTAAGAAAGAAAGGTTTGTCCCAAGGCCTATCAAATACTTAAAAAATCTACTTAAGTATTATTTAAGTATATTATAACTTAAAGCATTTATTAACATAGCTTATCATTATAGTTAGACTGTTGAGATGGAAATTTAAAAATGAATCTTATTGCGTTCTAGTCGAAATTGATAGAAATATTTTGTTGCATTCCTTTCAAAGTAATTTTTAATTATTGTACTTAGATTATGTTTTATTTATATTATTCTTTTATATTTTATTGAGTGTTTTTAGTGTGGTAATTATTTGTAAAATAAACAATGCACATTCCAATAATAGTTTAAAACGGATTTTAGAAATATGCCATTTTGTATCTATATATATTTAGGATTTAGTACGTTTTTCTTGATACACTAACCACGTGTCAAGAAAAAATAATACGCATTAGTATAAATAAACGTACCTATATCGTACTGCTCTAGACAATTTCATGACATGCAGAATTCCAAGAAATCTTGTTTTATCATTCATTATAGAATTCCCATTTAATTTACTTGTATTGCGGGTTTTTTTTAAATACTTATACATCACGGGATCCCGGAATTGTCCATTGATAATCTCGATAATTATGTTAAGATTATAAAAATTTAAATTTCTATTCTCTTCTTTAAATTAATTTCATCGCGTGACATTAAAAAAATAATTAAGTAACTTTAACAGAATGGAAATATATATAATTCTCTTATTATTTTGGAATTTCTCTAAATTCGGTGGGTTTCTTTAAATTTTGAAAGCATGTTGTATTTGTAATATTCAATGAGTGTACAAGATTGTTTAAAAGCAGTATTACAGTAACTGAAGCACAGCCTCTTCAAGTCAACACCTACTTTATGCTCTGCGCATATATTAACTTTAAGAGGCTGTCATAAGTAAGGCCGTATATGTTTAAGAAATGAATGATCTGTTGCCGTGCAAACAAAGCCGATAATTTAAGTTTTAATATAATGATGTACCCAATTCCCAATGGTATTATTTTCACCTACATAGAATGCCTTTAAGAATGCTTAATAAACATAATATACTATGCCTGTACCCTAGATAATAATAAAAATAAAGCTTTACGATCGCATATAATATAGAATCTTGCCATGACATCTAACTACGAGGACCATGGTCCCACAGACGGGTGTATGTGTGATATTGTACATTCTAACGTAATAAATAACCGTTTGTTAATAACAATAAAAACTTTTAAAACAAAATAACAGATACATACAGTCACGCCTTTCTCCCGTTGAGATAGACAGAGACTACATCTTTCCACATGCTACGATCCCAGCGGAAAGCAGTACACCAACTCCCTGACACCCTTCTACGGGTTTCTGGAACTCCAGACCAACAGGCAAAATAACACAAAATTATAATATACATAACATATTTATTCCGTACAAAATAAAAGATAATTTAACAACACTTTTAAACCTAATATTTACATAGTAAATGCTTTGAACACACAGTCCTAATATGAGGTAATACAATATTTTTTGTAATATTATATTTTGTTAGGAGCTACCCGGAGCGAGTGTCGACATAATTATTATATCCTAGAGAACCTTAGGATAAATATTCTGATCTTAGCTTACTTCCTAGCTATTATACAGCCTGATCTTTGAAAGCGAGGGCTGTAATAGCTTTTTGGTGTCCGCAATATTCTCTCTCGAGCGTTCCTTTTTCTACGTCCCAGAGGCGCGCGTAGCTGTCTGATGACCCTGTGAGTATTAGAATGTTTACTTATATCTGTCAGCCAAAGGCTAAAATCTATTCTAAAAGTTAAGAATGTCTCTGAGAAGGGCCAGTTGAGCCTTTGGAGTGCATCTGTTACCTTGTTAGTCTACGTTAACTACAAAAAAATAGATCTTTATTCATATTTTTTTTTTTCCAAATAAGGTTTTAATAAAAATTATTCAATACTGCAAGCTGATCTAAATGAGCCCAAATAACAAATTTATTGTTATCCAGAGATGATTTTGTAACCCCTTTTCCCGTCTTTATCATCTGATCAGCTCACTGTCACCACATTATTGTATTCTCATCCAAACTTACAAAATTTCATGTAGAAGTGGATCAAACTTGCAAAATTTGACCTAAATAAACACGATGAGCAAACTTGTCAAGCATCCAAAATTTAACCTAGAAACGGATCAAAATTGACTTGCAAAATTTGACCTAAATAAACAGTGTGGTAAGGCTTGCAAAAAGGTTGATTTTTCCAAAACACTCACCGGTGAATAGATACCGTGACTCGATGCTGAAAGCTGCGTCCCACACCCACCGCTGCGTTTCGTATCGCAGCTCCTGCATGAGGGTCCAGTCACTCGTGCGCCAAACCTTCGCGGAACAGTCGCCTGACGTTGTCACCAGCATCCTAAACAAATAACGAACAGAGGTGACAGCTAGAATAGATTATTGAAATGAATAGATTATTATTAGATAGTGATCGTTTTTATGTTATTTCCTTCCACTCATCTCGCTCTATTGCTCTGTGTACGCAGTCACACACAATAGTATACAGTGCAAAATAATATTATGCTATGCTGCACTGCACTTGTCACTCTGAGGCATTGGTTTTAAAGTATCATATCCAATAATTCCACTGGAAACAGTGCCCTTTTAACCGGAACAGTAAAGTTCGCACTTTGCGGATAATTATTTGCAGTGGAGTGGTACTTCCCCATATGGGCTCCTGCAGAAGAGCTTGTCCCTCAAGATTATTTGAATGGCATCTCCCTTCAAATTTTGGCACACAAAAACATCTTGAGAAAAAATATATGCCCAAGCACTATTTCAGAGGTATGTAAATCCGGATGGGACCTCCATGGTAGATTGTTTTGGGCCATCTCAGGAAAGTGGAGTTAGAGCTGAGCTCAGCAGTGGTCAAATATGGCTTGTGATGTTGATGATGATGAGTAATAACTGTTACTTACGTGGAGTCGAGGCTAAATTTGCACCGCAGCGCGTACTTAGTGTGTGCGGCGATGTGCTTCCTCGGCACAGGGTGCGGCGCGTCGCCGCCCAGCGACCACACGTAGCAGTTGCCCTTGTTGTTCACTGCCGCCATCATCTTGCCCGACGGATCGATGGCTATGTCTTGTATAGAGGCTTCGGCTTCTGGAATCTAAAACATAAAATGAACTAGCTTTTAGACATGGATAAAAAACTATGGTTAAAAAGTAACCTACATCCTTTCCCAGAATTTGAACTACCTCCAAAATAAATATTAATAAGATCCGTTCAGCCATTTATCTGTTCAAAGGGTGTGAACAGAGAGAGAGAGGCTGACAGACAGAGTTAACAGACAATTTTCGCTTTATTAGAGGAACTACCCAAATAGAAGCTTCAGCTTCTGGAACCTATAAGATAATTGTATAGCTTAATTCAGCCCAACGACCCTTTTAATGTAGGCACGTAACCTTAAACAGGTTAATGATTAGGGTATCCCATTATCCTCACCAACCGACGTTTACTGATTTTATAAATAGGATAATAGGATGCAGTATCTCACCAGCTGCTCATTCTGGTCAGTCTTGAGGTCCCACATATGGATGATGCCGCTTTGGTCACCAACCATGATCTGGGACTGGTCCGGGTGCAGCATCACTGCATTCACCGGCGCTGGCACTTGGAATATTTTCTGGCATCGAAACTGAGGTGACACCCTGAAATTTTATTTTTTCATTTACTTACTAGCTTTGTTTGCATTTACTATGTAAATATATTCATATCTTCTGAACTGAACCTTGCAAGATATTTAAATGGGACACACGCTCAAAATTTAAATTCATGTTTTATATTGTTGAAACATTGTGAGGAAACCCACATACCTACCCGAGAATTATTTCTGAGGTAGGAATGTTATCCAGCAATCTGGACTGGGCCCAGTGGTGGAGTATGGCCTAACCCTCCACACAATAAGAGGGGAGACACATGGTCAGCAGTGAGACAATATGGGTTGATGGTGATGATGATGATGTATTACCTATGTAGGATGAGGACATAGATGAGGGGGGTAAAGTATAGATGGGTATAATTAGTAATTTAATTTGAAATTGTAATTTTACTTAATTTTATTTTTATTGTGTATTTTGTTAATTCATTGTTTGTATTTATGGATTTTTTATATCTGAAATTTATTAATATTATTACTAATTGAAAGATTTTTAATTCAATTTGTTGAGCCATTTCAGAACCTATTGGGTAAAACTTTCAGACAGACAAAAAAATCTAAAAACGGTATCTAGATTTACCCTTTTGAATACTTCCCTGTTTAATTAAATTCGCCACCAATAGGTTGAATTTAAGTTCAGTAAAGTCTAGTTACAGAACAATAGAATGAGGCGATACAAATGCATTAAAAAGTACCTTGTTACCTTGGGTCCCATATCCTGGCTGTGCAGTCTTCACCCCCGGTGTACATCCACTGGCCATTTTTCTAAAACCAATAAAAAATTTGGTCTATCTATGTTAACACATTGACTGCTGAACTGGTTTTTACATTTGGGCACCATTACGGACCGTGTATTTTCCAGCAATGGTGTGCCGTCTGTGTGTGCCGCACTGGAGTAGTGCCTCATTGAACACACACTTTTATTTCACCACACAGCCAGCACGTAAGCTGCACTAACATGAACACTAACACAGCAGGTGTGTTTTCCCACACCTGCATAAAGTTATCAAAAGCATGTCTGTGTTTTCAGCAGTGAACATGTTAATAGTTGTCTGGCAGGATCAGTGTCTAAGCTTCCTAGTATACTCACTTGGAAGCCCACTCGGGTCACATTCTTTGTAATGCCCTCAAAGTTGACTACAGGATCAGGGTTGGCACTAGCCAGGTCGTACATCCTGATGTGCTGGTAGCCGCAAGCCGCAACCATTTGTCCATTGGGTGATATCTCCAGACCATTTACTTGCTGAAATGTACAAATAAAAATAAAGCTTCTTTTAACACTTTGATTGCCGAGTCGATTTTCTTGTCTAGCGACTGTTACAGATCTGCACACGCCATTGTGTTTTCCCATACGACTAACACAACAGTTGTGTTTTCAGCAGTGAATGTGTTAATAAGCTTTTGTTTTGTTTTTGTTTTTGTTATGAACTTTTTGCTCACAAGGCTCACCACAGTGGTGCAGGCCCACAACTATGTATGTACGATTTATTTGAACAAATGTCAAAAATACATCTGACACCTTTAATTTTTGTGTGAAATTGTGAACTTAGCTATGGCCATGCGCCACTATGTGTAGCAGGCTTAAATCTAGGGCCAAATTTAGAAGTTGAGTTTTTTTTTATTAATGGCTCTTATTTCATAACTCACCGACGTTAAGTGATAATGTGACCGAAGATGGTTGTCAACTAAGAATAAGATGGGACTGGCTCTCAAGGACTACTGCCCAAATGCCCGATAAGTTTTGACATCAGAATTTCCACTTATGGGTTGTAGCTAGCCAGGTGGACACTATGGATCCAGGACGATAGGATTATGATTGAAATCTTACTGATTCCGGGTGCTGCATGGTCCGTAAACACACACCACTATGTGCCTGCCATAGTTTGATAGTGTGGTCGTACCCGCCGGTCACCAACGTCACTTGAGAGCCTCCGCCCGAGCCGTCACCTGCCATCGCTGAATAAAATAGAGAACTAATATACATCAATTTCAAGTAATACCTAACATAAAACTTATCTACATATTATTTGTGTTATACCATTCAAATTTAATTAGTATTATACAAGAGAATTAGTGGCTTTTATTTATTTATTGACAACACGGTAAGTGAACCCCTCAAACATTGTATTTACTTACGAGTACAAGCCATGAAAACACAAACATAACCTCATTTACATTTACCTTAGTTTTATGAAATTGTCAAATTTTTTAATCGCTACTACCTAGGCTTTGACTCTTCTTACTATTATGTAGCTAGCAGTTGCAAATGTGCATCATACGAAGCGTTTCAGTAAAAATAAACACAAAAGTTAGAAAATATAGAAGAAAACGAATTCAGATTTGGTTAGGAATTTTCAATTAAACTGACGTTTGTTCGTGGTAGTGACAGTTGACAGTATAGTACTGACACCCATTGAACTGACTGACAGCAATAAACATTTTGTTAATTTTGTATACATAGGAACATTAGGTATTTATTTTTATTTTTCTTTGTTGATTATCTGTTTTTTAAGTTTTTTCGATGTGAATAAAGTTTATCCATACAAAAAAGAAATGTTTCCGTTATTAGCGTGATTATGTGTGTTCCCGTTAACTTGGCAGTCGAATCGTTCGAACTAGGTCACACCACAGACTGCAGTTTCTAATTAAAAATATTATAAATTTTTAGACATGGTAATTATTTTATGCGTGATATAATAGAATCGATGATTTCTGATGACGTCATCATATTCACGCATCGCGTGGCTTTTTCGTCGTAGAGACGTTTAATAGCATGATAGACTTCTATAAATTACTTTTATAGGTATAACATTATTTGGTATATCAATATCACTTATACCAACAGAACAATAAACATGTGGGAGAAAAATTGATTCTGAGCTCAGCAGCCATATTCAATCCGTGGCCTGCTGAGATTTTGTAAGCGACCCTGTACGCTGTTTTCGTTATAAAAAAGCTTGAAAAATGAACCCAAAGAGTATACAAATTACCACAAATGCTACGTAAAATAAACTTCTGGAGACTTAATAAACTTCATAACCCTCCTAACGGGTAAACTTATTAATAACTAACAAAGATATTAACATCTAGCTGCACCCGTCAATATTAATATTCAGTCAGAACAAGCCTGTGGTGTAGTGTCCCACTGCCAAGGCAAAAATATATCTTGTTCCAAGACCTAAAGTTTTAACATACCTACTGTAATTTATATTTTAATCATCGAAATACATTCAACGATTCCTATGTGATGCGACCCGGGTAAAACCTAGCGGTCATCGTAAGTCTCAGAAAAAAAAATTTGAGTATGGCTGCAAATACTAACCTATTTTTTACCAAGTTTTCTTTCATAGAATGTAACGACGCATATTGCATCTTCACACTCCGAAATAAAGGGGCGAATATACTACTCTTCAGTTGAAATCAATAATTCATTATTATTTACAACTAAAACCATGCTATTTTAATCATCAAAATACATTCACACGATTCCTGTGATGCGACCCGGGTAAAACCTAGCGGTCATCGTAAGTCTCAGAAAAAAAAGGTTGAGTATAGCTGCAAATACTAACCTATGTTTTACCAAGTTTTGTATCAGTTTACTTTCATAGAATGTAACGACGCATAGTGCATTTTCACACTCCGAAATAAAGGGGCGAATATACTAGTATACTACTCTTCAGTTGAAATCAATAATAATTCATTATTATTTACAACTAAAACCATGCCTTCAAATTGAGAGGGCAATTAAAATAAGAAATAAAAATATTTTTATATGAAATTACTTTATTGAACATGTAAAATCCGTATTGACATGAGGAATGCTATTTCTCATTTACAAAGTAACAGTAAAATTTGAGAGACAAATCACATCGAAAACCTACCTATCAACTAACTAAAAATACAACATACACATCATTTCCTAAATAAAAGTGCTCAGCAAAGGTGCAACCCTTACCGTCTGTTCTTAGCTTACAGTTTGGTACCATTATTGAAATTTACAATGAAGAGGTAGGTTTAATAACAATAAGCCGTCACATCATTCAATGATAGTCTCTAATTTTACATGTTAGTTCAGTTTTACCAAAACTCTTATGTCAAAACGAACGTAGACAACTCACTTATTGTTATGCAGTAAACTAAAATGGGTACCACCTATATTCATTTCAAAGCACAGCTTCAAACAAATACAAAAGCAAATCAGGTATCTTAGCAGACATACAAGTTTTGATGAAACCAATCGAGGTACATCAGTGAGCATCCGGTTGTCACAGCGAACTTAACGAGGGAGGGCTAACTGTACAATTCCCCGGTGTATACATGCTAACACTTAAACATTATTTTTTTTGTGGCTTAGAAACTAGCCAGTGGCAAAACTTTCCAAATTCTGCATTTACCATTACATACATCTTTACTCCCTATTAATACTACAAAACACAAGTTGTAGATGACAACACGTGTGAAACAATCAATTTAATACACAGACCAAATTAAAATGAAGCATCGGAACGAGAGCTAATCATTGAATTATAAATTGAACTCCATTATAAAATATAATATTAAAAAAATTGCATTGTACAGACTTTGGAAAGTCAGTCCCGTTTTACTTTGTAATAAATTAAGTCCAAGTAAATTATTCAATATGAACATGTCTTTAAGATTGAGAGATCACTCGCTTTCCTCATCCTCCTCAGCATCATCCTCATCCTCGGATTCCTCCTTCTTTTTCTTTGATTTCTGTAAATAAAATGGCGTTAGTGTGGTATGTACACATGGCCTAGGTACTATAATACATCTTATACATAGTAAAAGTATAATGTATATCAATAATACTTACAGCCGGTGCCGCCTTCTTTCCCTTCTTGCCACGCTTCTGTGCCTTCTTGCCGCCGCCCTCCTCAGCACCGCCACCGTTGGCATTGTATGATTCTAAATCCTTAGCATACTGCTCCTTTGCTTTGGCAGCCTTCTCTTCCCAAACCTGTCAATGGAATTGTGATTGTTTAATTTATTGTACAAAAATGACAAAGAACTATTCATGTAGATATATGCTTCAGTTGATAGTACCTTGATACTTACACTCTTGTCTTTCATGGCTTTCCACAATTCACCTCCCTTTTTAGCAATCTCGGTGACTTTCAGGCCAGGATTGTCGGCCTTTATCGATTCTCTGGCGCTGTTCAGCCATAGCATGTATGCTGACATAGGACGCTTCGGCTTGTCCGTCATCTTAACTTTTTTCCTGTAAATAAAATAAAATTGAATGCCTAAAATAAATGGCAACAGGTTAAGCGAGCCACGCTTCGAAGTATTCGAGCACTTGATAGCCTTCGTACTGCTTAGATGGCAAAGTAGGGCGGCATTTTGGCGGGAAACGCATTTCGGGGTAAAATATACGAAAAATCAGTACTTTGATAATAAGAGACTACAATCCCAGCATAAAAATCACTAAAACTTGATAGAAAAGCACGTTTTAATGTAAAAACGGTTATCGCCCCATATAACGAGTTCACTGTCCTAGGCTTGGGTCGGACGAGCCATTTTGTTTTCACGGATAGCGTTGAAAATACGCATTATATAAAGAAGACTCGATTACCAGTTAATCCCACGATTAATGAACTATATGTCGTAGAAGAACTGTTTCTATCCTTCAATGGAAAATATCTGAGAAATTAATTATTGAAATAACGCGTCGTTCTCTGTACCCACGCGTAGTAAGGAAAGTACGACGAAGCCTATAGCCATGTTTGAATGCGAATTCCAACGTGGAACGAAAAGTAATTTTACGAATCAAGGCCTAATAATCACGAATAAACACAATAAAACACATATCTTTGATTACAAATATGGTAGGGCTTACCTGATGGCAAAAATTTTGAAAATATTTTTGAACTAGTGCACAACCAAACTGTAGACGTAGAGAACCAGAAGAAAATGTATGGGGCTCGAAGCAAAGTTCCCTGAGCAAGCTAGCTTGGGGCCGTATCGCGTCGTTACAGTGGCGCCATCTACGGCGCACCCCATTGGCTGAACAGTTCATGAATACCAACAACACGAACACGTTGAAGTTTCTTGTACTACGTATATCCGTGATGTCTAATTTGCTGGCTCATGCTAAAATAGACTTTATGCGTAAGGCTTAAGTCATATTTTCAATAAAGTGTATGTTCTTCATACATTTGTTCCTAAAAATTATTTTGCGATTTTTGTTAGGAAATATGTCATAAAAAGTTAAAATATCATGTTTTTGGACTCGCTTATCATCATCCCTATATTTTTGTTACCTTTCACTAGTACATTTATGTTAGAAGTATATCAAAAAGTGACCCAGTCCACTCTAGACCTCTTCCTACTAAAATTAACTCGCGCTTTATTTTGAATGCCGCCAACGTTTAATTTCAGAAAAGTAAAAAGCGCGGCAAACGTTAGTTAGAAAGAGATGCCAATAAAACATACCGCTTGAATGAAAGAACGCGTTTGTTTACGATTTGATATTTTGCTGAGAAATAGTATTTATTTCAAGAGAAATAAAGGTTGTGGTCTGGAAAATACTTTCCAACAGATTAGGTTACAGTTTGTTAGGGGTAGGATAGTACTAGTTAGTTATGTGCTCTACTCTACTTACTTACCTTACAACCAACAAGACCAATCCGTAGTCTCACGAAATAGGTACTTACCTACTAAGTAATTTGTTTCATCATCATTCATCATCATCATCAATAAGTAGAGACCTTTAATACCTACCCAGTTGTTTTCAACCACTCCAAAGCAAGGAATTACTTAAGCGAGCACCCTCTACGACGTTATGAGAATGGATTATGAGTCAACATTATTTCATTGATCAAAAATTGGTAAAATAATGAACAGGTAGAGCTCTAGATCTATCTAGATCTTCCCTAGAGTTTCCCTAGAGAAATATAATAATATTATAAAAAAACTAGTTAGGTAGGTACCTACCCACTAGTAAGTACTTTACTAAAGTAGGTAAGTAAGTAAAGTATGCATGACCTAAACTTAGGTAGATACCAGTTACTACCACAATACCTACCCGGATCATTATTCTATCGAAAACCTTGATGAGTTATTTATGAAAAGAACCTACGTAGATATATAAGTAGGTAGGTATACCTACCTCATAGATCAATTAAGTTGTTAGAGGCTAATATAGGCATGTACTGTGACAAAAGGCTTTGCTATGACTAAAAGATAGAGAAAATCCTATAATGTGGCATAAATAATGTAAAATGTGGCCGTGGTGCCTGTCTGCTGTTAAAAAGTTAAGTTGTAGTTACATACTAGAGAAGAAATTATAGTACAGACCTACTACATAGTTGTGCCTACGTACTTACTTAACTATCTATTTGTAACAGACAGATTCATAGGTAGTTGATATTTATGTTCCCACGGTTCTTTCTATAAGTGAGCTAATGAGCCATCCATACCTACCGTAATCTCTAGAACATTCATATAATCTGTGGCTAATTTACTTACTTAGCCGTAGTGCACCAATATTAGAACAGTGGTTAAACCATAGTTAATTTCAAGATGTCAAGTTAACTTTCTTACCTTAATTGACGATTAAATTTTGATAAGACGGCAGACAGTTTTTATCTCCGATTTTTATAAACTGCGAGTCGAGCGTGGGTCAAAAGGAGCATATTTTGCACTAAATTAACCATGCAAGTGCAACAGAAAACTTAAAGTAGGTAGGTACTAAGTACATCGATACTTATTGATAAGCACTTTATCGCTTTCATATGACTTGACCCGCTTCTATTTAGATAAACCTTGCGTATTTAACCAAGTTAATATATAATTTGCATTGATTATAGTGCGAATACCTATTTTAGTGTTTACTTACCCGACTAAACCTTTTGTCTAGATACAACCATAATACCTAGCTAAACAGGATTTCTACTTAGTATGATACACCAGTCGACTCATTACACCAATGTACCTACTATTATTAATGTAAGTACCTATTGTAATTATTATGACAATGTTGACAATACTTACTATTATTATTTTCTAGAAATGCATATCCTGCCGCATGTCGCGTTAAACTTAAAACCAATTTCATACCTTGCTACTATTCTTATCTTAGTGCCCTCGCAGTCCCATTGTAATAAATAAGTAAAAGACCCTAAAAAAAAGGCCAGTGAGCCGTGTTTTATAATTTATTGTCTGCAGTTTGCTCACAATATTTCTTCGTAACCTACCGCAATGCGAGCGAACCCCGTTGCTCTCTTGGAAGACAAAGCCAAAGGGGACCATTCGCTCCGTCTCGTCGCATAAAAAAAAGAGAAACACACGGGAACTTTTCGAAGGGACGTCTTTTGAATAGATGTACGTTATAAAATAGAAATAATAATATAAGTATCGCTTGGTTTTCGCGCCATTTTGGGTGCCGGGTGAGCGTGACTGCTTTATGTTGGCTTATTTGGATTTACATCCTAGAGACGTGGAGTGTACAGTACAAATTATCCAGTGCATTAAAGAATGTAGCCTCTATGCATTTGAAAAAGAGAAATCAGATTTTAGACCAATCAATTTCGTTCTAGAGATTGTTTATTTACCTACCATTATCCTCATCAATTAGGTTTTCTCTCCTCTACTTTCACATCAATTCATCTTTTAAACTTTGTTAGAATAAATAATAGTTTAAAAAAAAAACTAAAAAAACACGCTTTTATAGCTAATCGAACTAAAAAAATAGAAAATAATTTTTAATTTCAGAGAGTTTATAATACAGTAGTAGAAGATCTTTTTTTTTTTTTTTTTTAATCTAATTTTTGTTTAGGGACTTTAGTCGCTCAGCAGTAGAAGCTCGAACAATCAATCAGAATTTATCGCCTCAAAGTAAAATTATAATAAAGTTTAAGTTATTAACAAAAGAATTCAATTCATAGTAAACAGCGTGGGGTGCTTGATAAAGTAAATGTAACAACTATTCTATTGGCAACTATCTATGAGAGGAGAGTTATGAAAAGTAGTAAAATGCACCCCACGCTTTTTACTCTGAATTGAATTCTTTTGTTAATAACTTAAACTTTATTATAATTTTATTTTGAGGCGATAAATTCTGATTGATTGTTCGATCTTCTACTACTGTATTATAAACTCTCTGAAATTAAAAATTATTTTCTAATTTTTTAGTTCGGTTAGCTATAAAAGCGTGTTTTTTTAGTTTTTTTTTAAACTATTATTTATTTTTCATTTTTTAGTTCGATTTATCAATTAATTGATCGCTCAAGTAATTGATTTCGTTTTATAGCTTGTTCACAACGATATTTTAGAATTTTCCCCATATGATGGTTTTTTTTTATAATAATGAAACTGTTATCAAATTATTGCATTGTCATTGGTCCTTGATACGTTTGCAAAGTTTCAAATTAATCAGACTTCTGGAAACTGGTGAAAATTAAGTTCAAAGATTCCGTTACATACATACATACATACATAGTTAGATACAACCCAAGCTAATAAAAGCGTGTTAAAAATCCCACGGGAGTCGGGATAAACTGCTTTTTATAGAGCCACAGGGCGAACTCAAAATAATCTAACCCAACTTAGAAAAGTACCAAGTAATAAATCTATCGACCGCTTCATAAAATTTCAAGTTAGGTATATTTTGCTAGCTAATTATTTACGTATAAGTTATTGTAAGCTAGATTCATTCGCATTGACCTTTCGTGCACGCGTTGCGTGGTCAGCACGTTCGACGGAAATAAACACGTGTTGGCTTCTTTCTGCACATCAACGGTTTCAAACTTTTGTGCTTAAGCATTTTTTTTCCATTGACGAAACCCTAAATTGTATTTTGAATAGTTAGCACATGTGTTGGATGTTTGTGTACTTCTACCTATGTTGAGATAAGGCAAGAGTAGGAAGACATCCACGGACATAATAATAAAACTATTATTTTAAAGAACAAAACCTCTTTTTGTCTGTGTTTACTGTCAAGTTTATTTATTACCTAGCTACTTAATTAATATCATCTCATTCGTTGTGCCTTAACAACTGCTAGAGATCCGGAAGAAATGAGCATGAAATTAATTAATTCATAAGGAGGATTTGTTATAGAAAGATTACGGCTTATATGTAAGTAAAGGTATTGGAATAAAAAACAAAATATTAAAAAAATATATTCTATTGAAAGACAAATAACAGTAAAACACGTTTCACCCGCGAAGCCAATTATTATTTACATTGATTCATTGGTTAGATCATTCTAAAGTGGAAACAATGAGAGTACATACACAACTATTAAACCATTCTAATTATTTCTCCTTCAAATTGCTCAAAATCTTCACATTTATCAGTTCTTGTACAAATGTATAGCGTTTCATATTTATGAATGAATTTATTCGATACAAAGATAATAGTACTATGAATTCTGACAACTAAGCTAAACTGGAAATGAATAAGGTAAGTAAAATGCAACAGCAGCAATTTTTCGATGTCGCAGCGATAAATTCAACTGTGTACTTTCCCAGATCGCTGCTAAGCACGCACGGCGCTGATTAAAAAGATCATTTTGAACACAAGTAAAAAACAACTTGCGATTTGGAATACCGATCCACTTGTTATTCTAGTAATAAAACAAAAATATTTATTGACACAACTTAATTAACAATATAATTAAATAAAATAGAAAACTAGTAATAAAAACCACTATGTCTTCTAGTAATTGTAATAGTAATTATACTGGATCAATTTACAAGATCAATGTAAAGAAGCCATGACTCTTGCAACATGCAAAGAGATTCCAAAATGTAGAGACGCCAGATTCCCAAAACAATAATTTCTTAAAAAATTCTATTTCATACTACCTGTGCCCGTGACTTAGTTCACACAGACAGTTTAAAAAAAATGTCATTGGCCTTTATATCGATTTCTATGTATCTTCTATGTATGATATATTCGATTTCTATGTTCGATCTTCTATGACTATCGATTTCTATGAAAATTTTCAAAGAAATATTCATTGTATAGATTTGGCCCAGTTACAGTTTTTATTATACATATAGATTTTTAATAACCAGCTTTATGAATCAGTCGTCCGTTTTACAATTACAAGTAACATTCTTACATAAATTATTTACAGATTAATTAACCTACTTACTGCCTTACAATACTAAATCTATATTAACTTTCCTTGTGTTCATACTATAATGCACGGGAATACGAAAATATCACAATACTTAGGATTTATATTTATTCACGTTTTCCTTATTTATTAAGGTATATTTCAGCATTGGTAACTGTGTATCATCAATGCTATTCAGATAAAGTTTGGGGCATTTTGCATAAATTTAATTTTTCATTATGCTATGACGTTGAATATTACCCGTGATAACTGATTTAAATAAGGCCGGCCCTGGACCCACGATAATATTGTGCAATAATATTGAATACCAAGACCTACCAAAGGCAAAGTAATCTGCAATATCAACCCTAAAGTATCAAAAACATTGCGCAATCCGCAATATTGTACAATAATATTGTAGATCTAGGGAGATCCTAACACGGTATCATCATATTGAGGTATCTTTACCTAGTTTTCAATTGTTTTTGTCTAAAATGATTGTCATCAAAATTGGGTAAAAATTAGCTTAGAGTTGGGGAACGTTTAGTGAAATTTGACATGACGTTACTATCATCGCGTTTTCGATATCTAGAGTAAAATCAACAATCAATCAATACAGCTGCATTTCTCTCATCCAATTAGGAAATAATATTTAACTTTTAAGTGAAGTTAAAACTTGAATAATCACGAAAAACTTTCAATTTTACATTTACGAGACAAAAACGGGTCTAAATCGGCACAGAATCATATCATTTTGACAAGCTTCCACATGTTGATCAAGTTACATTGACCGTGGTCAAGGGAAGATCGTTCGACCAGTTTTCATCTAGTAAATATGAATTTTGGTGAAACTTTAAGATCTTCTACCTTCAACGTTTAATGTTATAATTTTCCCAAACGATAGTCTGGGTTCTATTAGGGTCCCTTCAATTTCAACCATAGCCAGTAAAACGTTTAATAGCATAATGTTTCCAATCCTTATTCAGGATTTTGGGTTCCTATTGTAGGACGTTTCGATTTAATCACTCCCGCTGCCGCTTCCACTCTCCTCGCCGGACGACGCTGACGCTTCTGACGAGGAAGCCTTTTTATCCTTCTTGGTCTCTTTAGTCTATAACAAAAGAGAGCTGTTAGTTTACACTTCTACACTAATATATTAAAGAGTTTGTAGGTGGTAATCTTCGGAACTATTCATGTAATTCTCAATTTTTTCACATTAATAGGAAGCCACATTATCCTCTAGAGCAGAGGTTTCCAGACGTTTTTTTCTCATAGACCACTTTCGAAATTTAGCTGGTTTCTGTGTACCCCCTGCATCTACAATTCTAACATATTCCTATTTATTTTCTACCATATATTATTTGTTGTCACGCCAACGTGGACCCCCGTCGAGTCTCCAGTGGACCCCTGGGGGTCCAGCTGGATCACTTTGGGAACGAAGGCTCTAGTAATAGTGTTATAATATAAAACTCAGAGATAATGTAGCTATATATAGGAATTAGAATGTTGCTGCCTAGATGATTTCCCATTATAAAAAGGGATTTACGCGGGTGAAACCGCGTTCAACAATGCCTGTTTTATGAAGAACTAACAGCCGCCATCATTGCTTTCGTTCAAAACTCAAGTCATTTATTGTAAGTAGGCAAAATTAAATCACTTTTACAAGCCAAACAACAAGTCTCCTTAAAAATAAAATAAATATAATATGATAAACTAAACTAAAGAGTCGACCTTGTTCTCGACCTTACCTCCTTTCCTTTCCCGCTGTCCTCTTTCTTCTTCTTCTTGTCCTTGTCCGAGTCGGAGGAGCTGTCGTCGTCCTCGATGTACTCCTTGCTAGTGAACTTGCCGGCGGCGCCGCTGCCGCCGGCGCTGCTCTTGGCGACCTTGGCCTTGCTCGGCGCCGGGGGCTTGCTCTTGCGCTCGGTGGCTTTGCGTTCCTGGAACCACATTATTACTGTTAAAGCATAGTTAAAGGTAAGACGAGTGATTTTTCAATAAAATGATATGATCCATATAAAAAGAAATTATTTTTAAAGGCTACAAGTGATACTTCTTTTAGTACAACTATCTATAGATACGCTTTATTGTCAAACTTTTCACCGACTGGAATTTGACTATAAGTAACTGAACTTTTATTGGTGAGTAATAAATATGACAAAAGCTTTTGGTTAAGGGGAGCCGCTGGATGCAAACAGCTACCAACTGCTCTTTGTCGCATTCCACGGAGGAGGCCTATGATTAGCTATGAACGTCTTCCGCTTCTGATGATCCTGACGGGGGACAGTCACAACACAGTTGCTGCCTTAAGATGTACCAAGGCTGGCCCAGGAGGTGGGACAATCTAGACGTGATAGCTATTGAATTACGTTATGGCTGTAATAGCTGATCTGAACAGTGAGCAGAATGTTAATGAGGTTTACTAGTTAAGAGTCGCGCCCCTTTGGACCTAGGAAACTTCTGGAATTGGGGGATATTTGGCCAGCAGCCGAGCATAGAAGGTTATAGTTACCTTCTCTGCTGCCTTCTTTTTCTGTTTGAACTCGTCGGCGGCGCCGCTCTCCTTGTATTTCGCCATGGCCTGGGTGTATTCTTCCTTTGATTTAGCAGCCTTTTCCTCCCATTCCTATAAACAGGATCATGGTTTAATTTGAGATTTAATCGAGAGGTCATATTCATTGTCTTGCGTATTTTGAATGTTTGTTTTTGTGTTGTTTTCAGAACTGGACAGGATATGGTAGATGGATCGATGTATACATCCGGGGGGTGCTTGATGTTTAAGAGTAATAATAAAAATATATAAAGTAAAAAGCTCTCCACGCTTTTTTTACCATAAAATTTATTATTTTTCAACTTTTTATTTCGGCTTGCTATTAAAGAGGGTTTTTTTAGTTCGTTTTTAACTATAATTTATATTGTTTTTTTAGTAGGCCTACCTCTGTAAAAATAAATCTTCAAAAGGTCGTAATAAGACCTACTTACAGTCTTATCCTTCATGTCCCGCCACAATTCACCTCCTTTCTTCGCCACCTCCGTCACCTTGATCCCGGGGTTCTCCTCGAGGATCTTCTTCCGGTTCTCGTTCAGCCAGAGCATGAAGGCCGTGGAGGGTCGCTTGGGCGCGTTGGCGTCTTTCTCGCGTTTCTTGGTCTTCTCTTTACGCTTGCGGGGCCCTTCCGACTGTGACGAGTCAATATTGGAACAAATGAGTTGAATCATATTTATTATTATTCTGTATGCGAGAAAAGACGTTACGGAGCGATTAGTTGGAACTTCTGATTGATATTACACCTCCGGCTCCGAACCTTTTAAATCGGAGCTTTTAATCGGAGGTCTTGCTACTTTGGGACTCAATGAATTTGATTAAATTTTTTATTTTGATTATTTTTGCCTGTGTCATGTAAGTTTATTATTGTTTATTTGAAATTAAAAGGGATGATTGAAATAATCTTTGTTACATTTTATTTTATCAGGCCTGCCCTTAGCACATCTCTCTTCGGCCACCACCTCCGACTTCGATTCCTGCAAACCAACTTTAAAAACTCCGACTTTGACTTGGTTCCGATTAAATCACCTCCGTAACATCCCTAATTTCGAGTAACCAAAAAAGCAAAATCGACTAAAATATATTTTTTTGTAAAATAATTGTCTTGGCATCTGCATTAATTTGCTGGGTAGGGACATATTTTGTAGCATTGTCTGTTTATTTTTTTTCTATCTTTGATGCTGTTTTGTCGCGTGTCGTCACAAAAATACGTATTTCATTTCATTTTCTTCGTTGTTTCGACTATTGTGCCATAAGATAGGGTGTTTAGGTTGGAAAATCAATAATGACGTGACATTAGTTAGTCAGCTAGGCAGCGCTAATGCTCTTTACGGCCACAGTGTAGAAAACATGCAGTGGTCCACTCCATCCAAAGGTTGTCCGCAGTGCAAAGTGCAATAAAGAGTTGTTATTATATCTTATCTAGGGTTGTCACTTTTTATATTTTTTTTTTTTTTTTAGGATTTATAGGCTACGCTACGGTGTTAATCAGGTTACTCACAATAGTGATGGCTTTCTTGGGTTTATCCTTCTTTTTCTTTTCCTTCTTGCTGTCACCCGAGCCCCCGGACGCGTCCGATTCTTCCGATGACGATGGATTCGTGTCGTACCTGAAAAATTACAAAAAAGCACTTATTCATCAACCGGCCGTGTTTGCTTTAAGTAAGCAACATGCTAAACAGGAGCCCGAATGCGAGACAGAAGACTGGACATCTAGGACAAATGCAAGGCAGCTAGGACCCGGGGGGGAAAGACATGAGCCTGGACAGGGAAATGGAGGAGCAAGACTTCTGTCTTACATCCCATCTTATATACAGGCTCCTGCCAGGATGTAAGATGGGAGGATGGGTGTGCAGGACAGGGGCCCCTTTTGTCTTTCTACTCACTCTTCCGCGACGTCGCTCTCTCTCGCCTTGTCTGGGTTGAAGTCTTCGTCGGTGGAGTCGGAATCGTCCGAGTCTGCTGAGTCACGCTCTTTAGCTTCCGCCTTCACGCGCTCCAAGTACGCGTCGGGTTCTTTCTCCGTGTCCGAGTCGCCGAAGTCGTCGTCGTATAGTGCTTTATCCTGAAACAATATTAGTTAAGAATTGGAGTAATGCGGAATTTTGAATAGACATACATAAAAAACTACCAGTAAGATCAAAACCAAGCTTCATAAATTTAAACCCGTTTTTTTTTTGTTGCAACAGTCCTGTCAAAATACTACTTTTTAGTACTGTTGTCTCGACTTACATTTTTGCCCGTGTTTTTGACGTGCAGCTTCTTGGAGGTGATATAGTCAAACAGCTTGTCGTACTCTCCCTTCTCGATACTGCTGAATGTGTGGATGCTGCCTTGCTTCAGCTCTATTTCGAAGTCAAACGATCTGTAAGAAGCAAATAAAAATAAAAATATTTTGACACCCCTAATGTTTGGAAAAAGTATACCATTGTCATGCATGGGAGCGTTTCGGAAGCATCTCCTTTAAGCCTCATGTAATAAATGTTTTGTGCAATGTTTGTTACTCTATCACGACATTACGCCTAAACTAATTTTAATGTGGCACATAAATAGAGTCAAATTTTGGAATTGTAATGTAATTATGTTACATATAAAAATCTTCCTCTTAAAGGGAGAAATGGGGTTTCAAAATTGATAAAACGATAAAACCACGGATGAGATTGATGGTGTCCCTTTCGTTTTCATAAGGTTAAAAAGTGACGACAAATCCTTTGTTAGGACTAAACTAAAATGTAGACTAGTTTATTACAACAGAAGTGGCAATTTATGTTTAGCAAAAATTACTAAGCATCATACTTACTTGGTAGAAGAAGCGCCTCCTCTCGCGAAATTGACAGACGCGATCTCCTCAAACCTAATATGCACAGGCGGCTTGTGAACGTAGATGAACCCCTTCTCAAGAGGGTAGAGGTAACCAGCAGCCGCCTTGTATGAGCACGCGATGGCTGGCGTTTTGTGGTGCCTGAAAAATAACGACCCATACTTTAAAAATAAAAAAATTAAAAGCCTAAAATAAATAAATTAAAAACAGCTGAACATATTTTCTTGAATAACAACTTTCGGTCAATTCACTTTTCAAACAAAGAAAACTGAAGCAAAAGCGGTTCATCCTTTTGGGAGCTGTGATATTACAGACAGATACACAAATATATAATTAAGTTAAACTTATTAAACCCCTCTGCCTGCGTCGAGGGTTAAAAAGATTTAACAGTATTGCCTGTGCAAGTTTTATTCTTATCAAAAATTTATCGAATACATTGATTTTTAACAGTGAAGCCTGCTTAGAAAAAAAATCTTATAATGCATATAAATAAAGTTATAAATCCTTTACCCCAGGAAATCTCCAGGCCCAGTGACTCTCCGGCTAATGATGACCTTCATGATCTTGGCGAGTACTTCGTACGTCGGTCCCGACAGCTCTTTGGTGATCTTACCTTCATACTTTTCTTTTAACTCCTCCCTAAAAATTTAATATAAAAATATTATATAAATAAATGAAGGAATAAATTAATTCGGAAAATATAAGCAACTGTTAAAGAAATCACACTCACAAAAAGCAATCAGTGAATATTTAAAATACAATTACCATGGAATAAAATTGAATTGAATGTTTTATTTGCGGAGCATACATCAGTAACATTTTAGGTTCAGAAAAATAAACAATCTCAGAAACTTTGGCAATCGTAAATTATTCAGTGCTGGCAGGAGCCATACAGTGATAAAGATCCGAAATATGGCCCAAGGATATATTTCCAAAAGTAAAAAAAAATATTCAATAGAAAAGAACGATCCAAAAAATAACCATAGCAAAAAACTGAAAAGTCTGCATTACAGTATTGTGAACATCTTACTCTGTAAACGGCAGTTCCAAGCTGGTCTCCTCCTCGATCCCGAATAGCAGCACCAGATAATGGTACCGCGTCTGACCCTGCTTGATGGGCGGGTCTAAGGACACCACAAAGAACATCTGCCGCGTGTCCTTGTGTGGCAGGAGAAACAGCCGCAGCACGGTGGACATGGGGATCTTGTAGTCAAACGTCTTACCGTGAAGCTGGAAGAATGACTGGAACACCTTGATGTCGTAACGACCACTGCGAAAGAAAAGGATTGATAAAAAAAATTACTTTATCAGGTAACCCACCACCACATTTTGCTGTCTACATCTTGCGCGGCACTGTAATGCGCTGGTCACTCAGACATTGGTAGTAAAGTCACTTAAGCCAGTGATTTAGCTGGAAACAGCGCCATTCAAACCAGACATAGTGATGTTTTCACACTACTGCTTGGAGGATGAATATCTAGCAAAAGTGGTACTTCCCCAGGTAGACACATGCATAAGAGATACACCATTACAGAATAGTCCTTTTTAGGTTATTCATTTATTTGTATTTTGTACTATGCAATTCTGTAAGCACAAAACTAAAACTATGTGGAGATTGATGTGCCTCTCTTTAGCTGATGTTCTTTGTTTATAATCAAAATTCTCCAAATGACTATTCTTTTATCAGCCAAGTCATAATTTCAACATGTTGTGCAATCCTTAGTGGAATATTGTCACAAGGTTAAGTATCCGTTGAATAATTTTCTACACCATACAAAAGGCTCACCAATATCCTCAAGTATTGTCATTCTTATGTCTGCCAGATTATTTGCATGTAGTGAAATAAACCCAAATTACAAGACCACAAACATACCGAGGTGTAAGACACTGTAACTCTCTGAAGATAGCAATAGCATCTCCCGATACAGATATGACGCTGGCCTTGGTCATGACTTGCTGGTGGAACGCCTCTACCGCATCCAGGTCTCCTGCCAGCTCATTGGTTGGAATGTGGAAGCGCATCTCCATTAACGACACCGGTGTGTCATCATTCTTGAAAAGAATAAAACAATGCCTTATGCAAGAAGGAATAAAACAGAAATAGAATGTAGTTAAGTTTGTTTTGTTTTACTGAAAATAGAGAGAGATAGATGGTGCAAGTTTCATTTCTGTTTAGTGAAATAATATAAAAAGTTGACATTTGTATGATAAACAATACAATTACATTCCGCATGTTCCTGGAATGGAATCTTTTAGTAAAAAAAAAAACTGAAAACATATAGAACTTTTCCCTGTAAAAAGGGCAAATTTGAGATGTGGGTCACATGTTATAATGGCTTATCATAAACATATTACTGTACAAAACAATAAAATATAAATAAACAAAAAAAAAAAAAAATAGCTAATAGTTGAGACAGCTTACCTGATGGAACTCAAGTGTGACCTCATTCTTGCCAGTGTTGCACTGTGACACGTAATGCAACGGAATCTCAAACGCAGTGTTGGTTCCCACATTGTAGCTGAGAACGGCTCCATTGAACTTGGCTGTTCCCCAGTTCCAACCTTTAAGAGACAACTCCTTTTCAAGCATGTCTTTTTGATAGTTAGATTTAAAGAACTTTGCTACCTTATCTTGTTCCTGAAAAATAATTAAAAAAAGTTATGTTTTAACTTTGGAGTAATGCGACTTTGATCACTCTATAGTTAGAGTCACACCTATCTAATTGCATGTTCAGTTCATCATTATTATTTGTCACCACATGGTAAACTTTCGTCTCTCACACAGTCTAGTGGTTTGGTTACATAGCTAGATATCTCTGAGATGCCCAATGTAATTTATTATAGTTCAGGTTACACACTCACCCCGTCTTTGAAACCGCCGTATCGGTGCAGGGTACCGTTCTTCATAAACACTCTCAAACCCCAAGAACCAATGAACTTCTGGAAGTTCACCAGCTCGATATCATTTGCAGCTATCTGCTCAACCTTGCCTGTTTTGCTGTTCTTGAATATTATATTCTGGTCGGTCATCTTTAGCCGGCCCGGCACCTGAAAAACATGCGTATTTTTTTATTACTTTTTGCCTACACCAAACTTTGAGAACATACATAAGTATCTCACTTACCATGGTGCCTTTTATTTCGGCTGATACGTCGTTGTATTCTAGGAACTCCATCTTTTAGAAAATCTGATGCTTTATTACTTGGTTAGTCAAAATATTCAATAATTCTATATAAAAAAACAGATGAGAAAAGAATAGCGGCCTCAACATAAATTCAAGCAAACTAAAACCTCAAGTGTCAGTCAGTGAGTCAAGCAAGCAGGCCAAGAAAAATGTGTGACAGAACAGAAGTACTGACAGCTGGCAGCTGCTTGATGAACGAATGTCATGACAGACTATAATTTATCCGGTAAACTATAAAAAATCCGTAATTTTGTATGATGGTGTTAAATATTTATTATACTTTATCATTATTATATTAATTGTGAATAGGAGCTAAATCGGTTTGAAATTACTATGATCAAATCATGGAAAACCCAGTATAGTAGAAAAGAAATTAGCCAACATTTTTCGTCTACTACTAACCAAGTGCACAATTACCCTAAATGTTATCACTCACTCGCTAAACTGTCAAATTCTTTCATTCATTCACTTTTTGTGTCGAATGGATGGGTGGACAGACGTGTATTGTGTGCGATTTATTTAATTATTTACGTTATATAGCGTTTACGAAAAACAAAATAATAATTTCCACGCATAGCAACAATTAATAAACTGCATTGAAATTATATTTTTATGTGTGTGAAGTGACCAGTTTTTGAACACCCCGGCTTTGAAAATTAAATTGTTACTTCGGGTTGTTACTTCGAGTAGGTGGACGGTAACTTTTTGTGGTAGTGTGTTTGCTTATGTGTAAAATCTATGGCGTCACTGTCCTTGCCGCGGGTCCTTCAGCTGAAGAAGAACAGCTTGGACGCTGAGCGCGAGCACTTCGAGAAGTTTCAGGTTGGTTTCGTTACCGCTATCATGCGTTTACTGTTCCGGACCGGTATTACGGTATAACACTGTTTTGAATACACTTATTTTATACAACTTATCACTTATCGCCCACCTTTTCACTAGCTTCCATTACCTTATCTTTTACAAAAGAATAAAAATTCAGAAATTGATGAAAGAGGCAAATAATTGTTTTTATGGTAGATAATCATATCATGCCGTAAGGTACAAATATTTCAAACTATTTTACTGTTAAACAATTAAAACTAAAACCTTACTGGAATCTGCTATTCTAGCCTAGTCTGTCTCTGTAAATTATCTGCTATTCTGTATATAAGATATGTTATACCACCCTAAAATCTAGGTACCCTCTAGTTTCTAGAAATATTTAAAAATCATTTTAACACTGACTGCTGAGCCGATTTTCATGTCTAGCTACGGGTGTGGCTCTGCATACTTCATAGTGTTTTCCCATACAGCTAACATTTGTGTTTTCCTGCACTAGCGGCAAGTTCTGAAAAACATGGCAGTTGTGTTTTTAGCAGTGAATCTTTAAATATCTAATGTTTCAAAGATATTTTACAAATAAGGGGATTAACCATTTATCTATGTATGTAATTGCCATACATCTAAGTCAGTCAATAATAGGATATTTTTGATCCCCTCAAAATTTACGATCCCTGTGGTAGTAGGTAGTGGACAAAACTAGGCCGCAGCTAGTATCTTGTATGATATTTAACTAGGATAACCTTTACTATTAAAACAGGTTTCTAATTAAATTTAAAATTGCACATAATAGACTGGATCGTAAAAGTTAGTCTTAACACATTCACTGCTGAAAACACAACTGTGATATTTTTCATAACTTGCTGCGAGTATGGGAATACACAACTGTGGTGTTAGCCATTTGGGAAAATACAACGATGTATGCAGATCCGTATCCGTGGCTAGACAAGAAGATCAGCTCAGCAGTCAAAGTGTAAAGTCCTATCCATGCTTTACTCTGATTACATCACCATTGGTGTAGTCGCAGCTGTTTATACAATAGTACCAACACATGCATACTAATATGTGCATAATCAACAGTCTGGAATTAGGCCATGCCATACCACATATAAATATTTGGTGCATTATCTATAAAACTGGTTGTATGGGTTCATGTCTGTTGAAAACTATGAATTTATTTGCAAATGACCTTTATAATTACTTTAATAATTCCATTTGACTTAATTGATGTGGTGTACACATGTTATGTTAGTTTTTCACTGCACTTTCTGTATATCACACTAATATTGTAATATGTAATTTTGTGTGTGTGTTTGTTTTGTTTCCTTTTCACGCCAGAATGGATGACGGCTGGTTTTTCGAATAGCGGGTGTAACCGCGGGGATCAGCTAGTTTGTAATAAAAACTAGTTTCCCCCAATGTTTTCCATTTATCATTTGTACCAATTCTCTTGGCAGAAACTAAACACTAAACTAACACTAAATCTGACAGCACTAAAGTTATTGCTATCCTTTTTGTTTTCATAAAGTTCAAAAGTGGCAAGAAATCATTTGTCACGACTAAACCGCGCCCGCGCCACCCGTTACTCGTGCATGGTCGTTTCCTCAGCCTCCAAGCACCCCCTGGGCAGGAGCTGCCTGGAACACCTTAAATAAGTGTTTGTCAATATATGAGTAGGTACCTAATGAAAGAAAGAAAAAAAATCTGATACAACTGCACACAACAATAAACACGTACACATCGAAAAATAAGACAAGAAAATGACACACGAAGATAACAGTGTGCAGCAGTGATGTTAGAAAAGGCCTAAGCTCAGCACAATGCTGCATCAGCTCAGCACCTGAACATGGAATCCTTGCATACACACCACTGGCTGGCAGCAGTGTCCGACAGCGGTACTAAGGTACTCGAGACTCACAAAGAATTCCTACCAACCAACCAATCTGATATTTTACAGGCGTTGTTACCATTATATTTTATGTTCGATAAATCAGATAAAACATGATAGGCTAGCGTTCCTATTTTATTATATTATCAGGCAGAGATAAGTCGATTGTTTTGAAGCATACGATAGCTTATCTACTTCGCTGTACGGACAACGCTGCGAAATTCGCGTCAGTGTCGCATCGATTGAGGAACAGAGTTTTTGTTAGTGAGTCATTCTTGGAAAGAAGTACCAAGAAGGATTCATATCGCTTGAAGTGGTAGCTTGAAATAGTGAAAGTTCTAGTGCAGCAACTGGAAATTCAAGGTAGGATAAAGTAGAAAATCTAGATCAAAGGCCAGAAAAACAAATCGCGAATTTGGCTTACATTTAAGTTTTGATTTCTGCGGAGATCTCCACTCAAGTTTACGTTCAAGTCTAGTTGAGATTCAACCTGGGTGTCGTTGTGGAATACTGCTCAAGCATCCAGAAATATAGGTCCCATTAAACATTAGTTTTAATCCTCCTTCATACATCATAATCTCTGCAATGGATGTCATCAAACTTCGCTTTGTTCACCATTCAGTTTCTACGTTCAAGATCAGGCAAACGACCTTTCTCGACAAAACAAAACACGATGTGTGAACGAACTTTACATCCGAGATAGTGAAATTCTTTTGTTTTCATTTACGTTGCTTTAGATAACGTTATTATTAAATTTGTTCCGAGATCTTGAGCTTCTTCGTGTGCAGAATTGAATAGATATCATTAATTACCAACTTATATGACCATGCGTCTATATCCTGGCTTTTCTTAATAATATTAGTCTGCTCCAATGCACGCCACGGCTTCCTCTATTTTAGGCTGATTGACTCCCACCGTCATGATCCTTCACTAACAACATGCTAGCTTATAAATTAGTATAATAATATGTCACGAGCGTGCCCTTTTGCTCTGTCGTGACAAAATAAAAGAAAATAGCAACAACCAACACGCTTTATTTTGAATGTCAAGACTCATTGGGTGTCGTCGTACCATCGCGGATAGTTTAAATTTTAAAGATCGTGTAGTTTGTAGGTTTTGGATGTACCCGGACCGGGTTCAGTAAAACGATCATGATTGTCAGCTTCCGCCCACTCTACGGCCCGTGTATTGAATATCTCATCGCGTTGCAATGTTGGCTTGTATTGGAATTTTACGTGCTTGGGCTTCCTGTTGCTGTTTATTGTGACCATGCATCTTCATCCAGCGAATAGGTAGTCTTCGTTTGTGGTGCTTGTTTCCAGACGCTCCTTTTCTTTTTTCAACTTATATTCATCTGCATCTTCCTAGGTTGCAAATGAGGCGTTGATATTGTCAGCCGGTAAACTCAACACTTATAACAATCCGAGGAAATTCTTTACATTCTACATTCAGCCAAATAACCAGGAGTTGTAGGTAGAAAAGTGAAAAAGACCATGCTGTACTAGAATCCGGACCAATGTTCCAAAATACTCTGGGTCTCATTCGCCTCGTCAATATTCTATAAGGTCAAAAAATGATTAAGTACAGATAAGGCCATGAGTTTTCTTAATGATCCGATATCCTCGCAAAGACCTTTGCAAACATCAATTACCGTTTTACTATCGCCAGCGTTAGCTAAGCATGTGCTAAGTGGCGTTCAATGCAAGCGAAGATTATGCAAATAGAAGATTCCAACCCGTTTAAAAAACGCCTCGAGATACCGCTGTTTACGTAGGTGTTACCATTTTGTTGCCTCTATGACTCACTGAAGGTAATTCTCTAGAACCGCTGCGCTGTTATGTCATCCAAAAGTGACCGAGTAGTATCACTTATATTACTGTGATTATAATAATACGCTGGAATATTTTACAAGGAATTGTCTTAATGGATTCCAAAGCACGAGGGACCATTTGCTTTTTAGATCGTGTGAACATTTTTCTATAGTGTTTTGCTATTGTTTATTTATTGTCACTGGCTGCGTCTCGGAGTTTCATTTGCGGTTTCCCATATAAAGTTTGACATTCCATTTTTTAGGGATGTGTTAGCGCGGCAGCTAAGCTGTATAGGCTGAGCGCGCCTCCAATGGCGGGGGAAGGATGGCTGGTAGAAGAGTAGTACAAAGGAACTTGGCGACTAACCTGGTCTCCATGCAACTGCAATCACCTCGGTTCGGGTCCGTCTCCAAGCTGCTTGTTCCTTCAGGATGTTATGACGTTCGATGTAGTGGACTGTATTTTTGGCGGTTGGTGCGTGTCGGCAAGGAGCGTTTACGCGGCGGGTTTATAGCGGGTTTTGTTTATATTTGCGCGTCGAATTCACGTGGACCACTACAGAGGAGCAGCAGATCCAGTACTTTTTGGATTCGGCGAGAGCGGCAGCCGCGAAGGACGAGGGTCGATCGCAGACTACTTGCGGCGGCAAGCAGTTTTCTCGTGGATACCACGATATGAGCGACAGAGATAGTCGCCAAAAAATGATAGGAATAGGAAGGTAGGAAGGTATTATGAGTGCCAATGTAAGTGGCGCGAACATTTGCCCCCGGCCTAAAAACCATTGGTTTTTAAAAGAAAGCGGGAAATAAAAAAAATAAAAATAAGAGTTAAACTCTTAAGCAGTCAACGGGTTAAATATAACATAGCGGTTGACCGGGGAGCAAGGGGTTAAATTATTGGGTAGGTAAGATACATAAACGGACGACGGGTCTCTGGTAGACGCCGGTCGCCGTTTTTACTGACGCTACTCGACAGATGCCATCGCCGCCGACATGAGTGGCCACGACGACGCCGAGAGGCCAGGATAGCGGGGGAATATTATCAGTGATAATAAGAACAATAGAACCTATTGTAATGGGATTCGAAGGTGTATTCCATTTTCCTCTAGATTGAAGTAAGTGAAGATATTCCAACTCCCACCGTTTGGAAAATGATTGTACCATTTGATCCAATAAAGCGTACCGTTTCAATAAGTGTCCAGGTTCATCGGGAACCGTGCAAGCGGGTAAATGCTTCAGCGGAGCGGTCATTAAGAAATGTGAAGCACTCAGCGCGGTCGGCTCAGACGGATCTTCGCTCAATAACGTTATAGGACGAGAATTGATAACGCATTCTATCTGTGTGAGTACGGTTAACATTTCCTCATAGGTGAGTAACTGTGAACCGATCGTCTTATGAAGATGACTTTTAAACGCTTTCACATATATTTCATAATTCCCCCCGAAGTGAGGACTTCGCGGTGGATTGAATTTCCAGTGTATGCGATTAGCTGATAACTCATCTGAGATAGACTTATTATATTCGTCGGAATTTAAAAGATCCGTTAACGCATTTTTCGCATTTTTAACGCATTCCGTTAACGCAGAGACGGGAAGGGAGTCAAGGAGCGCGGGTGAGTTACTAGCCCATTTGACGAGATCGAAGCCCCCGGCCTTGAGCAACTCGCGGAGATCGTCTCTGAGTTGTAAACAAGCAGACAGAGTAGGCATGGAGTAGCACACATCGTCCATGTATGTGTTGTCGCTGATAAGAGATGCTGCGAGCTGGAAGTGGGCACCGTCGGCGGCGCACAGCTGTCGCAACACTCGCATTGCAAGGAACGGACTGCTACGTAGACCAAAACAAACGCGGTTGAATTGGTAGGTATCAAGCGGAAAAACGGGATCGAATCGATACAGGAATTTTTGATATTTGCGGTGGTCCTTATTTATCAAAATTTGTAGGTACATCTGTTTAATATCGGATGTAAAAGCAATTGGGTAGAGGCGGAAATCCAAGAGGATTGTAAAAAGATCGTTTTGTAAATTATCCCCGGTATATAAAACTTGATTCAAGGAGAGGCCTGAGTCAGTTTCAGCACTGGCGTCCATCACCATACGCCATCGAGTTGTTGTTTTTTGTAGTCTCGCAATGGCGTGGTGTGGCACGTAATATCCAGTAAAAGGACTATCATTGTCGATCAGTGAAATGTAACCCTTCTGAATGTACTCTTTGATTATAGCAACGTACTCTAAGCGCAGAGCAGGTATCGCGGCGAGCTTACGTTCGAGATACATGAAGCGTTTTTTAGCGATAGGGTAAGAATTACCCAGAGAGGTCGCGGGATCGCGGGAGAAAGGTAACGCTACAGAATAGCGTCCCGTAGGATCGCGGGAAACGTTATTTGTAAAAATGCGTTTACATTCTATAGCGTCTGGGCTCAAAGTCGGCGTGCATTGCACCTCTTCAAGCTGCCAGAAGCGTTGGACAAGATTATCTAAACGTGGTCCTTCCGTAAAGGTACAGAGGGAAATATGAGAGCGGCGTCTATCTTCAACCAAGGGGTCAGTGATAGAAACAACGGTTCCAATATGAGCGGGCGTAACATGAGCGGGAGTAACATGAGCGGGGGTAACGGGAGCGGTCCCGATTACGATAAAACCAAAAATGGTTTCAAAAGCGGTTGGAGTACCAGGCGGACCAGCGGCGCGGCCTGATAGCAATATTTCAGAAAAGAGCGGCGCGCCTATAAGTATGTCGATCTCGGAAGGCGAAGCGAAACTGTCGTCTGCCAGAGGCAGGCAGTTCAGGTATGAAAGGCAGGATACGTCAATTTTCACTGCCGGTAAATTGTCTGTTATGCGGTCGATAACATAGGCGTCAATTGCAATAAAATTATCATTTAGGCGGGAAGATAAAGTAGCAGAAACTGCTCCCTTGATTGGGTTAGATGCGGAACCTATCCCTTTAACAACGGTGTTCGTCACCTTATTGCATTTTAAATTTAATTTAGCGCAACATTTTGAAGTTAAAAAGTTACTTTGGGAAGCCGAATCAATTAAGGCGCGTACTACATGGCGGCGACCATTTAAATCCGTAGCATAAACTTGTACGGTTCCCAGTAAACAAGTAGTGTCATTAGGCTGCGAAGCGGGGCGTATATTACACAGCGACACCTGTTGTTGTGATGACTGATAAGCAGTTGTAGGTAAGTTCGTCAGCTGAGCGCTAGCGGAGCCCGCGACGGGCGGCGGCGATGCCGAAGGCGGCATGTGATCCCCGGCGGCGGAGAAGTTGCCAGTTCGCGCGCGCGGAGGCGGCGCGTGCGCCTGTGACGGAGCGCTAGGGTACGGGCGATTGTCTTCACGGGAAGATGATACTTTGCGGCATAACATAGAATGATGTTTACATCCACAATAACGGCAATTAAATTTAGAATTGCAAGCAGTATTTATATGCGTAGTGCTTAGACAATTAGTGCAACCTTTGCTTTGTTTTACAAAAGTGTACCTGTCGTCGATAGAAAGCTTATCAAATGCAGGGCATCTATATAAGTTAGCGTGATCGGCTTGTTTGCAAAGCGGACAGTGAGTGACGCATGATGCTGCAAAAGACTGCGTAGACCTTGCAGTACGCGGCCTGTTATCACTGCGGCTAAGAGAATCGGTCGTAGTGCGTTCCAATATTTTGCTTTGTTCGCGGATGAATTTTAAAAGTTCATTGTATGTAGGCATAGATTTACCTCGCATGTGCATTTCAAACGACCGTGCAGTACTTGAATCTATTTTCTTCAAAGCGAGCGATAGTAAAATAAAATCAGACATGTTATCGAGCTTGAGAGACTTCAAACTTGACACAGCCGTGCAGAATTTATCTAGGAATAATTCTAAGTTTTTATTCGTCGCGGTGTTAAAAGATTTAAAATCAAGCATTTGATCAAGATAAGCGGAGGCTAGGTTACGTTTGTCGTTATACTTATCGACGAGCGTCTGCCATATGATCGGATAATTATCACCGTTAGGTACGATACCAGAACAAACTGCAAGGGCCCGGCCTGACAATTTATTAATTAAATATTGGACGCGTTCGTGATCAGTGAGATCGGGATTTTCGTGAATCGTGCGTTTGAATGACTCATAAAATATCCTCCAGGTCATCGGATCTCCATTGAAGACCATCAAATCGAGTTCAGGAATTCTGATGGATTTACGTTGCGGGGCAACATTGAAATCAGCGGTTTTTAAAGGCGGGTTAAGTTTATTATAAACAAACTGACAACGGCAAAACATATCTTCGAAGACGTTTATAGATTGGTAGTTAACCGTGTACGAAGCGTTGAGACTCAACTCGGTGACATTTAATTTGTTCACAATTTCATTGAAATCGGAGCGTAAACGGTCTAACGAGATCATTCCACATAGAAATAAATCTTTCTCAGTATCATCAGTGAAAGCCTTTAAAGATCGGTTAAAAATATCTTGTAAGCGGGAAAATATAATGTCACGTTTACCTATCAAGGTCAAACGTTCGATCTGTAACGTATCGAGCGCTTTTGCGTCCTCGTATACTTCACTATCTTTGTCTTTTGAACGAGTAGCCATAGCCATCTTAACAAAGTATAAAAAACTAGATAAGGTATGAAATTCCTAATTTACTGCAACTGCCTACAGCATTTACCTGCCGCGCGCGCGGCGTATTGAATACCCACGTGGAGACGCACGGGCGGTCGTTAGGAATACCTTCACTTTTTAATAAAAATTAAGAATTACGGAAAAATCGTTATTTTTACTATTTAGGAATGCGGAATACACGAAATAAGTATATAAGAGCGTAGTAGGATAGTACAGGGTACTATCTGAACTGTAATTGCGGGCGGGAACACGATAATTATAGGAAATTATCGTTGGTAAAAATACCAATATAAAATTGCGGGCGGTTATAAAGAGGACTATATGAGGCCTAAGAGGGGCCAGAGAATAGCGGGAGGACCAAAGAAGATCCGGCGGCGGAGGACCAACAATATGTTAGCGCGGCAGCTAAGCTGTATAGGCTGAGCGCGCCTCCAATGGCGGGGGAAGGATGGCTGGTAGAAGAGTAGTACAAAGGAACTTGGCGACTAACCTGGTCTCCATGCAACTGCAATCACCTCGGTTCGGGTCCGTCTCCAAGCTGCTTGTTCCTTCAGGATGTTATGACGTTCGATGTAGTGGACTGTATTTTTGGCGGTTGGTGCGTGTCGGCAAGGAGCGTTTACGCGGCGGGTTTATAGCGGGTTTTGTTTATATTTGCGCGTCGAATTCACGTGGACCACTACAGAGGAGCAGCAGATCCAGTACTTTTTGGATTCGGCGAGAGCGGCAGCCGCGA
The DNA here is from genome assembly GCA_912999815.1 of Campaea margaritaria. NCBI lineage: Eukaryota > Metazoa > Arthropoda > Insecta > Lepidoptera > Geometridae > Campaea > Campaea margaritaria. The sequence continues at coordinate 8,908,158 of OU538800.1, forward strand.
AGGACGAGGGTCGATCGCAGACTACTTGCGGCGGCAAGCAGTTTTCTCGTGGATACCACGATATGAGCGACAGAGATAGTCGCCAAAAAATGATAGGAATAGGAAGGTAGGAAGGTATTATGAGTGCCAATGTAAGTGGCGCGAACAGGATGAATTTTACGAAAAATATACCCCATTATGTCACAAATTATTTCATCCCTAAAATAGTCAATCTGTGGATCAAAAATCTTTCAGCCGTTTCGACGTGATACAAATTAACATGCAAACTTTCGCATTCATTATAATATAAGTAGGATAGTGGGATTGTTAAATGCAAATAAAGTTCGTGTTGCTTTTACAAATCGCTGCCTCAAATCGTAGTCCCGTAAGAAAATAACGTGTACTTCTTATCCGAGGTCGAGATTTAACTTCCTAGCCTTGTTCTCTACAAAAGGTTTGACCTCCCCACGACAGACCTCGCATTTACATTACGCCTTGTATAATTGTATTCAAGACTACATCGGTGGATTTAATATTAAGTACGTATTATTGTAATTATTTCTATATAATTTGTTTTTTGGGTTAATTATTGCGTAGTTCGCCGAATTATCAAATTATGAATGCGTATGGCATTTAAGGCATTAAGGAAAACCCGTTTACATTGAATTTCGACGCTATTCGTCATAAAAGGATCTCACGATGAGATAACAACAATGACTAATTAGGTTATCATTAGTCAGATGGAGAGTTTCCCCGTGAAGCCTATGATGTATCAATAAAGATCTTAGTACGATTCTCACTTGGGGAAATCGATTATACAGAAATGAAGACATTGCTCTACCCTCGATTGTTTCTCAGAATATCCTTGCATGCATGCTGTTCTTAAGTTGTTTATCTTTGACTCGCTTGCTTCATTAGGAGTTTCCTACGATTCGTGACTAATGTAACAGAAATGCTCTGCGCAGCAAATCAATGCACCTCAGTCCGTGACTTTGTTCGGTTTCAACCGGTTTAACTTATGCAGTTTGTTCGATTGAGTGCAACTTAGATATTGATTCTGTCTTGACCTACTGCTAACAATAAAAACGAATGTTTAGATAACGAGAATCTGTGGAGTTAGGATGCACTCAGGGTCCTTATTCGGTATGCCACATGAGATTCCTTGCCGAAAACACGTGTCATAATACAGTTTAAACTTATTTTGAACCATAAAACTTCTCGAATTTCACTAGCGTGTTATTTTGTGTCTAGGTGTCCAGGTGAGCTAGCGAGTCTAGGTGATCATAGGGAACAACGGTCCAGGTTGGAATTAGATGCGGGAATCATTGGGTATTATGATTGCTTGTATTTCTGGTATTGCAGGAACGAAAGTAATCTTATTTAGGAATATGTTAGAACCATCAAACACCGCGTTCCGCTTTGTCATAAATTCAACCGGATTTCTAGTCCAAAATAAATACCATGAAGTACTATTTCCACCTGGGATTCATATATAGACCTATGCTACAAAGGTAGAATTAAAACATTGGCACGAAAGAATGAGCATTCGTACTTATTTGAAGTTGATTAAGTCAGTGGGGAGTTTCCACGTCTAAATGAATTACTTTAAACGATAAACCGTTAACAGCAGCAATTTAATTCATAAAGTGTCTTCACAGTAGACGGACGTGCGTGGGATTTTTTCCATTCACACCTTTATAGATAAGGCGACTTTCTTTTAATTACACGTCGTTTTCTGCGGCATTACCTTAAAAGACTTGGTCCCCATCAGACCAGCTTTCTAATTATTGCCGTTTCCACATTTTACTTTGCAGTTTTCTACTTTTACTGTTATCTTTGTATTAGTAAGTAGAGCAGCACCATGCTTTACCACGCCATGCTTTTGTGTTTAGCGAATCAAACTATAATTTTGATTCGAATGCGTGTGGACCCGATTTGCCTCAGTGCCTTGCTGTGTATAAAGAGTGTTTCGAGTGTTTTTCTAACCTCATGTTTATTGTCGCTTATTGAACAACATCCCCAAACAACAAACCAAGGATTTTCATAAAAACTGGTCATCAACTGGTCGGCCTGAGTGCAAATTCTTGGAAAAGTTGCAAGACGCACGCTGTATTTTCATTAACCAACTAGATATTCTATACTTTTTAATTATGTATGCGTGTGGATTCGTATCGTGGTGCCTAGCGTGCCGTGAACTGTGGTAAATTGCGTGAACAAATTCCGTTACATTTAGGGAATTGTTTATGCGAACATTAAATAAGTGGAGTAGGCTCGATGGTAAACATTTCTATTTGTTTTTTTGCGGGGCACATGTTTATTGTTACGTACACGCAAGAGGCAATGAGGCAAGTAATCGAGTACATGCTCGCGCACACGTAAAAACACTTAGCTTGGTGCCAAGTTTTATGCTTCGAGGTCCATAAAACACCTTGGCTTGATACAAATTTAGCATTAGGCACATTATTTATTATTCTAGTAAAACGTAAAGTTTGTAGGCCGGACTGCCAGGGTCTTCATATTTTAATGTTTTAATTTTAACACGTTCGCTGTTATATTTTTTTTGGCAGTTTTGCGAATCTTCACACAATTTATGTGTTTACTGCCGTTGTGTCGTTACTAAACTCAATCAGCTATGCTGGCGCACACAACTGGTGTGTGGTGTGATAAAATTGTCAAAAAAGCAGTGCGGGTTCGCACGCCACGCGTGTTTTCGCTTGCCGTAAAATTATAAAAACACAAACGTGTGTGTTTTCAGCAGTCAACGTGTTAATAGAAGATGGATGCTGTGTTTTTTTATTGATTGTGTCCACTCGATGAAATCTGGGTTATATTGTCTTGAAATTCTTTGTCAGTCAGTTCCTTGCAGTACTTTAGTTAGTACTCTACACTGAACGTTTGGTTTGGGAACAATTTGTAGAGTTTACAGGGGGTCCCATAAACCAACGTGCACATGGATTGTGGCGGAGGCGATGTCTATACAGAAACACGTGTAGTTATATCGGTTCCTACATGTTTACAAACGGCAGATGGGAAGTGGGCCCGAGTAGCACAGATTAGGTAATAGTCAGAGCACGCAGCGAGGGCGATCACCGCGCATCCTCTTCCGCTCAGCCTCCCACCGTGACTGCCACAGATTTAACTATACCGTATAATATGGTATGGCATAATATAATTTTATTGTAGTAGTATACTTATGATGTCACCCAGTGATTATGATATATTTTAAATGCTCCAGAATGAATCTAGAGCAATCGAAACAAGAGCAAAATAGCTGGAATCCTCATACGTACCCTCGAAAAATTTTGTTTCATGAACCTATTAGATCGTCTTTTGGGTAGGTCAGACCTATCGAAAAATTGTTTCTAGAACATTGTTGTAAAGCGTACAGAGTACCGCTCGGTCAAATGTTGGTTACAATAAAATATCGCAATTCCCATCAACACCATTGAAGTGTTGCACAGCAGTCGTAATTGGTTACGCATTGGCGCTCGACTGTTATCGATGTGGTGTTGGCAAACTGGCGGGTTTCCTCACACCGCACCGGCACCGGCGGTAACGGATCGATGATTTGCGATAATATGAGACTGTGAACCAGTCGATAAAATTAACCTACTATGACTAGTATGATAAGGAACTTTTAGGTGGAAATATATGTTTTTCCAGGCAAGCTTTATAAAATACGTAATTAGTACTGCAAGTTGTTCAAAATGAGCTCAAACACTATCAATGTTTTATTATTCACTGAGGAGTCCCAATGTCTGCTTTCCATCTCTATCATCAGATTAGCTAGCTGTCATCATAGTATTATCATTAGTCATCTCACATGCGAAAACACCGGGAACTGGGTCAAAATGGACTCGCAAGATTATGTCATAAAAGCGTGTAAGCATAAATCTTATTTGCTTACAGCAAGTGCAACTTCAGGTACTCTGGCATTTGGATCATAAAACCTTCATCCTGAATTCATTTCAATAATTCACTGCCCAATTCATAATCAACCATCTCTGGCGTTCAGAGCTATGCATTTGTCTGTGAATACAACATCCACCCATGACAAATTTCCTATAACACGCTGTTATCTGCGATAATGCGTGTGTAGGAATTGGTGCAGAACAGTAACAGTTCTAAAACCGAAACTGATTATTAATGGGCACACTGACACGTCAGTCGTCATACTCGTCACACAACACGATACGATATTGTGTAGGACCTATTGTGGAGAGGGTGCAGCGGTCGTTTTCCATGACTAATGTGACTGTCACAGTCCTAATGTATGCAAATTAGTGCTATGATTCGACGCAACAGTGTAGGACGATATGGATTAGCATGATTATTGCAAGTTCTTGGAAGGCCACGCAACATCCCACTCCTCTTCTATTGCTCTCTATCAGCCGTCATCTTCCCTTGCTAAAATTCATCTTACGCATGACTACCATCAGCATCGTCCGCAAAAAAGGGATCTGCTGCTGAAAAACTTCTTGGGAGTCTTAAAGTTTTGGAAATCTTGAACCAAAGCCTCTTTGCAAAGCCGTACATGACAAAGGATGCATTTTAAGAATTTTCACTAAAGTTTCCAAGATTAAACAAAGAATACCGCGCGCCGTGTCAAATCACGACAACAAAACTTGCTTATCCAGCAGCGTTAGTTACCTGTCGAGTGTTAAGTTTCATTCATTGTAATGATGTGAATGAGGCTAGAACAAAATCTCAACAGGCCATTGTCAATACTAAGTGACATGGGAACACCGTGGTCACAATATGACAGTAAGACATAGCCCTGCCGGTGTCTTACACAATGGGCCGCGGTTGTGAAACCGTCATTGTGATTGTGATACGTAGTAGCTTGGATTGTAGGACACCTCGTATTGTGTGACGCCGGTAGGAGTTAGAGGCTAATGTCCGCTACATTAAGTCCGCTAATGTCCCTACAAACATGTCACCGTAATTAGAAATTGTACAGCACTCCACACTGCCGAGTGCAACCACTGACTGAGTTCAGATAAACATTTTGGCCTTGAATGGGTTGATGGTTACAGGAATCGACATCGCAGTATAGACTTTGTAGTAGTAGGTCTCTTCTGCAAGAGACCGCGTGGGGAAGTACTACACCTTGGCCAGATATTCTACCGCCAAGCAGTAATGCGCAAACAATACGAGTACTGTGTTCCGGCTTGAAGGGCACTGTTTCTTGCGCATATGTGACTTTAGAACGGATGTCTCAGGGTGACGAGTGTAGTGCAGTGCCGCGCAAGATTATGCATTGCAAAGTTCTAGGTGGCACTGTAACTGTAATGGTCTGGCATAGCGCTTACCCTCAGGTGAACAACATGCTCGTCTCGTTACTCAGTCAAATATTTAAAAAGTACAGTATTAAGCTGTTTTTGAGGCAAAATTGAAATTCATCAAAACCATTTAGGTTCATCTCCGCGGTCCGTCCATTTAACTGATACTGTTTGACGTAGGTAGACGTTTTCGTAAGTCATCATCTGTAATGTGGTGAGCTAGATTAGAAGCTACTAGGATGTTTGTAGTTTTCATTATAATCATGTGGCATTGAATGTAAGGATGTCGTCTTCGAGTTAATTGATGATAGTCCAGGTCAATTAAAGAACTAGGTGTTGAACGTTTTAGACTAGACCCGTCTAAAGCTTTTTATTATTTAGTTTAATCTGATTAGGCATTATCGCGTTACTTATAATGACGCCCTGGTCCCTTATTGGCTATGCCACATGAGATTCCTTGCCGAAAACGTGTGATACCATAATGCGCTTTAAACTTATTTTGAACCTTAAAATTTCTCGAAACGCGCTAGATTCCTGCTCGTTATTTTGACCGTTCAATTGATAGTTCAAAATGAGCGCGTTTCGAGTTTTTTTTAAATTTGATTGAGTGACAAGACGAGCAAGTCTTCCACCTGATTCTGTCACCTGTCACCTGTCTAGGTGGTCGTAGCCAATAACGGCCCTGTGTTGTCAAGGCCTACGGTGTAGAATTTGTGTAAGGTGTATATTACACCAATGCCGAATTTCTCTAGTCGTGAATTCGTAATTCTAGCAGATTGAATATCACTGCTTTCGGAGGCCACTTTTCCCTCGCATCTGTCTCCGGATCTGGTTGTTAGAGTTTATTTGGAGCCCGCCGGGAGATTATGTCCATAAATGGGGATCGGGGCTCGTAAAGTGCAGTTTCCTGATTTAGCTCGCCGCTGCGTGGGACACTTCAAGTTATTGCTGCTACGATTTATCGCTATCTTGAACCATCCAATTACTGTATGCACGCAGACTAAATTCGTTTTAAATATAACATTGAAGTCTGGTAGTAAGAAGTTTCCATTAGAAGTTTATTGAACTGCCGAAACGCCCGGTGTTTACGTTTTATGGCGTTTCGTTTAACACGGACTGCCTCTCGAATGAGATGTTTTTTTCAATTAACAGTATTGAGCACTTGGTTTTTGGCATATTTTTACAAACATTTAAGAAAATCAAAATCAGTTCATCCATGTAAATTTTCATTCACTCACTGCTTACATTTACTTGCACGGAATCTTCCAATACGTCCAATTTTGATAAACTTGAAAATTTGAATGTACCTACTGCCTTACCACGAAAGCTGAGTACACACTGTGAGTAGGTTATTTTATGTAGGCTTGTTGAATAGTTGTTGTACCGAGAAGCCATACAGAAACGTAACACACTTTACAGATTTACTTATTTGGACTAATCTACTTTTCTCTTTCTAAGTATTCCTTTACGCTGAATTAGTAATTAGTATTCAAAGAGCAGAAGGTCACTTCCGATGATAATAGGTTATAATATATATTTGTAATCGGGGACGATGCCAAAATAATTCTCAGATAAAAATAGACGTAAATTAAACAAGAGCTGTCATCTTTTGTGAATTGGTCCTAGAATTATTGAGCAATCTGCGCCTAAAACCTTAGGTTGCTTCCACTATTCGTCAGGCCACCAGCAAGATAAGACTCGATTTTTTTCAGGTTATTTTATTATACGGCCTCTATTTCCGCTAGTTAGCTGAAAATTCATAAACATTTTTGAGTATAGCATGTCAAATAGGAACAGATTCAAGTAGATTTAAATTAGTTATTCAGTTGCCGGCTTTCTGTGTTTGATTTAAGTTGCTCATTGGAATAATGAGGAGTTCAAACCTGCACTTGTTTCCCATTCTCAGCTCAGACTTCGATTTTGCTGAATCTCAGTCTTAGATTTCGGCAAGTTGTATTTCCTTTACAATTTCTATTCATGGTCACATATTTAACAATATCTATCTGGTTTGTTACAGGTAAGCGCCGTTCCACTCGAGCGAGTTGACTTTTTGCATATCTGGTAACTGGACGGTGGCCACCATCTGCATGGATGATTCGCTCGGATCGACGCACGCTCCTTCAGGGTCAATAACACAATACACTTTTGGGGCTTTAGATAAGACTGAAATGGGAGATAAATAAATGTTACTAAAAGCAGACGGCAACCGAAATATATTGCTCATTTACGACAAGAACGTGGTATTTCTTTAACGGTATATTGAGGAGATTTTGATAAAAGAAAAGTAAACCTTATTTCAACATCGTAAAAAGGCCCAGTTCTAAACTTGTTTGCCAAAACAATACTTTGTGTTAGTAACATCTGCTTGTCTCGGGGTCTGTTTTTTGTCGGGGAATTGAATAACTTAGTTATTTGTTATTTCTACATTTACTTTATCACATTTTTACCTCGTCGAGCCTTATTGTGGCAAGAATATTATTTTGAGTTAACTTTCCACTAATAATAATTATTAATAATAATACACTGTTGTATCATTCGATTATAATAATATATTTTGCATGACTGTTGGTTCACATTAATCTCATCAAAATCTGTCTGATTCATATCTTAAGAGAAGAATAAAACTCTTGTTTTTTATACTTACATTTAAATGATATACTTACAAACTTTTTTTTTGTGTTTAACAAAATTTTTATTTTTCCGTTTCACAACTTTAGATAAATCACGACAACATCACCAGTTGCTCCGAAATAAGAAACCAATGTAACAATTTGATTCAATATTTATAAAACGCCACCTCAATAGCAAAACACAAAATTACATCATAGATTTCTTGTTCTTTTTATTATTAGGATAGTCGACTGGTTGTCATATAATCATAAAAACTCAAAACTCAAATCATTTATTGCAAGTAAGCAAAAATATTGCACTTTTACAAGTAAAAAACTTAAGTCTCTTATACACAGAGAAAAATAAAAAATAAGTAAAAATACGTTCCACTAAATTTATGATTAAATCTAATTATGGTTCATGTTATTGTATAATAGTCTACCTCTTCCACTAACGGTGGGTTTCTAGAACTTCAGTTAACTTTGCCAACAGTCTGTCAGTCTTTTGTTTTGTGCGAAATAGCGATAGACTTGTTAAACTTAACAAACGTTTTACAAACCCGCCGTAAGTCCACTAACAGTTGCCATGTACCGCCACTGTTTTCTTTTCAGTTTGCACTAAACTAATGCATGTTGCTGTAACCACGCCTGCACTAACCCACCGCTGCAATGGCGGCTCCTAGAAACGAGAAGCGCTTCTTTCAACAGGTGAGTCTATTCTTCTAATCTTTCATGAACTTTGAAGCTTCCTAATGCTAACTCTAAGGATATTGATGCCCGGTTACACCAATGACGAATTTTCACAGCGATTTCTTCGCCTCATGATAGTATTAATATGACTGCTTTCAACGGTTATCATTATCGCCCATCGAAATCTTAGAAAGATAGAAAAAAACCTATAATGCCCACTTTTTAGCATATCGCTCAATTATTGAATTGATTTTAGCGAAATATTGTTGTCTCAGGGTGACGACAGTTTTCTGGGTGGTGCTGTGACTGTTATGGGCGGGCGTAGCGCTTACCATCAGGTGAACGTCTAACTCGTCTCGTCACACATCACGTCACACAGAGAAACATTTTAATACATAACCAGATTTGAATGGAAACCAAGAAATTGGTTAGTTTTGGTGGATTGCCGAAAACGTGAAGTAAACATTAAAAAATATGAGTTTATGTTATTTTTTTATATTATTGTTTATCTTTTGTTTTGTATCAATGTTTTAACCACTGTGGTACCACACATGCAGTTGGTAAGCCCCTGAAATTGGTATGGTTGAATAATTTTCTAGCCAGATAGACTGCAATGACGACTTGCAATGACAGTTTGTACATAAAGTATATACATTTAGGACGTTATTAGATTCTTTAAAAACGAAAACTAATGACAAGGAAACAATGAAATATTAAAATTATAGTAGTAATTCACCTACATTACTTCTTTCTTATTGTCTTCCGGGATTTTCCAAAACAACAGTGCGTTTAGCTAGCCAAGTATGGCCTGATAACAACAGGAAAATATTTAATTTTATATGACTGATTAATATTGATATTGTGTTACTTATTTTTATTACATGAACAAGTATGCTAGAGGGAAATATAAAATGATAGTAATAACGCGTCACGATCACGTACTTAGAACCAAGCTGACCCCTAACTAGGATTCCTTGTCAGAATCAGAAACTACAACCGCCAAGCACAACAAAATCAACGAACAACCAAAAACAAACAAACATCAACGACGCGTTGTTGATCAGTCAGTCAGTATTGGCGTCGGTCGCGCGGGGCCGAGGAAGACACATTAGTTCACATTACACTAGTGATTGTGTAATGCAAAATCCTATTAAAATAAGGGGGGGGGGGGGGTAAATGAGCGTGCGTGGTATCTTGGTTAGATCGTTTAAGCCATTTTGTAATTGTCATTAACGTCATTCGACACAGTAAATAAACGCGGGTCTTATTGTTTAATTACAACATATTGTTCACGATACAATAACTTATCTATCTGCGGTTTCCTGTACACTGCTTTACTACCATTTGAATTTTAAATTAATATACGTGTTACGATTGCGTGACGTACGTATCTAATTGTGTCGAATGATAATAATTGTGTTAGCGTTAATTGAGTTGAGAACAGGCGTTTAATGGATACTTGTTAATGACCGCAGATTAATCAAGGTCCATACAATATTGCCCATTCTCCTTTTCCTCGTAGTATTCTAAATCATCGTTATCGTCGACGTCGATTGATCGATCTTGGATACGGTATTGACTCTTCTGGTGTCTGAGTTCAAGCGAGTACGTTCAATCGATAACAGTAGGGAAATAGTCAAATTATGCCAACGAGGGTTTGCAAGGGTTCATAGGGCTAATTAATACATTTCTATTGAGGTTACTCTATCAGAGAGAGGGAGAGAGAATACTTGTCCTGAGTTTACATGCAGTTTTATTTACGATTATTACCTTTATTCCATACTTACCTGATGGCGATCTATATGGGGTTACATATTTTTTCTTCAGTCATCATCATCGTCAGCCTGAAGACGTCCACTGATGAACATGGGCCTCCGCCATAGAACGCCATTATTTATTTATAGTGTGACAGGGCCGCTATTCGTTAAGACCACCTAGACTCGTAACGCGCTCGTTTTGAACTATTAAAATAACGTGCGGGACGTTAGCGCGTTTCGAGAATCTTTGAGGTTGAAAATAGGTTTAAAGCACGTTATTATATCACGCGTTTTGAGTAAGGAATCTCATTAGGCGTAGCGAATACGGGCCCAGGTCTATAATTTATCATCTCATCATCAACTTATTATGCTTCCTCCGAAAGTCCCAAAAAAGAGCAGGGAAACCTCCGCTCAATCCCGATTTGTACAAAAGGCAAAAAGCGCCAGACGAGTGAGATGACTCAAGTGAGTAGTTTCCCTGAAATCCTGCACGAAGTTCTAATTATATATCCATAACGATCCAAGCGAAGTAAACACGACACGTGCGCGTCCGTTTGTTTACGAGGAGCGCCAACTTTGTGTCCCGTTTTGGAACGGGCGGTTTTCTTGCACTTGCTTTGTGGATGCTGCTTACTTTGTTCGATGAAGAGAATCCATCTCTGTTAATTATGCATAATGTGCGAAGTAAATGTATTTTCTTTCGTTCTCTTTGTTGGGTTTGCACAGGGTGGGGCTTTGGGTAAGGCCCAATTTTCGATAACATACGACTTTTAAAGATAAATTAATTCGTACTAAGACATACCTACCCTAGAAATATTATTTATGTTAAGAAAGTGAGGGTAAACCCGTACTCAGCAGTGGGACGATATGGGTTGATGATGATGATGAACACAGAAGTTAAAAACGTCTAAATAACGTAAAAATACATTTTGAAATTATTAAACGTGGAATTGCCACGAAAATAACAAACACGCATCTTCAGGGAAAGCAACCTTTTATCACAAAACGGATATTTAGATAGGGCATTTCTCTGTACCAAAAATAAAATATCTAAACAGATACACGAGCAAAGATAAGGTATGGTTCACTCGCAATATAATGCTAATATTTGTCGATGCAATGTTTCGATTTCAACAGTGCCACATTCCAGTAACACCTTGGTAGTAGTACCTTCGTATCCGCCAGGCGGATATAATCAAGCGAACGTGTCATAAAACAAAATTATAATAGAATTCATGCTTGTAAGTGAACACCTAATAGATAGATAGATAAACTCTTTATTGAAACACCACAGAACAAAGAAAACTTAAAACTAGAACAAAACAAATTTTACAATTAGTGTCACAATGGCCTAATGAACACTTTCAACAAAAATTGGGTCATGAAATATCCGGCATTTGTTGAATCCTTCCCAGTGTATGGTCCTACACGCACTTGGCTGGTTTTTATCTATATTAGAATAGTGTGTCAGTTAATTTTCCTAGAACAAATTCACTCCGCTTTTGGACTTAAGAAGAGACGGTCTCAGCGTCACAGCGACTGTCACTGTATACAAATGTAGGCATAATACGAGTATGGCGTATCTTATGTTTCTCAGAAATATCTTCCTTACACATTACTTAAATGCTTATCTGGTTTGAAAACCCGCTATCTTGATCCGTACTTTCGTGTGACCTTTGTTAATATATTTTACTCAAAAATGCACACAGTGACATACGACAGTATTGTATGAATAAACCATTTTCATTTGTTGTCTGCAAAGTCATTTATTTTTGACTACAATAGGTTTCTAGGTGGCTTGAAGCGCATCAGGATAAGTTAAAAAGTATTTATAGGCGACGTTATAATATATAAGTTTTACTAGTGAGGAATTTAAATCTCACGAGCACTGAGGAAAATAAAATTTTAACATAATTAATTTAGTAAGTGTATTATACTTAGGTATACCTAAGTTAAAAAAAAATACAATTTTCTTTTCATGTCCGGGAAAAACCCCCGTTATAAAAAGAAATTGATTATTATTTAGGAATTTATCATTATGTATTACATACCTCAGCGCAAACAAACCTTTATGAAATGAACCCCCTTGATTCGGAAATTCGCCCGATAGAAAAGAGTTTCTGTGCCATTAGTCAAATCTCTTATAAATACATTTCCGTTTGCAGACTCTCGCCATCCAGAAGGCGATTAACTCGATCGAGACCCCCGTGAAGGAGAAACATGTCCGCAGCACCATCATCGGCACATTTCAAGAGCAGAGCGCCATCACATATTGGGTATCTACATTTTTTTTGTACAGTCGGTAAGATCCTACCGGCTGCGCCAATTATTGTAGTCTTATGTAATGAAAGACTAGCTGTTGCAGAATGCTTTTATTTTATAAACACAGTGCACAAGGAATGTTGTAGTGAAAGTGTAAGAAATAAACTGCCAACTTCAAATTCAAACCATAACATTTTCCTTGAAGTAGTAGTACAAATGACAATAAGTTTTTTCCATGACTCGATACTTCCGTTTTTACTTTCCTTTTTGTACTTCAGTCCCATATTTTTAGTCTACTTCTGTCCTAAATAAGGCGAAAAATATTTCTGTGCCGAGAACCCGTGGTGAGTTATGATCTATTAATCCACGTCGTCAATAGTGTGCGGGATCTATATCAACCTATGTTGATTTGTGTGTGTGTGCCTAGTATTCCACGAGCAGGTCAATAATAATCATTTTCTCTAGAAACATTCTTCTTTTTCTGACTCTTTACCCTTGTACCCTTCAGATGGTGGCGATCCGTCTCCCGCTCCAAGACAACCGCATCGTTGCGTGGAAGTTCTGTCACGTGACGCACAAGCTGCTGCGCGAGGGACACCCGGCGTGCCTCGATGACTCGCAACGGCATATTGGCATGATCGAGAACTTGGGCAAGCTGTGGGTGAGTAAAACACAGCACAGAACTTGTGATTATGGTTTCTCCTGGGGCCGCATTGTTGTCGCGAGGATTTCTGTCACTTGAAGCAACCTCATTCTAAACTGATTCTAAACACAGAATTGAACTGCAAATAGAGTGGACAGTACTTCAGTGAGGGGTAGCATGTCTACTGCGGGATTTTTATTTATCCTAGAATTATAAGATAGCTTATAAGAAGCTAAATGGCACCAATAATGATCCATATTTGGTGTTAAACTTAATTTCCATGGCCTTCGTGGCGTAAGTGGGTGACGAGCTGACTGCGAAGCGGTAAAGTTGCTGGTTAGATTGCACGGGGCAAAGATTTGTGTGAACCACAGACATTTGCTCTGAGTCTGTGTCTTCGTAGTTCTTAATTTCCGAATCCTAAGTTAGAGGATGAGAGTGTTATAAATGATCGTACTTTATAGGTGGAAAAGTAAGTATTCAGATCAGTTAGTGGGACTCCAGAAATCGGTTCCATTAATAATTAGGGTCTCGTGCTAGGTCCACCTTCGCGAGGGCTACGGCCGGTTGGTCCACCTGTACACCAACCTGCTGGTATGCAAGCTGAAGTTCCACGCGCGCAACCCTCGCTTCCCGGGCAACATGATGCTGACGGCGGACGAACTGGACGCCATCGCCGAGAACGACGTCAACAACTAGTGAGTAGCCATGGTTACAGAACACTACGTCAGCTAGGATATACATACCCCTTCGATAACTGAGTGATTGATCGATTGTGTTTAATATCTCTCTATCTCTCACTTACAAACATAACTCACCCAACATATATGGATGTGCATGGACAGCAGTCGAAATCGAATCGAATCAGCAGAATGAATCGAATGGATTCGATTTCTTATCGAAAAGTTCAACATCGCCTTGCTGTGTACCACTTGGTTGGATACACGCTTGCAACAGTATTCATACAAACCCGGTATGCACGCGTGTAACCACGCGTGTAACCCCACGCTGGCCTAGCAATATGCAACCTACAGGTGTAGAAATAGCAAAGATGTATCATTTGAAAAAACGTCCAGCCACATATGCTATCAACTGTCACATCTCTGGTCAGCTTAATTTGTTCTGAACGTCCTTGTTGATTGATGTGTAATTTCGTTAATTGAACGTTGTTTTATTTTCAGCTTCCAGTTGTGTGTTGAGCTGTTTGATTATATGGATGAAATTCTCAGTCTTCAAGCTGCAGGTTCGTTGACTTCCAGTTAACATTTGTCATTGACACCGAAATTATCAGACTGGATTAGAATATATTTTTTGTGGCGTGGCAAGCGTTCATCGACGATGTGGCCATTGACGATCAAGCGACGATGTGGCCATGCAGCCTTGTGGTGAAGCAAGCTTGCCCACAAGATACCTAATAATTATTAAAGAATAAAAAATAGATTTCTTATAAAGAGCTTATAGTGCTATAGTGCTCTAGTGTAAGGCAGTAGTTATACCCTATCTATTCAAATTCCAAGCCATAATGTTGTGTGTGGACAAACATTGAACATCCTATTTCAGCTTTAATATCTGTAATATGACTTTTGTAATGATCCTCATAAAGTCTTAACTAAACTGTCTTTATATTTCCAGTGTTCGACAGTTTGGGCAATGCCCGTGCGAACAGCATGACAGCTAGTGGGCAGTGCCGGCTAGCGGCTTTGATCCCCTGTGCGCAAGACTCGTCGCAGATATACGACTGCAACGTGCGACTGCTCTTCCGACTGCACGCGTCTTTGCCGGCAGACACTCTGGCAGGACATCGGGAAAGGTAAGCTGAGAGTACTCAACAGTCTTGGCATATGATTACTTGACAGTCCTGGCATATGATTACGTAACAGTCTTGGCATATGATTATTTAACAGTCTTGGCATATGATTACTTGATTGTCTTGGCATAAGACAATTAGCGTTCAAGGATGTCTTGACAATCTTGGCATAAGGTTACTGCCATTCTATGTATATTACTCGGCAGTGTTGGCATAAGGTAATTTACATTCAAATATTATTTAACAGTCTTGGCATAAAGTTATTCGCATTTTAAGGTTACTTAGTAGTCTTGGCATAAAGTAACTTAGTTGTTTGCAAAGACAAATACGACACTCTATTATACCGTTTTAACAAAACCCTGGATCAGCATTGTTGTTCCTATTGCAGATTCCGACAGCAGTTCAAAAAGCTCAGTTCCTTCTACAAGCACGCTAGCAGTCTCCAATACTACAGAAACCTCCTCACATTGCCCGTGTTGCCTTCGAACCCACCTAACTTCCTACAACAGGTAATAAACCGTCAAAATAATTAAATTGAATCATATTGGCTCTGTTTTTGAGTCGAATTTCAACTAGCTGGTATCTTTACGTAGTATTTGTTTTCTTACAGAGTGATTTCGGTACATATGTCACTCCAGTCGTGTCCATACCGGAGCCTCAACCCGATGAGATGGACTCGGTGGCCTCTCTCATCGACACATCAGACACGATGAGCCAGATGACGTCACCGGACCAAATGGAAGATTTCGACACGCGTCCCACTCCGTCGCCGCAGCCCGACCCCGTGGTAGAGAGAGATAGGCTTATCGAGCATTTACAGAACGAGCTGAAACGGATGCGGTTAGTCTTAAGTTGTAAATAATTATGTGGAATTCAATTAAAAGTCGTGGATATAGAACTTGCACTGATCGAATTTTTAATGGGGAAGGGGCAAGATGACGTCCAACATTAAATTACTGTCTATCTACTCTCATTTATCAAAGTTCTGCGGTCAACGAGCCCGCCATTTTGCTTAGGAATATGTTTAACTATCCGGTGATATCAGAAGTGAGTTTCTACACCCACCGAGCATGCACTGCCAAGTTTCGCTTTTTGATTGCGAAAAACACATGCGTACATACATTGATTAAATTTTAATAGGCTGAACGCGGCCTCCGCTACGATAAGTCCAAAGGCCCACCGGTCTAAATCCATAAACTGACATCACAACTCTGTGTTCCTCTTGATTTTTGCAGAACAGAAGTGTCCCAACTTGTGCAAGAAAGAAACACAATGCTTGGCTCGATGCGGGAACATTGCGCTCGGCTGGAATCACAACTGCACCATGCACAGGTAATATAAATTACAGGTTACTTCATTAGTTACAAGTAAATGGTTAACAAGATAATAATCTTTATCATTTCTATTTAAGACTGAATGTGAAGAAGAGAGGCAGAAGGCTGAAATATTGGCAGTTCAGACGCCGGAGATAAAACGTAAGTCATCCTGATCGCTCTAAAGGGCTTGAAAAAGCATGCTTTTTTTTTTAGTTTAATTTCACTGAATGACGAGACGATCAAGTCGTTCACCTGATGGTAAGCGATATGCCTGCCCATAACAGTTACAGTGCCACCCAGAACTTTGCATTGCATAATCCTGCGCGGCACTGCACTGCGGTCGCACTGCACATTGGCTCTAAAGTCTCATATGCCCAGTAATTTCGCTGGAAACAGTGCCCTTCAAACCTTAACACAGTAACGTTTGCACACTACTGCTTGGTGAATGAATATCTGGCAAAATATCGACTTTAATCGATAGGAATAAGCTCTAGCAATCTCTGAAACGCTGCTATTACTTTATTGTATATATTCAGAATCGATGTTATTAAGTTTCAATCGATATTTACTTTTCAGAAAAACTAACCCAAACCGAAGAGAAGGCCAAAGTGCAAGACGAAAAATTCCAAAAGTTAAAAGGAGCGTACACGCAGTTGAGAGAAGAACACATCGCGCTAATTAGACAGGTCAGTAGATAACTAATAAAATTCAAAATAAACATACATTTAAAAAAAATCTAATTAAGTAAGCTAAGTAACATTTGAAGTGATACAAAAATATTTTTTTTTTCTTCTGTAGAAAGCAGAAGTTGATAAGCTATCGGCCAGTTTGAGAGCGGCGGCAGCGCAGCACGAAAGTGCAAAGATGCAGTTACAGCAAGAACTCAATAATAGGGTGAAGTAAGTAACACCGACTTATCAATTTATATAAACGTTCCCACTGATAACGGAAGGCAAGCATAAAAAGAACATGAAAAGTTTCAAAATTTCATTATAAGAAATTTCTCGAGAACCATGTCAAAACGCCTTCTTATCGTTCCTAACTTCTAAAATATCATTTAGCGAACGTAGAACTATTTCAACAAAGTGCTTGTAGAAACAACAAATGCATATTACTTATCCTTTATTGGCTTCAAATATAGCTCCTAACACAATCTTAATCTTTCTAGAGATGTAGAACTTCTCCAACAAAGTGCATCATCGAGCGAAGAAGTAGAGGCGTACCAAAATCAAATAACCAACCTCCGCTCGGAACTAGAACAGTCCAGACAAAAAGAAATTGAACTCAACACAGTGAGAGCATCACTAGAAGCTCTCGAAATTGAACACAAGACAGCTACCACGGAACAAGAAGATAAAATAAACACAGTATCTGGCGAACTTAAAGAAGCAACGGAGACGTTAGAAAGGATTAAGGTAGAAAAAGAAGAAAAAGAGACTGAACTGACAAGGGTTAAAGAGGAATTGACAGGTCTTCGGGAAAAGAGCGGTGATGAATATAAGAAAGTTGTTGAAGCAAAAGAAGCTGCTTTGAAAGAAGTGTTAGAATTGAAGCATCAACATCAACAGGAGAAAGAGGTTAGTAATGAATTTAATTTGTTTAAAGTACTTGAGCATGATACAAGTGTAAATATTGCATGTATGTGTATGTATGCTTGTTAAAAGTTGAAGAGATAATATCCGTATGTCTTTTGCATGAATAAGAGTTTTTAGTGCATTGTAAATAAAATTATAATTAGATAGTTTTAAACTATGTATAATTTACCAACAGTCGCGTTTATCTGTGCTTGGAACAGTAGCATTTTAATTATTAAAAATAACTATTTTAACGCTGGTTTAAGATTTAATACTAATAATATGTACATATAACGACGAAGCACAGATCAATCTGAATACAAATATATGTAAATAATTACATAATGTGACTAACTAAGCTTTTGCTCATCCTAATTTTATGTTCATTCTAATTTTATTGTAATAGGAACTAACACAACAAATGCATGAAAGTGTTGACAAATTACGAGTAGAAATGGATGATTTGAATTGTAAACTGATAGAAACAGAAAGTAATTATGAAATGGAATGTGAAAAGCTAAATGAAGATTTGAAAAATAAACAAAATGAGTTGGATGAAAAGCTAGCTATGAAGGACAGTGAGATTCAGAGCCTACAACAGAACCTTGATCAATTAGTTAAATACAAAACGGCAAATGAAGTTTTGGCGTCGGGATTGATTACGGAAAGAGATGGCTTAATGACCAAACTGGAAAAACTTACTGAGGATAAAAACAGAATGGAAGAGGAATTAAATCAGAAAACTTCAGAATTGTCCAATTTAAGCAAACAATTGCAAGAGTTGGAAAGCATTAAAGATCAAGAAATTAGCGAGTTGAGAGAGAAAATAGAAGCCACTGTAGATAAAACAAATAGCGAAATTAGCGTACTTAAATTAATGCTTCAAGAGAAATCCGAGTCTGGAGATAAGCAAAAATCAGAAGGTGAAACTCTGTGTCAAAAGATAATTGAAATGGAAACCATAATAAATGAAAAGAATGAAGAAATCGCGAAATGCAACTCTCAACTAAACGAGATGAGTTCCAACTTAGAAAAACTAAAGGTTGAGCATGAAAATGAAAGAAAAGACGCTAAATATGACCTCAAAATATTAGAAAGCAAGTTGCAAAATGTAGCGGATAGTAAAGATGAAATAATAAATAATTTGAAAGTCATGGTAACAGAGAAAGACAGTCAAGTTATATCACTCAGTGTAGAAACCACAAAACTGTCTGAAGAAGTGGCAAGGCTTTCTGAACAATTTGAAGAATCGCAAGCTGAGTTAGAAATAGGAAAGAACGAATTATTCGCACTAAAAGAAGAACACGAAAGTATAGTGGAAAGAAACGAAGCCAACTTATCAATGAAAAATCAAGAGCTGAGAAGCCTGCACGATGAAATCAATGAATTGAAACAGGCTAAGAGTGATTTGGAAAATGAAACATACAAAAATAATAATGAATACGAATCGGAAAAACAGGTTTGTAAGCTAAAAGCTAGTATGTTTGTGGCGTCCAAAGTTTAAGTGATAGGGAAATTAATATTTTTTGTATTTGTTAGGTCCTTGAAAACAAAATTGTTGAATTAAATGTGGGAATCGATAAAATATCTGCAGAATACGACACCTACAGAAATGAAAAATCAGCTCTAGTAGCTCTACTAAACGAAGAAATAAGCTATCTTAAGTCTGAGTACGAACAAACGAAGGAAAATGCAGATGATGAAATTAAGCTTTTAAACGAACAGATTAAAAATCAAGAAGTGACTTACAAAAATGAAATCACTGCTAAAGATGAAACTATTAGCAAAGTAGAGACAGATTTTGTACAATTAAAGAATGAATTAGAAGACTTACAGAAGTTACAAGCCAAAGAGAAGGAAGAGGTTGAATCGATTATGTCAGAGAAAGACAAAGAGAAACAGGTTAGGATGTTTTTGAACTGATGTGAAATGGCGTCGATTTTTAATGTGGTGCCGGTCGTTGAAGTTAATCTTTGTTGTGTTAACCATAATCATCTGCGTGGGAGAATATTGTTGGTGTTACACATTACAT
This sequence comes from Campaea margaritaria, assembly GCA_912999815.1. Taxonomy (NCBI): domain Eukaryota; kingdom Metazoa; phylum Arthropoda; class Insecta; order Lepidoptera; family Geometridae; genus Campaea; species Campaea margaritaria. The sequence goes on from OU538800.1 coordinate 8,928,109, forward strand.
CGCACTTTTATTTGTGTTTTGTTATGTTTTGCAATTATTTCTTGCCGTACGTTTTATTTCACTTTATGACGTTATTTTGTTTCTTTTTGAGTGATTGTTTACCTTCATACACATTATTCTATTACACGAAGTCCGCTCAGCTCAGGGTATAGACTTATACAAACAGAAAACCTTGTCTGTGCGTACGTCGTGTCAGAGTTCTTCAGCTTACGCAAACTAAAACAATTTGCATGTACAAGCAACAATGCATGTACTTAGACTTCGTGAAACGGAATATCAGCATGGTGGAATCTAGAGACTTCTTCGAGAGAGCGTTGAACCACCCTTTCTGACGAATGAGGTAGTGCCGTCCTCTGGTTTCAGCGGTTTGTCTGGCTTTCTAGTGGCCTAGTGACTTAACGATTGCTATCAATTGGCCAATGTAAACGCATAAACGTTCTATCACGTAAGTAGTTTCTAGAGGTCTAGATACGTCATAGGACGTTTCTGCAATTTTATTGGTCAAACGCTCTCTCTCGAGAGAGTAGAAGTATCTTAATCGAGAATTAGCCATGCCGGCCCTACTGGAATCTTTCCCTTATAAACATAGTGGAGCGATATTTCGAGTGTTTTGCCGGTGCTTTCGCGTAGGAAACTTCACCGTATTTGTATAAACGCTTTCACCCTATGCCTTCACTGTTAGTATAGTAAATGCCTGTACAATATTCTAATTGCATGTTTTATTTTTCTTCTCTCTTCGACGCTCCGCCGTGCATGCTTGGACTGCTCGATCCTTGTGACAATCCAACGTTCTACATTTCTGCTGCATGGACTTTCGGACTCTTTGGATGTGCTTTACATACTTCTGGATTCTTCTTGCCTGTCGTCTGGACGCATGCGGTAGATATTGGAGGCTAGACTTCAACATATAGAAGGGGGTAGACTGAACGCAGAGTGTGAATTGCAGGACTTGTTGCAACATAACCATGTGCTCGAAGCGGACCTGGCAGCTGTGAAAATACAGCTGGAAGAAGCAAGGAAGAAGATGGAAGAACGTTAGTATATTCTTTTATATCCATCCTCAAGTAGAAAATGTATCGCCAGCTTTGGGATGTTCCGACAGTAATCCTTGAAAGCCAATCCCCGTTCTAGGCTTTGTGTGTTTCCCACCTTCGGCCACGTCGTGACCGGCCAGATAGTGGTCAAAATATGATGGTATATAAAATACAAAAATTACTTTAGCAAAATCAAAGCGAAATTACTGGTCATATGAGACTTTAGAACGGATGTCTCAGGGTGACGAGCGCAGTGCAGTGCCGCGCAAGATTATGAAATGCAAAGTTCTATGTGCCACTGTGATTGTTATGGGCAGGCGTAGCACTTTCCATCAGGTGCACGACTTGCTCGTCTCGTAACTCCTGGAAATAAATAAAAAAAAAACAAAAATCTTATCGATAGCTTCAGATGACGTCAACACAAATTACATGAGCATTACTGTATTAATATATTCAACATTTGATATAACAGTACTGACCATCGAATGTTTGCAATGTCTTAGCATTTATAGTTTCAGACACATATAGACAGTAGTAGTCTGTGGTCAGTCATAAACACTTTATTTACCTTTGTTCTATGCAGAGAACACGAGGCTAGTAACTTGTGTGGGCGAGGCCGCGTTAGAAGTGACCAATGAAGCGCTGGCGTCGCTAGAGCGGTCCAACGCGCAGGACTCGAATAAGGCGGCGGCAGAACTCGCCGCCAAAGCGCTGGAGGACCTCGCCAGGTACACTGAGGTAAGATATAATGGGAAGTCATTATAACATATTATATAGTAATCCACACAGGATTAGACCAGGGTAACGCTTAAGCGCAAGACGAAAGCAAAATCCCTGTCATTCTCAGCCAACGCTGTAGAGAAAAGTGTAGAAAGGACGCAACTGTCAACTGGAAATGTTCCCTTTCAAAATGTCAAAAATGTAATAAACAACAACAGTACATGTGTTTTTTTTTTCATGCAGGTAAAAGGCAATGAAGAGTCTATAGCGAAGTCCGCGATATCCGTCGCTCACAACACGGCACAGCTCTCGGCATACGTGACCGAGGTGTGCCACATATCAGCCGACATGGAGCGGGCCGACAGTAAGACTTTATTCATATTTTTATCCGACTGTCTAAAAGGAGGGCAGGCGAATTTTTGCTAAGGTAATCTACCACTCACATTTTTTCACTAACCTCATGCAATATCGCATACGTACTTCCAGAGCTAAACAACGAATGCCGATCAATGCTGACCGCTACAAAGGAGTGCCTCGAATCGCTACAGAAAGGCGAGCTCGCGCGATCCTGCGCCGACACTCGCGGGAAAGTGCGCAGTGTCGCGCACGCGGCCGCGGCGGCGGACACGGCCAACGCCGGGCCCAAGAGTGTGGACGACGAGTTGGCTGACATGGACAGCGCTATTGAAGAGGCCGCCTCGCAGATTGAGGTAACTAACTATTAAGTTAGGCGACACAATGCAAGCCTCTGTGACTCCACTACTGAAGAGGTGGGAAAACTGCCTGCGCTGTCCCTCTGTGTAAAAAGGCACCAAGAGACTAGTGAGTTCCATTTAAAATCCACAGAAACTGCTAGCAGCCAGCCGCGCCAGCGACTCGGGTATCCAACTGGAAGTGAACGAGAACATCCTCGACGCGTGCACCACCCTCATGGGCGCCGTCAAGGTCCTGGTCCAGGACTCGCGTCGGCTGCAGAACGAGCTCGGCGATCCCAAGACCAGGCAGAAGATGTACCGGAAGAACCCGCAGTGGTCCGAGGGACTCATCTCGGCGTCCAAGGCCGTCGTGTTCGCGGCGAAGCTGCTCGTGTAAGTTCGCCGGAAGCTTCACTTATTAGTAGACGAGTTCGCAGCGGTTAGCGTCGCACGCTCACGTCGATACGGTTCCAGGTCCTCGGCCGACGAGGCGGTGGGCGCCGCGGGGCGCGCGGAGGGCGTGTCGGCCGCCGCGCACGAGGTGGCGGGCTCCACGGCGCAGCTGGTGGCCGCGTCCCGCGCGCGCGCGCCGCCCGCCGCCGCCTCGCTGGCGCGCCTCACGCACGCCTCGCGCGCCGTCGCCGCCGCCACCGGCGCCGTCGTGGCGGCCGTGCGCGCCGCCAGCGCCAGGAGGAACGATCAAGGTCGGTCACGTCGGGACAGGTAGTCTCCCTCTAGGCCTTTTTTTAAAGGAGGAAATACCCTCGCGTTATTCATTCGCCACGGGGGTAAGGAAGGGCGGTGTAGAGCTCGAACCCATTAAATTCCTCCGTTAACAGTCCTCCGCCGAGGTGAGGCGAGATGGGTCACATTAGCAGCCACCATCTTGCCCCTCTACGCCTGTGGGGCACACACTGCTGGCCAAGGCCAGACGTGCGAGGCCGTGCAAGCCGAACTCACACTCGGCCTACTCCTAAGGATCCAGGGTTACAAGCTGTACGTTTCCCTCGCAGAGGCGCTGGACACGAGCGCGCTGACGCTGACGGCGACGCGGCGGCTGGAGATGGAGAGCAAGGTGCGCTCGCTGGAGCTGGAGACGGCGCTGGACGCGGAGCGCGCGCGGCTCGCGGCGCTGCGCAAGTGGCACTACCAGCTCGCGCAGCGTGAAGAGGTACGTGGTATTTGGTTTCTCATCGATATTAGAACAGTTTTAAGGCAGTTTAAACAGTTTCCCTCCAAAACCCTGTGCCGTAGATACCGACGCACAGTTCTCTAGATCTATTTTTCGCCATACAAAGAATTTTTCATCTCATTTACAGAAACCTACGCAAACAGCCGACGCGTCTCAGACTTGTTACTCGGTATTTTTCCTTTTAGTTGCCCTAAAACTTAGCGCCGAATTTGCCTTCATCGTCATCATCAATCCATATTGTCCCACTGCTGAGTTTACCTTAAATGACAATAATAATTATACTAATCAGTAGTTAAAGTACCTAACTACGACAAAGCTTAGCCTTCAAAATGTTGTTCCAATTACCTGATACGTAAGCCAGTGTAAAACAAATGTGCTAATAATAAATTTAGTTAGTTTGTCCATATCATGTAATTTGATAAATCATTTATCTGTTGAATCTGATGATACTGTCTTCACGTATTTTCTTGCTATGTACACTACATTTCATTATCGTGTACTTTGTTTCATTGTCATACCAAAAACCAAAGAAATAAATAAATGTTGAAATATTTAAAATAATGTATTTTTTTTTGTTTCAGAACGGAAACGTGACAAATGGAAAAGAATAATTATTACCAATTGATTTTTCAGTAACAATTTGTTAATTGAATAAGTATTGAAATTTAGTATTGTGTTTATAAAGTTGCATCCTCGAAAATGGATCACAGAAATATAGTCGTCTAAGATTGCATTTCTTTACAACGAATTAATGAAGGAAACCTCAAAATGTGCTCAGTTATAAAAAGAAACTGACGAAATAATATTAGATCTAGAATGACTAAAAAAAGAAAACATCTGCTTATCCATTCACTAACTGCCTAATATGAGTGGCTAGGTATAGTTAAACTAAAGCCATTGTAAATTGGAGCGTGTTTCATACAAATGATACAAAATTAGACACTGTACTGAAAATTCCCAATTTATCAGTAGACGGTAATATCCTTCAATATTATCTGTCATGTGCGATTGTGACTAAGATTTTAGATTAGTGTAGTAATTGTATCGCAGTGGTAGAATGATTAAATTTATTGATAGTCCGTCAAAGTTCTCGATGAAACGCCCTCTTGTTTCTTACTCAAACGAACGCCTCTTCTGAAGGAGAAAAAGAGATGGAGCTACGGAACAACGCAGTCGCGCGCTATCAAGACTCGACATTATGCTAAACCGGCGCAGGAAGTGAACTTTGCGGGAAGGAGGAACGCCGTTTGAACTTGACGAATTAGTATTTGGTAGTTAGCAAGCATCGGAGCATGTGTGAGGCTCGACAAGCCTATAAACTGTTCGCCTGGTATCACACCATACAGCTCACGCGGTCATAGGAATTTGAGCTTTAAGCGGAAGACTAAAGAAGGAAATGGTGAATTGTCTATGTACCTTTATATTATAGAAATATTTTGTAATAGTTTATATAATTTTATTAGGTTCCATAATAATAATTTAGCCGTCGATGTAACTACGTACCAGTAATGTTCTTATGAGACCTAGATAAATGTTAGCTTAAGTGTAATAGCGATATAAAAGTGTTATTCGGTAATTAAATGTGTAATGTGTCTATAATAATTAATACTAATCGCTGTGGATAGACCCACAGCGATTAATATTAATTTATAATTTTTTGTATAATAGAATTTAAATAATATTTAAACAAGCCAGTTCAGCTTTGCACTAATTGTTATTGACGATAAAATCAATCTGTTTGGACATTTTTTTCTATGTAAGACTTATTAATTTGTTGTATTTATTATGTATTTCCTTAATAAATTGTGTAATGTATGTACATTGATATTTTTGTTGTTGGTCCTCCTAAACCTCGTCCATTATATGAATTTTTATATTCTTACCATTGGAGCCCGTGGGAATATACTATTTCGTGGTTTGCAAATTGAAAAACATTGTTCTCACTTATACATATATTTTTATATATTCGCTGTATTGACTAAAACTGCTAACAATTAAACGTGAAAAGCATGGCAACACTTAACTGAATACACTCACTCATCAGAATCATCGGCATTAAGGATACACTGGGGTACACCGAATTACACATATTACAATAATTAAACAGGTTGTATAAATATCATTATATGTATGAACTATTAAGTACAATTGAAATGCGTTTCCCAGGAATGCAGCAGCGTAAAACGAATACTTGTTCATATTTTTAATATGATTGCAACTTACAAACAATAAACAAGTAACTGCCCAGGGCAAAAACATTTTATCCAAACAATATTACACAGCTGAAACAACTTGATCTTTCACTTAACTTCACCACAAACCGGCACTTATCCTTTTTGTGCAAAATTACAGACTAGAACTAAAAAAAACACTTACATTAAAAACACAAAATATATGAAACAAATTAGTATTTAAAATTAGGCCAGTGAAATAATCGCCCCATTTTAAAATTTTAACATTAAATTGTGTGCAAGAAGCCATTGACCCACTTACTGTGAATTCAACCGATATCAAAATCCTAAATTGATGATAAAACTTTCGAAAATTTAGCACCACATGTTGGCTTCTCACTTTCAAATACTGAGTTCAAACTGTTACACTACATTGTTACAATCCTAAGTCTTTATTATGCTTTATTTACACCCATCGAGTACTCGTCCGAAATCAGATGCCGAGTGAGTAGATTTCACACAAGGCGGGTAACAGCTGCCAAAGTTCACTTCACAGTACACGGGGCGAGTACTCGGCCAAGTATATCGAAGGATAAAACTCGCGAAAATACTTGGCTTGAATAAATTTTGTTAGAATAGAAATGAGCAGAGTTCAAGTATACATTGATAATAGCTACAGACACAAACACTAATATGATACGAGTACAATTGACAGAAGTTACACAACATTCAATTAAATTTAAGATTAATCATACAATGCAGAAATTAATAACACAAAGTCACTTGTGTGTTGTATACAGTAAAATGCTAATGGCAATAAAACATCATGTAAAATTAGAGATTAAAATGCAGCGATAAAATTAAACTGGAGGTCATTATGTCTTTTGTTTAATACCTCCATTAGCTACAGTATATACAGTGCATGCTATAAGCACTTCAAAGATGTTGATTTTATTTCGAATTTCTTGGCAGTTAATTGATAGATAGTAAAATAATGTTGTACAGTACACATTATTAAATTATATTGATTGTATAAAATAAAAAAAAACCTTTCTCAAGAATCAGGCTATGCACTGTTGAAAACCAGCAACAAATCGGTTTAGTAGTTACCGAGATATTTTCACTCACTAGTCACTATCTTGTTTAATAATAAGTAGTGATAGTGGGAAAGATAAGGTTCATTCTGTAGCTTTATTCATCTATTCTAAGGTCATGGAATAAGTTAGAATAGACACATAACTTTCAGCTTAGGTAAAAATCTAAGGAAATATCTGTATAAGTAGTTTACATAAATTAATTGTTGTTTATGTTGTCGGAGTCTCATTGTTCTACGGGGAGAAAGTTGGCATAAGTAAATTTTAGTTTCATACACATTATTTAGCAGCCCTATTTGCCTACCGATCAGGCGTAGGAAGTAATTTTCTCACGGAGACTACCGATGTGAATTACAGTACACTGTTCCTATTATTTCTACTGTGACTTCATTGTATACACTGAGATTACAAATATGAGGAAGAGACGAAGAGCAAGAGGATCTTGCAAATTATATCAAGAATGTTTAAGGTACTTTGGTGGTGGTGGTAAATTAGACTGGTTTGTCGTCCCATTTGAGGTGCTTCTCGGGAGTAAGGTTGATGATGCGGACGTGAACTGCTTGGTTCTTTTCAAACTTGGGTGGAATGGGGCACAGGCGGTACCAAACTTCGTCGCCAGGTAAAGGCACATATTCACCGTCAACACTGGAAAAATTAACTAGTTTAAATACAATATTTTAGCTATGTCGGTTTCAAATTTGGATGTGATATTGAGCATGATTATAGGAGTATGAATTTTGTGGTTTGTTTTGGACTGGACTTATCTGGATTAATAATTTGATAACAGTTCATCACTCTCAAAGTAAAAAAAAAACTAACTAATTCTTTCCACTACTCGCTTTAACTAAAAGCACAATAAATCATTCTAAACAATGCTCAATCAGTTAGATAAGATAAAACACAAATGGTTGTTTACACAGATGTGTGAACTTTACCGAAATACATGTGTGGCCTCCAATGAGGTGCTAATATAAACCAAGACAATACAATCATAACTCTTCATATCATGATATGAGTGCCCGAAATTGATTTATGTGACTGCCAAAAGAAAAATCTGTTTATTATCCTAATAACATTGGATGTTGAGAGAGTTGTGGAGTGAAATATCTTATAGCTGTTTGCTAAAATAAGAAATGGCAAGAAAACTTGTAATAAGTGTAATTAATAACTTAGCATATTCACCAGACAGACAATTACAGCTTTCATTAAAACAGGAAGCATAGGTAGGTGTCTATAGATTAATATAAAAATAGATATCAATCTTGATTCGACTAATATTTTTGTGTGTCTGAATTGAGTGTATCGAAACAATCAATTATTATTTGTATCAGCTTATCGAGGTCAATTTGATCAATAGGTGCAACATCTTGAGTCACATGGTGGATTTTAGCATCAATTATAATGCCAAATGTACGGAATTTCATTTGCACTAAAAATATGAAAAGAACTTACTCGGAAATGTGAACAAAAAGGTCTTCTCCTCCTTTGTCTGGGGTCACAAATCCATGACCCTTTTCTCGACAAAATTTCTTGATTTTACCAGTTTCCTCCGGGTTGCCTAGCGCCCGTTCTGATCTATAATACAATTTAGCATCATAATAATTATTGTTATAAGAACAGCATATTGCTCAAATGATGCCGAAATAAAGCGTAAACACTTACGTTGAGGCGGTCCGATTTCGTCGCGTGATTATTGGGCTAGGCAGCTGTAGATGTGAACCAGTTTTGTTAGGAGAATCATCGGTGTTGAAATAATCATCAGACATGGTTATGTACTAGTTAAAACACAAGAATAATCAATGATATGGGAGAAAATAAATTTTAATTTCACAAGAATGGACGAACGAAAAACAGACAGAATTATCACTTCAGCACCAAAAACAGTGTTGTTATAGTAAAAATCTGTGCATCCGTATTCCGTATGTCAGTTTCGATTTCCGTGTTATATGGAAAAAAAAACTAAATGCCGTTTATTAATTTTAAAAATGACTATTCGTCGTTTGTTTTTCTTCGTAAAGTTTATCCTTTTATGGTCTCCAATTGCCGTATTTTGCCTACCGTGTTCTGTATCTTCTGAAAAAAAGTTCTGGATTGCCGTATAGTACAGACAGAATACGGAAATCCGCATCAGAACACTGACCAAAAATGACAAGTGACAAGGGTTGCCAACTGCCAACGGGAAGCTTGCTTGTTTAGCTTAGAGATAACCCAAAAACAAGGCCAAAATAAAAATAGCAAATAAAACAAAATACCTAAATAAAATTTACAAAAAAAACATACAGTCGAATCGAAGACTCCTCCTTTTTTGAAGTCTGTTAAATCTCCCGTAGAAGCCATAGCCAAAGTTGAAGTGGAAGTCTGTTAAAAATTTTAGTAAAGTAAACCCACTTAGCGTGCTTATTGAGATCCAGTGAAATGTCTAACGAATAATATTATTTTTTACGATTGGTTTGAAATATGATTTATGATCTTGTGGGCTGGCTTAATTAATTTATTTATTATTTTCATTTAAAAATTAACATTGCAGAGTAATTTTTGGTCACATTTTATCATAGTGGGTAGGTAGATGTTCAGTATTATCAGCATGAGTAAATTAAAGTTAAGTATGTAATTAGGTACGTAGGATCAGGATACAAAAAGTACATGAAAGAAGAGTGATCATTTATAGCACAGACCTATAACATGAGATGAGATGGCTCATTATCATTATTTTACATTGATGCTCTCTGTAATCAGCATCTCCTACATTTGTGGATTTTCGTAACTAGTAGGCAACACTATGTGTATTTTTTTTAATCGCTACTGAATAGGGTTTTCAACACATTTCGTGAACGAATGATTTGTTCGAGACCTATAGAATAGAACTGGAACTATTCATTTAAGTCCTCTGAAATCTCATTTTTAGACAACAGACTTTGAATGGTTTTCTGGCGAGATCCTTGGCAAACTTACGACTGGGGAATATTGTTAGTTGATACCCGAAGTATGTAGCTCAAAAATAGGCCGATTAATATATTTTTCGATCAAATAATGTGTGGAATGGAAGATTAGGCAACTTTCCTGAATTATTTAAAACATATTTATAATATTATAGGTAGGTTTGTAGTTTCTTCTAAATTCCAGTAGGTGAAATAAATAAAACGCATTCTTAAGATAGATGAATCATTATCACAGGTTATTTTATTGCCCAGTAAGTAAATGCTTATACCTATTTATATTATTATGTAATATCGATTAATGGTTTACAACAATTACTTTCTAACAACAACATTATAGTTAATAGAATCAGGCGTTATTTTGTGGAAATCCATAATCAATAAGATAATATAGAAATATATAGTTTTAATTCCGCCAATTTACAATTTAATTTTAAATTGGCGGAATTAAAACTATATATTTCTATATTATCTTATTAACAACATTATAATATAATTTAGCATATTATTATGACATGTATTATGTATTAATATTGTGATAGAGTCGTGCTTACATTTATTTTTAATATTTCACTACGCAAATGCATTTTATAAGTGTATTATATAGATGTATTTCAAGTGCTTAATTTATTTTTCATAGTCGATAAACATAGATGAATCAGGACAATATCTTGGAACATCAGGTAGAGGCACTTGGATTTTTCGTGTTTTCATTCCTTCCCAATCACCCTATAATAAAACGAGTATATTATAAAATATTCACATTTTGAAAACTTGTAAATGTATTTGGGAATTTATTACCTGGAAACGAGACCCATCTGATTTATTACATTGCATAGATATCGGTGACTCAGTATACAGGGCATTTAGAGTATCAACCCTTAGCTGTGTCCACGGATTAATAGCCAGATAATTCATTCGTGGTGAGGCTTTGTCAGAAATAGGCATGTTATCATATCTGAAACAAACATTTAAAGGTATACTTATCATAGGTGAAGTTAACTGTTGTTATATTGTGTCTTCATATTCCACACTAACCCGTAAAAATCACTGGTAATAGCCAAAATTATTTGTTAAATTGAAGATTAACTTATCATTGGGAGAAGTCAGTCCTACTAGATTCTGACAAATTAATTCATACGTTACTTGAAATAAATAAAATTAGCCATTGGAAACGCCTGGCAGATGTGAAACATCGAAGCTATTGTATATAGGTCAGACTGCCTGTTGGTGGGGCGACGCATCGCCACCGCATTAGAGGTTTCACATCGAAAACTTACTCTTTTTCAAATTTAAAGTAGTTTTCCAGAGCAATGTTAGATACTGCACTTTTGCAAACTTCTAAATCGGTGGCTGGATAGTAGTGCATGTAGTTGACACACATTTCGTCTGTGATTGCATGACCACCTATTGTAGCATTCTCTTTTCCTTCTGTATTAAACAAGCAAGTTGTCTCCAAGTAGTCTCCCTAAAACATAATATATCAGCTACAATTTTTATTACATTGATATTATAATCATCATAGTGTTTACAGTCTTGCAACGGACATTTATTATAAAGCATTAGTATGTAGTGGTAACTGGTAAACAAATTACCGGCAAAACATTCACAGGCCGGTGTAAAATTCTGATTTCTTGGAAATGCGTAGAATAATGCATATCCCTGTTAAGCATAGGCAGTTCCACACCACGTCGTGAATGCCGTGTCCAAACTGCCACGCCAGTTAAGTGTGTATGAAGTTGACTACCAAACACAACTATCCCTGCATCTGGTAAACCCTGGAATCATGTGTTTTTTTTTTAAATTAAGAGATATTATAAAACAGCCAGACAGAGTTATGAATTTTAGTTATATAATTTTAGTTTTGTTAGAGTGAGTCTTGTGTCAAGCCATTCTATGTCACTCTTTCTCAATGAAGTCAGGAAGGTCGGCTTGGGCCCTTATCGATAGTAGGTACTTAGCATATTTTTTAATTATATTTATACCACTCCTGTGCATTCAGGTATGCAGTATCCAACTAAAGGAAAAGCCTTTTGTCCACCAGGTATTGCCATTTTGTCCGTATATTCCAGCCCCAGTTCCATGATAGCTGCATCATACGGACGTCTATCACCGGTTATGTGAAGGACAACTCCAGAACTGTCCACCCAATCTAAAGCAGCAATAAAAATATGTAAAGTTTAAAATACAAAAATACGAAGAAACTATGGTGGTTAAATTTTGGAAACTATCAACTTTACATATTGAAACAGCAAATAATTAAATGGTATTTACCATTTTTTAACTTAGGATTGTTATAGTGAACTTCAAGCATAATGTGTCCATTGGCATTTGGCCCACCAAGTGGAAGACCAGCTTCTTTCGGATACGTGAACGGCGGCGCGCCCATCGCCCAAGCCGCTTTTACCTAAAATAAACAAATTAAATTATAAAATCAGCTGAATACATAATATAAGCCGTCATTTCCTTCAATTTTATAATTGAAAAAATAAAAAATATGCTGGTCTTACTTTTGAACAAGTCTTCGTAATTTCAGGTCTTTCAGGTGCAAAGCAGTTGCCTTCATACAGAGGGATATTTGTATTTGGATCTGCATCGCAATAGAAAACTTCCATGTGATGTACAAGACCTTCATTACCTTTTGTGATTGTTGATTCGTACTATAAAAAGAAATGTTGTTATAAAATAGGTATTAGTCCAATATAAAGGTTTAGAAAAATATTAATACCTACGCTAAATAACTTATCTCTCAAGGATTACCTAAAAATATTGTAAAAAACTTAAAAATCTAAATTTAGTTATCATTAAACATACCTGTACGATATGGTGCACTTTGTCCGTAATAAAATCAGGCAATTTTACCACCTTGCACCAATATGTGGTGTCACCACTCGGTACTTTTAGTTTATTATTGGTCACACGTAGCGTATATCCATTGGTGACTTTTTTCAGTCCAGGGGGCGTTAATAGGCGCACTCTTATGAATCCATGTTGAGCTGGTGTGTTGCAATTTGGGCATAAAGCCACAGCTGAAAATAGCTTGTCAATACCATGTGCCCACAGGACGTGAACTGTGCCATCCTGTCGAAAAAAATTTAGTAGTTTTGAAAAAAAATAACATATTTGTACAATTTATACATCTAAGTAATACTTAAAAAACCAAACCTCAATCACATAGTCGTGATGATCATCACATGTATCAAAATTGCGTTCAAATACGATACATTTGGCGCGGGAGTCTATGTAAAATGCATGACAATCTTGTTTCATGTCTGGAAATAATTTACCTTCCACATTGCCATGCATGTCCTGAAAATAAATAGAGTAATTACATAGCTGACATACACGTGGGTATATACCTCCTCATCCTTAGAATCATACGGTGTACACATACCGATAGTAATTATGTTATAACACATATACCTCATTCTGCGTAGTAAGGTGATAAAATACATTACCTCAAAGTGATTAAAGCCATGATAATCCTTCCAAAATACACAAAAGTCTGAGTTTGCAGGATCTCCTCTGTCAGAGAACCCTAGCGCAAACCAATTGAAATCTGGCGCCTTATCAGAGATCTTTATTCGAAATTGGATCTTTCGAGTGACATAATCAACTTTCCACTTCAGTAATAGTTCACCATTTGGGTCCAACACTGCTTGGCTGTCCGCGAATCGCAACTCTGCAACATTAGCGCGATATTTTGAACTGCAAGATTCAGACTTATGCGTCGCATTAAGAATTTTAAGTTTTCACTTAAACATAATCTGTTTGGATTATATATAAAATTCAAAAGGTACTCACTAGGACCAATAGCAATTGATGAATATGAATTAAATAGCGAAAATAGTATAACAATCACGATTTTAAGACCCATGTCCCCACTTCCAAAATTCTTGGATTAAAAAAGAATATTTGAATTTCAATTTAATTCGATTTTACTTGCTGTGGTGCGCTTTTCACAGCGGCTGGGCCTGAAATGAAGAGGTTCCCCGCAAGAGACGATTTAATAAGTCCGTAAAATATGCCACCCTCTGCCGGGCGGCTAGCGGGTGTCATTGGAATGTTAGGGTGGTGTGAGCATTATCTACGAGACCTCCATCGCTATCAGCCTGTATATAAGTTCATAGCTCTTCTAATAAGTAAAAATGAATACATATTTGGTTGACTTCTATATATTCGACATATTTTAACCGATTGGATGTAAACGAAATCGGAGGTAGGTACCAGCTAATCTCACGTAAAAAGAAACTTAGCGTTCAATAAATTCTCGTATTTTAACATAGATATCTATCTATTTTTGACCGGCTTCATTACTATTCCAGTCAGTTTTATGGTGCTATTAACTTGTTAAATATAATTATAATGATGTACCGGATTAATCCGTATAAAATAACTATGTTATAGTCAAAACACTTATCCAGTAGGTAATAAGTACTTTTTTTCGGTTATTAATTGATGAGCTCAACGTAGTACTGACTATTAATAATGGAATTACTACCTCAATAATTTTATTGATGATAATATCACAATATATGGATGATCAATCATATTGATAGTCTAAATTGGGCCTATAGCTCCGCCACAAATAAAAAAAAAGTTAAAAAAAACCGTTAAAAATTACGCTTGAATATCAAGCCAAACTAACATAAAAAGTAGAAAAATAATTAATTTTATTGTAAAAAAAAACGTATGCCCTGTTAATATTATTGAAGCCACGTCCCCTTGGATCGTGAATTTACAACGTTTTAAAATCGAATAACTGGATCACGATATCTAGTATCGCGTGGTAGGCCTTAGTAAGAAAATCTATAGCATATCGAAAGTTCGATAGGCTCAAAAGACGTGAGGGCATGAGGCATACTCTAATGTAGTATTATAGGTAGTACCTACAACCGGCATCTCGCCTCCCTTCGAGGGTGGTCGGGAATGCAACGGAGCCAGCGGGGCCTTTATTAAATTCCTGGCGGTTATCTCGTCGGCCTAGATGACGATATTACGTCTACGGCCTGCCTGATGGAATTACGTTCCGTGGATAATCGTTTCGCGAGATTCAATGGAATTTGATTAAGAAAATCGTCGATGATAATAATTTTTAAGAAATTATAGGATTGCAGATGGAATTTAAATTGGGAATCTATTCCGAAATCTTTTGCGCGGCATCTACAGTACGGTAACTACAGTAACCGGAAAACTTAATTATACTAGATTATAATTATCCAATCAGAAGGTCGTGAGTTCAAATCCCAATACGGGCACGTACCAATTTGTTTCTGTAAAACATATGTACGTAATTATCACTCGCTTTTCGTTGAAGGAAAACATCGTGAGGAAACCCACATACCTACCCGAGAATTATTACGGAGGTAGGTATGTTATCCACCAATGCGGAATGGGCCCCCGTGGTGGATTATGGCCTAACCCTCCTCACGAAAGTAAGGAGAGACCCGTGCCCAGCAGTGGGACGTTATGGGTTGATGATGATGATGATGATGATTATAAAACTGTGTTGCTGGAGCCGAGAGATAAGTCAAGAACCTTTCGGAGTTATTACAAATTTGTTTTCTAGTAATGTTGGAACAGGATTTTTTGTAATGATAGGCTTCATAAACAAGAGCCTGTCTGTCTGTGGAAGTACCACACTTTTGCAAGATATCAGAGTCATACTTTAAAGTACCTATCTAATCATTTAGGGCAGAGGCTGAATAAATAAATAGATAATTGCTAAATAATTATAATGATTTCGTATATTCTAAACATAGAATAAAATAGTATTATAATAACATGGTTATTTCATATGTCCTAAACGGTTTTATGTTGTATTAATGTCCATTTTGGATTCTGCAGTGGAATTATCTGGATTCTCTGGATTTTGACCGGAAGCTTCTTCAGGTTGATTCTTCTGTTCTTCAGATTTTTGAGTTTCCTTGACTTCGCTTTTGGTTTCTTCATTTTCAGGTCTCTGGAAAGACAAATTAGTTACAGTTCAACATTTGCGTGGGGACTTTTAGCGTGCGCTACTACAGTGCGGCTCACATAGACGGCACGCCATTGCTGGGAAACACACACGGTCCGTAACGGTGACTAAATGTAAAAACCGGTTCAGCAGTCAACGTACTGAGCCATCGGTCAAGGTTATCAATTAATAGCAGTCGTGAAGCCACGTCAGAGACCTTGCGCCCTGACAACCTCTGCCACTAAAGGCTGGCACGACCACGTCCGTAGGTTTCTCGGCGACGTTTTCCTTCACCGAAAATCAAGATAATGCGTTGTAATGTTAAATGTTTTGCTTTGTTCTAGAAGATCGACCACCAGCCCGTTGGCCGGACGACCTTGCCAGGATAACCGGAAGGCAGTGAATGCGTCACGCACAGGACCAGATTAAATAGTGTGAAGGAGAGGAGGCCTATATCTAACAGAGGGCAGACAAGGGCTGAAATAATGATGCTTTATTCTGATGTATAAAGCAGAATGGATGTTCAAGTTACCTTTTCCCTCTCAAACAAGACAGCTAGCTCCACATGCTTAGTTAGCGGGAACATATCGACCGGGACAGCCCTGATGGGCACGAACGGAGGCCCGCGCAGTGTCTTGGACGTCTGGCGCGCGAGGTCCACGAAATTCTTCACAGCGGAGGCTGGACTGCAGGATATGTAGACGAGCCGCTTCACGGACTTCGTATTGCGGAGTTGCGTTACCGCTCGCATGTCTGCAGAAGATAGGTGTCGTTTGAACTCAAGCACGCCCCGGACACACCATCACACACACACACACAGTCATTCATCCGCCAATCAGTAGTGTGCAAACATTACTGTGTTCCGGTTTGAAGGGCACTGTTTCCATCGAAATTACTGGGCATATGAGACTTTAGAGCCGATGTCTCAGGGTGAAGAGCGCAGTGCAGTGCCACGTAGGATTATGCAATGCAAATTTCTGGGTGGCACTGTAACTTATATGGGCAGGCGTAGCGCTTAACATCAGGTGCACGACGTCCTCGTCTCGTCACACATTAAAACAGTTTAAAAAAAAAACTCAATACAAAAAGTAAATTGAGAACTCACATAATGACGTTTGTACACGCGCCATATCAAAATGTAAGGTACTTAATCATACCACGCGACCAAAACAAAAGGCCAACCCGCTAGTATGAGGGTTCATAAGAAATTGGCAGCCCTCCGAATTCCCTCAAATCGCGGGTAGAGGCGCGGGTAGGTTTTTTTATTTTTATTTGACTGAGTGACGAGATGAGCAAGTCGTTCACCTGATGGTAAGCGCTACGCTTACCCATAACAGTCACACTACTACCCAGAGCACTGCATTGCATAATCCTGCGCGGACCTGCACTGCGCTCGTCACCCCAAAACATCGGCTCTAAAGTCTCATATGCCCAGTGATTTCGCTGGAAATGTATATTATACTATGTCTTTTGTCTACGAATAAAAACAAGGTCTTACGTAGTCCAGCCCTGGGCGGGTCGACGATAGCTATGAGATCGTCGCCAGTCGCCCTCGCCAGCACTGAAGGCAGTATGTCCTCCGCTTTACCGGCGAAGAAGTCGCAATTCTCGATTTTATTCAACTCGGCGTTAGCTTTCGCGTCTTTCACCGCCTCAGGAATTAATTCAAGTCCCAAAACTCTGCCGCAGTGCTGGAATTAAAATAGACGACCTTTAAAGTAGGATTCCGTGGGCCGCGACTTACGCCCGATATGGATGCGCGCGACAATACAAATGTATGAAGCGAGCGTCATACATTTCACATCTCACTCTCATGTGTCGTGCGCGTTAATCGCGTGAGCCGCGACCCACGAAAGTCTACCTTCAGAATAAATAGTAAAAACTTTTCGATGAATGGAGCTACGATATGATAAATACGTTTATTTTCATATATTTTTTTACAATAAGGTACTTAAAATTTCGGAAATTGAATTCAAATTTAAAATACATAAACGAGTCCGATTCGCGCACTTTTTAATATAAAAATAAAATTTTGACAAACCTCGTCGTTTCGATCAAGTTACATAGACCGTGGTCACGAGAAGACCACCCCAAAAAGACCACTTTTAAAGCCACCACCCAACGCCTCCGTGGCGTAGTGGGTGATGAGCTGACAGCAAAGCGTGAATTTGCGGCTTTGATTCCCGAACAGGGCATAGATTTGTGAGCTACAGGTATTTGCTCTGAGTCTGGCTGTTTGTGGGACCATGGTCTTCGTAGTTCCTAATTTGCTAGATATCGGGAACCCTAATTAAGATTCAAATAGACTTAAAGTATTTAAATACAGAATATAGGGAACATTCACTCACTCACTCACTCACTCACACACACACACACAGTCATTCACGAATTTATAATATTATTACGATTAATAGGATAAAACGTATTTTACATCATAGAAAATAATTAATTATTTATTCCATTATTAATAATACATTAACATAATTATTAGAGCCACAGTAATGAAAGCGTGGCTATGTATTGTGTCTGGCTGTCTAAGTACAGTTACACCAGCTAAATGTCTTTCTAAGCTCGAAATCTTTACACTTCTGAATTGGCACATTTTACATAATGTGTGGTTTCCTCAAGAATCCATTCGCCTTATGGGATATTTCAAGTCTGTCCCCTAGCAGTTTTATAATCACTGTTCACGCTGAAATCATTTCCCTGAAAGATAAATTATATTCTTGTGTTTTGCGAATTCACATATATCGCTGTAATAGGTGTAACTTTTCATGTATTTTGACAACGTGAATTTGCAATCACATCTTTGCATGCAAAAGTATCATTTCCCTAATGGATACTTTTGTTTCACTTGAAAATATCGTTACAGGGGGTTGGGTTCACATCTCATATTTCTTAATTGCGCTCAATGTGTTCTTTCAACTGATTAAAGTCTCCAAATTCTGTATCACAGTTTTCACAACCCCTATGTCAATATACATTGTATTTGGCCTCCCACATTTAGTGCCATAGATTTTGCAAACGTGCGGTGCCAGCGTGTTTCAATTTAGGCTTACTCGTGCTATTGGCACAATTGCATTTCACCACACCATATCAAATTTAAAAAGGTAGCTCTTCAGAGTGCATTGTCACTGGTTCGGTATATTTATCAGTTTGAGCAGAGTTGAAATCGCATCTAGTCTATTAGTAGAATATTTTATCTGTAGCATAATTTTCTGTGACTTGTTCTGAAGAACTTGTGATTTCATTATGTTTGGTCACAAACGTCCGCGCCTGGTTCTTCAATTATATCATCCAAGTCCTCGTCAGCCAACGCACTATGTGTGATTAGATGTGATGCCATTTCAGAACCGTTAGCACATTTATAGAAACAGATGTGACATTGATATGGATTATCTCTGTTATCCATTTTTGGTTGTTCTAAAGTATTTGTGATTTCATATGTCTGGTCGGGCATGTTACCTGTGTTTGGTTCTTGAATAACTTCATAAAAATCGTCCGGTAGCGTTTCATTGTGTGTTTTTTGATGTACTGATAATTCATGCGATAAGGTACATTTAAAGTCACATAGCATGCATTCATATTGCTCTGAAGTCTCTGTTTCTGTGCCTCGTTTTAAAGTACTTGTCATTTGATATGTTTCAATACGCCGATTACTTTCTTTTGGATTATTCATTAGTAGAAAGTAACTTTCCGATAGTTTATTAGCATGAGATTTTTTATGCTCTATAAACTCATCAGCATCGGTAGATTTATAGTCGCACATTTTGCATTCGGATATTATAATAGTGTCGATATTTGTGTTTTGTTCTATGGCAGTTGTGGTTTCGTATGTTTGGTTACACATATTTCCAGAGTTTGGTCCCTCGACAGGTTCATAGAAGGCTTGAGGTACTTCATTGTGTGTTGTTACGTGTATTGTGAATTCATTAACAGATGCAGTCTTATAGTCACACATGTTACATCCAAATATTTGTTCGATGTCCATATTTGTGTTTAGTTCTATAATAGGCGTGGTTTCGTATATTTGGTTACACGTATTTCCAGCTGTTGGTTCCTCGATAGCTTCATAGAACGTCTGAGGCACTTCATTGTGTGTTGTTACGTGTATTGTGTATTCATTAACAGATGCAGTCTTATAGTCACACATGTTACATCCAAATATTTGTTCGATGTCCATATTTGTGTTTAGTTCTATAATAGGCGTGGTTTCGTATATTTGGTTACACGTATTTCCAGCTGTTGGTTCCTCGATAGCTTCATAGAACGTCTGAGGCACTTCATTGTGTGTTGTTACGTGTATTGTGAATTCATTAATAGATGCAGTCTTGTAGTCACACAGATTACATCCAAATATTTGGTCGATGTCAATATTTGTGTTTTGTTCTATGGTGGGTGTGGTTTCGTATGTTTGGTTACACATATTTCCAGCGTTTGGTCCCGCGACAGGTTCATAGAAGGCTTGAGGTACTTCATTGTGTGCTGTTACGTGTATTGCGCATTCATTAGCAGATGCAGTCTCATAGTCACACATATTACATCCAAATATTAGATTGATGTTCATATTTGTATTTTGTTCTATAGTCGGTGTGGTTTCGTATGTTTGTTCATACACATTATCAGCGTTGGGTTCCTCTACAGCTTCATAGAAGGCCTGAGGCTCATTGTGTGCTGTTACGTGTATTGTGCATTCAATAGCAGATGCAGTCTTGTAGTCACACATATTACATCCAAATATTTGTTCATTGTCTATATTTGCGTTTTGTTCTATGGTGGGTGTGGTTTCGTATGTTTGGTTACACATATTTCCAGCGTTTGACCCCGCGACAGGTTCATAGAAGGCTTGAGGTACTTCATTGTGTGCTGTTACGTGTATTGTGCATTCATTAGCAGATGCAGTCTTAAAGTCACACATGTTACATCCAAATATTTGTTCGATGTCCATATTTATGTTTTGTTCTATGGCAGTTGTGGTTTCGTATGTTTGGTTACACATATTTGCAGCGTTTGGTTCCTCGACAGCTTCATAGAAGGCTTGAGGTACTTCATTGTGTGTTGTTACGTGTATTGTGCATTCATTAACAGATTCAGTCTTATAGTCACACATGTTGCATTCATATATTAATGTAGTGTCCATTTTTGCACCTTGTTCTATAGTAGATGTGGTTTCATATGTTTGATTACATATATTTCCAACGTTTGCTTCCTCAATACCCCCAAAGAAATTCTCAAGTACTTCATTGTGTGTTTTTAGATGTATTATGAATTCACTAGAAGATTCAGACTTATAGTCACAGATGCTACAGCCAAATATTAGTTCTATATCCATATTTGTGGTTTGTTCTGTACTAGTTGTGGTTACGTATGTTTGGTCACGCATATTACCAGTGTTTGGTTCCTCGATAACTTCATAGAAGTCCTGGAGTACTTCATTGTGTGTTTTTAGATGTATTGTGAATTTATTAGCAAATGCAGTCTTATAGTCACAAATGTTACATGCAAATACTAGTTCTATGTCCATGTTTGTGTTTTGTTCTACCACTGTCAATTGATGAGCTTTTGTGGAATTATTACACACATTGCATGCAAGTAGATCTTTTGTGTTCATTTCTGTGCTTTGTTGTGAAATGTTCGTGATATGGTCACATAAATTTCTTCTAAGTGGGCCTTCAGTGTTCTTAGAAAATTCTTCAGGCTTGGTGTGTGTTTTTTGATGACCTATTAACTCAGTAGTCTCATCAAATTCATGGCCACGCTTGCTGTACGCGTATGGTTTTCCCTTAAGACTTATTTTACAGCTTTGCTCTAGAGCTACTATACTTTCAATTGTTTTATTGCCAATATATCCCTTGGCTGACTGATCATTTTCACAAATCTCTTCAAGTAGCTCGTCAGTGGGTGTTTTTAGATGAACAGTTGATTGACTAGCTTCTGTAGACTGTTCAAGCACAATGCAATCAAATGTATCTGTTTTAGCACCTTGTTCTGTACTTGTGCCTCTATTAGTTGAGTTATCCTCAGCCGGTTCCTTCTTTTTATTAAAATACGGCATCAAAAACCCTTTACTATTCCGCTGTGCATCATCGGAAACGGATGGACCTGTTGATCCCCCAGTTCTGTTTGTGACCGGTACACAAGATTCACTCATTGTTTTATTTAAATTTAGCGCTATTTCTCCCATTGTCTATTCTTTATTTGTGTTTGTGCAGGAAAGGTGAGCCAATTCTATAGAACTGTTTATTTTAAATGTGATTTACTGAATTATCTAATTCTTCCAGCAAGAATTGACCTGGTTGCACCTGTTGGCCAGCTGTTGAAATCATTTCGCCGCATGTCGAATTCGTTTTAACTTGTAATTGGTTGATTGAGTACTCCAACTACTACTATCGATTACTTAAAATTATGTGATAAATCGATATTTTTCTCCGGAATTTCATCACGAAAACAAACGGCTCGCCAAAGTAAAGCACGCCAAGTGCGTAGAACTAGAATTCAACTCGATCAATACTAATGACGGTGGCGCATTTTGGAACTAAAAGTGACAGCAATATAACGTTGACTGAATCTGTCAGGGTTGCCCTAGGAAAATTTTAATGTTTACATAACAGTAGGTAATGTCCGAAAGGTGACAAGAAATGTACTGACGACGATTTACCGTGTGACATGACACATGACATGAGCGTTAAGTGGTTCGTTTCGCTAATGGCGGGAAATTTATATTACAAACAGTTTTTTTTTGTAGCTAAATCGGGTAACAGATATACATCCGCCAAGCAGTAGTGTGCAAGTATTACTATGTTCCGGTTTGAAGGGCATTTTTTCCATTGGGTGGTGCTGTGATTTACGGATGTCACCAATTATACTATCAGCTTCATTACTTAATAATGAATAATAATAATGCGTCACGATCACATTTTCTGAAGAAGTTTACCTTATCATGTTATTGATTCAGGGCTGAACATCACGCAGGAAAAAAAACGAAATGTGTGCTGGGAGACATAGTAGTAGCAGTACTAAGAAAATATTTCAATAAAACATTAAAAAAAGATATTTAAAAAAATATACAAAACGTAACTCTCTCTCTTTCTATCTTCACTAACTTATATCTCCCTCTCGACTTCCGTTCGCCTCGCCCGATCACAATTTTCGTAACGCATTCACCAGCTTACTCCCCATATAGAGCGTGCGTAAAGAAGTTTTACTTCAAAAACATCCCTCCGATATCCCAATCATGTTAGTACATACCTTTGCAAAGCTCAACCCGATTGTTCCGGTACCGCAGCAAATATCTATCACTGTGGAGTCCTTCGTCACCTCGCTCATGTCTATTGCACTCTGGTACAATATGTCAGCGCCTGCCGTGTTCACCTGAAAAATAATATGACACATTTGAAATTAAACAAAAAAACTGGACAAGTGCGAGTCCGACTCGCGTACGAAGGGTTCCGTACTTTGTAGTATGGGAGCCCCCTTAAATATCAATAATATTATAATTTAATTATTTATTTTTAAATTTTATATATAACTAAAGATTCAGTGGATATTTGAAGCGTCTACCTGTTGTCGTTATCAATATCGAGCAAAAACGAGCAAAAAAAATCACGTTTGTCGTATGGGAGCGGCCTTAAATATTTATATTATTCTGTTTTTTAGTATTTGTTGTTATAGCGGCAACATAAATACATCATCTGTGAAAATTTCAACTGTCTAACTATCACGGTTTATGAGATACAGCCTGGTGACAGATGAACAGATGGACAGACAGACAGACAGACAGACAGCGAAATCTTAATAATAGGGGCCCGTTTTACCCTATGTACGGAACCCTAAAAACAAGCGAGCCTTACAATAGTCGGATAGTATATTTAAAAAGAGATGTGAGAAAATAGACGTAGTACCAACATGAGGGTCTACTATACCAAAGCGCGCGCTCATTGGTCAAAACAAATAGCGCGCGCTTCCCCGGCTTCCTGTTACACACTTTCGTCCCTTTTCACGAAATCACTGTTGCAGGAGCGGGAGGAAAGATGTAACACATCAAAAACATAAAACGTATCGACATTACAACTAGCTCAATTCCACGGTTGAGCACGGGTTTCACCTCACTTTCGTGGTCCAGATTAGTGGCTCACATACCTCCGAAACCTTCCTCAAGGATGCGTATTTCCTCACGTTTTCCTTCACCAAAAAGCGCACTCGCTTCATAATTATGTTATAAATCAAACATTTCGTAAATATGTCGTTGCTTCTAGATAGAAGCAACGACATATTTACGATACAACAACAAATAACCAGATGGTTATTTGTTTGGGATACGTTTTTATTTACCTGGAAGAACGCTTCTGGAGATATCCTGAACTGCAGCCCTTGGATGGTGTCTATGATGTGCGTGGAACCCATGAGATGCGTAGGTTTGGAGCCTTCCTCCCCAGCTCGCCTGAAACGTAATGAGATATTTATAACCATATTAATTTATCGTTCTGTTTACACATGTACATAGAAATTCGAATCTTACAACATGGAACGCTGATGGCCACTGCAGAATTTTTGTATGAAGGTAAGACACATTAATTAACAAACATTGATATACAAAAAAACGACAACAAGAGGGCCGGAAAAACAAATAAAGTGCCTAAGATAGTGTGATTTGTTGCAATTGTAACATTCATAATGCTAAGCGCAGTATATTGTGTCGATTTTTATGCAGTCAGTACCACAAAATGAATAAGGTATCACTACTCTTACAGAGGGCGGTGGTAGCCTAGTGGGAGAACATCCGCCTTCTAAGCAGAAGGTCGTGAGTTCAAATCCCGTACCAACGTGTTTCTTGTAAAACATATGTACGTAATTATATCTCGCTTTTCGGTGAAGGAAACATCGTGAGGAAACCCACATACCTACCCGAGAATTATTTCGAAGATAGCTATGTGATCCACCAATCCAGATCTGACCCCCCATGGTGGATTATGGCCTTTTAGCTAGCCGTCTCACCAGTCGGTACCTCACCTCTGCCGTCGAACGCACGCTGCTTGAGCCTCGCTCGCTTGCTCGCATTTAATTGTTTTCATCTCGCGCTTACTATCACTATCATTCTGTGCTACTATTTCTTCTTGTGCCTGTATCTTTCTCGCTTGTCGTTTCATCCTTCCATTTATGTATAAACTGTTATTGTGTGTGTGTGAAAAGCTTATACAAACCTAACTTGGATTTGGACATTTTATTTACTACGCCATCGACCAGGTAAGTAGTACCCACTGTACCAATAACTATAACTTGGCCGTTGTAGTCCGTTATAGGCTACATCACTCCTCACGGCTAAAGCCTAATCCTTCCCACGAAAGTGAGGGAAGACCTGTGCTCAGCAGTGGGACGATATGGGTTGATGATGATGATGATGAGATGATGACTCTAACAAAAGAGAAGGAGAGGTTTGGCAATATAATAGTGGCAACTCAAAACAAAACAGACTTATGCCCGCTTACATATAACCTCGACATCGCTTAAATTGACATTCTCATATTCAATTACCATTTAAGTGGTGCTTGGGTTTAACAAAAACAGGCAAGTCCTAGACAAGTCAATTTTAGAGTTAAAAAATTGGTATTAAAGCAAATGTACCCACTTTTTCATAAGAAGCTCGGTGTATACCGATTTGATGCCACAAGCGATTGCCTCTTCAGTGCTAAAGTGTTCAGTTAACTCCTTCTTAAGCTTACCTAACTCCTCTTCAGTAAGGTTCTGAAAATAGAGAAAATGGAAAACTTAGCGTAAATGAGAAACTTGAGGAAGACTGTCTGTCAAATGTATATTTTATTTAGTGCTAATCATGTGGATTATCTGTTCACCACATATATTGAGCTGTAGACAGCATAGTTACACACTCTTGTGTTATGTATTAAATTTAAATATATATTATTTGGTCATTTGCCTGCTTTTACAATTATTATTATCTCTGCAAGTTTCCTGTAGAATAGAAAACAATGATTTGTTTGCTTGAAATGTGAATACATAATAAGTTGTAACAATATGTAGGTTCTGAAACACTAACTGAAAAACATGCGAGAATGTTAAAATTTAAATAATCTAAATAGGTATCACACACATGCATCGTGCAATAAATTAAATAGTTAAAATAAAAATAAATGCGTAGCATATTATTTCCAAAATATCACAAACTAAATCAGTTTATTTTGCCATCAAGTAATCATTTAGTGAGTAAAAACTGATCCAACAGCCAGGTATTAAATTCTTTTTTAAATTTTGGAACACAATTTTACAGTTAGCTGTATGGCGAGCATAAGTTACCTGTGGGTGCAAGGCGATTATAAGCATGACATCACCAGTGGATTTCGAGTTCCTGACAGTGAAAGTCCTCCAGTATCCAGAGTAGTCAGCTGGCGAAAATGGCGCCATATTTGACTTACGGACGAACTCTTGGAATAGCTGAAAAGGGACATAATGATTACGATGAAGTTTGGTACAGCAAAGAGTACTGATAATACGACATTAGAGCCCCGGTTAGAGCGGCTGGATGAAATTATTGTATGAATATAGTTGGGATAGAAATGTGGGTATAAATTTACACGTTCAATGCTGAAAACACAGACATTGGGTTTTTTATAACTTTACACGGGTGCGGGAAAACACACCAAACAAACAGTGCAGCTTATGTGCTGGCTGTGTGACTTTTGGTTGTCTTTACAAACACTTACCAAAACCGGCTTCTTAGCTGCCTCAGCAATATGTTTCAAGCCTTGTATGGGCGCCACACCAACTGTCCCAGTTGCATAACTGCCTAGCCGGAAGCCAACAGTGGGCAGCTGAGTCTCTTCATCTATCCCCACAGTGAACTCGCACTTATTCCGGTATCCCTCCGTCACTGGGGACCTCTGTATTGGTAACAGTTTGAAGCTGAGCCCGTTGTAAAGCTTTCTCTTAGCTTCAGTTTCTGAGCGTTTATCTCTGTTTATCTTCCATATTTCATTGTCAAATTTCATGAGGAGGTTTTTTACTTCAGTCTCTTTGAGTTGGAGCTGGAAGTAAGAGTAAAAATGACTTCATTTAAATATATTGGAGTATTTTAGCACCTAGCAGATTTCGTTATTTTTGATATTGTAACAGGCTGGTGCATGTATAACACAACCACATGTGTGAAATGTTTTTTTTCTTTTTTTTGTTAAAGTGAGTGTGTGATTCTCATGTTAATTTTAAATAAAATCTTCCCCATACCTGTTCTTCGTATGGTAAGTTCCAGTAAGGAGTAGTAGCGTCCATTAACCTCTCTTCCTGTGTTTTACCATCATCGAGTTTCTGCTTCTTTGTTTGAGATTGTTTGTTCTCTTCCTGTTTCTTTCTTTTCACCAGTGGATCTGGTGCCGGCTTGGCTTCTTCTGCTATTAAGGTTTTACCTGAAAGTTTGACCATATTCAATCCGGCTGCACTTAATACAGAACCAGTATCAATAAAATCAATGAATTTTATTATTATCTAACAAACATTGACACTTCATTCAACAGGCAGTCATAGTAATAAAGTTCTATCTATTCAACTTTGAAAAGAATCAGAGAACCTGTCTTAATATTAACTTTACAAACTACTCACCTTTCCAGTTATATCCATTTAGTTTTTCAATAGCTTTGGATCTTTCTTCTTCGTTCTGAAAGCATGCATACAGCCAATGACTGCCATTTTTGGGTCTCTTGATCTTACTAGTGTTCAGACCAAGTTTCTGGTTGAATAACTTTTTTAATTCCTGAAAGTGTGAATCAAAATTTGTAAATTGTCGCTATTGTCTTCTTTGCTCTATGCGTATAGTTTTAAAATCACGAGACTTAAGGTAATAACGTTGTTATGAATAGGAACAATATTCCCGGAAAGTTCAATATAGGTTATGTTTACAAACAACATTTTGTAGTATCAAACATTGCAATGTTGTACATATCATTGTTGGTTACAAAAAGGTAAATAAAATAATACCTACAGCGATTCCGTAGTATTTAGGAAGTCCACGAAGCTCAATTTTGAATTTTTCCGAAGAAAACCCACCACGATCCAAATATGCGTACTCGTCACCAGTTTGACCATCGTTCTGGAGTTTCGTCTTCTCTTCAACAACTGTCTGTTCATCCGCAGACATCACTGCGTTTAAAGAATATGTATTTAGTGCTATGATTTTTTAAATCTTGCTCTAATCAAATTAGATTTTTAGATCGCAAAAGCAAGCAATCAGCTGCTTTTTATTTTAATTTTGGGGTTATATTTTCAATATTGACTGATATAATATTATGCTAAAAATACTTAACATAATGCAACCTGATCATTTTGACAGGGCAGGATGGCTCTATTGATTTCAGTCGTAGTGTGACGAGAAGGCATGAGTTTAATGCTAAAAGCTGTAACAATGCTCACCCAAGGAAGACCACTGAATATTAATAGTGTCACAGAATGCAATTGTATTTATAATGCGTTCATATGCATAATGCTTATTCGTTCATTCTATCTGTAGACTGGCAGGGTTTTAGGCCAGCAAGGCCAAAGCCAGATAGGGGCAAGGAGTAGGTTACTAGGTAGTGGTTAAAATGCAAGCATGTTTCTTTTCACATTTTATATTATTTTCAGCAGTAATTAGGTACTGCAGGACAAAGGTCTTCCCTAGTTTTATCAGTTGAGAGCTTTTGTGGCCCATATGTTATTTAAGTGAATTTATTAAGGATCTTTAAATTTAAGGAAAATGAAAACAGAATGTAGTGTATTTTAGTATATATTATCCAAATTCATTACATAGATTTGAATCGATACCTACATAATCTTTAAACTAACCTAGGTATAATCTATTAATATATAGTGTGTATATATAATATATTCTGTATATAAGAATAATATTTGTACAAGGCATGGAAGATAACATTTTACAAAGTTATATGATAAGCGTAGTCTCATTCGCTCCATACAGAAAGGACGCAGTGATTCTGGCCAGATTGAGTCTTGTTATCATAAGGGCCCTTATTTGCCACGCTAAACGAGATTATGTAGATACTTGCCAAAAACGTGTGATGTCATAATGTGCTTTGAACTTATTTGAACTTTAAAACTTCTCGAAAAGCGCTAGCTTCCCGCAAGTTATTTTGACAGTTCAAACAAGTATGTTAGGAATCTAGGTAGTCATGGCAAATAACGGCCAAAATTGTTGATAGATAAAAACTAAGAAATTGAATTGAAACTAACAATACCTACTTTTGTTTTTTCTTGATTAAATTTCTTTAGGAAATGATAGGAAGTATTTGTTACTACAAACTATAAGTACAATCTTTGAATCGAGTATAAATTATAATGATAAATGATAAATGTTTTTTTTTATCAATCAAAAACAAACTGTTATGAATAGATATGCCCCATATCTGGACAGAGATCACGCTTAATTGCAACTCAAGATACATTCAATAGAAATTTAATTATTTTATTTTGTGACTAGAACCTAGTATAATATAGTTAAAAATGTATGTCTCTGTATTATGGATCTTAATTTTCACGTTTTCACAAAGAGATTTTTTAGTGCATCTTTATCAATTTTCTCTTTTTCTTTACGCAGTTTTTTAATGTACTCCAATTCTTTGTCAACTGTAGTAGCCATGGATGGATTTAATGCCTTGAGAGCTCTGAAATCGTCTTCAGCTAGATCTGGATTCCACGCTCCTACATGCGCTTTTGCTCTTCTAAATAAAGCTTTTTCATTTTCTGTAAATTAAAAGTTTACATTAAAAATAAATCTTTAATTGCCAATATATTAATATGTAAGTGAAGGTGAAACAAAATCAATTCAATCAATTGCTGCTTCTTATTTTATGATTACCTTTTTCATGTTCTAAAACAGTCGAGCAGTGTTCTATAACATGGTAATATTCTCCTTTGATAAGTTTGCATTGGGCATAGTTAAGTAAAATTGGAAGCTTGATCTTATTCAATGTAATCCATTCTTCATCATTTTTTCGCTCTCTGAAACAGTTTTCAATTACTCATCATTATCATAATATTGTTTTTAATGTAATAACGCAATGTCTTTAAAAATTAAGTACGGTAGGTTTTCACCAGGAGGCTATGGTGCTTATGTTATGTATTATAATTTACGTTACATATTATTATTTCAATCCCTTAAGAAATTGTATGATACCTGATCATAAGCTGTTCACACATTGAAAGTGCTTCATGGTAAAATTTCTCTGCATCATCATATTGCTTCTGTAAATATTTTTGGTTTCCTTTCTCTCTCAGTGTGGGAATCAAATCTATCCGTTCTTTCTCATTTAACTGCCACAGCTCACGCTCATATTCATTAGAACTTTCTACTTTGAGAAGTTCTGGAAACATATTATTATGGTCAGATTTTGAATTTACAATTTAAAAATATATAGTTTAAGCAATATCATTTGAATCCAACTTTATATGGATGTAAGACCATGATCTTTGTAGTTCCTAATTTCCGTTAGGAGTCAGGATCTACTCAAATCAGAAAGTCAGATTATGAAGTGTTATTATTATTATTATAAATTACTTAGGGGTGACTAAATTTAAACTGTGGTGATAATTATCCAAATTATGCATTAGGTAGTATTTAATTAATATCATAAGTGGGTATAGTAATATCATAATCAACAAAATAAACAATTTATCAATCTTACCAAAAATGAATTCTAAGTCGCATGGCTTAGCAATGAGTTCATCTAGATCAGGGTATCCAATGCCTTCAGTGTGTAAAGTCATAGTGCAGGTGTGCTGTTTTGCTTGAGTACCTTTGCCAAGGTCTCGTAAAGTTTTTGATACAAAGGGATAGCTAAATACAAGCTGCAATCACATATTGTATTAAGATATCATCATCATCATCAACCCATAATGTCCCACTGCAGAGCACGGGTCTGGATTAAGATATATAAAATAAAAATGTCTTTCTGAGTTTGATTGAACTATTTGCCAAAAATCATTAGTATACTCAATTATTATATTCCTAATTGTGTATTTTCATTATCTTTAGCCATTATTCCAAGAAAAAAAAACTGCCCCAAAATTTAATTTATAAGACAGATTATGAGAATTCTCATACCTCTTTCTTCACAGTGAAACTAGCCACTTCACCCACTGCCATCAGTTTTACTATACTCTCCCATACTTCCAGTTTGAAGCTATGTCCAAGAACCAATACCATAGGTTCTTTTTTTCCTATTTTCTTACTGTCATCTAAAAGAACTCTTTCTTTGTCCAGTTTCCATGTTTGGAAGTGAAAATGAACCTTAGAAGAGAAATAAAATTAAAAATTGTGAGGAAGAAAATTAATCTTCTAATATATAATATATATATCCCTCACTTGCCTTACTACCTTTCGCAATGGGAATATACTTTTGTCCTGCGTAAATTGTATTTTTCACAATAGGTGCGGACATTTTCTAGTAAATAATTTTTGATAGGAGCACAATACTTTTGTTTATCACAACAGCCACCATGAACATGAATCATACGGTCATGTCATCATTCATTTTATGCATGTGATTATGAGTGATGGCATTGGCTGTCAAACAAAAGAAGATGCCAAGACAGATAATAAAAGTTAGAAGTTTGCATTACGAGATTGACACTTTCAACCTCGTTCCTACATTTCAACGTTTTTTTTTGGTACAATACAAAAGCAGCAATGTACTATGTATTTTTTGTCTGTGAAAATATTTTGTGGCCTGGCAACATTCAATCGATGCTACCAATATTTAAACCAGAAAATTGAATGAATGATATTTACAGATCGTTCGATTTCTATTTATCACTCACTCTCTTTCGTTCGTGTCATATTTTCAAGGAAATTGTGAAGCCTTTTAGTTTTTTCTTTCTTTTTAGCAAATTAGTAGTCGTATAGCGAAGATATTAGCTTTGTAGTGTAGTATTTAGTGTCGTGCAGTATTGTATAAGTGATAATGGCAGATTTTCTGGAATCTGAGGCGTCTGAGGTTAGTGATAGTGACGCTTGTCTGGTTACGACTTCGATTGCGTAGTGCCTTCATCCTAAATTTTCTTGAATTTTTGGCTTACTAGCTTTATATGTTGTAGGTGGACTCTGACGATGAGCAGCCAGAGCAGCGGAAGAAGCCTAAACGTAAAGCCGCAGTACAGAGTGACGATGAAGACGAGGAGGAAGATGGTAAGGCCATTTGACCACTTTCTCCTTGTCAGCGAGGCTTCCAATACCTTTTAGTAAACAATGTCGCGTGTCCGAGTTGCATTATCGTAACGGATAAATCTGTTATGACAAAAGAGTTGAGTGTGACTTAGAATAATCCAAATTCTGTAATTCCATTGCATGTCCTGCTGAGTGGAATAATAATTATGAGACATTTTCACTAATATTTTAATGTGTTTGCCTATTTATTTCATCTAAACTACTTACGACCCTAGTAACTAATAAGTAGCGTAATTTTTTTTAAGTTAGCTATTCTAACCTTACCTAGTAGCATAGTACTGTTTGACACACTTGGAACTTTTACAAGAGTATGCTCATATTATGCCATTACATACTGTATCTTTTCATAAGGCAGCTCAGTCCACTATCAGAATGGAAGTCAAGGTACCAGTGAGGTGTTCTTCTTATATTAATGCTTTTTGTATTCGGCAAAGTTATATGGGGCTTACCTCAACTCTTATTTTGTTAATGATTTATGCTCAATGAGTTTCTGCTTAAAATGCATTTAATTTATTTCAGATGATGAAGATCGCCTACGAGAAGAACTTAAGGACTTAATAGATGATGCACCAATCGAAGAGTCGGGAAGTGACGGAGAGGACTCGGACGCCAGTGGGGGTCCGAAGAAACGGAAAAAAAGTGATGATGAACTCGATGACAGATTAGAAGATGAGGATTATGACCTTATTGAAGAGAATCTTGGTGTTAAAGTTGCGAGAGTAAGTTACAAGGAGAAAAAAACATTTGAATTTAATTAATTTTATGTTTTAATTAATCATTGTTACAAAAGTGTACATTTTGTGAAGTTACTTACGAGACTATGTGATGTAGAATTGTCAGCTCGTCTATAAATAAATAAATAAATAGTTTATCAGCATTGTTAAAGTACTTACCGTGAGTCTAAGTGTGTTGCCATACATAATGTTGTCAATGCTGAGAACTTGATAGAAGACTGCCTTTCAGACCCCTCCATATGAGAGATGGAATTGACTTTGCACGGGATTGCTTCAGTTCTCGCTTGAAAAGCTGACCTAAATTAATAAATAAAGATTATAATGACTATGACTGTATAAAACCTTATTATTCTTCCTTGATAATGTCTAAAATTTCATAATCACCATTCTTACAGAACAAATTCAAACGTCTCCGTCGGCTGGAAGACGATGACAGTGATAATGAAGGCGGTGATGACCCGGAACTGGAAAGAGAAGTGATTGCCGAAAAGTTGTTTGTTGGTGGATCTGATGATGTAAGTTTAAGCCCTGGAATATTGCACGGACCATTTAAACATAAGATTGCACATTATGTGTCTTTTTTAAATAATTTTTCAGTCCTTTATTAGTTTTTTGAATAGCTTCAATGCATTACTGATTATGACCTTAAATTCTATAGGAAGACAATGAGAATCGCTCTGAACCAGCAGCTCCACGAGAAGTGGAATACGATGATGACAATGAGGACCTAGAATCTGATGCTGATGATTTTATAGTAGATGATGATGGTAGACCAATTGCTGAAAGGAAGAAGAAACGAAAGCCTATATTTACTGACGCGTAAGTTATAAAAATGTGCACACAGTTCAAACAATATCAACATTTTGTGTTTTAACACATTCACTGCTGAAAACACAACTGTGGTGTTTTTCCTATGTTGCTGCGAGTGTGGGAAAACATAACTGTGTTGTTAGCCGTATGGGAAAATACTACGATGTGTGCAGAGCTGCAACCATGACTAGACAAGAAAGTCGGCTCAGCAGTCAAAGTGTTAAAGCAGTTTAATTCAAGAAAGGTTATATATTCGTGTTTTAGTAATTCTTTTATTTGATAACGATATGATTTATTTCTCTCTAATAGATCATTGCAAGAAGGTCAAGACATATTTGGTGTAGATTTTGACTATGAAGAATTTGAAAAGTATGGAGAGGAAGACTATGAGGATGAAGAAGAAGAGGACCTGGATGAATATCTTGAAGATGAAGAGGAAGAAGGTAAGCTACTTTAATCGAGGAATAATGATCGCCCAATCAGACCAAGGAAACAGTTGTGCGATGACCTTGATACATTTCAAGAGGTAAGGTTCTGAGGTTGTTGGTGAACGAGATATTTGGCAGGAAATGACCTTTGCCCAGCATGGGACAAAACTTGGGGAAAATAATAATGACCTATCCACTCCAGTCACATCCGGGGTAAAATTTCTTCTAAATATATTTTTATTTCCAATTTTTGAAAGATATAGACAACAATATTTGTAACAAGGGTTCCAGAAACTGGCAGTAAATACTTTTTATCTGTTATCAGGGGAAAGAAGAAAAAAGAAAGGCAAGGCCAAGCGTCCAAGCAAGAAGTCTATATTTGAGATATACGAACCCAGCGAGTTGAAGAGAAGCCACTTCACTGATTTGGATAATGAGGTAATTTGAGGACTCTCATCAAATCCCGGAAAAAGAAAAATATAGAAAACCATATTTTTGCAACTAACTACACACAATATGTTACAATAATTAAAACTAGATCACATTTTTAACACTTCCAGATACGTAAAACAGACGTGCCTGAGCGTATGCAAATCCGCGAAGTTCCCATAACACCGGTGGAAGAGGGCAGCTCCGAGTTAGAAGACGAGGCTGAGTGGATATACAAGCAGGCATTCCTCAAGCCACCCGTTTCAAAGGCCGATGCCCAGGAGGCCAGGGAGCGGTCAAGAAGGTGATAGCAAATCAATAGTTCATAGTTCATATATCATCACAAAGAATATCAAAAAGTTCTCTGAGATAATGTCAGAATATCAATATATTTCTGACGTCAAGTTGTTTATTACAGGAGCGGCAGCACAATAATCAAGATACGTCAAGCACTAGACTTCATGAGAAATCAAACGCTAGAAGTTCCATTTATAGCATTCTATCGCAAGGAGTATGTGCAACCGGAGTTGACCATCAACGATCTATGGAAGGTGTACAAATATGATGCTAAGGTTAGTACCCTTGCCCCAGTAGACGTCATGGGACTGCATGTTTCGGTATCTCTTTCTATATCAATTAAACATGTCATGACAGTTGCTAGAGCAAGGATGATGGAGTAGTACATGGAAATGTATTTATCCATATCTCTATCCCTTTCTATCGCCTAGAAATGTTCGCTAGAGCGTGAAACACTGCTCCCTGTTTGACAAGAGCAACTAACTGACCTCGATTTTTGCATAGACATAGGTAAAAGTGTGTACATATAAATTTCATGAAAATTGGACAGTATATTCTATTCTATTATCAGTAGACTCCATGTAGTCGGTTATTCATTCAAAGAATTGTTTTATTTTTCTTACCAGTGGTGTCAACTGAAACAACGCAAAGAGAACCTCCTGAAGCTTCTAGAAAATATGCGCGACTTTCAACTGGACAAGGTTATGGTGAACCCCGATGCGCCCATCCCTGAAAACATGAGACTCATACAAGATGACGATATCAACAGGTACATACAAAAAGCCTAGTAAATTAATTCATGCTATCGATTGCTGGTGACCATGCAAGTGTCCTGGTACTCTCCTATTCAGAACCTTTACGCACTACTGCTTACCCCCGTATTTTCCCAGGCAGACTTGCAGAAGAGACCTACCAGACCTCTTCAATTTAAATAGACTTATATAACTTTTTTGATGGTGGCTAAAGCCGACAACCAAATTTCTGATGTGAGTATTTAATTATCAGGCCGGTAGCCTTTGGTACAGTCAGTAACAATGATGGAAATGTGTATATTTTCAAATAGAAAGATTTGAACATGAACAGAGGTTTCTGTTGCTACTTACTATTATAATGTGTTTTCTTTGTAAAGGTTGAAAGCGGTACAAACATCGGAGGAGCTTCGAGACGTCCATACTCACTTCCTATTATACTATTCGACGGAGTTGCCAGAAATGCAGAAGGTTCAGCGCACTAAGGAGAGAAAAAAGGAATTGGAAGAGAAGAAGTAAGCTTTTTTGTGTTACTAATATATATATATATATATGTTTTTTCCTATATTAATAGGTTGAAGACCAACATTCGACCACTATTTCATAACATCCTTAATTGGAACCAAATTCTAGGTAGTAGTTAAATTAGCGTGCTTTAATGTGAATTGGAAACGGTAAAATATTACATCACCATCTAAAATTCAACATTTTATATACTACACTGGAAACTTGGCATTGCACCTAAAAGTTACACTCTTGTTTTCTACCAACCTACCTATAACCTTTATAGAATAAAAAGAATTCTTATTCTTTTATCCCAGGAGGCAAGCTCGCGAGGAGGCCGATAGGAACGGAGAGGATCCGGAAGAGGCCGCGGCGGCGGTGGAGGCCGCCGAACCGGAGGATGAAGAACAGGCGGAGGTGAAGTACGCAGTCCGGTCGGGGCCTTACGAGCTCTGCAGGAAGGCTGGGCTTGGTAAGGTTTTAACAGAGTACTAAATAATCAGCTAGGTCATTCAGAACTTTTCGATAAAGATTTGGTCTTCTTTTACCATGTTCAGTTAAGATACTTACTATCACCACACATATATCTTCGTTCTACAGATCCTCTGGTGAAGAAGTTCGGTCTGACGCCGGAGCAGTTTGCGGAGAACGTGCGCGACAACTACCAGCGGCACGAGGTGGAACAGCAGCCCGTGGCGCCGCTGGACGCAGCCGCTGAATACGTACGTACACCTTACCACCCACACAGACACGCTCATTTGATAACTCATACATATAAATGCGTTTTTTTTTGGCTCCGCACGATTAGTGCATTTAGCCAGTGTCAAGTATTTAAAATTTATAAGATTTTTCGTAGTTAATAGTCAAAATGTCGGGTCTCAGTCAGTAGGTAGTGTAGTCAACGTCACGATTCATTAAAGTGGTGGGAACTTTACAGGAACTTCTTGGAAATTTTGTAGAGAACACGAAATGGCACGTTTTCTGTGTTTTTATCGTTTTGCCCACACTCCACGCCACTTTATATACAGTTGTGTATTCCAGATGGGGTCCATAGGGTCGGCTCAGGAGGTGCTACGTCGCGTAGTATACATGTGTGGGGTTCAGATGGCACGTGAGCCGTTGCTACGAGCCACGCTACGGGACGCGCTGCGGGAGCGCGCCACGGTCTCCGTCAGGCCTACGGCGCGCGGCATGAAGGAGATTGATGAGAACCATGCGTGTTTCGGGTGAGGATAATAGTTGCCTTTCATTCACACATGATTATAAACCAATAAAATCAATAAAAAAATGACAATTTGCTTCTAAATCCTTGTCTGTGAATCTGTTGTTGGCAAGGGGTGAGGATAATATTAATATTAATATTATAATACGTCACAATTACATACATGGATCCTGACTTTTAACTAGGACTTCTGTCCTGAAAGATTGTGTGCATGTGTGCGTGTTTGTTACCTCTTCAAGCCGCAACGGTTGAACGGATTTAGATGAAATTTGGTGTGGAGATAGATAATACCAAATCATTATCAGGCGTTTACTTCTAGTCTGAAGTACCTCAAGAAGAAGCCAGTCCGGGACCTCACCGGGGAGCAGTACCTGAAGTTGTCGATAGCTGCTGAGGACAAACTGGTTGAGCTGACCATTAGTGAACAGATCGAGGGGAACACAGGCCCGAGTTACCTGGAGGAGCTGAAGGCTTTGTATCAGAAGGTACGTAGAAGAAACTAATGTCACCCCATTCCCAGTTTCCCCGTTTCCAGCTCTCTTTCCCCTTCCCCTTCCCACCTCCCCAGTTTCCTGCGTTCTTCCTCTTTCCCATCCTGCCTCCTCCGTTTCCTGCCCCCGTCAACTTCCTACCTTCCCCGTTTCCGTCTCCCTTCCCCGTTTCCTGCTCCCTTCCCCACCCCCTTAAGGGTAAGAAATTACTTGTCAACACAGAACCAGATGTTTTTCCAATTCTGTTGCTCAAAAATTTTGTTGTTAAGAGAAAAATGGGTAGGTGGATGTTTATTTAGGTCAAGTACTGTTAGTAAATGTTTGACCGACTTTGTCGTTGATGTTGTTGAATTGAGTTGTAAATTTGCGTGCCTGTCAAGTTCTGATGACAATATAATGTCATTGTAAGATGACCGAGAGGTATGGCAGATAACGGAACTCCTCAGTAATTAACAGTAGATTGATGGTGTCTTGCTCATTTTGATCAGCTTGCCGTACCGAGTACGTATTTTCTAAAAGCTTAGTATTATCATTGAAAAGGGGATATTTACCATGTATTGTTTGTTTTTAATATCAGCGACCTTGTCACTTTGAAATTTTCTAAAAGCTTGTGTGGAAGAATATAATTTTCAACGTAAAACATTATTGTGACAGGATGAGTTCGCGGCGACAGTGCAAGCGTGGAACGAACTTCGCGCCGAGGCGGTCACAATAGCCCTTACGAAGATTGTCATGCCAGAGCTGCGGCGGGAGTTGAACGCTGTACTCATCCAGGAAGCCAAGCAGTATATACTCAAGTAAGTGCATGTATTCAAAAAATATATATCTCTAATAAATACAAAAATTATAAAAATTTAATTTAAAATTTTAAAACTTTTTATCGCGATAAAATGTAGCAGGTACCTCAGTGGGAACCAAGTGCAAAAGCTAGTTTTTACATCGCCTATTTACTCGTAAGTCTTACGATAGGCCAGCGTTGTAAAAAACTATCCCATTCGGATATTTCTCTACTTATAGAATTTTAATGAAGCTGGTATCCGTAGTATTTAAGCTGTCTTTACAAGTCGCAGCGCTCGCTTAGCGCACGACTTAGGTAAAAGCAATGCGACCGCGCATTGCATGTAATATCTTCCTTGGGATGAGTCATCTAAGCAATCAACTTAATTCTTGGCACTAAGCGGGTGGTCCGGATTAGGGATTGCTTTTAAATGTATATTATTGTCTTTCTTTGTAGATGTTGTCGCCGCAAGCTCTACGACTGGTTGAAAGTAGCGCCGTACGAATCCAGGGTGTCCGACGACGACGATGACGAATGGGACACGAATAACGGTTTGTTTTATAATAACAATCAATTAAAAATATAAAGACCCCTCGACACAAAAACAAACCCTAATCACCATTTATCTCTAACCTCTTAACACTTTCACTGCTGTACCGATTTTCTTGTCTAGCCACAGGTGCGGCCCTGCACACTCCATAGTGTTTTCCCGTACAGTAAACATAATGTTGTATTATCCCGAACTCGCGGCAACTTATGAAAAACACGACAGTTGTGTTTTCAGCACTGAAGGTGTTAATTGAGACAATTCCAATGAGCCTAAACACAATACCTCAGCTGTAAGTTGACGAGGAGTGATATATCCTACAGATTCCATGTGATGCTATCGCTGTGAAAGTTGCTCACATCCTTTCAACAACTGGAAAAGAGCTGAAGATCTTCAAACGGCTGAACAGATTTTCTTATGTGATGTGCCCCAGGTCTCCGCGTGCTGTCGATCGCATACGTGCCGGACCGGAACCACTCGTCGTTCGCGTGCGTGGTGGGCGGCGGCGGCGAGGTGGCGGACCACCTGCGCCTGCCGCACCTGCTGCACCGCCGCAACGCGTGGGACGCGCTCGAGCGCGCCAACAAGGAGGCCGACATGGTGGCGCTGCGGAGGTCAGTCGATCCATCTCGCGACCCCTGCCTGCCCACTGCACAGCACGGGTCTCACCTCACTTCCGTGTGGAGGGTTAGGCCATAGCGCGGGCCCGGTCCTGTAGGCATGTTCCTGACGATGACAATTATAATTCTTTCTGAAAAAGTGAATGATAATTACGTACGCATGTTTTACAAGAAATACTGGTACGTACCCGCACTGGGATTTTAAATTGCAAGCCTCTAGTTGGAAGGCGACATTTACCCCACTAAGCTATCACAGTTTTATCCATATATCCTCCGCTCTTACCGCACTGCGCCATGTGACAGTTCCTTTTCCACTAGTCTTTTACGTAGGTCTCTTCTCCAAGAGCACTCCTGGGCAAGTACCACATCTTTGCCAGATATTCATCCCTCAAGCAGTACTGTATGTGACATGGCTCTGTGCCGATGTGAAGGGCACTGTTTTTAGCGAAATTACTGGCCATATGATATTATAGAACTGATGTCTCAGAGTGACGAGCGGACTGCAGTGACGCGCAATATTATGTAGTTCCAGTTGACCCAGAAACTGTTATGCGCAGGCGTAGCGCTTATCATCAGGCGCACGATTTGCTCGTCTCATTACTCAGTAAAATAAAAAAAGGATAAAATTTAAGCGTTTAAATTAGTTTAAGGAATGTTCTAACATACAAATTCTTTTCAGATTCATCCTCCGCAAGAAGCCTCACGTGATCGTCATAGGCGGCGAGTCCCGCGAGGCGCTTCAAGTGAAGGCGGACGTGTCCGAGTGCGTGCAACAGTTAGTGGAGGACGAACAGTTCCCCAGGATACCAATCGAGATAGCAGACAACCACATCAGCAATATATACAGCAACAGCATAAGGGGACGGGTGAGAACTTTTACAATCGCTTTATAGTAAGAAGAATATGAATAAAAAGAAGTTAGGGGAAAGACACTGCGTGATTGCAAGTCTTAGGTGGGCCCCGGATGTTGGAGATATATCCTTTCTTTTAGAGTTAGATAGTTTAGAATAAATAACTCTTTATTGAACACCGAAAAGGAAGATATCTTGATAATGGCACAATTTGCAAACCGCACCATGGCCAAAGCAGAAAAAAAAAATTATTGTACCACAACAAAAGGTAAACAAGTACTATGGGGGGTTTTATCGCTTATAGAGATTTCTTTCTGAAAACCTTTGCATGGACACTTTTTTGTATGCTAACAGTTTCCATGTCAATCCAATGATGACAAAATATAACGGTTCAAATTTATTTCAGAATGACTTCAGAGAATACCCTGACACACTCCGGCAGGCCATCTGCCAGGGTCGTCTCCTGCAAGACCCCCTGATGGAAATCTCACAACTGTGCGGCCCCGACGAAGAAATAATGTGTCTCCGGTACCATCCCCTACAAGACCAAGTACCCAAAGAAGAACTCCTAGAAGGGATAGAGTTGGAGTTTGTCAACAGAATCAACGAAGTTGGCGTTGACGTCAACGAAGCTATCCTAACTGGACGAGGCACAGAGTTGCTACAATTCGTCTGCGGTCTCGGACCTAGAAAAGCTCAAGCCCTAATTAAATTGTTTAAACAAACTAATCAGAAGCTAGAAAATCGTACGCAATTAGTCACCGTCTGTCACATGGGACCTAAAGTCTTTATCAATTGCTCAGGTTTCATCAAAATTGACACAAGTAGTTTAGGAGATAGCACAGAAGCGTATATAGAAGTACTAGACGGATCTCGAGTGCATCCAGAGACTTACGAATGGGCGCGAAAAATGGCCGTCGACGCTTTAGAGTACGAAGACGAAGACGCGAACCCCGCAGGCGCTCTGGAAGAAATCCTTGAAGCACCGGAAAGATTAAAAGACTTGGACTTAGACGCGTTTGCGGAAGAGTTGGAACGTCAAGGTTTCGGCAATAAAAGCATAACACTCTATGATATACGAGCTGAATTGAACTCTAGATACAAAGACCTTAGGGTGTCATATCGTTCGCCGACACCTGAAGAACTATTTGATATACTTACGAAGGAGTCTCCGGAGAGTTTCTACGTGGGTAAGATGGTGTTAGCATCTGTGGTCGGGATATCGCATCGGAAGCCGCAGAGAGAGATGTTGGATCAGGCCAATCCTGTGAGAAACGACGAGACTGGACTCTGGGAATGTCCCTTCTGTCATAAGAACGATTTTCCTGAATTGTCCGAGGTAAGAAACCTTTACCAAAATAATAATGTACAATAGTAAGATCGATAAACTGTTTATTGAAACACAACAGAACAAAGAAAACTTAAAAACTACAACAAACAAACTTAACAATTAGTGTCACAATGGGCGGTCTTATCGCTCAGACGGATCTTTACAATGTTATTTCTTAAACCCAATGAGGTCTCTGGCCCCGAAAACATAAAGCGTAATAGTGTTTTTTTTATAGAATATTAATTAGTCAAATATTTATAGAGGTTACATTGCTATAGAATCGTAAAAAAAGAATGGCAGTACATAGTACATAATTATATATGCTGTAGGTAGATTTTAGAATAAAAAGTCTTGTGTGTACCATTGTGCTTCAACCATTGAGTAAGGACTCATTGAAAATATTATACAGCCGTATAATGAATAGACTCTTTCTGCAAGCATTTTTCTTTATTACCTCCGAGGACACTGGCAACTTAAGGGCAAACTAAAAAAAAATACCACGACGTCAATTATTATTAAAAACTGTCAACAGTCTGAATATAGGACAAGACTTCCTTTCGTATGTCTCATTTAAAAATTTCTATGCTAACTTCATCCTTCTTCCTTCGATATTTTCCACATCATTTCATCACAAAAAATAGTGTATAGTACTTGATGAAGTAGACAAGAGTATAATCAAATATAATTTTCTCAGGTATGGAACCACTTCGACGCGGGCGCATGTCCGGGACAAGCGACCGGTGTCCGTATCCGCCTGGACAACGGATTGTCCGGGTACATCCACATAAAGAACCTCTCGGACCGGCACGTGGCGGACCCTACGGAGCGCGTGCGCATCGGACAAACCGTGCACTGTAGGGTGCTCAAAATCGACGTGGAAAGGTTCTCCGTTGACTGTTCCTCGAAATCGTCCGATTTACTGGATAAAAACAATGAGTGGAGGTATGTTCTTCTTTGTGGTGTTCTAGAGTAGAGACTGCTTTTAGGCAAACCTAGGCGCCCGTCGGCTAGGTGGAGTGACGACATGCGGAAAATGGCTGGCAAAGACTGAAGAGAATGTTTTGTATCGTGTTTTTAGTTATTCGTAGTTGTTACCACTAGGGGCGCTGCACTCGATTTCATACAAATGTTTTACTATACCGGCTAGCGACTGCAGTAAGCAAAACTCGTAATAGGGGTACTGAAGATCTAAATCCACAATTGCTAGAAAAGAAAACACTGAAAG
The DNA here is from genome assembly GCA_912999815.1 of Campaea margaritaria. Lineage (NCBI taxonomy): Eukaryota > Metazoa > Arthropoda > Insecta > Lepidoptera > Geometridae > Campaea > Campaea margaritaria. The sequence continues at coordinate 8,971,141 of OU538800.1, forward strand.
TTATTAAAAGTATGGTCAAACTCATTCTTTTAATAGCTTTTAAGCTAAAAAAAACCTTGTTAAATTTATGTCGCTGCGATGGTCTGTATTGCAAACATAATATTGTTGGACGACATGTTGAAAAACAAAGTTCTGTTACAAATTTGGCCATAACGCTACAAATGTCTATTTTAGAAATAAAATTACACAGATTTGTTCTAGCTCTTAGTGTTGCAATTTGTCTGTCTTAATTTACATTTAAAAAGCACTCTTTGTTTTGTAAAGCAATGAATACAAGATTGACGTTTCCTGCTACTGACCTTGATAAATTTACAAAGCATGACTATGTTTTTGTTAATTTATAAACTTGTCTTAGGATAATTTATCAGCAACTAGAATATCCTGACAACTGCAGTGGCAATAAAATAAAATAAATATAAAAAATAAAGTGTAATGATCACATTCATGGATCCAGAACTCTAACAAGGAATCTCTGTCCCTACGAGGATCATGGTCCTAAAAACGCTCAGACTCGGAGCGAATACCTATCTTGTTAATAGATAGCAAATAGATATATATCTTTGCTTCACAATTTTGTTTATGGGTTTCTGCAAAGCACCCCTGTTTCTATCGGGTAACAACCAAATGTGTTTGTTTCAGACCTCCAAAAGACCCGTACTACGACCAAGAGATGGATGACAAAGACATGCGGAAAGACAAAGAGACCAAGCAGACCAAGGAGCGAGCGCAATACGTCAAGCGAGTCATCGTCCACCCGGCTTTCCACAACATATCTTTCGCTGAGGCAGAGAAACTGATGGACAAGATGGCGCAGGGAGAGGTTATAGTTAGGCCGAGTAGTAAGGTAAGCTAACATTTACCTTACGGCCTTATTCACAAAATAAGTTTTTCTTTAAAAATTTATATTTCCATTTGGAACTGCAAGAAGATAAAATTAATTTCAAGTGAAACTACTGTTAGTTTCGGACTTCCGTTATCTGCCTTCAGTAAGCAAACTTCTTTTTTTGCAGGGTTCCGATCATCTGACAGTGACATGGAAAGTAGCCGAAGGAATTTATCAACACATTGACGTGCGGGAAGAGGGCAAGGAAAACGCATTCTCATTAGGTTCGTATTTGTACTGCAACCGTTTTTTCGTACCATGTCCCTTATATGTTTTGTACTAAGACCCAAAATTCTTTGCCGCAGGTCGAAGTCTCTGGATCCAAGGCTCGGAGTTCGAAGATCTCGACGAAATCATCGCTCGCCACGTCACACCCATGGCGGGGCACGCGCGCGATATCATCTCCTACAAATATTACAAACCGCTCGGCGGCATGAGAGACAAAGCGGAAGAGATACTCAAAGAGGAGAAATCCAAAAACGCCAACAAGATACACTACGTACTGTCGGCCGCGAAGAACTACCCAGGCAGGTTCATGCTGTCGTACCTGCCGAGAGTGCGGTGTACGCACGAATACGTGTCCGTCACCCCGGACGGGTACAAGTTCAGGCAGAGAATGTTCGATTCCCTATCGGGGCTGCTGAAATGGTTCAAGGAGCACTTCAGAGAGCCCCCGCCGAGCGGCACGCCCGTGCAGCGGACGCCGGCGCACCGGACCCCGCACGGAGGCATGACGTCGGCCATGTACCACACGCCCGCGGCGCACACGCCCGCGTTCCACACGCCCGCGCACACGCCCGGCCCCGCCTACATCAACACGCCGTACACGCCGTCGGCGCAGACGCCGTACATGACGCCGTTTGCGTCGACGCCGCGCCAGCCGGACTTCCTGACGCCGGCCGTGCCGCGCACGCACTCCCACTCCCACTCGCACTCGCACTCGCACTCGCACTCACACTCGCACCGCGCGCCGCCGCAGGCGCAGCCGCCGGTCTACTCGGAGCCCTCGGACTGGGAGAAGGCGGCGCAGGACTGGGTGCGGCACCGCACCGTGCGCGACACGCCGGCCACGCCGCGCGGCGACGGCGTGGCCACCCCGCGCCACTCCGGCCGCAGCACGCCGCGCATGGAGTCGCGCTCCACGCCGCGCCACGACATGCGCTCGACGCCGCGGCACGACGGCCGCGGCACGCCGCACGACGGCCGCGGCACGCCGCACGACGGCCGCGCCACGCCGCACGACGGCCGCGGCACGCCGTACGACGGCCGCGGCACGCCGCACAGCCACCACTCGGGCCGCTCGTCCCGCGCGCAGTCCGTCCGCTCCACTCCGCACACCAACACCTCCCCGCGCTCCATGTCCCTGGGCGACGCCACTCCGCTCTACGACGAAAACTAAATTAAGACTGACGGCTAAAATATTTATTTTTCTACGGCGCCACGCGTGCGCATCGGATGTGACTAGATGGTATTGTGGTGTATATTGCGATTTCGAAGGTGTAATGTGTGATTTATTAACCCGAGTTAATAAATTGTTTATGTCTCGTGATATAACGTCGTTGTACCGCTTCAGACTTCACGATCGATGACCAAAATAAAATAGATAGTCAATTCATATAATTCCTGTTACCTATTGTAACCCCTTTTTGTAAGCAATAACGAAATACTATGTTTTAAAAACGTATTTACTTACCTGCATAGGTATTGTTACGATGTTATGAGTTTAATGGGCAGAGAGAATCGAAAACTATATAGCTAGATAAATGGACATTATGTATTATGAAGAGCTATTCTTATTTGCAAGGCATTTGACATATTGTAAACTGTTTAATTGCCACTTGTAATGGTTGCGTGACATGACACGTAATAAATAATAACATAGGCTGGTCGCAAACAGACACTGCGCTTGCGTTTCGGCTTTGCTGTTTGCGACCGGCCTTACACAAGTAATGTAGACCAAGGTATTTGCAATTTTTTACATTTGATGTCTACAGACGTAAAAGTAACAATGTTAGCTTGCTACATTACGACCATGTATCGATCTTGTTTCTTGCTAACTTGTTATAAAGTCTGCTTTCGGTAGCTGTTTAAACCATTTATATGATTTTACGGTAAACAAAGGTTTACAACATGATTATAATATAAATAATCATTATAAATATACTAAGTGTTTTGTTACGAAACTTGAATAAATTTGCAATAAAATTGTTATAACTCGCGGCCCAAAGAAAACATGTGCTAATTTCATACAATATTTATTTTTAGGGTTTATAATATGCCAATTTTATTATTACAAACCTGTCTAAATTTTAATTTAGTCCTGTCAAACAATTTGTTGTCATATTACAAGCCTAAGAAAAAAAAACACATCCAGCCGACCGAACTATGGAGGGTAGAGGTAAAGAGAACTATCTTATATTGAGAACGAGTTGAAAAAGTGTCCAGCCGTAAGCGGTAAATAACAGTTCAAAAGCCGTCCAGACTGGCGCTAGTGTAGATACGGGGTATGGTTTGAATATAGCAGTTGTAGCAGACGGATCTAAAATGACTGCCGTGAGAAAACTATGGAGAGTAATTTAGTTTCTGTAAGCTTTTAGTAATACGTTTATTGATGTTTTAGTGGTTAACTGTTATATTCATTAACAGAATAATTGAGGACAACATTTGTGACGTGAATTGTGTCCAAGTGGACGGAAAAATTAATCAAAAATTCGTATATTTAATCAGGCGTTGAAAAATAATACAGAAGAATTTGATTATACCATATCTTTGTTTCCTATTTTTTTTAGAGTGCGCTTAAAGAAGCGGAAGTTTTTCTTTCCTTTACTAATCTATCCTACCTAACCTAACTAATAACTCTTGGCTCTTTCTTTAAAATTTACCCTGCTGCTACTGTAGCGCCATCCTAATTTAACGCATTTCGACGGACTCTTGCATACACAAGACAGCCCTCTTTACTTCTACCCTCCATAATTCGAACATAGAACTTTCTAAGAAGTCGGTTAAATAGGGATGGCAAAAACTGTAGGGTTGTCGAATTAAGGTTATTTTGTGCAGTTCAGCTGAACCACATGTGATAAAACTTTCTATTCTATTGCAGAATACCTATTTTTCTGTATGAAAAGATCATTATCTACTTGGTTTCTTTGGGTTGTGCTTTATTTACCAATGCTAGCTAGGTCAATAGCAAATGCCTTATGGAGGGCTAGTAACAGCCTTCACTGCAGTTATCTTGAAATCGAATAAAACTATGACAAATCAAACAAATCTGCTTTTATTTATAATTTTACCTACACCATTTAAAAGATTAAAGTGATAAATTAAAATCCTATAGAAATCAGTTCATTTAGAAATATCGTATCGTATTTAGAAACATCTAATAAATATTCATGTCGGGCATATAATTTGACATTTTAGTTTATGAATTTAAGCTGATATTTTAAAGCACGATAGGTATATGTATTGACAGGAAACATTTTTAAGTAATGGCATTATAAAATAAGCCGGTTATTCCTCATTGGAATTTTGCAAATTTTCTTGAGTTTTATTGCCAGTAATAATATTCTTTTGGAATGATAACGCAAGGTAGTGTAACACAGTTATGGGGGTTTCAAAATATAATAAGTGATAAGGACCAAACTTTCAGTTAAAAACCTATGACTGTAATCTAATAATAGTAGGAAACAAATTAATAATAGGTACACGTGGATGAGAGTAGGCATACATAATTTTCATCAGCCTCTCATTTTCGTTATCCTTTAAGTAAACGATTACAATTGTGGTTACATAGATTATATCTTATAATACTAATCATAGGTAAGTACCTATGTACCTAAGTAGGTAGGTATTCACTCAAATATAAATTACAGGATATCTCTTCAAGTGTGTGATTATCCTATAGAGCGCTAGAGGCCGGTGGCACGCTACCTCACCCAAGTTCATTGCTGATAGTAGGTATAATTATTGAAGATGTTGTGGCTCGTAGCGTGGGTAGCGACAGACTGTCAGTAGATGAATCGTGGTCGCCCGACGCGCTTGTACCTTGTAGGTACCTCTCTTCTGCGCCGACGCACGCGAGTTCGGTTTCCTGCATGTTTTCTTATTTTACCGTGACTTTTTTTTTGTGTCTAAACATATTTGGAGTATCATTGCAGTAACGGTACTTATAATTCGTAGATAATCTTAAATCGCAAACGCTGAAAGTAGTGGTTTCACCTTATTATTTTAATATTTTGGAATGTCTTGAAAGATTTGTCAATAGCTATCTTCTTTTTGGTGTACGGTTCATTTGTTAAATCGCAACGCTGAAACAAATTATAGTACAATTCATCGTGGTATTTACACGTTTTGGGAATGTTGCCTACTTTTGGAAAGTTTGCCAATAGTACATTTTTATGAACTTACTAATTAATTTTGAAAGTTCCTACTGCCTTTCCATAGATGCCTTATTCAAAAGTGACCTATAAAATGTGTAATATTATTATTAAAAGGCAATTTGTAAGACTATAAAACTCAAACTTAAGGACTCAAACGTTCATTGATTTCAATTGATTAGCCTATAAAATGGTTAAAGTAATTATAATACAGATTTAAAAATTGTATTCACTTTGGTAATTCAATTCGATCAGGTAGCGTTCTCTGGTATCAGAGTTTGTTAGGCCGCACAAGGGCCTCAGGCACCGACGCGACGTAACATCCCCTTTGAAGCACGGAAACGGAGGTGCTAAGCGATAACTCACATGTTCAAAACAACTTAGGTGAAAAAAAAACTTAGGTAGGTATGTATGGTGGACCAAAGTAATAAAAAACCGGCTAGGAACCAAACCCGAAAACAGATTTGTTTTCACCTAAGTTGTTTTGAGCATGTGAGTTATCGCCAAAACAAGAAACTACCTACTTAGATACTGAAAAGTGACCAGAAGCTAACTTATTTCTTTAACACAACTTTTGTTTCTGCGGCTTAAATCACGCAGTAAGGTATTTTTTAAAGATTAACGTTCACTCCAGAGGCAATCTCTCAGATGGGTGACCATTCGATTGATAGGACTCGTTGGGCTATGCCAGAGGCCCATGGGCGGCCTAACAAAACTGACATCAGAAGATTCCATTATCTGATTCAAGGTTGGTCCATCGATCAGTGTAATAAATAATACATGCATACCCTACCTTTTACCTTTCATTGCCGTTTCCCCATAACGAAGAACTTATAAAAACAATAAAATTTAAAAAGAATAATACTCTTTTAATGTTGGTTTCTACGACATTGACATATCCATGCTGCACGCATGCATGTAGGAATTAGATGTAATTGGGACCGGCTTGGTGATGCGGGATGCCAATTAGGATGCCCCAAACATAGTCAATGCCTCGATTAGTTCCGGCACTGTGTCACGTTTAGTTAATTTCTTAAGTGCTTTGTATAGGATAAAAATAATGCCTGACATTTCAAGGTAACTAATTTGAAAGAAGTCAAGTTTGAAATTTGAAACACATTAGTTTTGTGCGTTAGTGTTGCCCAAGGCAATCTGCAGCGATTCAGTAGCCTTGCGATCGCAAAACGAACGCGATACAGTTGCGATGCTGTCGCTGGTCGTACCTTATTATTTCCCACGCCCACCACACGTTACCATAACCCACGTTACCACGATTTTGCATCGTCACAGTCACATCGATACAGTCGCAACATTAAAAATAGATGAAGTAATAAATAATCTACTAATTAACATATTTAAAAAAAATGCTCTATGTATTTCTCCATTTAGTAATTAGAAGAAATGGCACAGAATAATTATACTCACTCAAGGTGTAATGTTAAAAATCCCGTTTCCAATAACAATATAAAGCACACGGACATCGTGATAACATTATGGATTATTTTATTTATTAATGAGTGGATTTCACACGGATTTTATTACCGCCAATTTACTAAATAACATGGAATGCTAAAGAACACTTTTATTAAAGTGCTTATTTACACATTTTTAAAAATTTCAAGGTTACCGTGTTCGAGAGTCCTTGACATTTACAAGAAAAATGATGTGAGCAAATAGAACTTATCATCGGCCGTGCTTTTTTGAATAGTGAATTAATTGTCCGATGACAAAATCTGTAAAAAGACAAATAAACAGGTGAGGTGACGCATTGACGATTCCGTATTCGCCACCTAATTATAAAAAAAAACTTTAAAAAGACAGCATTTTCGGATTTACGAATTATATCTCTGACAATAGATTAAAAAAAAAAAAAAAAAAAGGATAAAGTAAAAAATACGTAAGTAAAGTAAAAATGTAAGCACGAGACATTTAAGGAAAGTAATATTTTAGGAAAAAGACGTTTTGAGAAATGAAAATTTTGGGAAGGAGACAAAATGCTCCTAAAGGTATAGGTGTGCGGAAGGTTCCTCCATGACGTGCAATGTTTTCACACATCTAGGTATAGAATACTAGGTCACAATGTAAGTATCTGCGTACGCGTAGTCCCTAATTACAGCACTAAAGACGAGGCATCACAGACGTTTCTTGGCCGTACACATACCTACTGTGGTTTAATATAAATACATATTTTTTTGTTTTCTAAGTTACTTCTGCTACCTTCAGCATTTGAGATGCCAAGGTTCCGGTAGCCGATTCATCTTCCGCATACGAGTTAATTTTGAAGATAATCAATATCTATATAGATGTACTGGTATTTATTGAATCTCATACTTTTAAATGGAAATACAATAAAATGGCACGAGTGAGTAGTCAGGTTTACCTAAGTACAGGAAATTATTAAAAAGAAACCTTAAAACCCCAACTTAAATAAATTTTGGTATTTTTTATGGTAAGTATATCAGCAGTAGGCAGTTTCATAGTTACTATGTTTTTTTTTTTAATAACCTATACTGTCCCACTGCTGGGCAAAGGTCTCCCCCATCTCATATGGTATTACGAAACTAAATTTTTATATAGGACACTTGATTGGTGCCTAAAGCCGCCGACACATTTGTCTGACGTGTCGTGTCGTGATGCATGATTTGAAAAAATAAAATTAAAATGTACCTTTATTGGTTAATATTTTCGTTAGATTTAAAACTTTTTATGGTCAACGCGGGCTAAAGAAACATAGTCAATAATAATTAGTGGATAGGTACAATAGCTATCTTATGATTTGTTCGCACGTGTAGGTATAAACATTTCTACTAGGTACCTAGGTACGTGAGATTGTGAGTTTTTTTCCTTATTATGAATACAAAGAGTTAGACATTGTTTTTAACTAAGTGCAGATAAAGTACCTACCTACCTACATGCAGGCCGTAAAATATAAATGAATATATATATATATATATATATATATATATATATATATATATATATATAGAGACCTACTCTACCGGACCGTTCGTTGGCATAATACGAGGGTGCCTTCACACACTGATATAGATATAAGTACCTATGTACATGTATGTTGTGGGGCATTGCTTACTGGCCATATGAGACTTTAGAACCGATTTCTCAGGGTGACGAGCGCAGTGCAGTGCTGCGCAAGATTATGCAATGTAAAGTTCTGGGTGGCACTGTAACTGCTATGGGCAGGCGTAGTGCTTACCGTCAGCTCAACGCATTGCTCGTCTCGTTACTCAGTCAAATAAAAAAATAGTAATATAGGTTATAGCTGTACCCTGCCACGCTTCGCTGTGGCACATTCGCTGATATGTCACTGATGAAAAAAATAGATAAAAACAATCCTTGATGCGGATTATATATCATGCTAAAATTTCAGCTCGATCGGTGCAGAACTTTTTGACTTTTTGAAGCGTACACAAACCAACATAACATTTTTATATATACAGATAGATACATGTTTAAATATTTTTTTGTTAATTTATATTATGATATTACACGATTACAGGGCTTCCTTTAAGCTGAAAAAAATAATTTACCGTAGGTAGGTAGGTACCTACTTGTTTAACATATTATAAAAAACCATAAAGCGGCGCCTTTAATTGCACGTTTGATGTTATCTCAACATTTTAGTTAAATAATTTTTACAGTACAATCATTCATAAAAGTTACTTACTAAAATTATTACATTATCAGAAAAATCTCGAAACTCAAATCATTTATTGCAAATAGGCAAAAGTAAAATACTTTACTAGTAAAACGAAGAAAAAAAATAAAAAATACATCAAATATCATTAACTAAACTATCTATCTGTAATTACTATAGAAATTAGGTACATTTACTGTTACTAGTGCTAAGTACCTTTAATTATATATTTCTCTTGTGTTGTGGTATGTCTTAGGTGCTTTAGTTTAAAAAAAAAGTTACAAAGTAGTATCTATCTCTAGTATAATATACCTAATAGGTACAAAATCGCCAATTATACAAATACCTAGATAGAGGGCTCTTAGTACATTATTAAGTAATTAGTAGTAATGTGTAGTTCTTAGCAACTTAGTTTTAGAGCAACCCTAGATAGGACTCACCGCCTTATATTAACTTTCATCATCATCATCATCAACCCATAACGTTCCACTGCTGGGCATAGGTCTCTCCTCACTTTCGTGAGGAGGGTAAGGCCATAATCCACCACGGGGGCCCAGTCCGGATTGGTGGATAACATACCCACCTCCGAAATAATTCTCAGGTAGGTTATGTGGGTGATGTTTTGTTACGATGTTTTCCTTCACCGAAAAGCGAGTGATAATTACGTACATATGTTTTACAGAAACACATTGGTACGTGCCTGCACTGGGATTTGAACTCACGACCTTCTGATTGGAAAGCGGAAGTTCTCCCACTAGGCTACCACCGCTTCAATAATAACATTAATAATAGTATAATACGTAATTTTTTTTTTTTAATTTTTAACTTAGAGCAAGTTTTTCACACATCACAAACCACATCTACCTAATGAATACGTACACTTTTTTATTTTTGTATCTACATTAATATTTTAAAATCTGTTAAATGCGTAGAGGTATAGGGGTAGGTACCTCTTCCACCTGCGCCACTATTATTATTTGCTACAATCTATATTTTTATGTACAACTTTTCCACCCGACTGTATATAAAGAGAATACACCTCGTGTACTTATAACTCGAACATACCTTGTGTTCGAGTTAGACGTGACTACATTTATTGGCCCTACACTGAACTGTCAGAAGTAAACATTGAATTCTTTTGTTACACAATCTTGCGCATCTCACGATGCATGGGTAAAACCGCTGAGCATCGTGTTGGTAATCTCCTGGCTCCGCGGGACGGATTTTCCCATAAAAACTATGGTTTTTAATACGGATATGGAATAATAATGTTATTCGGATAAGATTATCAAATGCGGGTCAAATGTTATTCGGTCAGTCAGCAATGTAATAGACGGCGGCTAAATAATAAATATATAATACTAGCTGTACCCCGCCACGCTTCGCTGTGGCACATTTGCACATTCGCCGATATGTCACTGGTGAAAAAAATAGATAAAAACAATCCTTGATGCGGATTATATATCATGCTAAAATTTCAGCTCGATCGGTGCAGAACTTTTTGAGTTTTTGAAGCGTACGCAAACCAACACAACATTTATATATATATATATATATATAGATAGATATATATGATATTTCGAAATCGGTTCAATTCTAGTGATAACGATATTTTCGTGCAAAGACCAATATAACTAAGATTTTGCAATTAAATTACAACACCATAGTGTTTAACCAATTGCCATACATTAATTAGACAAGCGTCAGCCTAAAGACAATGTTAAAACTTCTTATTGTAAACAGTTACGATTAAATCAGCCGTCAAGAAGCAAAAATTGCAAAACCCATTTACGGTTTTTGCTAGTAACTAGATGACTCAATCTCAATCCCTACTTTATATTATAAATGCGAAAGTAACTCTGTCTGTCTGTTGCTCTTTCACGCCTTAACTACTGAACCGATTGAAATGAAATTTGGTACAGAGATAGTCTAGAGCCTAGGAAAGGACATAGAGTACTTTTTATCGCGAAAAAAATATTCTAAGGGTTTGAAATAGGGGATGAAAGTTTGTATGGAAGTTTCGTCATTTTTAAAGATAGAAGCTTCAAATTTATTTTTTAGGCTTTTGATTAGATATAAATAAATATGACATTCTACGCGGGTGAAACCGCGGGGCGCAGCTAGTTAATAATAAATAAAACAAATTTAAAATTACAGTACTAAGTGTAAATAACGCTAATAGACTCACTTTATCTAAGCACCTATCTAAAAAAAGTGATACTTAATAAATTGTAAGTGAAGTGTTCAAGTGATAAAAGATGACGAAAGGGGTATTAGAAATAGACAGTCTGAAGCCGGCTGAAACCTGGCGAATAATGAAAAATGTGGTGGTTATCAGCCTGGCCTTTATGGTCCAGTTCACTGCATACAGTGTAAGTATATAGCTTTATTACATTTACCTAGTTATTATAAGCTCTATTGATCTTCAAAATTTGTTCTAATCCAAGATGTATGCAGTAAGATAGAAAATGTGGTTTACGGAAATTGCCGCTAAGCCGGATTATGATATGATTTTCTGTAAATAGAGTAAGTGGGTATAGCTTGTTCTTATTTACTTCTATAGATAGTATTCCAAGATGCGGGGCACAATTTTTTTTCAAATTTATGTTGAAACGTAGGGAAAGTTTTCAGGGGTACACATTTCAGAGGTAGTAAATAAAAAATACACTTTGAAACTACATTTATCGGCCCTACACTGAACTGTCAGAAGTGAACAATGAATTGTTTTGTTACATGATCACGCGCATCTCACGATGTATGGGTAAAACCGCTGAGCATCGTCTTGGTAATCTCCAGGCTTCGCGGGACAGATTTTCTCATAAAAACTATGGTTTTTAATACGGATATGGAACAATAATGTTATTCGGATAAGAGTATATTAAGACAAGTCAAATGTTCACCGGTCAGTCGGCGATTTAGAAGACGAGTGGCTAAATAGGTTTAGCTGATATTTCGAAACCGGCTCAATCCTAGACATAGACATATTTTCGTGCGAAGTAAGGCTATGATTTTGATATTAAATTAAAGCATCATACCGGTTTCTCTTTATAAACAGTCACATCAATTCAGCCGTCAAGAAGCAAAAATCGCTAAACCCATTTACGGTTGTAACTGCTTCGGTTACGGTTACGTTTGTAAACGCTTCTAACTGTATGACTTAATCTCAAATAATAATAAATGAAACATAGTTAAAATTACAGTACTAAGTGTAAATAAAACTAATACACTCATTTTAGCTAAGCACGTATCTAAAACAAAGTGATACTTAATAAATTGTAAGTGAAGTGTTCAAGTGAGAAAAGATGACGAAAGGGGTATTAGAAGTAGACAGTCCGAAGCCGGCTGAAGCCTGGCGAATAGTGCAAAATGTGGTGGTTATCAGCCTGGGCTTTATGGTCCAGTTCACTGCGTATCATGTAAGTATTTATCTTTATAACATTTACCTAGTTATTGTTAGCTCTAATGATCTTCAAGATTTGCTCTAACCCAAGACGTTTATAGTAAGATAGCGAACGTGGTCTAGGGAAATTGCCGCTGGGTCGGATTATGATATAATTAGTTTTTTAACACGTTCACTGCTGAAAACGTCTGTGTTTTATTAATTTTACGGCAAGCGAAAACACGTCTGGAGTGCGAACACGCACTGCTGTATTGAAAATTTTATCACACCAGTTGTGTGCGCCCGCACTGGTAATTGAGTTTAGTTAAGACCCAACGCCAGTAAACAGTAAACACACACGTTGTGTGAATATTCGCAAAAAAGCCCAAAAAGTAAAACGGTTTAGCAATGAACGTGTTAAATGTTATTTTCATCCGTAAGATTTTTTCCTCCTTGCGCAAGAGCCAAAAAGGAATTGTCGTATTTATAGAGCTGCAGAAGCAAACTGCCGGCTGTTTTTCCGGTCTTCAATACAATTTTTCAATGTTTTTCCTGTCTATCTGTTACAACTGTTACAAGGTTTAAAACATTTATTAAGGTTAATCGCATAAAGAAATCCTATTAATTACTATGTTAAAGACAAAAATGCATGGCCTCAATGTCCCAATTTCCATGATAGTGATAAGTAACGTAATTTATACAATTTCAATAATGTAATTTAATAGTTTGGTAATGATGTTATATCATAATATTGTCAAAAGAATAATTTATTTTAAATTTGTATATTATAAATTAAAAAAAAAAAGAATGACTTCAATTAAAAAAATGACATCGCCGTAGAGTTTCTTGGTGCTATCTTCTCTAACGGGCGTATTTCCGAAGCACTGGTAGAGTCAATGGAGTTTTCCTTTTCCTGTGCGAGATTCAGGCATGAGTCACCACTTGAAAGAAGGGAAATATCCTTTTTCTAACTCAAACCATAATTAGATAATAATCATTAGTTTCGTAGATCATAATATTTTGACTTATTTTTTTGTATTTCTATACTTATGTATAAGAAATTTTTTTTTTTGACGTGTAAAAGTGCAACATTTTGGCTATTTACAATAAATGATTTGAGTTTGAATTTGAGTTTGTCGAAGAGGTGCAACTGGACACATTATTGCTAATTCATCATCAGCCCATATCGGCTCAATGCTGGGCACGGGTCTCCGTTTAGTTTTCTTTCCTCTGCGGTGTTTCAATAAAGAGTTTATGTATCTATCGTGTTTACCTATCATTAGATGACGTTGAGTAAAAACTTGCTCATGAGCGTTGCTACATTTCGTGTTAATTAAAATTCCACAGACAAAGTGTTTTTTTTCTTCATTTATTTTACCTAGTACCTACCTCCAATACAGCAACGGTAGACGTACCTAGGCGTTTAAACGACAAACGTTTGAAAAAACATTTATTAAAAAAAGCGTCAAAGTGCGCTTACGAAAATAAGCTGACTTCGTTTAAACATTGTTTCAATTATTATATTCCTAAAACTACTTACTTATTAAATGTATGACTGTGACCTACATCAAAATATATAGACCATCCAAATATATACGTCTGATCTGATTCGAATTCCACACTTATCTATTCTGTGAAGTATGGTAAGTAAAGTTATGGAAATTCATACAATTCAGCCATTGAAATAATAATGGTCAATGGATTCATGTCAGTTATTTGTTTTGGTAACTTCATGCATGTTTTATTAAGATTTCAAAGTCCTTCTCAGGACAGACGGTCGGCCGGTCAATCCTCCGTGTACGTTTTACTTGTGTGTAAAGTATTAAATAAATCTTTATGTAATTATGAAAATAATGTTAGCGTGCATATCTTTTACGGTTTCGAGCATCGCTCTCCGATTGAGTTGAAAATTTAAATAAAATATCTTCGTAAAGTTACGGGTATTTAAATATTATGTATAGGTGTATATTTTTTTATTTTTAGAACATACGGACGCTTTGGAAATACCGAATACTGTGAATAACCGATTTTAGCCGGTAACTTACGCGTATCTAACTAATTATAACTAGTTACGGAATAGCTATTTACCTTAAGACGTTTCCAGATTTAATGAAGGTAGATGAACATCGACTATATTTTAAAAAAAACGAAGAAAATCTATATATATATACATAAATGTATGATAGGTGTATGTAATTGTTTAAGAATCAGATTTAATTTAATTAATTTAATTTAATTTTTTAATTATGATAAGACATGAATCGAGTAGACAGCGATATTGGCTATTGAAGCAATGTCCAAGGATCATGAATACAGTGCAGTGCCGCTTAATTTGCAAAGCTCTGTTTTGAATGGCACTGCAAATTATGGGCGGGCTTATGCTTTCTATCAGATGAAGGACTCGTTCGTCTAAATACACACTACACTTGAAAAAAAAAACAACGTATCAACTTTTTATTCTTCTACTTTGTTCTTTTTATTCTATACTAAACGTTAATTAAACCGGTGTGTACTTTATGTTATGGAGTTACAAGACGAGCACGTAGTTCACCCAATGGTAAGCCTGCCCGTAACAGTTACAGTGCAGGAGTTAGAATTTTGTATACCTTGCGCGGCACTGCACTGCGCATCTCACCCTGAGACACTGGTTTTAAAGTCTCGTATGCCCAGTAATCTTTTCTTTGCCTCGCTGGTTGCTTATCCTTTAAAATAACGTTCCAGGGAGCAGCCAACCTGCAGAGTTCTATCAACGCTGAAGCCGGCGTCGGAACCGCCTCGCTGGCTGCTGTGTACGCCGGCCTCATCTTCTCCAACATTTTCCTACCAGCCGTGGTCATAAAGTTAGTATAATTTACCAACATTAGTGTTCATTGTAACTTGAATTTGCCGACAATTTCGTAAAGAGACAGTTTTAAAATTTATTAATCATGGGTACAGCCGCTTCAGTGTTTGTGGATTCTCATCGCTCCGCGCTTAGGAGGGCACGTTAATCCGTCGATCCTGGTAGGTATAGATGGATAGGAGGCGTTAAGTCACCTGAGAGGCCCTTGGATGGCCTGACAATATCTGAAACTAGGTGATAGCACTTCTTTTCACACGCGACAAATAGTCATTGTTTGAGTCTCTAATGTCACAGGTTCTTCCACACTCAGGTTTTAGTCACACGGCTCTTTACTGGCTATTTTACGGCATTTTTATTTACACACAGATGTTAACATTACAGATGGCTCGGCACGAAATGGGCGATAGCTCTGTCCTTCATCACGTACATGCCGTATATTGCCGCGCAGCTGAAGCCGACCTTCTACACCTTGATACCGGCGGGGCTGTTCGTAGGCCTCGGCGGGGGCCCACTGTGGTGTGCCAAGTGTACTTACATCTCTGTGGTAAATGCCTTGTTAGTTGCGCCCACGAATTCACCCGCGTAATTCCCGTTTTCCCGTAGGAACTAATCATTTTCCCGGAATAAAACATAGCTCAGATCAGTAGGGCCGGAGATTTCCTCATACATAAAATCCAGCCTTTTCAATTGAAATTATGAAGATATTTTTAATCTGTATTCAATTTTCTTTTTTCTTCTTTCGCCAGGTATCGGAAGCTCACAGCAAGATATCCAATATTTCCGCTGAAGCGCTGTTAGTGCGCTTTCTGGGACTGTTCTTCATGATCTTTCAAATGAATCAAGTGTGGGGAAACCTGATTTCTTCTTTGGGTCAGTAAAACTGTGATCCCTTATTTGTATTGCTGTGGACTATCGTGAAAAGTAGAATAAGGCGGCCAAGTGTTCCGTACAAACTTGTAGATCTTAAGAAAACATCTAACATTATTGCTCTAACTAAAAGACAAACTTAACTTTACCGATCGATCCCTAGACAAGGCTATTGCACCAACCGCAAATAATAAGTTTGTAATAGTAACGGTTTTCAGACATTTTACTTTTTTTTATTTGACTGAGCAACGAGACGAGCAAGTCGTTCATCTGATGGTAAGCGCTACGCCTGTCCATAACAGTCACAGCACCACCCAGAACACTGCATTGCATAATCCTGCGCGGCACTGCACTGCACTCGTCACTCTGAGACATCGGCCTAAAGTCTCATATGGCCAGTAATTTCGCTGGAAACATTTACATGACTGTGCTGTAAGAAAATGTTTCTTGTCGAATTTCATGATTGTAGGTCAACGGGAAGTATAGGTTTTGAATCCCAATACAACATACAGAATTCCATACACAACGTTTACATCCAATATGAAAAAAATATCATATCGTTTTTCCAGTCATATCATCTGGCGACAACGCAGCAGCAGTGACGTCAGTGAATGCCAGTTTGATCCCAGAACTGTGCGGAGCCAACTTCCTGCCCTCTGCTGATGCTGGAGAGGTCCTGCGTCCGCAACCTCCGGAGAAGATTCAGATGCTTGTAGGTATGGCCTGCCGTTTTTTATACTCCATGTGACGAGGCGAGGCTGTTGTTCACTTGATGGTAAGTCCTATAATTAAAACGGCGGATTTAGGGTGGGGGCACAGGGGCACGTGCCCAAAAATAGTACACAAAGGGGGGGGGGGGGTTCTGGTATTTTTGTTTACTGTGGTGATTGATTCCATCACAGTACATACTTAGAAGCCAATCAAATTATTTGAGTTGTTAAAATATATGAATAAAATAACAGAAAGAACATGAGTGAAACTCTTCTGGGTGGAATTGCGAAATAAGGTCGTTGTGCCCCTCCCACAAAAAAATCCTTCATCAGCCCTTGGTTCTATACATCCCATAGATTGCAGTTCCAGCCATAGTTTTAATAGCAAAATTTTGGCCAGTACTGCGTTCTGCAGATCCACCAATCCGGACTGGGCCCCCGTGGTGGATTATGGCCTAACCCTCCTCACGAAAGTGAGGAGAGACCCGTGCCCAGCAGTGGGACGTTATGGGTTGATGATGATGACTGCGTTCTAGCAGTAGTTAAGATAAGATAACAACTCTTTATTACACTCCAAGACATACAAGTGAAAGTAAAAATATCTTATAAATAAAGGCACAATGGGCGGCCTTATTGCTAAACAGCAATCTCTTTCAGACAACCAAAGTAGGAGACCCATAAAAGGTTGATGATAATTTATGTAGCTTATCACACATCAAAATAAATGTTATTGAATACTTATATAATTTGTTTATTTCAGGAATATACCTTGCGTGTATGGCGGGGGCAGCTCTCATAGTAGCTTTTGGAGTTGATTCTATGAAAAGGTAAAATATTGTCTAACATTACGAGTATGTCTTAGAATTCACTGTACTATTTATTTTTTGCAAGGTAAAATCAACAGAAATGGGCCGACTGTTAGTCAAATTGTATGAATAATATGAACAAAAGATATTCTGCAAAGAAATCACTGAGTTAGTTTTAAGCCGTGTGCGTGTTTTGGTCTACACACTATACAAAAACCTCTACACAAAACAGTGTTCCGCAATTTTTTGAAAATGTTTGAGGCTTTAATATCAAACAAGATATATTGTCAAAAATTATATTTTTTTGTATAATGATGAGTACACCAAAACACGCGCAGGATACACAGCTTTAAGCTAGCATTGAAATAGAGTGTTTGATAAATATTAAGTTAGAGTAGAGTAAAATACATAACTATTCCAAAAGCCTACAGTTTATACCTATGCTTTATGCCTATTACCCATAGTTTTAAAGCTTCCCTTGCCCGCTTCAGGTATGACTCTGGCCGTAAGCCCGCAGGTGGCCTCTCCGGGCTGGCCCTCCTGGTAGTGACTCTGAAGCTGCTGGTGGAGCCCCGCCAAATATTGCTGGTCGCCATCAACATCTTCATCGGGTTCGAGCAGGCATTCTTCGGAGCTGATATTACTGCTGTAAGATACATTTGAACCTTGGAATTTGAACCTTGTGACCGCTCGGCGGTGTTGACCCGACAAGAGAGTTGTGACTCTGACCAAGATTTTAGTACTAAAACAGCCTTCGTGGCGTATGTAGGTGATGAGTGATGGGTCAACTGCGAAACGTGGGGTTGGGGGTTCGATTTCCGCACAGGACAAAGATTTGTGTGAGCCACAGTTATTTATTTTGTGTTTGGGGATCATGGCCTTAACTTGAGACTTTTAACTAGGATTCCCTGGATACCTAGAGAATTGGCAACTACGAGAATTGACTCGGAAGCTGTGGTTGTATTATGCCGAGGATCAGATCCGGCGTCGTCATGTTACAAAGCGTAGGCCCTATAAGTTACCGTTACGCCAATGTCTATCAGCGTGTACGGCGTGGTGCTATGATATTTCATAAGGAGTTCGCGAACTGGAACAAGCAACTTCAGTCAAAGACGGGCTGCAATTTTTATTAAATACTAGCTGCGCCCCGTGGTTTAACCCACATAATTCGTCTCCCGCAAGACACTGCGTTTTTAGGTTGAAAAACCGCCCATTTCACACATGAAAATAAACAACTGAAGATCATACAAAAGTATTAACAAATGTCAATTTGTGAGCTCAAACAGAAATCGTATAGAAAAACGCACGTTCAGTTTTTCCTAAATTGTCCAAATTTTAGTGCAACTTCCTATTCCTATCGGTACCATTACGAATAATTCAATACAAAATAATATACGAAATATAACTCCCTCTCTTTCTATCTTCACTAACTTATATCTCCCTCTCAACTTCCATTCGCCTCGCCTGATCACATTTTCCGTAATTAATTCATCAGCTTACTCCCCAAGTCAAGCGTGCGTAAAGAAGTTTTACTTCAAAAATACCCAAATAGTCGTTCACTAGTTATGGCGTGAATGAAGGGAAATAGGGATTAATTTTATATATATAAACTAGCTCTGCCCTGCCACGCTTTGCTGTGGCACATTCGCACATTCGCTGATATGTGACTGACGAAAAAAATAGATAAAAACAATCCTTGATGCGGATTATATATCATGCTAAAATTTCAGCTCGATCGGTGCAGAAATTTTTGAGTTTTTGAGGCGTACACAAACCAACATAACATTTTTATATATATAGATATATATAGATAGATGTAGATTATACTAATACAATATCTTTGGCAATATTTGAATGTTTTTTTTCCAGGCGTTCGTGTCATGCGCGATCGGTACAGGGTCCGTGGGATTCGTGATGATGACATTTGGGTTGGCTGATGCTATCGGCTGTGTTGTTACCGGGTACCTGGCCAAGGTATATTTTACTTTAAAAATCATAGTTTTAAAATCCATATACTTACGGAACAATTTTTTCGAAAATTGATAATGATAAACAATTTTATTTAAAACTCAATTTAAATCCGCTATGTTCCAGCTAAATACAAACGTTTGAAACGTTAATTAAACCACACAGCGTATGAGAAATTAGTAAGCTTAACCGTAATTGTTCAAATGGTACATAAAAGCAGAGTAGCCGTTATCGTTTCACTAAAATCTGATTTAGTATATTATAGCAGTTTGTTTCTCATCATCAACAATCCATATTGTTCCACTGCTGAGCCCGAGTCTCCCCTCACTTCTCGTGAGGAGGTTTCCTCACGATGTCTTCCTTCAGCGAAAAGCGAGTGATAATTACGTACATATGCTTTTAACATAAACACATTGGTACGTGCCCGTACGTGCATTGGGATTTGAACTCACGACCTTCTCCTTGGAAGGCAGACTTTTCTTTCTACTGAAATCTATTTTTGAATTTCAGGTGACGGGTCGCTGGCCCCTCATATGTGTAGCTACAATAGTCCACGGGATCCTTTTTGCCACAATCCTTATTTGGAAACCGGAAGCGGATTTGCACTACGTCCTCTATATCATCGCAGTGCTGTGGGGGCTGTGTGATTCCGTGTGGGTGGTACAGATGAATGGTAAGTTCTGCGCCTAGGGTTTAACCAATCCTTACCGGCTGCCTTATTACGAATTTCACAACTGACTTGCGACAGATTTAAAACTTGTCATAACGTTGAAAACTGCCAAAACAAAAACGGTATTGACTTGTTTCATAACATTCTAGAATAGAAGATGTATAGATGTATAGAAATTCATCTATACATATTAATCCCCAAGGGTATTCAAGAAGAGACATTACAGTCAAGGCTTTTAAGATTTTATTGACTACTTTCTCTTGTTCGCCGCTTGTTTATAACGTCACTTAATTTACCTTTTTCATACAAAATGTATCAAACTTACAGCGCCGCGTTGTATTGATCTGTTTTAACCGAGTGCGCCAGAAGGAGGATTATGTTTCCGCATTAGAAAAAAAAATAGGACACAGGGAGGCCTCACCTTTCGTTCCGTCCAGTGCTACTTTGTTTTGGAGCTGGATATTTATACCAGAAGTACCAGGGTAGCATATTACACAAGAAGTCTCCACCTCTTGTTTTTCTATTCAAATAAATCCCTAGGTAGGTCATCATCATCATCATCATCACAAACCCATATTGTCTCACTGCTGAACGCGCCCCTCAATTTCGTGAGGAGGGTTAGGCCTTAATCCAATACGGGGTCCGGCCCAAATTAGTGAAGAACATACCTACCTTCGAAATAATTACCAGGTAGGTATGTGGGTTTCCTAGGTGGGTACATAGTAATAAATGATTCCTCTTCCAGGCTTCTACGGCATCCTATTCCCGGGTCGAGAAGAAGCCGCCTTCTCCAACTTCCGCCTCTGGGAGTCAGTTGGCTTCATCATCGCCTACGTCATCTCTCCATACCTCCGCATCAACGCCAAGACTTACATCATGTTAGCCATGATGGTAGGTGGCGTGATTGGATACTATGTAGTGGAAGTACTGGTACAATCTGATAATGAAGCCAAAAGGAAACTGTCAACGATGACCCTGGAAACCACGAAGGTGGGATCGAAAGATCATGCTAAAGGCTGTGATAATATTGCGTTTCAAAATGTAGAATAGAACTTTTTGGGTAATTTACATTAAGTTTAAATTGTGATATTATACAAGTTAATAAATGTGTGTGTTTTATTTCCAAAGCAATTTATAATGAATTAATACAATTATAATTACCACAGCAAGATTAATTACTTAGTTACAAAAATTATTATGCTAAATAATTACTTATTTGCTTATTTACACATACATTTTATACATACAGGAATAGAGAATGGATTAAATTACGAATTAAAGATATAGCTGTAGTTATAAATAAACTCTTAATTATTATATTAAAGACATATTACAAAGAAACACTTAACAAATAAGTGTAACAGGTGGACTTGTTGCTCAAAGCTACTTCTTCCAAACAAACATAAAGTGAGCTAAAGTTTCCGCAAACTAAACTCCTGTCTTCTAAGTCTGCTGACTGCAAAGTTTTGAGTTTACACTATAACTGTTATGGACAGTGGCGCTTACCATCAAGTAAACGAGTTGCTCATCTCGTTAACTTAAATAAACTTATTTCAGAGACTTATCAGATTTCTGACTAACAACAATACCGGTTTAATAATGCTAAATTCGCGAATTTAATAAACAATTTTTTAATAAACCGGATTGTTAAATACCACAAGGGATTTAACAGTTTAACTTCCAATACACGTAGACTATAAATGACCACAATAATTGTGAATGTCCGAGTAAGTAACCGCATGTAGTTATGTATATTGTCATTCGCTACCCGGATTTATTGTTTCCATTGTCGAACGGCATAAGGCCACCGTAGTGTGTGTCAGTAAGATAGGTAGGAGCACTGCACTCAATTTGCAAGATACGATTCTAGAAAGTATTTCGCAAATAGAAATCTACAACAGTACATAAGCTCATCTAGATCTTATCTCGGGAAAATTTATAGTTTTGCGAGAAAATTTGAATTATGTATGTCGGTAATAAAGTTCAGTGAAAGCCATTGTTTATGAAGAAAATGCCTCTACTCGTATTTGCTACCCTTCATAAATAACACACACGCATACACACACACACTTTGCTAACAAAACTACTGTGGGGCAAATTACCTAGGCTATAATTTACATTAGATATGAAATTATATCTAATATCTGTGCTTCGTAGCCTGCACTATTCAATTTATGAAATCTACTGCTGAGTTTTTAATTTTATTATAACCCCAAACGTTCTTAATCCAAGTCGACCGCAACGTTGTCTGCGTGACAAAAATCAATTTATCGTGTCGATGTTGCTTGATCTTTGAGAGAGAAAATGAGAGTAAATAGCCTATACCATTATCCGCCTCATTCTTAGTATAGGCCCCTTTTCCCTTACCTTAGAGAATATCGTAACACTATAAATATTAGATGTTTTGAATTTTTCCTTTATGTCGCTGTGGGTGGCACATATATTTACAAATTGTTTGATATGTATGATTCACTGTCCATACATCAGTACTTATCTATGATGTATGTATAATTGTTGCGACTCCATGTTAGCATTCGAAGTTGCAACTTATAAAATGCACAAATAATTACCGTCCGGTTACCAAAGAATAAATCAATGCATACCTTACTAACTTCCACAACAAAAGATATAGTGTGTAGAACTACATACTTCCACTACTTATGTACTCTGAGCTTTCACGTCATTATTGTCGTATCGTCTGAAAACGGAAACGCACACCATCCTGCGCTTACCGCTTGCAGGTTCCACTTATTCACAAGTCGAGTATTTAGTTAGGCACCTATTATCTTACGGTTCGGTCACACTGGCTGGCACACATTCTAAATTAATTTAAAAAACAATAAAACAGTTTTAATGCTCTTGTGTGTTTCGGATTCTGGGAAAGTTTCTGGCTGGATAGAAAAATATAAAAGTTTTGAACAGAGTTTGTTAAAAGAAATACCACACGTATTACAGTGAATAGTGAATAGTCTTTCAGTGCATAAAAAACAGAAATTCTGGAATTTGGAGGTAACATATTTGATTTAATTTTATTGTGTGAACTATTTTGAAAGTTATTTTTTTATTTGACTGAGTGACGAGCGAGCAAGTCATTCACCTGATGGCAAGCGCTACGCCTGCCCATAACAGTCACAGCACCACCCAAAACACTGTATTGCATAATCCTGCGCGACACTGCACTGCGCTCGTCACCCTGAAACATCGGCTCAAAAGTCTCATATGCCTAGTAATTTCGCTGGAAACAATGCCCTTCAAACCGGAACACAGTAATGTTTGCACACTGCTGCAGTCGCAGGTAAACTGATGGGTTGGGTATCCGGTAGTCACCTGCAAGTATTTCTGGGTCAGCCATAATCGAGTTCCTATCTAATATTCAATAACCAAGTACCTACCCACCTGCCTAGAGATTCTGTCTTGCAATTTTAAGGGCATCGATATTTAGTAGAACACGTAACAATATTGAATTAGAAAATTGTATTGCTGATAATGAAATAATGTTACTGTTATTTTTAATGTTACTGTTATTTTATGTCTTAAAATAAATATTAATAATAATGTTTGCTGTTTATTTGGCGCATTAGGTAGTGCTGGCTTCTGGCCCTAGAGATTATTCAATAATCGAAAATTTAAAGTATTAGGAAGGTAAATTTTGAAAGAAATCGTCATTGTACGTCTTGACAAATTTCCGCGGTGGAATACTGTTAACTTTCACTATGATGGTATATTTAAAGTAGATCGATACTTACCTATAGTAAGTAGAGACTGCTAAATGCGTTTAGACTACATATTATGTGAGAAAAAACCCTGAACGATCGATGTTAATAAAACTAGAGGTCAATGGCTTTGTTACTCCTATCAGTAACAATTATCGATTGGTTAGCGCTAGGCAGGTCTATATCATCATCAACAGCCTTATTCCACCCACTGGATGGTTTCGTGCCTGGTCAGTTTTATATTTTACCGTTGCATTACTTATTTATAACGAAACGAGCCAGGCATTAAAAAACATCTCTCAAATCTATACTAATATATAAAGCTGAAGAGTTTGATTGTTTGTTTGAACGCTAGGATCTCAGGAACTACTGCTCCGAATCGAACAGTTCTTTTTAAGTTGAATAGTCCATTTATCGAGGAAGGTTATAGGCTATATAACATCACGCTACGATTAATAAGAGCGGAGCATCAATGAAGAATGTGGCAAAAACGGGGGGAAAATGTTGCTTTTATGAGAGTTATTGCGGGAAAACTTGAATTATGCGGGGGAACCCGCTGGGCGCACCTAGTTAGTTATAAAGTTTCTACTCAAATTCTAATAGTTAATAAGTATCTACCCTTTATTTTTCCAGTTTCTTTTTTTGTTAAAAAGGCAAAATATCTATTCCTGGTAAGTCAGTTTTTTTCAGTTAAAACGTTTTTTTCAGGGATTTTTTCTTCACATACAGTCACGCCTTTTTCTGTTGGGGTAGGCAGATACAACATCTTTATTTTTTTTAATTTTGTTACAATAGTCAACATGTCGAGTCCGGCCAATAGATCTTTGACTCCTTGTCAAGTCTGCCCCAATCAACGTCAAGATTTAGTAAAATCATGGATGTTTTGCTGAAACCTTCTGGAAGGTCAGATGGCTGGAGCGGAAACCTGTGGCCTCTTTCCTCTATTTGGTAAATTCCATTGTCACATAGGTACTTTATCAAATAATGTTATCTGATGTGATTTTACGCATCACGATTTCATACATAGATCCTGTACCCAAACTAGTTCCCTGTCTGTGTTTAGTTTGCCCTTTCAAGGGCAATCGGGAACTACGAAAATTATGATCTTACAAATACGCAAATTTCATCCTTTCGGGCGATCCGTTTTGATATTACATTTTCTTTTATTTCACTGAGCGATGAGACGAGCAATTCTTCTACCTGATGGTAAGCGCTACGCCTGCCCATAACAGCTGCAGTGCCACCCAAAATTTTGCGTTGGAAAATCCTGCGCGGCACTGCACTCGTCACCCTTAGACATCGGTTCTAAAGTCTCATATGCCCAGTAATTTCGCTGGAAACAGTGTCCTTCAAACCGGAACACAGTAATGTTTGTTCACTACTGCTTTGCGGATGAATATCTGGCAAAGGAGACTGTTACGATATTTAGGTAGAGTGTCACTTACAGGTCTTGACAACTATAACAACATCAACATTTAGAATGTAAGTAAATGATTTCCAACACGGAGGCCTTGACCAATCCAGCTTTTGAGGTCAAGTATTCATTTGTCGTGATCGAATTATGTTTCTAAGCTTCTGATCACAAGCGCTGATAGCCATATTACAAATGTGGGTATAAACGATGAGGCAAGTTGTGAAAAATAATCATTTGGCTGGTATTCCTTTTATTTTAGAATTCCTTTTTTTATTTGTTCTAGCAGCGCCCTGCTGTTTCGCCCGCGATATTTAATATCCCACAGGAACAGTTACTTTTACGGGATAAAAAGTATCCTTTGTTCTATTCCAGGACTTAAAGCATCTGCATACTAAGTTAAATCGAAATACGTGCAGCCGTTTTGGCGAGAAGAGAGGAGAAATACAACTAACACACAAGCTTTCACATCTATATACAAAAAAATAAAATAGAATTGTCCGTTTATAATATTAAAATAACCACTTTTTACTACATGAATATGAATGTATATACAGTACATATACCAAAACCACATTTTTTACAATTTTTGTCTGTCTGTCTGTCTCTTTGTTCCGTCTAATCTCTGGAACGGCTGGACCGATTTTGACGGGACTTTCACTGGCAGATAGCTGATGTAATAAGCAGTAACTTAGGCTACTTCTATTTTAGAAAAATTCTAAAATTATTAATCCACGCGGACGAAGTCGAGGCACAGCTACTTTATAGTATTAATGAGATGCGAAAATTTGTGTCTGTGAGTTTGTGTGCTTGTGTGTTCGTGTTTGTCCCCTCTATATGCCAAAACGGCACAACGGATTTTGATAAAATGAAGTAAAAAGATACTTTAGGTCCTGGAATACAACATAGGATACTTACTATCCCGTAAAATGAACGGTTCCTGTGGGATACTAAATAACGCGGGTGAAACCGCGGGACGCCTAGTAAGATTACAATGTTTATTTATTATAACAGCGCAATGCCAGAGTCGCCAGTAATCTTTGGAACCCACACGAAATGGCGAATATATCGGAACATCTTCGTCCTCGGCTTCGCCTTCATGATCCACTTCACGGCGTTCCACGGCACTGCCAATCTCCAGAGCTCAGTCAACAGCGACGCTGGAGCCGGTACCTTCACTCTGGCAGCGATATACTTCTCGCTGATCCTGTCGAATATACTGCTGCCGGCTGTGGTCATCAAGTACGTGCAACTTTCTAAGTAAACCCCGTTCAATGAAAGAAGTCCCGGAGATAAAATTTCATAGGCGTTGAACATCAGTTCTTTTGGATGAACTTTGTAGTTGGCAGTATTGTTTGCAAACTACTTCTTGGCGGACGAATATCTGGCAAAGGTCTACTTCCCCAGGCGTTCTCTTGCAGAAGAGGCTTACCGCTACAAGTTCTCTTCAAGTTTTAAACAGTTTTTTTTATTCCTTACTAAGTACTCGGTTTCAGATGGCTCGGCTGCAAATGGGCAATAGCAGTATCATTCATCGCGTACATGCCCTTCATTGCGGCTCAGTTCTACCCTCGCTTGTACACCCTAGTGCCGGCCGGCATGATGGTCGGCTTCGGCGGGGGGCCGCTCTGGTGCGCTAAATGCACTTATTTATCTGTGGTAAGTGACGACGTAGGTTTATATTACGGCCGATAATGCGGAAAAAGTTGAAAGTCAGTGCTGGGTTGACTTAACTTTAACTTTTCAACTTTTAAAGTATTTTTTGTATTATGTATATTATAGTAAGAAGATTAAAAACGAAAAAAACCTTCGAGTTAGTGTAGTGATGTGACAGTGCAGTGTAGTTTAGTTAAATCTACTAGTAAATAACACATTAGCAAAGTGTCTTCGCCTTAATAGAGACAGTAAGAAATGTGATGGACACTATCTTAGCAATAACTCTACTTAGCAATTTATGTTAAACTCAAATTACTCATTAGTATTTCAGACTAGATCGTAATTTTAATGATGTAACGAAAAGAAGCTGCATTACAAAAAAAAAAATATTATGCTGTACTTAACTAGGTTACGAAACATCCATATAAAATTAAATATAATTGTCTACCTACCGCGCGAACGAAGTCGCGAGTTACAGCTAGTTTGTAATAATACCTACAACTAAATTGACCATTTACATGCTTGCACCTATATATAGGTATGTAAATACATTACCAACATAAATGTACCTCTAAAATTACCTGTTATGTAGGTGCTGATAGTTCAAACGCAGTGGTGATGAAGTTAATGCCATTAGAATATCAAATGACGTCCTGTACGTACCTACGCATTATACAATTGTAGATGTAGGCGACCATAATAAGCTAATCAACAGATTTATATTCAGAAATATTGCCGAATAAAATTATCATTATTTTTTATCCTACATTGTCCAATTGTTTGAGGATGCTCTGAAACCCATTCCTTGCATAATATCTTATTATTTAATAGCTGAATAGACCTATTTGAGTACAGACAGTGATGTGGTGGATGTCTTTGTTCCGGAGGCATGTTAGGCCAGACAATACTTTACCAGCCATATATGCAGTTCCTGGTTGAAAGGATGGGCGGTAGTCCTAATTTCCATATCAAACAGTTTTAGGGAAAACATAATTTAACAGAAATGCAGTCAACCGTGTCTATCACTATTATATACATATGAGAAGTGTTTTTTTTATTTGACTTGGTGGCGAGCTGAGCAAGTCGTTCACCTGATGGTAAGCGCTACGTCTGCCCATAACAGTTACAGTTCTACCCAGAACTTTGCATTGCATAATCCTGCGCGGCACTGCGCTGCTCTCGTCACCTTAGACATCGGTTCTAAAGTCTCATATGCCCAGTAATTTCGCTGGAAACAGTGCCCTTCAAACCGGAACACAGTAATGTTTGCACACTATTGGTTGGCGGATAAATATCTGGAAAAGGTGTGGTACTTCCCCAGGCGGTCTCTTGCAGAAGAGGCCTCCCATTACAAAAGTAAAATTCCTGCCAGAGAATACTGGTAGGTTATAGTCGTTTCGTTGCCAACACGACTAAGTGCAACGACACAACTTACAACAACATCACACAACTTAGTGTAGGGAGGGTTCAGGGATTTCAAACCCTATGTTAATTCAAACTTAGTCTCAGAGTCAAGAGAACCTTCTCATGTCTGGTGAATGTCATGTTGACAGGTAGCTGAGCCGTATGCGAAGCTGTCAGGAGTGCCAGCTGAAGTGGTGGTGGTCAGATTCTTCGGGCTGTTCTTCATGTTCTACCAGATGGCACAGATCTGGGGCAACCTGGTGTCTTCAGCTAGTGAGTTATTTAACTTATTTATGTTACTTACTTATTGGACAAACTTAAGCCTGAGGTAACATAGATAACAGTATCTAGCAGATTTAATATTATTCTCTACCAGGTAGAGAAACTAGAGTACGCCATCACAGTTTAGCTGGCATATTGTCATGAGCCAAAACAGCTTAATCCATCGCACAATGATTGAAACATCTGCTCGAGAGAAGAAATCTGAAGATCCAATCACATATTAATTTTTTAGGATTTTTAGAAGAGCCAGTGCTTTGCTTAAGATAAAAAAATTACAAATTTGAATGAGTGACGAGACGAGCAAGTCGTTCACCTGATGGTAAGCGCTATGCCTGCCCATAACAGTTACAGTGCCACCCAGAATTTTGCGTTGCAAAATGCTGCGCGGCACTACACTGCGCTCGTCACCCTGAGGTTTCGGCTCTAAACTATCATATGTCAAGTAATTTTGCTGGATACAGTGCCCTTCAAATCGGAATACAGGAATGTTTGCGCGCTACCGCTGACAAAAGTGTGATACTTCCCCAGACGGTCTCTTGCAGAAGAGACCTCCCACTAAATTAACCGGTCACAATAGTATTTGCTTCCTGCTTCCAAATATATCTAGCACCATAAACCCATCGATCTTGGAAATCTAAACATAAAGCCAGGTAACAAAAACAAAAGCAAGTCACTTCCTGAGTGATACTATATATAGGTATTCTATGGCAAAACCACAGAATAAATAAGTACTGTTAAATTCGTTGTTTCGGCCACGAAGTGACAGGAACTAAACGAGGTTAACCTTGAGGATTTGGCTTCTAGCGAACAGTTGAACGAATTCAATCATACAGTTACTTTTAAAGAATATTTGATTAGCCTCGCCACTTATTAAATAACTTTACAGTTTGTCTAAATTTAGAATGATCAGGTTTGCGTTTTTACTCTAAGTAGTCATAGTGATAAGAGTCAAGTATACATAAAGTTACAGTTCAGTCAGTGAATATTCTCGATCAAAGACAGTCAGCGACAAAAGTCTGTAGTTTACTAAAGTAACTTCTAATATAGCTTCACGCATACAAAATATAATGCATGAGATTGTAAATTTAATGTTTGGACATACTCATAGAGTTTTAGCATTGACTGTACCAAGCGTTTTTGTAATGCATGATCCGTTAATTGTTAGGGAACCTATGAACCTTTATTCAGATGTGCAAACATGACTCCAATTCCGATCGCATTGTCAGTTCTCACAAAATTATGACACTGAGAAGTGCTGGGAAATTAACGATATTTGTTCCATGGGTTCCAGTACTAAATTCATCACTTGGAGACAAAGTGTCATCGCTGAACGAGACGATATCTGCGACTGTCTCTACACTCGTCAATAATGGAACCACTCCGCCAACTGTGGACTTTGGCGGCTCTTGTGGCGTCAACTTCTGTAGCGGCAGCGCTTCTCATGTAAGTGTCCAAAACTTTATACTTTATTGATATATATCTATTACTTAAATTCACATGAATTCAGTAAGTATTTCGATTTGGATAAATTTATCGATACCGATGGTCAACTCGCGCTTTTCAGGAGAACGCGAACCTCGAGCCGCCTTCTCCTCTGAAGATTCAGGTGATAGCCGGCATATACCTGGCATGTATGGCAATAGCTGTCTTGCTGGTGGCCTTCGGAGTCGACTCCCTGACTAGGTAGGTACCTTGTACATCTGTGACTGTCAACATCAGTCATCGTAAGGCAAGAATATGTCTGAATCCACACATAGTCACGCCGTTTTCTAGTTGGTGTAGGCAGACCTTTCCACAAGCTACGGTCCTGATACACCTCTTTCTCTTCTTTCACTTTCGTGTGTCGCTTCATACATACTCGCTGGTTATAGAATAAGAAAGTAAGGGGTCGTAACATCTAGACAATTCTGCAACTTATTTTGTTAGTTGGGAATTATTGTTATACATTTATTCCCACAAAGGGAAAATGTTTGTACTTTCATAGAGACAGAGAATCCTAATTAGGAGTCAGGATTTATGTTGCTTTGTTACGCTGGAGAACAGTTATAGTAATTCTAAGTTACCTTTGAATAACCCCTTTTCAGGTACGCGGTAGGTCGTACAGCTACCTGCCAAGGCAAGTCAGGGTTCCGTCTCCTGGCGGTCACGCTGCGCCAGTTGCGGCACCGCTACCAGCTGCTGCTACTACCCGTCATCGGCTACATCGGTGCTGAGCAGGCGTTCATGGCAGCTGACTTCACACAGGTCAATAATAATCTAAGCTGATCTTATAAATCTTCTTCTTAATCTAAAGCGAAATCTATCTAATAAATAGCTAAGCCCTGCGGTTTCACCAGCGTAATATCAGTTCTCCCGCCAGTTCGACGCATTTCTCAGGTAAAAACAGCCCATAACTGACTGTTCATCAGTCCGTAGGTCCGTCAAGCCATCGGTCCATCAGTCCAACAGTCCATCAGTACATCAGTCCGTCAACCCATAAGTCCCATAACATGTGGGTATCACATTTTAGGTGATTAAATTTACGGTCACCACAACATGTCCGTCAGTCATCTGTCATCTGTTATCTGTCATCTGTCATCTGTCATCTGTCATCTGTCATCTGTCACCTGTCATCTGTCATCTGTTATATGTCTTTTGTCATATGTCATCTGTCATGTCTTTTGTCATCTGTTATCTGTCATCTTTCATCTATCATTCTGTCATCTGTCATCTATCTTTTGTCATCTGTCACCTGTCATCTGTCATCTGTCATCTGTCGTCTGGCTTTTGTCATCTGTCATCTTTCATCTGTCATTCTGTCATCTGTCATCTATCTTTTGTCATCCGTCACCTTTCATCTGTCATCTGTCTTTTGTCATCTGTCATCTGACAGCTGTCATCTGCCTTGTGTCATCTGTCATCAGTCATCAGCCATCTGTCATCTGTCTTTTGTCATCTGTCATCTGTCTTTTATCATCTGTAATCTGTCTTTTGTCATATTTCATCTGTCTTTTGTCATCTGTCATCTGTCACCTGTCTTTTGTAATCTGTCATCTGTCATGTCTTTTATCATCTGTCATCTATCATCTTTCATCTGTCATTCAGTCATCTGTCATCTGTGATCTGTGATCTGTCATCTTTCATCGGTCATTCTGTCATCTATCATCTATCTTTTGTCATCTGTCACCTGTCATCTGTAATCTGTCATCTGTCATCTGTCTTCAGTCATCAGTCATCAGTCATCAGTCTTCAGTCATCAGTCATCAGTCATCAGTAATCAGTCATCTGTCATCTGCATCTGTCAACTGTCATCTGTCATCTGTCACCTATCATCTGTCATCTTTCTTTTGTCATCTGTCATCTGTCACCTGTCTTTTGTAATCTGTCACCTGTCTTTTGTCATTTGTCATCTGTCTTTTGTCATCTGTCATCTGTCATCTGTCATCTGCCATCTGTCATCTGCCATCTGTCACCTGTATTTTGTAATCTGTCATCTGTCTTTTGTCATCTGTCATCTGTCTTTTGTCATCTGTCATCTGTATTTTATCATCTGTCATCTGTCTTTTGTCATCTGTCATCTGTCTTTTATCATCTGTCATCTGTTTTTTGTCATCTCTTATCTGCCATGTGTCTTCTGTCACCTGCCATATGCCACCTGCCACCTGCCTCCTACCACCTACCTCCCTACTCTCTACCCCCTACCTATTTACCTTAATAACCTAATTTACCTCTCAATTTCCATTCGTCTCGCCCGGTCACATTTTTCTTAACGCATTCTCCAGCTTACTCCCCAAGTCAAGTGTCCGTAAAGAAATTTTACTTCAAAAAGATTTTGTAACGATCTAGATGCCAAAGCATCTGTTATGGAGCAGGCTTAGAGGTGACCATCAAATGAATGACTTGCTCGTATCGTACCTCGATTAAACAAGAATTAATTATAGCTTTGATACCATTTTTCTTCCAGGCGTTCGTGGGCTGCTCCTATGGTATTAGCAATATCGGCTTCGTAATGATCTGCTTCGGAGTTTTCAACGCGTTAGCGGCACCCGTGGCCGGCGCCGTGGTTAGGTTCACCGGGAGATACCCCGTCATGGTCACGGCTTTGGTAAGGACACATCTACATCGTCAACTAAAAAAAATAGAAAAAAAAAACCAAGGCAAGATAAGCCAAGATGGCGCGAAAAAACTAACCCGAGCAATGCAAGGTAACAAAAACTGGATCTAATTGTAAGCTTTCATAATGAGTTACTAAAGCCGTGTCTCCTGTGCGTGTTTTGGTCTACTCACTACACAAAAACTCTACACAAAGCCACATAACCTAATATAACAAAAGATATGCCTTCAAAAATAACCACGTTTTGTGGAGTAAGTAAACCAAAACGAAGCGTAACGTAAACGTAACGTGCCTAGGTGACACGGGTTTAGAGCACCCAGCAGTAAAGCGGTCGAGACCGACTGCTTCAAGCAGTGACTCCATAGCGAACCGCTGTCTTAAATGCGCAGACACGACTGCTTTAAGCAGTTGATGTCAACTGCTCGAGCGGTCAGTGTATGGCCATTCTTATCCCCTTATTCATAAAAAGTTATGTGACGTTTCATAAAATCGCGCAATACAAATTTGTACTGCGCAGTACTAAGTGACGTTCGATAAATTTTTATAAATAAGGGGGTTAGAGTTTAAGAGGACAATTTTATTCCCAACTCTTGTAGGTTGCATATCGAGTCGTGCCGTTTCCGTGCGTTGCTATAATAATTATGACTGCGATGATTTATTCGCTACGTTTACAAACAAAAACATAATGCACGCATCTCGGCATGTCCCTTATTTATAGCTGAGTTCAGAGAAGCAGAGTTAAGCCTACCCCCCACTGGCGTGTTATTAACGGTCGACAATATAGCAGACGTTTTTGCGATAATATCTGTTTAGTGCAATTTCTATTAAAACAAGCGCCATCTTTACACACCCACCTGCATTTTTAACGCTGTTTGGTGGCTAGAAATACTGGACGATTAAAAGGCATCAGAATCAGAATCAGAGTCCGAGTCCGAGTCCGTATCACAATAATTTTCATTGTTTTAATTGTGCATATACTAGCACATAAGTTCTAAGATGAAATACACACACACACACAATGTTGAGTTGTTGTTGAAACAACATCTGCGTAGAAAAGACGCAGGATGCGTTATCGCAATAACGCCTCGATAGAATATCGCATCTGTGTGTGTGCCTCAAAAATGTGATAACGATGAAGTCTATACTTCAAGTAACCATCGTTTCATTTCAGTTACTGAACCTATGCCTGATCACGACTTTGCTAGTGTGGAGACCGCATCCTGAGCAGTGGATAGTGCTGTACGTCCTGGCAGCGATATGGGGCACTGCTGATGCAGTGTGGCTTGTACAAGTTAATGGTAAGCCACGCTGTCACTTAACGAGATGACTTATTTACTAGTACTTTCAAGTCTCACTTCACAATGTGTACGTGATATTTTTTAATTATTTAGGTAAATAAATATTTAATTCTTCATATGACTAGCAGTTTATGTGTTAGTCCTCTCAAACTGCTCAACGGATTTTGATGAAATTTTGTCTACAGATACCTTGGTCTTGGAATGGAACATGGGATACTTTTTATCCCGTAAAAACTGACGGTTTGTGTGGGATAATAGTTCTCGCGGGTGAAACCGTGGGGCGCTGCTAGTTATATTCTCCTATATAATAATTGGATTTTTGATGATTTTTTGTCCATAATTACATAATCATTAGTTAAGTAGATCATATTTTGACTTATTTTTTGTTTTTCTCTATGTATAAAAGATTGAAGTTTTTGACTTGTAAAAGTGCAATATTTTTGCCTATTTGCAATAAATGATTTAAGTTTAATATATTTTTTTAATACTTGCAGCCCTGTCCGGTATTCTGTTCCCCGGAGACGAGGAAGCTGCCTTCTCCAACTTCAGGCTCTGGGAGGCCACCGGCAGCGTTCTGTCGTACGCGTCCGCGCCGTATATCTGCGTCAGGACTAGGTAACTTTTTTTTTTATTCGACGGAGTGACGAGACGAGCATGTCATTCACCTGATGGTAAGCGCTACGCCTGCCCATAACAGTTACAGTAACTTCATCATCCGTATCATCACTATCTCTCAATCCACTGTTGAACACGGGTCTCCCCTAACTTTCCAAAGGAGGATAGGATAAGGCCTGCCATGAGGGCTCGGTCCGGATTGGTGGATCACACACCTCCGAAATAATTCTTGGCTATGTCGGTTTCCTCACTGGGTACACGTGATAAAAAGTAACAGAAGAAGTCTATAGTACGCATACTTTTTTTTTTGTATGACTGAGTGACAAGACGAGCAATTCGTTCACCGGATGGTAAGCGCTACGTCTACTAATAACAGTCCCAGTGCCAGAACTTTGCGTTGCATTATCCTGCGCGGCATTACACTGCGCTCGTCACCCAGAGACATCGGCTCTAAAGACTCATATGCCGAGTAGTTTTACTGGAAACAGTGCCCTTCTAACCAAAACACAGCAATGTTTGCACTGTTTGCAATTGATCTACCCTCTTAATTTTTTTTTTTAATTTCAGGCTGTACATCCTTTTAGGGTTGTTAGTTATCGGCTTTTCTGGATATACCACTATAGAGCTGATGGAATACAAAGTGAAGAAAGCGTCGCCTCATCGTGAAAGGAACGTAGATTTGGCTGAGAACAAGGATGAGATGGAGACCCTGCAAACTGAAAACTTATAGGCGATTGACAACCCTATGATAAATAAAAACATGGGTATTGTAACCCACTTGGAACACTCTTCAGTCGGATGTGGAAACTTTTCTTATGGCGGAATGCTTGAACTTCAGTATTTTGTTTTAGTAGAACAAGTACATACCTCTACAAAATAACGTAAATAATAGAATAGAATAGAATAGAAAATACTTTATTTGTACACCAGTTCAGAAATACAAGAATAATCTACGATTGTCGCGAATACCATTATGATTCACAGTAGCTACCTACCTATTATCTTATTGAATAATGATATGCTATTATGTACCTTAACTATAGTAAGAATAAGTAATAAAACAACTGCATAGTTTCAATAAATCATCGTTTTATTTTCTCCACATAAATAATTGAAGTCGGAGCTTATTCGTTAACAGATAAACAGAGCTAAACCAAACTAAGTACAATGTTCGAAACTAAACAAAGTGACTAAAACGTTCAAAAACAACGACCTTATTAAAGAATAGGACCTGCTTTTGCAATGAGCTAGGTCTCCCACGGTGAGATAAGAAGGAGGTCCCATTTTGTCTCAGTCAGTATCTATCCGTCAGCAGTGTGACACGTATCCTGTAGTCATTAAACATGTTAAAAACATTGAAAAATATGCCTTAACCACGTGCTATCCCCAATTGAAAAAATATCACATGAAACAAAAAAGTACAGGCCGCAATAGTACATTCTTTAATGAGGTCGCTGTTGAAAATAACAATAGACTATGCCAAGTCTTTATAAATGTATTTTAGTATGGACAAGCCCACAATACAAACAACCTTTTAATTAAAACTTACGGATCCCGTTTAAAAAGATAAGTGATGTCATTATTAACCCCACTTACTTGGCGTGCTATCTTTATTATTTCTAATTACAAATATGTACATATTTCAAACTAATAATTCGTAAGTTATAACTCAGAAGTCACTGGTCCATATATAAATACAAAATACGCCCGTACGCGTACAGTTAGCTACAAATAAATGTTGTGATATTATTATAAAATTTATGTTTCTATTAATTTATCACTTATCAACAATTTTTACGTTTACTACACAATTATTAATATTGTATTATTAACGTCTGATTTAAAGCGTAAAACCGTAATACTTTTCTGAAAAATATTTTATTATTGTCTAATATTTAGGAGGAAGACCGTTTAAGGCACAATAATTACAGAATAGTTTTCATATTCACCGAAATAGCACCTAGTATTCTTTTTGTATGATATGATTTATTCTTACTAATAACTTTTACTTATGGTCACTGGAAAAACGTCATCACCTTTATTATGAATGTGGTAAGTAAATCACATTTCTAGCTAGTATTTAAATATTATGCCGAGATAGTATTGTCCGCTACATTAAATTATATAAACTTAAAAATGTGGCTTACAATGTTATGTTACCTAGCCAGCTTGGTTTTTAACTTTCCAATGACCATCAATTAACTACTATGCCTTTACATATTGTTTACTCTATTTTGGCAATTAAGGAGATTACCACAGGTAAAAACCACATTATATTCGTAATTATAAAAACTAATGCAAATGCACAGCGACTTCGTTTTAGAAATGTGTGCAGACAGCAGTTGTAAATTCAACACTTATTTATATATAAAATCAGAGATGCATCGTGCTCACATGCCCACACACTTTCATAGAGTCGTCGAAGCACATAAAAGTTTTAAAATAATATTTACAATATAAAGTTTTCGTTTACATTTTACAGAAAGAAGGTTTGATATCAGAAATAATTACAATTGGATTTAGGCATCTTTAACACGTTGACAACTGAAAACACACACGTTTGTGTTTTTTATAATGTTACGGCAAGCGAAAACACGACTGGCGTGCGAGCCCGCACTGCTGTATTGACAGTTTTATCACATCAGTTGTGTGCGCCCGCACAGTTGACACAGTTTAATTACAACGCAATGCCTGTGCTAGTAAACATACATTGCGAGAAGACTCGCAAAAGTACCAAAAACGAAAACTGGTTCAGCTGTCATCGTGTTAACTATATTGTCTTATGTACATAACGAAAAAAATACTCAAAAACGTCTCAAAGATTTGATATTATAATAGTAATAAGATAAATTTTAACTTCAATGTGAGACAAGCCATAGTCTGTTACAATGTAAGAGTACGTAATAATAATTAAGTATGTAAAAACTTAAGACACTTAACCTCAGACTTGACATTAAACCCTATTTGCAAAGATATTTTTTTAAATATTTTTTCTTAAAAATCTCAAGTCTTAAGTTAAGTTGCTATGAAAGTTGCTAATATGCTGCAAATGTTACAAAACTACACAATTTACCTATTACGGTAGGTCGGTACAGTTATCATGAGCTTTCTTCAGGTGTGGTATACATAAATGCTACAATCGTTAAACTATATAATGATCTATACAACCTTTAAGCATTTATACCGTATATACAAAATAGTTTGTGACCCTGTATTAACTATGTATAGATAAAGTAGCCTCAAATTATGTTATTTTTATACAAACGGCTCTTATGTACAAAATATTTTCTACTTTTGTATATCGTGGTCTCAGGGTCAATTAGCACCAAACATCTTGATATGGTTATAAGTTTTAAATAGAGGAACAGGTTTATGCATTTTATTATTGAAATTGTTGAGAAAATATCAAAACTTTGCGCATTATATTACAAGAAACAGCAGTTTATAACTTAAGGGATCTACGAAAATATTGGAATAATGCAATTTTTAAGAAAAATCAATATTTACAATACAATAGCTTCCTCTAATTTATCATCAATTATTGTAAAACAGGATTCAACACATTTAACACAATCAAATATAACATTTGGACGGCAAAATTAATGTAGTTAAAATATTTACATTACAAAATCTTAAACGTTAATAATAAAACTAAATACTAGAGCGTAACTTACAAATAACTAAATGCAAAATTAATATGAACAGGAAGACTTAATGAATGCGGAAACGATGACTAAAGTAATTTATTATAACACTAGTTATTATTATGATTAGCAATTATAATGCGTGAATTCTAACGGGACGGTGAAAATAGGCCTTAATTATAAAGTCATTCAGTTTCACCAACAACACGTAATAACGTCCTTCTTTACAGAGTTTCAATGTAATTATGAAAAAAAAAAAAACATGCGCAAACAAGTTTTAAATAAATAAAACAGTTTATGAATTCAAAATTTTTGGTGAAACTGTAAAATGTTTTGGCAAATATTTTACGCTAGTGCGGACCAGGTATTATCAAATTATGGTTTTTAAACGAAACCATTGCCCGATGGTTTGTTATTATTCCTAATTATATAAGTGCAGGGTATTTAGGGTTAAGACTAAGTATAATTAGGGTTGTGAAACTGGCCGATGGTGTAGCATTTTGCTCTACTGTTTTGATTCCATCATATTTTTGTAGGATGTCTTACGATATTCGAAAACGAGTGTTATTAAAAATAATAGTTGTAGTTTTTAATGGAATCGAAACTTTTTTCTTAAAACGTAAGTAGACGGTAAAGAAAATTTCACGTTTATTAGTTACCTGCCCACTAGAGTTTATTATAAGCAACCGCTTATGTCATAAAAAATATGTGTTTACGAAAAACTTAATGTGAAATTACTATCTCGACACAACAGATTTGTTATGCCACAAATGGCTGCAGCAACAGGCAGGCACAAAACGCGACACTGGATTAAAAATGATATTTAAAAAGTAAAAGTTTTAAAATTAGAACGTAGAATCTAACTGGGACTGGTGGTGTTGCTCCTAGGCTCGGGTTTGATCGCACCGTTCATTTTGGGGCTGTTGTTTGGCGCTATTGTCGACACTGAAGAGATGACAGGTCCAAGTGCTGACGTTTGACAGTTGGAGCACGGCTCGAGTTTTCGCGCCAAAACAGCACGGAGTTTCAATGCGGGCCCGAGTTTCATTTGCAGCATGCCTGTCAAGTGATCTTCTGTCAACAACGGCAGGCCCGAACCATCGATTCTTTGCTCACGGAAATTCTGAAAAGAAGAGAAAAGGAGGTTACATAAAAGTTAGATAATTACGGCCGTACTAGTTTGGTCAAACTTGGCGACTGTGGAAAGATATCCCTATATTTCAGTAAAATGTTATCACTGCAGTGTAGAATAAAAATACTAAAAAACAGATCCTCGAATTCAAGTTATACAAGAACAATCAATCAAATCGACAATTAACATAAACAGTTTTAAATGTGCCTGTGACATCATTCTAAGCATAGTAGATTTATGATTGGTGCCTACTAAGCATTAGTAGGCACCAATCATAAATCTCGCTTCAAATAAAAAAAAAGTCTTCTAGAATCTATTGTTTTGATATAGATATGGATAGACATAAAACCACAGACAACTTTAGCACCAGAAACTTGAACTGACTTTTGACGTTCTGCATTTTGTACTTTTTATAGTGTGGGAAGCACTACAGGTTAAAGAGTGGTAATTAGTAAAAAACCTGAGTGTTGCGGTGGTAGCGCACCTGTCGCATGCTCCGCGGCTATAACGCGACCGACGCGTCTACATACTTGCGCGAGCTTGATCACTTTCAGTAGTGAAAGGTGCAGCAGGAAATTGAAATTGTCGTATAGCTGCTCCCAAGTCCTATTTTTTAATATTGTAAGTAATAATAATAACTAATAATTCTATTATCCAGTTCTTTGATAGTTACAGCTCTTATTTTCTATCTAAAATCAGTCTAGTATTTATCCTACCAAAGATGC
The DNA here is from genome assembly GCA_912999815.1 of Campaea margaritaria. Lineage (NCBI taxonomy): Eukaryota > Metazoa > Arthropoda > Insecta > Lepidoptera > Geometridae > Campaea > Campaea margaritaria. The sequence continues at coordinate 9,011,267 of OU538800.1, forward strand.
TATGCTGTGAAGATGCTATTTAGGTGTTTATTGTGTTGGAACGGATTTAAATCCAAATTGTTTCACTTATCAAGTGTGGCTACAAGTGCACGATAGAATTAAATATATGATACGATATGTGATGTGTTCACAATCAGTCCTTGACAGTGACATAGCAGCATTGGCGGCGCTCGAGTGGAGTGCAAAGCATCAAGATGCGTCGCGTCGGATGAGACAGGTCGCGCTTCGTCCAGCGACCTGTCATCTCCGCGGGAACGTTGACAAAAACCGCGGCGGGTACGTGACGTCCTGTGCCCGCGCCCCGCACCGCGCCTCCGCCACCCCGCGCAGGCCCGCGCCTCTCCGAGCCTGACCACTTTTTACCGCGCGACATTTGCCCGGAGTTCGATCCGTGTCATCCGACGTATTCCTTTTTTAAATTGCGCCGCTCGGCGTTCGATTATTTTATTTTTTAATTTTATAAGGCTTCGAGCGGACAGCCATCGAGCGGTAAAAAGCGACGGCGTACAAAAAAGCCTATGAATAATTAAAGCGAGATAGCTACTGGCTAGATCATGGGAACGGAATTATTTAGCGGCGACAGGTCGGCGGCGGCGGAGCGGAGTGAAGGACAGGTCAATTTGCGGGAGTCAGTTTGCTCCTCGAGATCGCCATTAGCGCTATCCAGGGCTCGCCGGCAAATTTACTTTTATGCAAATGAAACCGTTCGACTCGAGAGCGAGATTAGAAACGCTCTAAAATATATTGGAATTAAATAAAGTGGAACGAATGGTCGGAGTGACCCGGCTAACCTTCGCGCGTGGTTTGGGGGCATATTTATCTCTAATGGGGGTTAGACATGGAATCGGTCCGGGACTAGCGCCGAGCCCCGGGGTCAGGAGTGACCTGCGCTTCGGATAAATGAAGCGGAATGATATTCGAGAAAATTGTTTAATTGGGGGTCGAATTACGGGTTCCGAGAAGCATCTCGGCGTCTCGGACCTGTTTTGTTATATGACCTTTTTGGGCGCCACATTGTTTAAGAAAAAGTATGCCCTTGGCCCGCGACATGGAAGAAGGTTAAAAAGATAATATTATTATCGATGAGCATTATAGGGTCAAAAGAGGCATAAAGAAACTATTTTAATATGTTCTCGGGTCTCAGAAGGGAATAAGCAATTATGCAAAGTACGCTACAGTGTGGACCAATCACCTTTGTAGCAACACTACCGAACAAAAAGGGCTGTTTATTTTGAGAATTGGAACAGCCGACGCGACGGCAGCAGACAGCTGGCAGCGCATCAACGCCAGCGTCGAGACAAATTGGCCATTATCACGAATAAAATTATCATTACTCCTCGTATTCCTGCAGTGGAGCACATTGTTGGGCGCTCTATCTCGGGCGCTTTAAAGAGGACCCGGAGCGATGCGCCGGCCGGATAATATTTACGTAGGCCGTATAGTTAACAGGTTACAGATACTGCGTATCGCCCGTGGCCATGAACCAGCCTTTAAATTGCGGCGGAGGAGACGGCAGCCGACGAACAGGTTGCCAGGGAGCAAAAAAGGTTAAAGTATGTTCATCCTCGGTCCCGGGGTGGGGGGTGGAGGGGCTAATGACAGGGGCGGCGGCGCCCGCGGCGGCTACCGCTCGCAAATTGATGCCTGCGCCCTCGCTGGAACCTTTGCTCCCGGCTAGTGATGCACCGGCTCGATAAATAGTGACAAGGTGCACGCTGGCCCTGGAATTATGAGCCTTAGATTATCTCAGCGCTGTACTAAAAGTGTTCCGGATTGAGGCCTTTATATCATTAGGTACAAAAATTAACCTAACAGCCGTGTTCAATAAGAATTAGAATTGGTTGTATACGATGCTCTGATAGTTATCAAACGTGTTACCAAACTAGGAAGCCTAATTAAATTACAAAACAAAACAATTGAACTGTCATAATACTCATAACTTAATGCATTGGAACAATGCGTGCGCGCAACATGCAATTCAGTTGTAATAACAGAGTATCGACGTCGATGGCATGTCCGCGATAACATCACTAGTAAGGCGCGCATTACACTATAAAGATTGCTATTAAGTTTAAAGCACGGAACGGACGGCATTATATTTTTAGAGCTGACGGTGCGCGGCTCGCCGTAATTATAATCTGAGACCATCGCCATTTCTCAATACTTTTTTTTTCAAGTAAGAGGTAAGGCAAGGGTCATGGGACGGACACCGCCAGCAGCATTTACTTTTTAATCTTTTTTTTGTCCATTGTCGTTTTTGTCGACCGTTACTTTCTAACTTTTACTTTGTAATGGAATCATTAAAATTTTAAAGCACTTATGTTATTATTTTTTATACGCGTTCGATTCGGGCGAATAAGTATTTAATTACGTGAAGGCATGGCTCGAGTTTTTGTTCCGCATTTTTCGATTTAGATCTAACTGTATAACGATAACGCTTTGTGCTAATTAACGTACACACTGGATGTTACGGCGGTAAAACTTAATGAGTCTATAAACAGCGGTTTACACCCACTTTTCTATTTTTCTAGCTGGTAACAGTTAAGTTTATTGTTCTTTATAATGAGTTCAAGTGATTGTTTACCATCTCGGCCGCCTGTCCAAATATTTCGTCGTCCCGCCGACCACAAATTGCCTCATCTCGTAGAAAGCTTATCATCGCGGGCATCAGTGCGCGGGCGCAAAAAGCTTCTACACAATAATTGGAAAATAGCCTAACATTGATTTGTGGGAGTGGCCTCACCTTACCGGAACGAGACAGAGCCACACCGTGCCAGAACAACGGAAAGAGAAGGAGAGAGTGGGTGGGCGGGAACAGCCGACGGTCGACGATCGCGTCCGAATGTGGAATAGAAACCGCCCAGCCAAGTTTGCGCGTTCAAAACCATCCGATTTGACCTCTACCTTCACTTTAATGCGAGGTTCTTGTAGTTTAATCAGCGGTTCAGCTTACATTGGCTTGATTACAACAATGCCAAGTATGTTGAGTGTTGTATTATATAGGCAGTAATGTAATGTATGCTCCTTCTAACAGATTGTGTTCGAAGCATGCCCGGATCGTTATATGCCTATAAAATGCATTAATTGCGAAACTCTTTACTTGAGCTGTCCACTTTGTAGATTTGTGCGTAGGTTTGTCTGTTTTATAGTTACGCATAAATATATTTTCTTGTTATGTTTGACGTTTATTCTTATTTCTATTGTGCAAGAGGCTACATTGGTGTAATATTCTGAAAGGTTGGTTGAATAATGCTAGGGACTTATTAGTGGGTAGGGTAATATTGATTTAATTTATTCGGAGTTAGGAACAGGAAGTATGTTTTGCAAATACAAAGGGTAACACATCACAAATTTCCGACAAAAACGTGTTATCCTTTTAACGGTATATTGAGGGAGATGTAGGATAAGAAGTCATTAATAAAGTTCAGAGCTATTTAAGTAAGCATCTAGGTATCTACTGATTGGTAACATGAATAGATACGGTTGTCTGGAAGAGAGCGCTCTGAGTGATAAGGCCGGCGCCCATTGAGACAGTTTTTTTTATCATCATCATCATCAACCCATAACGTCGGACTGCTGAGCACGGGTCCCCCCTCACTTTCATGAGGAGGGCTAGGTCATAATCAACCACGGGCGCCCGGTCCCGATTTGCGGATAACATACCTACATCCGAAAAATTAATATTAATTATGTTTTACAGAAACACATTGGTACGTGCCTGCACTGGGCTTTGAACTCACGACCTTCTGATTGGAAGGCGGACGTTCTCGCGCTAGGCTTTAAAGTTTTCCTTATTCTGGGGTGTTTCAATAAAGAGCTTATACATGCATTTTTCTATCTACTCTATGCTTTATAATTAAGGTGGTACGTTTCGCTTTAAAGCGCCACACGAACACATACATAAATTCCGACCCTTAACTATGATTCCCTGTATCTAGGAAATCAGGAACAACGAGGACCATGGTCCTATAAACACCCAGACTCAGAGCAAATACTTGTGGTTCAAAAAAAACTTTGCCCTGTGCGGGAATCGAACCCTCGACCTCACGATTTGCAGGCGGCACATCACCCACTATGCCGCGGAAGCCGTCTACTACGAGACTATTGAGACTATTGTGTAGTACATGGAACTATCTTATGTAAGTTATTATTAACTCTTACAACCGTCTGCAAAATACACGCATAATTTATTAACAATCAGCAGTACATTAAACAGGAGGTTAGGTTGGGGTAAGTTTAATAACAAAAGGTAATTGCTGACCACGAGTCATGGGGTAGTGATGGGACAGATCAATTAACTAACTTACCTACCTACCTAATTAAATTTGTTTTTATTTGACCGAACCGACCGGTAAGCTTTACGCCAGTAACAATTACAGTGCCACCCAGAACTTTGCATTGCATAATCCTGCGCGGCACTGCACTGCGCTCGTCACCCTGAGACATCGGCTCTAAAGTCTCATATGCCCAGAAATTTCGCTTTGAACAGTGCCCTTCAAACCGGAACACAGTAATATTTGCACACCACTGCTTGGTGGATGAATATCTGGCAAAGATATGGTACTTCCCCAGGCGGTTTCTTGCAGAAGAGGCCTCTCACTACTACGTAGTAGAAGGAGTTCGTACATTTTTCTAGGAATTTATATCCGGGCTGCAAAATCTTACTATCATAACTAATTTTATAAATGCTAATGTGAGTTTGTTTGTTTGTTACGCTTTCATGCCTGAACCATGTAAATTTTTTACGAGATTTTTGAATGAGCTCACAATTAGAACGATGCGATTGTGTGTTTGAAGTAAAAATTCTTTACGCACGCTTGATTTGGGGAGTAAGCTGGTGAATGCGTTACGAAAAATGTGATCGGGCGAGGCGCACGGAAGTTGAGAGGGAGATATATGTTAGTGAAGACAGAAAGAGAGCTACATTTCGTATAATTTTTAAAATATATTTTATGAATTTTGTTTGGAAATATTTAATAAGATAATATAGAAATATATAGTTTTAAATATATACTTTTGGAAATATTTCTTTTGAAGTAATTTTTAGTTGAAGTTTCATTTATAATATTTGTCACAGCACACATTTTTTTTTAACCTCACGTTGTTTTCATTCTAGAAATGCTAAGATTTAATGACAATAAACTGGAATTATCGCAAGGCGGAGGTGGTAAGTAAATAAATTTGACAGTCCCAGATAATTCCCGGGCTTTTCCCAACACTAGTGTTAAGTAAGGCAGGCGGGTTCTCCCAACTCCCGTTAAGTAAACGCTGGACGTGCTTACCTGTTAGTTAGCATTACTAAGTTACGACATTGTTAATTGGTTAGTGTGCGTTGGCTTTACTCCGCTCTCAAGATTTATCGATGCTAAGTTAAATAAACTTAATGCTGAAAAATATCAAGTATAATGGGCATAATAATACTTTATGTTATAAAATAATGCATATTAATAATTACTAGTTACGCTCCGCGGTTTCACCCTCAATTATTATCCCTCAAGAAGGATTTATTTTTACGGGATTAAAAATATTCTATAATATGTGAATCCAGGTAATAAACTATCTGTGTACCAAATTTCATCTGAATCCGTTCAGTAGTTTTTGCGTGAAAGAGTAACCAACATCCATCCATCCATCCATCAATCCATCCTCATAAACTTTCACATTTAAAATATTAGTAGGAGTAAGATAGGTAATGAATATGTATGTATGTAAATTCATATTAACTAATCGAAAATCATGACGTGTACAGATTAAATAAAACAAAATATTATAATAATATACAAAGGACACGGGACGAGTTTAAAAATCTCCAATGTATTTATCCTGACTGCTCAGAAAGAGGGTTATGTTTTTACTTTGGGTCGCTTGCACTACATCCAGATCAAAATAAATTTGTAGTTATTTAATAATTATTATGTAGTAATAACATTTATTTATAATAAACTCGTGCATATAATGGTTTATTTTAAAATTTAATTTTTAAAAATTAGCCCCCCTCAACCCCTTCTCATTTATTTATTTAATTGCAAGAAGCGATATTAATCATATTTCAATTAATTGTTAAGAGAAGTTACACGATTTTAAGTTCAACTCGGTGACTTCAGTTGCTCCATACAAAAGACATCAACGGGGTCCCGTCTGTAAATATAATATCGAGGACTCTGTTTTTGTATGAGATTTATTTATTCGTGTCTGTTATGTAACTATTATCTCATCTTTGGACTATAACCGAAACCTAAAACCTACACTGTATTTTACTGAATTATAAAGAAAAAGATGTGTGTGTTTGAGAGAGAGAGAGTGAGTGCGTGTTGTGTGTGTGTGTGTGTCGAAAAGGATGTGACACCTCCACGCACGGACCCTAAACCTGGAGTTCCAGAAACCAGTAGAGGGTGTCAGGGAGTTAGTGTACTGCTTTCCGCTGGGATCGTAGCGTGTGGAAAGATGTAGTCTCTGCCTATCTCAACGGGAGAAAGGCCTCACTGTATGTTAAATATCATTATAATACTTGTAATGTTGTGTGATACATTTTCATGGCTCATAAAAATCCTTTGCGAATCTTTATTCCGTTAGTTCCTTCTAGAGAAAGCGAGAGTATTTTTATGTGTGTTTTTTATTAACTTTTTTTCCTATTTTTTTATTTGGGATTTCATTGGAACTGACTTTACGCTGGCTTAGTGCGGATTAGTGAATTAAATTAACATGTTCTTGAACATGTTGGTTAGCGTTGTTTTCCTTCACCATTTTAACACGTACCGTTTTACATTTTTTGGCTCTTTTGGGAATCTTCACACAACGTATGTATTTACTGTTTACTGGCGTTGTGTCGTAACTAAGCTCAAGCTGTGCGCGTGCACACAATTGTTGTAATAAAATTGACAATACAGCAGTGCGGGTTTGCACACCAGGAGTGTTTACGCTTGGCGTAAAATTAAAAAAACACAGACGTGTGTGTTTTCAGCAGTTAACGTGTTAAGCGATGGTCAAATTACTATTAATGTTTTTTTCTAAGTCCGTGTGTCACCAAAGGCATGAGCTGAAAATCAGCGTTGTGGTTTGACCACAGCATTGTGCTGAGCTCAGGCTTTTTCTGGCAACACAATGTGCGCTGGCTATTTACGTATATGTGTGTCATTTTCTTGTATTGTCTTTCGACTGTTCGCTGTCGTGTGCAGTCGTGTCAGAATAAATGTTTTACTTTCTTTCTTTCTTTATTATATTAATCACTGGTGTCCGAGGTTCAGTCCGGTTCGGATCGTACAGCGGACAAACAACCGTTCGTCCACCACAACACTTGGCCTAGCAAACATTGTGTGTCATAGTAGACATAACCTTTCCACGAAATTGTCCCAATCGGCAACGTTCACGAGATAGCCCCCGCGGCCTTATTAAGGAAATATCATTATAGGAGGCAGTGATAGCAATCGGTCGTAATGTCCGTCTGTCCGTGCGCCCGCGCACTTTCTTAGGTCTCGGCACTGGTCGATATTCTGTGGCTAGGCGAGAGGGCGCGCGGCACGCGACCGCTACTCGTGCCGATGTAGGGAGGGGATATAGTACACTGATTTGTTGATATCGATTATCGATTTATTATTGATATCGATTATTAACACGCTTTTATTAGCTTGCTTTTTATTATCTATGTAACGGAATCTTTGAACGTGGTTTCATCCACTTCGAAACGTCGGATAAATCGAGACTCTACCTACACTTATCAAGGAGCAATGACGATACAATATTTAAAAATGAAATAAATTTTAGTTTAAAAAGTAATTAACACGCTTTAGTCGAACTATAAAGTAGAAAAATAATTAATGTTATGGTAAAAAAGCGTCGAGTTATTTTTACACTGTTAAGGTTTTGTACAGTGGTAAATTAGATATTCTGCTCATTAGTTCAGCTGAACATATTTGATTTATTTTATTTCAGTAAGCAGTGGTAACCTAGCGGGAGAACGCCCGCCTTCCAAGTAGCAGGTCATCCGTTCAAATCCCAGTGCATGCCTGCACTACAAATGTGTTTCTTGTAAAAATATATGTACGTAATTATCACTCGCTTTTCAGTCAAGGACAAACATGAGCACTATTTCGGAGTTACGTATGTTATCCACCAATCCGGACCGAGCCCCCGTGGTGGATTATGACATAGCCCTCTTCACTAAAAACTGAGGGGAGACCCGACAACACGACCTTCTACTTGGAACGCGGACGTTCTCCCACTAGGCTATCGCCGATTCAATCAACTAGGCACTGATATATTTTCGACAGAAAGTATCGACAAGGATTAGACGTGTCCCCTCACTAGCAGTTTACAAGTGGCACGAGCCGATATCATCTACCGTCGATGAACAAGTAGATTGTTTCACTGGAGTATCGCGTTTTACAGACACCGGCCGCGATTGTTGATACATCGCCGTAATCGAGCCATCGGCCACGTTTCGAAAGTAAATTGTTAGCGGCCAGTAGGTATTGTTTGAGTTGTAGGTAGATAGAATAGAATAGAATAGAAAACTCTTTATTGTACACCAGAGAAAAAAACAGCAAAAATGACAATAGGTCAACAAGGGTAGTACAATGGGCGGCCTTATCGCTGATAGCGGTTTCTACTTACCTTCAGCTTATATAATACTACTACAGTACTTAGGGAGTTTGAATTGGAAAACATCGTGAGGAAACCCACATACCCACCTGAGAATAATTTCAGATTAGGTATGGTATCCAAAAATCCGGGCCAGGCCCCCACGATGGATAATGGCTCTGCAGTGGGACGATATGGGTTGATGATGATGATGAGGTTAACAAACACTGCAATTATCCGTTTAAAAGTTTATTGATTTATGTTATAATTATGAGCAATCCGGTGCACTAGAGCTAAATATCTCCCTGAAATAACGGCAAATGTCATGAATACACTTTAATTATTACATTACTTACTCTGTCAAGCCAAAACAAAAAACAAAAACGAAAAAAAAAAGTATGAAATTCAAATTTCCCGCCATAAACGAAACGAATGAAAAGAGGAAAAAAAAGTAATACCACTTCACAGCTTACACAAAAGAAAATATCACTTTTTAAACTTCCCAGTATTCTTAAAAAGTAATCTGATGTTTATTAAAACTGCGTAGGTACAAATTGCCGTTCGATAACTTTTTATGAACAGAGGGGTTTGGGTCTAGTGCTATCCAATCCATTGTCCCAAATACACTAACTAAAGCTAAGTATACACACTGAACCGAACACTAATTTACGCAGCGAGCACAGAGTGTTTCACTTCAGCGTTTGTAAACAAGGCCGTGCGTGAAGGACCTCTTGTCGACAAGATGTAGTCGGAGAGAATCAGACATTCGCATTAGGGTTGGGAGATAAATTAGTGTACGTACAGCTTTAGCGGGTGAAGTAACTATGCTGTAGAAGTTTATATAGTAGGTTAGATAGAATAGAAAAGCTTTATTGATCGCCAGTTAAAAACATTCATAAAAATAAAAAAATAAACTACATCTAAAATACAATGGGCTGCATATCTCTTAAAGCGTACTTTACCAGTCAACCTTTGGATGGAGAGAAATAATGGTTCATCAGGTGTTAACAAAATACCTACATCCACCATTAAAAATATTAGTCAATAAATACAATATAATTATATAGTCCCTCGATGACCGGTTTGCTCGGTATTATTTTTTTTTTTATAAAAAAACGAATAAAATGTCATTTTCTAAAAATGATTCCTAGCTAGATCGATTTATCGCCCCCGAAACCCCCTATATACTAAATTTCATGAAAATCGTTGGAGCCGATTCCGAGATTCCAATTATAATTATATATATATACAAGAATTGCTCATTTAAAGATATAAGATTTACATGAACATTAATTTATACATTCCAAGATAATTGTTGTTAATAAGTTTGAATACTTTTTGTGTTAAACAAACGCTTAACTCAATGTCACATTGACGTTTGCTTAATCGAGTTTTATACTAAAAGGGTAAGGCAATATGGTAAGGTTACGTTAAAATTAAAACGGAGTTTAAATTAGGTTTATTCTAAATTTAATAAGTTAGCGTAAGTCGTTCAGTTATCAATAAATTTAATAAAGACCAGTTCCACAAATATAAGTTAATTACGGAACATCAAATTACTAAATTCAAAGAAAAAAATCTTTGGGAATCTTGGAAAGAACACGAAATGGCACTTTTTTTGGGTTTAGGTATATCGTTTGCCCGCACTCGTAAATGTTAACGAACACTAAACTTAATATTCCACCAATATTTACACATTACACCACATAAACACACGACGAAACACATGTTTGAAAAAATAAATAAAAATGCATAAACATTTTCGGTTTCCCGCCAAAACCCATCTAAAATACTGGTTTGAGGAGAAATACCACAGATATAAACAAAACAGATACCCCATCCATCGCACAGCTTTACGTAAAGCTATGGCCAGACCGATGGTGTTATTATTCAGACTTTCCAAAGCCAAAGGGTGAATAAAACCAGAGTAATCAATGAACACATTACAGTGGCCGATAAGGCTGGTTATTAGCCGACAAGGCCGCTTTCATCCCGAGCCGGTCGAAACTAGTTCGGCTACAGAAGCTGGGACCCTTATATGGAGCTTATGCGGATGTACTAGGGCTAGGAGGACCATGGTACTTTGTTATTACGGATTAAAACGGCGATACATCGTTTGTTGTTCTCTTTTGTAACACAAAACCTTAGAAAAATATAAGCAAATGGTTATTTTTAATTTAATTAGTACAGTAAGTTTATATGTTTTTGTTTTCGTAACACAAATATAAAACTACGATATTCCTGATTAGGCAACAATTTTCAAATAGACTGAGATAATATTTAGAAACATCACCAGACACATAAATTTCCGTAAGATCATCAAAAGACTGATTTAATCGATAAATATTATAACAATAAAAAATAACTTGACACTGTCTGAGTGCACAAAACGCACGAAGCCAAATCATACACAAAAAACTAAACAAAAACGGGAGTCTAATTCACGCATTCGCGGATAAAATTCAAATAGCGGACTTCTACACAAAAAAGGTTATTAGGTTTTTCTTGCAGTCTCTTTCCAAAGAGATCGCATGGCCACCTCACGCCTACAGGCCCATATCTCCCGCGACAAGGTATCTCATGCGTTCTAGCTGAATAATACTGAATATGTATGAACTGAACATTTGCATCCTCTTGTACAACCGGCATTAGTGCCTGTAATAGCATTGTTTATACGCCTTTTATTGTATCGTAGATTGTTTCAGCTTGTTCTGCGTATCTTCATAAGGATCTTGTTTGTAGAGAAATATACCGTAAGTAGGTACAGCATAATTATAATTTATATTTGAATGTCGAATCGATTTGAAAACTGGTAATACACCTACGTAGCTTGTTTCGACTAAATTTCTTTAATTATTTGTTAACTAATATTTCAATATATCATGGTATGGCAGCGTTTACTTAGATTAAGATATTATTATTTAAAAAATGTGACTTTAAATACGAAATTAAGTAACTGACCTATATACATTTAATTTTGGCGATAAGCACGCTACAAGGCAAGTAGTATTGAACAATTGAATTACCCAATCGAATCAACAGCCGTTTCTCAATTTGCTCACGTTGTGTTGTCAGTCTACATTATTTACGTAAAACAAAACAAAATAATAATTTCGTAATCTGATTAACACTTCAGTGTAGTAGCTATAATCTTGATGATCTAGCGCCTACAATTTATGCGCGTAACGAACACTGTTTAAATTTAGAACGCAGGGTTGGGATTACAAATCACCATCTACGGGTTAAAGAGTCGATAAATCTATCCGGTACACCCACTGTGCGCCGATCCCGATACTATCGCGACACTGGCTGCTTTGTGGCGGACAGCAAATGAACTGTAGCTGGCCGGAAAGATTTGTGAACCGCGATAATTATTCCATTTTCAAAAGTGCGCGGGTTTATTTCGTTGTCTGGTGTCTTGTATTTGTGGCCAGTACTAGGAGTGAAATGACGGGCTTAATGTTGAACGAGGTTTTAATAGCTATTATAGTAAATGAGAACAAAATGTTACGATTCATTACACGTTGAGTTCTTTGAAGGATATAAAAGAAATGATTCACTCTACTCGCATACCTCTTTATTTTATGAACATACGTTAATTGAAAGGAAGAACTAGAAATGTTTAAGCTTCCTTTCACAAGCGCTAAATACTATATTTAAACTATCCACATTCTAAGAAATGCCCCATTTAGATTAAAGGTTTATAGCTGCGAAGGAAGCTAGAGCGTCCATTTCCATTTCCACCTGAGCCCGCAATAAGAACAATTTCAAGCAATAAAGACGCGAGTCGCTTGTAAATAATGACAACCATTACACGTTGGGAGCACAACAATCATGTACATTTCCTTTTCAAGCGGCCGATCGACATCCGGTCAGTAAACGGATTCTAGCGATCCGGCGATCCAGCGATCCGATCTCTCTTTAATTATATTGTTATCCGACCGGGCGGGCGGTCGGCCGACGAGCGCGGGTCGTGAGGTTACACCAAATAGATTATCTGTAGATGAGGCTGGCTGCCGCTTTTTGAATAGCCCCCTTTCATATCTACCTCTATCGAATTCTTCAAAACGCCCGCGGGTGCACTATAGTCGCGGTATGGATGTTGTGCAGAAATTCTCTAATCGATTACTAATCGACTCGACAATTTAATCGACGATTAGGTACCTAACGCTTATGTGTTTAACTTTTCAGCGCATCGTGCGTCAATCAAGATGCGAATCGCTTGTTAATTTTTTATAACACTGTCTTTCCATTTATTACCTTACCTTTATTTATTTATTAAGCCCGCCCACGGCTTCTCATTTTTGGCGCTTGGACAGTTTTTTTAAATGTTTATACCCTATTCTATATTCGACCTATTCGGAGTTTACCCGTAGTTTACCCTTCTAGAGAAATTCAACATTTTACTTCTATGAAGGTTGAATTATTATTGGTTGTTATATCCAATTTTAGCAGTTTACTTGTCTCGCGTCACGATTACATACATAGATCCTGACTAATAGAATTCCCTGTATCTAAGTAATCAGGAGCTACAAGGACCATGGTCCCACAGACATTCAGACTCAGAGTAAATACCTGCGATTCACACAAATCTTTGAACCGTGCGGGAATCGAACCCGCAAATAGATATGTAAGTACCAGAGTGTTTGCTCTACTACATGACTTGTTTTCTTTATTTGTTCCCGTATCAGTGTCTACAAAGTCATATTTACAAAGTCCCCATACTGCTCCTATTTTGTAGTGCGGGTCATTATCATTACAACTCGGATCGCACAAGACTCTTTGATTGCTTTTTGTAATTTGGAGCATTCAATGTTTGAATTATTTTCGAGAATTCGTATTGTGGTGTTGGCACGCTCCGGCATGCCAGTTATCGATTCAGAGGTTTATCGAATCGACACGAAATTAGATCGATTTTCCTTATAGGTACGACTTGATATACAGCCTGTCTATCCGAGTTATATTTTTTCTTAAATTTTATGCAACACTTAAATGTTAGTAGCCAGCTACCATGTGAAATTGGACATTAGTTCGCATTGTTATGCAAATAAGTTGCCTATTCTTTGCACATGACATTTTAGTTATAAATTGCCGATAAATATCACCTATCATAAAAGTGGCATAAATAAATAATACATCCGTTTTAGTTTGTTTGTTGATCTTGTTAACGTTGCCAATAAACGTCAAGAATTAGATTTTGCATTTTAATGTGATGTTATGGCAATCTATTTGTAATATTGTACCTACACGGTTTTAGGTACCAGTACTTAAGCCTGGGGCATGTTCGTGTTATAAAAAAAAGATTTTAATTATAAACTGCGCAGTACCTACTGAACTCTTTTCTAAACAGTTTCGCTTTCCGTTTCCCGCCGCCGAATATCTTCTATGTTTATTGTTGTCACTGTCGCCTCAGTTTTACTTATATAGCTTTATTATGTTAACTTCTTTTAGTAAATTAATTTAATTTTTTTACTTTTATTGTAAGTTTCAAAACCAATCTCGTCTATTTAGAAATTACGCTATGTCTAAAGTCTTTCGCAATAAACACCGTCCGCTCCTGAAATAGATTATAATATAATATTAATTATTTTTATTATCATATCCTTTTTTAAAAAACGACTGCTACAGAGAACAATCTCACGCATCTTTTGAAAAAAAAAAAAGTTAATTTATAAGAATTTAAAATTTTTCATTTTCAGAGTTTCGTTCTATTGCAAAATGAGACAAAACAAATAATTTGATTGTACTTGACACTGGCTAAGAGCAATAAACGTGCAAAACCAAATAATAAAAAAAAATGAGTTTTTAATAATTTATATTTCTGTTTTTACCAACCTTAAAACAAAATGTTTACCAAGGAAGTAGGTACAGAATATCAAACGAGTACTTAATCGAAACCCTTCATAAAATCACGAATGTGGTAAAAACCACTCGATATTTCGTAACACCGTTACGTTCTCTAATCGTCGACGAAATAAAAACTTGGACATTAGCCGACCGCACATTCCAGCTGGTTTTGCATGTGTTTCTAAATTGCTGTGGTTTGCGCGTGCGCACCTGCTACCACTCATTACACTTAAAGCCGAGTTTCATTCATGCTCGGACTGAACTTTGAGCTTTAGAAGTCGGCCTAGTTATGATTGTGCTTTAGACATAACACACACACATTCAAACTTAAATACCCACTCGAAGCTAACCACGAACCTCACTCACCTCACTTTTTGTGACAATTAGGTGTTTTAAACGATAGATAGCTATTATATTATGACAGAATGAAGGTTTTATGTAAACCTATATAATGAATATTTGAAAATAGTAGGTACATTTCACTTAAAAATTTACATTTAGGTTATGATTTTACAACTTAATACTAACTTATTAGGTTTCCTGCTTGCGTAAAAGAGCTGTTTAAGTTTATATGTGTGGCATATATTTTTAAAATGCTGCATGGTGCTAAGAACACTGGCTGTCTATCCACCTCAAATAAAGTTACACAGCTAAAAAAAACTATTTAGTGACGTAATTCTTAATCGACTAAACATAATTATTATATTGTATTTATTTTGTCAATGAGCCAACTTTTTTCTACTGGTATTACACTAATATTAACAGCGGTTTACGGAACGGTGCGTCGAACACGCATTTGTGGTGGCTGCCATTAGGTAGTTTAGATTTTGTTGTTTTTTCGAAAGCATGGTGTTGATGTAATAAGCGGCGGCTGTTACATTTTGGATCTGTAATGAGTTTGTAAGTCTTCTGTCATCAAATAAACCATTGTATCGGTGAGATTGTGGCCAGTCACATTTGTTTGTATACTCTTTTGTGGATAGTCCAGAAAAGAAAACATTTTTCATAGTGGCCAGCAAGTGAAATGAATTTGTCAATTTTTTTTTGTTTTAGCTTCATACGATTAGTGCATTAGCCACTGGAATAGAAATGAATATCACAATGTGACAATTTTGCACCTATTTTTGACAGTGATCTAAACTCTCCATCACATTTTATCAACGATTGAAAATATTTACTACTGGTTGCTATGGAAAAGTCACATTCTAGAAAATCGAATAAATTAACCATTATTTCATTTTCCGTTAAGCTTAGCCAGTGTATGAATTCTAAATTCCACTACTGTTACTGTTTTGTTATTTTTTTAATCTCTGTGTATTGTTTCTACAGGACGATGTGGTCGCCTAGCGACAAAGTCCTTTAAATAAATAAAAAAATAAAAATAGAAATCCACTACAAGTATCTACTGAGGAAGGAAATGTTGCTGCAGATACTGTCCTGGTGCATTCTTACCAATCATATATACATACATATATTTACATATAAATATGCACACATAGATACATACAGTCACGCCTTTTCCCGTTGGGGTAGGCAAAGACTACATCATTCCACATGCTACGATCCTGACACACTTCTTTCGCTTCTTCCACTTTCATAGAATAGAATAGAATAGAAAAACTCTTTATTGTACACCAGAAACAAAATTAAACACAGTACAGAAAAATTACAACAGGTAAACAAGGGTAGTACAATGGGCGGTCTTATCGCTGAAAGCGATTTCTTCCAGACAACCTTTGGATGGACAGTAAAAAACATTTTTCGATAGTAGGGTGGGTGGCGTACTTACAGTATAAGTCAGTCAGTTTCATAAGTCCCTTCACACATGCTCGCCGGTTATACTATTGACTTGGCTTTTCTTTAGTACGCCCTCGATTTCATCAAGGTGCGTTCGCCTTCGTCGACCCCTACCGGCTGGGCCTATCTTACCCATAATGTATCAAAAATCCCAGCGCACCGTTACATTAGTGAGGCAGTACAAAGAAGGCTAATCACATCGGCGCGTGCGCAGCTCCGGGCTGTAGCCCAGCTCGTTTTACAATAGCGTCAAATATGGTGCGAGAGGTGAAATGGACTCTGTTATTGATCATTGATTTATCCCAGAAATGTTCGTGGAACGATTGAAATCAAGAAGTATCGTAAATTCAATCGGAAAGATCGGATATAGGTTGTCCGCTTCGTGGAATCCGGAACTAGGAAGTGTTCGTGTCGCGTATTATCTTCGAATGTGTCTGCGGATACTGTTGGTGGTGTACTGTTTTAAGTCAAGTCAAAGTAAAATTCAAAATTATTTATTCAAATTGGACCCAAGAGGGCACTGGGGAAAGTTAACTGACTCTACTACCGGATTATATCTATTCGAAAAGAACTGGCGAGAAACTCGATGGAAACGCGGGTAGTTGGAAACAACGCCGCTCATGACGAAGAATGGCGCATTATCCAGTCTTGTCGTGACCACGGTTACTGTAACTTGAACTCAAGTTACTTTGTCTAAATCTAATATACTGTAGACAGTGATAACATTCAACTTTTTTTTTAATTAAAGATCTAAAATGCGTGTTTCCAGTATTACAAAATAAGTTGCAACATTCGTAAGGCAACTAATATTATTGTCAGGACAATCAAGATATAAATAAAAAAAGTGACAAAGCCACAAGCGACGCCTAGTCTCGACAGAATAAAGACGAGATCTAGTTTAGGATGCGTGGGCGCAGCCGTGGGCCGTCCGAGCTGATAATCGAATAACTATACCATGGGCGAAATGAGGTATCGATATTGGTGGGTCATCGATTAAAAAACACAACCTGGCTGACAAGAAAAATAAATACGGAACTGCGTCGAAAAACAAAGAGGCTCTTTTTCATTGTCGAAGGCTCTTATTATTTTTTTTTTAAGTAGCGATCTTTTTGCTGTCACCTATTTGGTGTTGGGGGACTAACCCCAGTCAATCCGCCCTGCCTTCGCCCATGCTTTACTTATTTGAATAACAAGCTCCGTAGGAGTAGCCGAGCCTGTCCGAAAATACCCGAAAGGTCGGGCTAAATGTCAAATAGAAATATGCGAGGTCGGATAGTCTGCGCCCCGAGGCGTTTAATTGTAAATCAGATATCGTCTTCCGTTAGCGGGTTGGCCATAGGCGGCGTTTTGTTTACGCAATTAGGACGGACTAGATTGTTAGCATTTTTAATTGGAACTTTTATATTTTCCATTCGTGTTGAAATAAATATGTTCTAAATTTACATGATTCAATCATTGTATTTTGAAACGATGTAGTAGTTAAAAGATTAGGTAGACTGTGAAATAACTCACAAAGTGTTTAGCGTTACAAAAATAATTATTTTAGCGGACTAAATAAATAGGGAACAGAATAAGTACCATTAAAAACGTCTTTCATGGATCTCTACGTCTAGGTAACGAGAACATTGCATACTAAATAATCAAACACTACACATTGCAAAAACGAAACGCAATTTTTTTTTATTGGTCTTTGAAGTATGTAGCTCCTGTAATTTGACGGATAGCTAGAGAGTAGAGACAGTTTTTTTTTCTTGAAAAAATGCGTTTATGGTTATGGATGACTAGAGGTCTATAATGACAACCGGCTTGTCTGGCTAATAGATTAGCTTTCTTTCCCCCGACTATGATTAACTACCCTTCAGAGAATGTTCAATATTACTTGTCACTTTTACACGACGGGCTTCTGCTAATTTAGCGCTTATAATTATTTCATCATCATCAACCCATATTGGCCCACTCCTGAGGATGGGTCTCCCCTCACTTTCGCAAGGAGGATTAGGCCATAATCCACCACGGGGCCCCGGTCTAGATTGGTGTAATTATGTAGCAGATATGATGACCTCTTACTCCCGATCACTTTGTCTTATTTCAAACTTCTTTCAATAAACCTTCATGTCAAAGTGTCAACTCTTAAGTGACGGTCGAGCCTAACAGAAAAGTGTGACGGTTGCAATAAAGATGCATTACTGTGTTCCTGTTTGAGGCACTGTTTCCAGCGAAATTACTGGGCATATGAGACTTTAGAGCCGATGTCTCAGGAGCAGTGCAGTGCCGCGCAGGATTATGCAATGCAAAGTTTTGGATGGCACTGTAACTATTATAGGCAGGCGTAGCGCTTACCACCAGGTGAACGACATGCTAGTCTCGTCACTCAGTCAAATTGAATAAAAAGATTCTTCCATAAGGCGATAAAAAAGAGTCACTTCAAAAAACAGTGTTATAAATTAATATGAGCATATTATACTAGATATTCAACTAGCGCAATGCCACCCATGAAGTAAAATGATAGCTAAAATGACAAAATACGACCGCAATGACTACCACTACAATGGCCCTAGATTGTCGACCGCCGCCGCCGGACTGGATGACCGTCATTTGCGGACTGTAGTTTCACGGATATCTGTCCAAGATAGATTATACCTTTATATTAGGCTTGGTGGACAATGAAGTGCAGAGATGAGCGAAGAGGAGGCGACAGTGTACGCTTTTATAATCGGAGATAAGGAGCTTCGTTTTAGATTACTACTAATGCCTGTCACCATGTAGATGTAAGATAATAAGATTTCTGAGAACCTGGAAATCAGGGTTAACTCAGTTTGACAATATCTCAACAGATAATATAAGCATGGTTGCATGAGTATAAAATTGAATGCTTATAGAAATCTAGATACAAAACTTTTCCTATCCGTTTGGAATTTACTTCATTCGTTCATTTATCATCAATAATGAATGACCCGTTTTTTTTTTATTGTAGAATAGGTAAGCGTTTGAGCACTGCCTCACCTAGTGGTAAGTTTCGACGCGGTTGACAGTGGAGCATGCTTTCCTAGAAGATACCTTTTCACTCTCGACTTGAAGACTGAGATTATAGTAATAATCTTGATCTAGCACATTAAGGGTTATTTTCATTAAGATTTTTCTCGCCTTCTCTCTTCTCTACTCACGTGTATACAGGGCCTTTAGACTACATTTTACCACAATAATAATATACGTACCTACTGAACCTCTATATTGTTTTGTCGCGGAGTGAAAGGTCCGCAATCGAACCATTGCAGGTCTTTTTGTTTATAAAGATTCTATAGATTGTATGTTGTTAGATAGTTTCAGTATATAAGTAAATATAAAATAGCAATAACAAAATGTTTCTTCTTTGATACAACAAACGAATACCACTGCGAAAACAACATGCGTTATTTTTAAATTCGGATTCAGAAGTGATACGAACCCACTGTGTAGCAAGCACTAACCAACACTACCAATCCAATATTTGTCGTCATTTTATTCAAAACCAACGAATAAAAATAATCTACTTCAATATAATAGATAGAGGAACTATCATTGTCCATTGTCCCAGTCATAAGAGCTTTTACCCGTTTTTGGTTCGTAAACAAAGCGAGCCGCACTTGAACGGTCCAGTTTCTCGCGCCAGTGCTGCTAGATCCGCGTAGAAAGTAAATAAATCGGTGCTAACAACTGGCCCTGCGCCGCGCACCCAGCGGCCTTAATGGAGAAACGATACACTTTGTTTGTTCGTAATTGTATTAAGTTTGGCGAAAATACGTGCTTCTAAGGTTTCAAAGTAACATTGTCCACCATACTTTTGCCAGATATTCATTCCCAAGCAGTAGTGTGAAAATAATTGTATGTTCCGGTTTGAAGGGCACTGTTTCCAACAAAATTACAGGACGTATGAGACTTCAGATCCAATGTGTAAGCAGTTGAAAGATGTATCTACTCGTACCTATGTAAACGTAGCATCCCCAGATAAGCTGTAAGAACTAAGCAATTACGTGCAAAGTGTTAATAAGTAGCAGGCTGTGCAACTTTGAGCATCTAGAACCGATTAATGCACTAAATCATCTAATAAATCTATATTCAAAGTTTGTCTTCTATAATAACTGGCAATTTTCATAAATGTTTACTCCATAGCATTAGCATATTTCATGCATTTTATTATGTTTTTATTATGTAACTATAACTAGATGTTGCTCCCGACTTCATTATCGGTAGCATTTTTGTTATAAATCGATATAAGACAGATTATAATTATATCAATAGTTCAATTTCTACTAGAATTTTAGATGTAACATCAGTTTTAAGCTTTATTTTCGTATTACGATCGAAGCAGTAATGTTTTTTTTTTTAAATTCGATTAAGGAACGAGACGATTAAGGAATTTACAGTTTATACATACGTTTATGGAATTAAATACTTTATGGTTTTATTTTTGTTTTTTACCGGACAGGTTTTTCTTTAAGTTTGTAGAAGAAATAGTCATTTTTCTGCTGCTGTGGCATCTGTTAATTTTTGTCTGCTGTAGTGATATAGTTCTGTCCTTAAAACAAATCGTATTTAGAAATAAATCAATAATAAAATGTTTTTTTTTTTTACAAAAAACTAAATCAATCAACCTTCATCCGTTAGTTAAACATATTATGTTGAACCACGGTGAAGGAATATAAACGAAAAAAAAAACTTGCTAATTTTAGATACATAAACATCAGACTTAATGAAATTCTCACATTAATTCAAAGCTTCTATGCTCGCTTGTACTCTACCTCGCGTTTGACAGGTAGCAATCTAAAATAATGAAACTGAACGACAGTAGCTCGCTCCAGTACTATCGGCTAGTTACTGGTTCGCCGCTCTTATATAATACAAGATGCGGATTTAAATGCGCCATCGCTCAAGATACGGCGTATGCAAATGGAACTACCAAGAGTTATCGATTCGGATGCTTTGTGACTTCCTGGTGAGAAATTAATGTTAGATCGGAGGGATGAGGGACAGGCGTTTTTAGAGAAAGGGACGGAATCGATAATATATTTTGTCATCATGTTTATAGTAAAAAGAAAGGGTATGTATCATTTGGTTCAGAAAATGAATTTTAAAATGTTTGGATAAATTAAAGATATGTTTAATTTTGAACTGATTCATCATTCTAAATATTTTATGATTGTTTTCTTTGAATTCTCAATTCATCTTGTTTATTATTATTATGTCGCGTTATGTACTTATATTTTTTTTATGACAAGCAACCAATAAAAGCGCGGACATATTAAAGAAAATATTTTTACTATATTATAATTACCCACTTCATGTTGATCATCTCAAATCAATAGCTGCAAATCCACTTTCACGATATCATTCAAATTTCTAACAACATTGTGTGAAAGACATCGAAATGAATCACTTTCTGATTTTTTGGTGCATTTGTAACGGCGTGAGATCGTCATGTTAAGTGACAGTCGACACGAAGTCGGTTTGAATTGCATAGCAGTTGCATTGACATTCTGTCTAGTTTATTATAAATAGTGACATTGATGGAATATGGACCAATGTGAACTGTGACGGAAATGCATATAATTATTCAAGGTATTCGTAACTTCATATTTTTATAAAGTACCACTAAGTGTGCATTTTTTAGGTGCAGAATTTGAACAACACAAAAAGCAATCATAAATTTTATATTCGACAGATTAAAAACAAATGTTTTTTTTCTTTGATTTCCATTTCTGTATTCGTAAAAGGTATGTAACTATAAAATGGTATATTTTGACGGTTGATCAACAGTAAACAAACAATTCAACATCATGTTTACTGGCTTTATCGCAACAACCTGCCTTATAAAGAGGTCGACTTTGCATTTAAGGATTTGTTAGTAATGTACATGACAAAACGACTCAGAATCGCACGCTGTTTACGACTTAGCGCCTATTAGCAATCAATTTTAACAAGACGCTGTCGACCACCAATTTCAACGGCGCATAGCTCATTTATTCAAATGCTATCTTCGTCTTTCGAGTTCCAGTGGTAGTGAGTAATGAACGTGGTGGTAGATAAACTCGTTTCGTCGACGACAGATGTCACTACGGAACTTGGACAAATGATAGACTTCGGGGGATTTGGTTTTACATATTGCTCGCAACTGGATGTAAAAAGTTTAGATTGTATTGTGACATGGTTTAATTAAGAGGAGCGTTGAACGGTGCCGCTTCTAATGGTTATTTGGCCAATGTTTGCGAAGCGAAAAAGGGAGACCAGTCGGTTAGCACACACTTGTACTACAGGGAATCCTTGTTGTCAAGATCAATGCATGTGATGGTCACGCGTTTTTTTAGCCGAGGAATTGAATGAGCAATTTCGACAGTAATGAGGCGACGATAACCATGATTGAACTTGATAAGGAAATTAAGTTTGCACAGCAAATGATTTAGTTTACAGGTTCTAAACATTCTATACAAGATTTTCATAGTTGTGCGAATGAGTAATTACTTGTTATAATTAAATTGTAGGTAGGTAATATTTTGTCCCACTGCAGGGTAAAAGCCCCGATTCCTTTTAAGTGTCGCAATCGTAGGCACCAGTGAAAAGGTATAGGTTAACAAAAAAAAAAGCTTAATTGGTTTTGCTCGTTTTCTGTTTCCGTCAAAGATGGAATCCATCCATCTCATAATGGATGGTCGTGGATGGTGGACGGACGGATAGTACTTGCACCTTGATATGGATGTGATTTATTTATTACTGAGAATTCAACTTAATAAGCAAAAAATATTTTAACAGTAACATATTATTATTCAGTTCCAATAATTTAATGGTACATTAACTTTTAATTAGCTTTTTAAGGTTAAGGTTTAGTTTAAAATATTTTTATTAGAAACACTAAAACAAAAAATATTCGTAAGTACGAGACAAAAAATATGCTAAAATTGTTTCAGCCTACCGAAATTGCGTCAGCATATAATTATTGTTAATATTAACATTGTATTGTTTCATAACCATTGCTTATGTATTATATTATCATCAGTGGATTATGCCCTAATCCTCTTAATGGAGGTGTGGTGCTCAGCAGTGGGCCGACATGGCTTGATGACGATGACCATCAGTTTATTACTTTCCCACTGTTGGGATATAAGCCTTATCTATCTCTGAGAAGGCTGGCCCAGTGCGAATTGGTATATGCCACTTTTCCTTTAATTTTTAAGTTTCCGAGATATTGCTACTGCTGGCGCCGATTTCATCACGTTTTTTTTTAAATTACTTCTCTGATTTGTCGACGCCGCTGCTGACAAGAGCGCTGGCTCATTTCTCGCACAGAGAATAGCTATTGCTATTCAACCTGGAAATGCAGCCAGAGTTCTTGGCACCATGCCACATGGACACCCACTTTTGTTAGATACTTACTTAAGGTTTAGTTTTAGTTTATATATATTTTAAGTTATTATTGTTTTTTAAGTTATGTAAATCAATAATTTACACATACATATTTTACAATAACTATAATAGAGTTAAAGTTTTATACACTTTCCATAACATCACAAAGATTTGACAGTATCATAAAATAATATGTATTAACAACTGCCGTGATCATTACTGCATTATAGCTTGACAAGTCGCACTGCACCGTAAGCTCAACTCTATGCCAAAGGGGTAGAGGCCATTTTGCAGCTATGTGAAGGTTGAGCTTTCGATAGACAGCGAGCGACTTCAAGTTGACATTCCTAGATTGAAAGGTCGAAAACTGGTTCAGCTTAACGGTTAAGGCGAGTTCATACAGGAAGCTAATATTTTAAGCTTAATACACTTTAATTGATATTATCGATCATAGAAAAGAGTATCACTCATATTATAGCCATTATTATATATATATTAGCCATATTATTATAACACGCGGGGAAAACCGCGCAGCTAGGTAGCTGCGCGGTTTTCCCCGCGTAATTTCAATATTCTTACAACTCTGCGTTTTCCAGATAAAAAACGGCCAATTGAAGAAACAATTGAGGATTGTGAAAAAAACAAACGACAATCGGATATCCATCGTAAAAATTGCAATTTTACATGAAATGCTATAGTAAAAAGCACTTTCAGTTTTTCCCAAATTTTCCATATTATCGAGCAACTTTTCTAATTTTTATAAGTTTTTTTGATTTCTAAATTGTATTAAAACTCAAATCGTTTATTGGAAGTAGGCAAAACTATAGCACTCTTACAAGTCAAAAACAATCTCTTATACATAGAGAAAAACTAAAAATAAGTCAAAATATGATGCACGAAACTAATTTTCAACTTAATTAAGCAATAGCTAGGTACCTATTTGATTATCTCTTTCTACCTTTCTGATCGATTAATTATCTGTAGCTTTCGTTAGTCAAAGCGTTGACGAAAATAAGAGTAACAGCCGGTGTTGTCTAGAATGGTAAGTAGGTATCAGAACTAGAAGGCACTTCCACTAAGAAACCAGCTTAACCGCCAACCATTACACATCCGTCGCCGGCCGTGGTCGCAGATTGCCCGTCATTCGGCCAACTGCAGCCATCTGCTCCGACCACGGCATCTGAGCCACAACGATGATCAGGCATCTGGTGCAATCCGCCGGCTACCTGATCAAGTAAAACTTTGCAGCAGTAAAGCGAGAGCAATCACAACGCGATCGGTCGCCAAACTTAACTAGAAATCATATTACGTAAACCAATCGCTGGATTATCTCGTCTGACGTAGAATTCATTTTGGCCAGGCACTATGGCCGCTAGTATCTAACTCTGCAATAAATGGAAACAAATGAATGCAGTGTTGTTTTGACAGTTTTGAAATGTGAGGTTTGACCGCAATGATCGCGTCTGTCGCTGGCCTGTCGTTAGATTCGTAATAAGGTAGCGGATTGCTGCCATTACCGGCGCACGCGACCCATTGCCTTCACAATTTCCGCAAATGCGGCGCGAAATGATGATTGTCGTTGATGAGGATCCGCGATAGAGTAGGGTTTCTGTTGCCATTTTGAATTGTAACAGTTATTATAGAGTTTTTTTTTTTAACTTAATAAATAGGTTCGCGTTTGACCACTGTCACACCTAATGTTAAGTGACGATGCGGTCTAGGACGGTGCACGTTTATTTAGAAGTAACCTCGTGACTTGAAGACTCCTAGGGCCCGAGATTCCTTACCGAAAACGCGTGATGTCATAGCAGATTGTAAACTTATTTTAAACCTTAAAACTTCTCGAAATCTGAGCTTCTTGCACGCTATTTTGACAGTTCAAATCGAGTGCGTTACGAGTCTAGGTGGTTACAGTTAATAACAGCTGTTACTTTAGTGAAACATAGATTCAGTCAAGGAGTTCCACTCTTTTTCGGCTCG
The DNA here is from genome assembly GCA_912999815.1 of Campaea margaritaria. Classification (NCBI taxonomy): domain Eukaryota; kingdom Metazoa; phylum Arthropoda; class Insecta; order Lepidoptera; family Geometridae; genus Campaea; species Campaea margaritaria. Next base: position 9,036,842 of record OU538800.1, read on the forward strand.
CATAATGAATTTGGCTTTGTTTATTGTGTCATTTTTTAGTTTTGTGAGCTTTTTCCAATTACGCCTTTAATGAAGCTTGTTGTTGACAAAATATGTCTGGAACTAAACTTAATTGTTTGAAAAAAGGTCTCAAAAAATATCAGAGAAAGTTTCTTGGTTAGGCGTTTGGCGTAATCTAACTGTGGCAGTCAAAACAGTTTTGTTTTTTTTTCAAGTGTTTTTTAAATCTCGCATTTTAAATATGTTTCTGTGGTAATTGTTACTTTTTACGGTCACTGCCTTCACAGTTCTCGAGCACTGTCGATTTATGAATATCACATCCCATCAAATGTTTTTTTTTTATAATGATTGTGCCAATCATTTATTACTTTATCATTCACCAATGATTATGGGAAAATTCTTACGAAGCGCATTCCGGTTCGCGTAACATTTTTCTGTTCCCATTTACCAATCATCGCTTAAATCTGTCATCGGATTGGTTTTCATACGTGATACAATTTCCAGAGGTTGCTTCAGAGTTGGGACATGTCATATTATTGCATACCTCGGACGCTTGGAAGGAATTACTTTGGATTGAATCTCGGCGACCCCCTACGTGCAGCGGAGGGCAAAGCGATCGATCTACAACATTACTTTATAGCCAGGCATTCAGGAATTCCATTTGGATCAGGTAGGTGCAAGTGCCTTTTCTATTTATAGGAAGAAACGTTGTATTTCAGGTGGCGAGAATACTGAAGCGTATCTAAGTGACGTTTTGTTAAAACATCGGCTCTTTTCTGGAACGTTACTTAATTTTTACAACAGATTAAATCTAGTGCCGTCTCTGTCTGGTATTAAACAAATGACAAGGACAGCTATAGACTTAATTCGTTGTCAAAGTTAATAAACGTTCCAGAAATCAGTCGTAAGTGACGGTATAGGATTGCCTGTGAATGAAATTGTTCAGTTTTTTTTTTTACAATCTCGCTACACAATAATTAATAACAATTTAATCAAAATGCATCGTGTTTGCGTGACATCACGTGTCCGTTCCGAGATAGGCAATTCTTTCTTTTCGCCAAACATCAACTCCGTTGCTGTTTTATCACGGGAATCATTAATTAATCTCCAGCCTCGTTGCACTAATTAAAAACCATCCCTGTCAGTTCCAGCACAGGATCCAGTCGAACAAACGAGGCACCGCGTTGATACCATCGGCCGCTATCTCTGGATCTTGAGATGTCTCAATTTGAATGCACGCCTCGCCGGTCCACTGGACTGGATTAAACGAGGCTTTAACTTAGACATAGCGTGTGTAATGAACTTTATTATTAGATACGTATTTATAGGTGATATTATGTGAATTATTATAGAAAATACTTTTCACTTCGCATGCTCGAAAAGGGTGTCATTATAGCTCAGCGTAGCGGGACTAAAGTGTGTTAGTTACGCATTAGGGATCAGTGTTTTTTTTTAGTTTTACTCTTTTTTATCAACAGTCTACAAAACCTTTGTAAATATGTACTTGGTACTATTATTTCTTCTGTGGTATTATAAGTACCCGGCTTTTCGATATTCCATTTTTGAAATAATTTCTTACAAAAACTATTTATTATTTTGATTTATTTTTAATTATAATAAATAAAATATTCTTACTCTTTTTTTGTGTGCATAGTTATTTTATTTTCCCGTTATCTAAGTCAAAATTAGAATATTTAACGCGGGAATAAAACGACTCATCATAATCGATTCGATTCGATTCGATTGTGTTGAAAATGATTTAAATATGGCTTTTGGCGAGTACAATAAACAAGATAATTTAAACTTAGAGTAAGATACGTAATAGTCAATTTTAACAATCCTAATTTGCTAATTTCATGCTTTATATACCCGAGGTAATAAAGCTTAGCTATTGTGGACTCCAGTAATAAACCTAAGTTTATTACTGCAATTAAACAGTTCTGTTTTACTCCGTTAATAAGAGTCATTATTATAAGCAAAATTGCGTGAAAATTATACACTAGCAAAACGACGGATTTGGTCGTCTCTCGTAAACTCCACTGTGTATTTATTAAGATGATTTGCAATTAAGGAATGCTAATTGCAAGCGTTTCTTGAATTATCATGTTTTTGTCAAATGTTATATGTATAATGTATTATGTATATATAGTATATCGATTTACGCTCAACCAAACACATCTAATGAATGATTTATACTCGCAACAATCACATACAAGTTTAGTATTAGTTCGAGTTCGATTAATACAAACGATATTTCATCGAGTTATCACGTTGCTTTTCAATTAGAACCTGGCAATTTAATAATTTAGCACAGATTACTTTACGTCGAAGAGGTGGCAGTCACTTTTAGTAAGGTTCGTTAAACTTATTTTTTTATGAGAAATATAATTTCCATATAAGCTTTTGTAAAGTATTGCAAGCTAATAAAAATGAACCTAAACACCATATTTTACAATATTTCTTTTGATAAAATAGATAACGAGTCGAGCATGTCATTCGCCTGCTGGTAAGCTCCCGTCCTGCTCATAACAGGTGCAGTGCCAAACTGAACTTTGCGTTGCAAAATCTTATGCAGTATTGTACTGCTAAGGATAACGAACGCATCACCCAGAATAATTAGTGCTTAGGTTTTTATATGTCCAATAATTACGATAGAAACAGAAATGGAACTAATTGTTTTGGACACATACGTAAAATCTCAACATTTAAAGCACCTTGTTCGATATGTGCAATGGCTCTCAATCTACCGTAAACGTTGGGAGATAGGAGATTTTAATAAAACTGTCATTTCAATTAGTAGTGTGGTTCCTGTGATCTGAATATGCAAAACCATATGAATATTCAGTTCTGGCATCGTAAATATGTATAAATAGGTAATTTAAATTATTCCAATCCGGGTATTTAGTTTAATTTTATAACGAGGAAGGGAAGCTTTAGTAAATGTTTTTTTTTTTTAAGATATATTGATGATTTGATTGGTTGTGCATTCAGCTAAATACACGATGTATTGAACTCAGGAGTAACTTTTCAGTGACAAAATAATATGAAAAAATAAAAACAATGCCGTAGAGTTTCTTAGTTATATTTTGCAAAAAATATTACAAGTGTCTGAAAGTCTGATTCCAATGAATTCATTCCCGATCTGACGCATTCGAAAAACGACTTTCCGATTGTAAACTGAATAACGTTTTTCGTATGATTGCTTAGGTAAAATTCTTTGTCGACGGACGTATTTCAGAAGCACATGTATTTTTGAGTGAGTGGTTCGTAGGATCAGAGCGGTGTTGATTCAACACATGATAGGTTATACATACATTCACATACACACATACATTCTGATACTCAAAGTATAGAATTACTTAGTTTAGTTCTGTTTAAAGTTAGATCTGTTTATTGTTCACGATCTTCTTCACGATATATAAAAGCTTGACTTGTAAAAGTGCTATTTACATAAATATTATGTTGCCTACTTACACATTTACTACGTTAATTGTAAGTAGGTACCTACTTTTAAGTTTCAGTACAAGTTTAATTCTTTAGCGAGTTAACTAGAAAGTCAAGTTAGTTTCAGTTAGACTTTTGTTCTATGGAAAATAATATTTTTGACATGTCACTTTACCACGGCAGTGGCTATTTCGTTTAACTGCCATTTCTATTCGAGACATAATACCATAACTCTCGGAAAGCATAAAACTAATTCCCGTATACGGCTGTGTGACCGCTCGCTCATAAAATTCTTACTATCATTTATAAATTACGATTCTAATACGTTCTGAAAACGTTGCGATATCGCTCGAGAGTGTAGGGTTGTCAATAAATAGTTATACTTTTTGTGGACACATATCTTAAAAATTAATACTGAATTTTGTGGACACATATCTTAACAATTAATACTGACACGCTTTTCCTTTAGAATGAAACTTCACAATTGGAATCGAATCGAAATTAGTATTAACCAATATCAATGAAAGGGCAAGATTGAAGGATTGTCTCAACAATTGACTAACGACAAGACCCACAGCACGCCAATTATTTCCTACCTCCGTGACAGCGGATTGTCCTAACTCTGGGTACCTACGCGTAACGAGCTTAATTGATGCCAGCCACTCACCTCCGCATTTCGCCACCGCCGAAAGCTCTAAAATAGGAAGTCAAAAAATAGATGGCGCCATCAGTAATTTTGTTCATTTGATTGGCGTTAACACGACTGATTATGTGTTTAATTTGGCTTAAATGCTTATACAGAAATAATAAACGTGATGGGTAAAAGCTGCAGAAACTCTTATTATACCAACAGCTATTAAAGATTGAAGGCCATAGGCTGCTTTTTTTAAGTAGGTTACCAGCTTACAGGGACAAGTAATTAATTCTATAGTTTTTCTAACAAGCGTTAACCTGATTAAGTTAGAGCTGTAAAGATTGTCCATAATTATAGTTGAAAACAATATCTTTAAAATTTTAGGGTCAGACTAATCATTTCACACACTATTTTATTGTTTTTACGAAATATAATAGCTAAGAACAGACAATAAGCTAGCAATAACGTTTTACGACAGTAAGGCTTATAACCGTAGCCGTGGGGTAAATAAGGCTGTTGAAAAGGATGATGATGATTAGCGTTTTTAGCGAGCATGGTTTTATAAATTTTTAGTCGTGTTTGGCAACCCTATGCTAGGATTAAGGCTGTCGTCGTTATGGTGGTCCCCAGTTTCCTATTAGCCGCACGCTTATCCCAACATCGGCCGGGCCGGACACACGCCGTTCCCTGTATAGTCTGTGGTTTACGTTTGTTAGCGTTTTTCGCTGCTCGGTCCGCAAGCGTTTTTAATAAGTCAGACGGAAGATGTCGTTTCGTTAGCCGCCAGATTGAATTTCAAATTCTATGTCTCGACGTCTTTACGCGGTTCTGGTGTACTTTTTTGCTAGTGTCTTGCTTTGGTCGGCTGATGGTTTTATCAGCGTCTGTGGACGTTTTTGTTCGCGAAAACGGATAAGGGAATGAGGTTAGATTTATTTTAGTTTGTTTGATTGATATATTTTAAAGTCTGTTGTTTGGCCACTTTATCAGATTTAATAGTTCCTCGTCTCTTATATTCCAAAATAACATCTATATTTGAGACAATAGAAATTATTTTGCATCCTCAGCAAAAGCTAATAATACTATTTTCTTTTCCCTTTAACTCTCGTTCGTCTCATAACCAACCCGCTTGATACAAATGCTGAGAAAGCTTCTGAAATTGTGTCAACTTATCCATTCACAACCAACTCCTACTGTCCTTTCTCCCGATTATGCATCGAACACACATTCTAATTAAGCGAGCGAATAAATCAGCCAGTAAAGATGTAGGACCCAACTTGGTCGTATCGGTCTATCTAATTGAGTTCAGAGGTCGCCTGATACGGTCCGGCCGATAGACTAATAGACGACTAAATCTGGTCCGCCGGTCGGCTGTCGACTTGAGGACAGACTCGGACAGAAATATTGAGCTAGTTAACGATACCTATGTTAAGCCTAGTACCTATCTAGATTGATATGTGTTTACAGTTGTCTTAAGCAGATTTGGTTGCTGGAGTTGGTAGTTAAGTCGTGGTATGTAGATCGATGCAATTGACTGCGGAGCTTTATTGATCTCTTTGTTTTGAGACAGTACATATAGAACGGAATGGCATTAGTCGAAAGTCAAATGTTCGTGTCATTGAAGGCAATAGAATAGAATAGAATAAAAACTCTTTATTGTACACCAAAAAAATACGCAGTATAGAAAAATGACAAGGTAAACAAGGGTAGTACAATGGGCGGTCTTATCGGTGTAAGCAAATGTTTATACAGTTTCAAAATAAAAAGAAAAAAATCGTTGTTTCTTATTTTTATATTATTTCTATCGAAATATGTCAGTTCTAAACTTTTTAAGTATCTAGCTAGAAATATGCAATAAAAATAATTAATTTGAAAATGACATCTATTTTGCAAATCAAAATATATAACTCTCTATCTTGTCCATCCAAAGGTAGGGATTGCTTTAAGCGAGAAGACCGCCCATTGTGCCTGTTATTGAACTATGTTTTTTGCTTTTTTTTTCTACTTTTTAGTGTCAAGTGTTTTCATATAAATTCTCACAAATGAACGCTCGATTTTTTCAACTAACATACCTTTCAATTGGTGACCTCTAGTCCAAGTAGGTATGAGAAAGCTCTTTCAAACTTTTTATATTTTTTATTTGTCTGTGTCGTTCACCTAATGGTAAGCGCTACGCCTGTCCATAACAGTTTCAATGCCATCCAGAAGTTTGCATTGCATAATTCTGTGCGGCACTGCACTGTGCTCGTCACCCTGAGTCTAAAGTCTTATATGCCCAGTAATTTCGCTGGAAATAGTGCCCTTCAAACCGGAACACAGTAATGTTTGCACAGTACTGCTAGGCGGATGAATATCTGGCAAAGGTGTGGTGGTACTTCCCCAGCAGTCTCTTGCAGGAGAGGCCTCCCACTACAGTAATAATTTCTCAATCTCTATGAAACATCAAAAAAAGAGTCATCGATCCACTGACGAAAACTCAATGTCGACAGTTCAAGAGTCAACTAATTACGAAGAACCGGTTACAGCACCACCTGCAAGTCTTCGTATAAATCAGATCAGATAATAAATGAGTATACAGGATTGTTCTTTAATTAATACAAAATAAATAATACAAAAGACTAATATATTCGATGAGTAAAAATTAGCATTTACAAATATCTAAATCCTATACAAATTGATTTATTACACCAGTAGTGATTGTGGTTAAGTTAGCTACTAACGTAAATTAGTTTATTGATAGAGAAATATTATCATTCTACACATATATTAGCACCAAATACTAATCTCACTAATAATTTAAATGCGAAAGCTTGTGTGTTTCGGCTTCCTGTAATTCGGCTTCGCGATTTAGAGTAAATAGTGATTTTTATGAAATTTCTAGCGTTTTTCACCACAGATAGACCAAGCAACAAATATAACCGCCGAGACCGCCTGGAGAAGTACCTTTGCCAGATATTCATACGCCAAGCAGTAGTGTGCAAACATTACTGTGTTCCGGTTTGAAGGGCATTGTTTCCAGCGAAATTACTAGGCATATGAGACTTTACAGCCGAGGTCTCAGGGTGACAAGCGCAGTGCAATGCCGCGCAGGATTATGCAATGCAAAGTTCTGGGTGCCACTAGCTATTATGGGCAGGGTAGGGCGTAGGTGAACGACATACCCGTCTCATAACTCAGTTAAATAAAAAAAAGAAACAACAGATATAACAGCCACCCTGTATGTGGTCCTAATTTCGCAACTAAAGCCGTGTTAGTGTCATCAGCTGGACTGGCCGGAGAGAAAGCCATTCAATTAATGTTGTATCTGATATAATGCAAACAGACAGATGGGACCGAGGTTAGAGGTATGTAGGTATAACCAGTTGATATTAGGAGCAAGCGGGTTATTGTATGATACTGTTATAATATGCTACTGTACTTTATGTTATCTATAAATGTTATTAATATATTATTGTGTGTCTGTGGGTGAATAATCTTCATCTTAAAATTATGTTACCAACTAATTTGGAATTTTTGTAACTAAACTAAGCTTGCGGCTTCACCTGCATGGATAATGATGAAATTGTGCTATTACATGACCTTAAGTAACTGTCAAACATCAGTTCTGTTCGGCCGCTATGGAACTACAAACATACAAACATACAAACTTACACATTACACACATATTTTCATATCATAGTATTGAATGGGCATGCGTTAAGCATGCTTTGGGTCACTATCATACCTGGAGATTTGGTCTTGGCTAGAATAGAACTAGTAAACGCTCGAAAAATCTTAGTCCTTTGTATCTGTTATGGCGGGAAAATTAAATTTCAAACAGTTTTTTCTTTTATAAACGAGACTGTGTTTCGCGCCAACTGTAAATCATTCTTTATATATTATGTTGAAATATTTAGCACTAATGCACCGTATCGCTCAAATATGTCAATAAACCGTCAAACTGATGATTTCAGTGTTTAAATTTTACTCAAACTCAAACCACCCTAAATCTTAGTCAAAACTTTACTCTTTTCTAAATCACCCAACTAATAGATTTCTCCCAACAAAAGTCGCCTTCAACTCAATTTAGCAAATAACTATAAATCTAACACATCATTAGGATGGAAAAAACGCAGAGATACGCTCAGAACAAAATTGCCGTAGATAACTCCGAGGGACTAATTTATAGAAGGCGCTGAAGTTTTTTCGTTTTACCGTTTATGTCGGCGATGATTCTATTTATATTTTTTTTGTCACAGGACTTAATAGAACTATTATATTCTGTCTCTACCAGACTGTTCAGCGGAGGAGCGGAAAGGAGGATATAATGACGTGCACCGGTGGAACACGGAAGAGGGTGTGTTCGAGTTGGGACTGAGAGCTGTGGAGCCTACGAACCGTACAACAATGTAATGTCCATGTAACAACAATTGTTTGAACCTTCGGAAAAAAAAAACATTAATGTGAACTCAACACTGACTCCCAGCTTTAGTTCCTGTAAGTTTCCGCTACGAGCGCTGCTAAAAAATATAGCGGCAACAGAAATACAGCATCTGTGAAAATTTCAACTGCCCAACTATCACGGTTCGTGCGATACAGCCTGGTGACAGACGGACAGACAGATGCGGAGTCTTAGTAATAGGGTGCTGATTTACCCTTTAGATACGGAACCCTAATCACAGGAAGAAAAGAAAAATTTATAGTTTTCGAAAATTATCAACACAAAAATTATTGTAATATTCGTATAAGTACTTATACAAAAAAAAATGGCGGATCTTGCGGGAATATAAAGTATGAGGGAAATTAACAAATCTTACAATAACTTTACACTTTTGAAAGCCAAACTACGACACCTAACAACGTACTTTCGTCAACCAATTCGATTGTCCCAAATCGACGCTTTCCTACAAATTGACATAAGTGTGAAATTCGATTTTAATGACACATTTTTTACTGACAAATAAGATTGTATCTCTACAGATGAGTTGTTACTCGTTACGAACACGTGTGTATTTGTGTGTGTGTGTGCAAGAATGCCGCCGAATTATTGCCGGTTCGTTTGATACGGCGAGTTATAAATTGCGTCCATTTACGCCTCACGACTGGAAGATGAAAGTGGCTTTAGGTAACCTGTCGCAGAATGTGCGGGCGATTCCGTAGACGTTGTCGGTAGTCGATTGAAATTTATCTATACAAGATAAACATGATTTGATAAACAAATCATAGTGTTTTTTAAGGGAGACGGTCTTGTAAAGATGTGTTTAGATAATAGTGTCATGGTAAGTAATAATGGTAGAGTTTGGATTTTTAGACGGTTTTGTACTGTTTTTGAATGTATTTTAGCCGTATATTGAGTTATGTATGCCTAGGACTATTTCTATACTTAAAAATCTATATATATAAAAATGTTATGTTGGTTTGTGTACGCTTCAAAAACTCATAAAGTTCTGCACCGATCGAGCTGAAATTTTAGCATGATATATAATCCGCATCAAGGATTGTTTTTATATTTTTTTTTCATCAGTGACATATCAGCGAATGTAGGAATGTGCCACAGCGAAGCGTGGCAGGGCACAGCTAGTATGTATAATAATATCATTAAATTTACCTAGTGATGGTTTAAAAGTTTATGATAATAATAACTGGCAATAATTAAAAAGTATTTCACATTGTAGGTAGTACTTTTGTTCACGACAATTTTGGGAACAACTTGTTAGAGATCTTTGAATGTTATTTCAAACACTTGCAATAGCCAAAATATTTCCTTAAGTCCCATTGTCGTGACCACTTGATATGCGACCAAATAGTAAGTGAAATCTGTCTGAGCATCGACTACTTTGCGCAACGAACGTACTCTGCCCACATGCTCGAAGATGACCCGTGACCATTTTCGATTTCATGTTCAAAATCATAACAATATGTCCGAAATGGTCACGATAGAGCGGCCATTATAGTAATTACATCTCTCTCCGACCAACTTTACTTTGCGGGTGGACAAAGTGATATTTCATACTTATGTGGTTTTGGCAGATGAACGTCGACGTTGGTTTTGACTTCAACAATAGTTGGTGCCTGTTGAGAGTCGTGTATGGCTCCGGGTGGTGATGTCTTCACATTGTTCGTTCTGGGGTGATATTTGAGATGAATGCGTCGTTTTGTTAGTTTATTTGCTGATGGGACTACCTCGCTGTGTGGCATTTCACGTGAGCGATGTGACGGATCGAGATTAACCTTTATTTCAATCACTGCATGTTTTAGACGGCTTGTTCTAAGTTCATTTTGCACGATATATTGCAGAGCTCGTTAGGCCAATTTGGTCCATATTTTAGATGGCAATTAGTTCGGATTGTTATGAAATTCGTTTTCAATTGAGAATATTATTGATCTTAAAATGTTACCTACTGTGTTCCATATGCTTAACATGATTTAAATTGTATCTCTATTGACATCAAAAACGTAAAATAAAGTATTTGACCATTACAATATCTGTTCTCGGTCAGCCCTAGTTAATTATCCTAAATCCTCGCAGACTACAAACCTTGCATTCTAAAACCATCAATTAGTTACAATATGGCGTAAACAACCACCATAAAGCACTTACACACAAAACCATACAGACATTACCAAAATTAATCACCGCGACACGTATTAATGGCCTTAATTTATTTTAGGCAACATTGCAATTGCAATTGCAATTAGATTGATGGAATCAATTCGAGCGGATTGCTCTGAGTGTCGCTCGTGAGTCGTGCTTTGCCAGCTATGCGTTAATTGCAACCCAGCTCAGCTGTCAAAGATTGCCATTAATGAGGAGTCAGATGGCAACACTTAGGTATATAATAAGGTGGGTATGATCACTTCAAAAATAATTATTATAAGATATATTTAGGATAAGTTAAAGCGATGAAGCGGTGATAGCGTAGTCGGAGAACATCCGTTTTCCAAGGACCTCTCCTTCGAGAGCTCAAATCTCAGTGCGGGCACGTACCAATGTGTTTCTTGTAAAACATATGTACGTAATTATCACTCGCTTTTCGGCGAAGGAAAACATCGTGAGAAAACCCACATACCCGAGAATTATTTTGGAGGTATGTTGTCCACCAATTTGGATCGGACCGGATTATGGCCTAATCCTTTTCACGAAACTGCGGGGAGATCTGTGCACAACAGTGGGCTGATATAGATTGATTGTAATAGGATAAGTTACAGAAAAATGTTTAATATAACGTTTTTGTTAGTTGTTAAACAGGACTGAAAATTTAAGAACTTTTAAAATTTTTAATGCAACGGTACTTGTTTTAAGTATCTAATAATTTATACAGGCCTTTATCATCATCAAAGCTAAATAAAATTTATTAAATAACCCTATCTGTCTTTAATATCATAAATATCTTGTAATTGTATTTTTCTCTGCAAATTGAGGATGATTGTATCGTAATAAAAAAGTGGTTACAAAATACATTTTTCCACTTCTCTCGCCGCCATTACCTAACGATCTCAATCGAGTGTTGCCATAATTTGAACGTATTATATGTCGCACACACCGGGGTAATTTATATAAATCACGTGGTGTGGCAACACAGCGTCACGAGCGCACGAGTCGGTGACAATGCGCAATTAGGCTAAGTGCACATCTAGATCCAGCGCATCTGCTTGGTGGGCTTGATAGCTACATATTTAGTTGAATAGACGTTTATTGATAACAATATATTATATAACCTATTCTATATTATTATATATTTTATTTTTTCTATTTTTTTACGGGTGAGAGCCGTGCTCAGCTGTGGGACGATATGGGTTGATGATGATGATGATGGTACCTATTTTAATACAAAACTCTTACGTAGCACCCATATCTGTCTTAAAAACTTGAAAATTATGCACAATGGCCGTGGATATAAATTATATTTTTGTATATTTAAATTTTGTGGTTTTTGGGTATGTTGAGTTAGGTAGCCAGGGAAAATTAATGTCAAGGCCTGGAAGCGGAAGCTAGGAAAGGCAATGAAAGACTGTGAGTTGCTGTTGTTTACCCTTAACTACAACACGTCCATCGACGCTTTTCACGAATAACATAAATCGACATCGATCGATCGTTCTCGATCGAGGTGGTGTCCTTTTATGTCAGTGCTTGTCAGGCCGCTTAAAAGCTTCTGACATGCCTTAACATGGTCTCCGAACAACGGCTTAAGGTGGTTAACATGGCCAAAGCTTGGCAGATTGTTCTCAAGTTCAAGAACATTTTTCTCTTCAAAAATATTTTTGTAAACTAAAGGTGCATTTGTCCTGGGTCTGGATATTTACGGGACCATGGTCATCAATCCCAATTTCCTTGCCATTTTGTAACTATGCCATCGTGAAGTGACATTATTATCCAATTGATCTCATTTTGCAACGGGTTCAGAGTAGTTTCGTTTCGCCTCACCGTGAGACGATAGTTTCAGGCACGAACTGTTCCGAAATTAGCCAAAAATTTGACATCGTTGTGGCACAAGGATCGGGAGGACTTGGGTATTGCCACAGAACAAATTATTAAGCTGTATTGCGCGATTTAGTGAGTTTGTTCATGGCGCACGATTTTCAGAAGTGGGATGGCTTTAGTTTGAATAACGATATCATCTCGATTTTACGGAGTTATTGTGAAAAGGTAAAGTTTAGCGTAAGAGCATCTTCTAGAATCTAGAAGAATGGACGCATCGGGGGGTTGTCTGAGCTTCTAAAGAAAAGATTTTTGGGCAAAAACTTAGCATTGAGTGTTCAATTGTGGACAGATGGTGTTCTTCCAAAAGTTATAAAGCACTCAAGTATTTGGCAGCGAACTTACCAGCATTTTAATAACGCGTCCTAACTGTCCTCTCAGTTCTCGTAAAGTTCTTATTTCGAAACGAATAAAGAAGATACCAACTAGATAAACCTAAATCACCAAGATTAATTAAAGGCCTGTTAGTACTTAGCTGATCTGATCAACAATACTGCTATAATAATGACCTGTCAATGGTCAAGACCTAGTTAGCCGATCGTATTTCACGAATTTACTACCTCTGGAACAACCATCAACTGCACCAGATTGAGCTATGTTAAAAGATCAGTTTAATTAACACCTAGTTTTGCCAAGATTTTCATTAGGTTGTGTATAGATTGGATTGTCTTTAATCCACGCCATGAGCCTTTGGGCGGTCTGACAAATTCTCTCTAGAGGCTGTAGCTACCTCTTTCGGCAAACAACAAAAGCAGATGAAATTTTGTAAGCCGTAGTTGACCGGTAGGCAGACCACCAGCTAGATGGATGGAGGTCAAAGTCAAAGTCAATGACTCTACCACTGGATTCAGAATACATCCAACCTAGAAGAACCGGCAAGAAAAACGAAGGCAATTTGGTTTCAATCCTAAAATAAATAATTGATGTTACTAAAACTAAGTACAATGGTAAGCGCTCGCTTGGAGGCGTTTAAGTAGTCTGACTTCATGCGTCAATAAGGTTATTTTAATTTAAGAAAAAAAAATATGAGAATATTTTACTTAGTAAGTACTTTTTACAATTGCTTTAATTTTTTCTTGTGGATACGGAACGACTTCGTCACAGTTCAAGGTAGAAAGTGGATGAAATCGGCGCAAGACTGAAAAGAAAGGTGTGTTAAGGAAGAGGCTTACGTCAACAGACGGTTGAACAGCAAAGTGAACGCCAATAACAAGTTAACCGTTGATTAACCAAGGACCAAACTTGGCGTTGACCACAATAGGTAGTGTAACATAAATCATAAGTTAGGTGATATTGTTATCGTGTACTACTGTACAGTTAATTCTGTCTGTGGTTTGGCGTGACACCTCGGAGCAAATAAATCATGTGGTAATCCGATATCTCAGCTACTGCAGCCTGTAACCTCCGTGACACACGGCTCTGAACACCGTCGATCATGCTTGCGAACATTAAGCACGAACATACGTACTCACTCATGATCGCAAATGTTTCATAGACATTATAATTAATTGTAAGGATTTGAATAATGATTCAAACTAGAAAATCGTCACGGGCACTTTATTAATGACTTCTAACTCCATTTTGCGGTGAAAGGTCTTTACGAAATTCAGCTTGAGATATACTAATGACAATAAATTATAAACACGCAAAGCTAATCTTATTCGTAATTTATCATAATGAAGTAACAAGCGCTAACCTTGGTTTGCGAATGCATTAAATATATTTTATTCACTACATTGCAAATATTATAAAGTGAGAATAGAATGGCGAATGGGATAATTTGTGCATGAGAAATAGCAGGAAATACAAAATCATAATTTTGCACGCTACAATCATGGCTGTCCTCTTAAAATGCAATGAGCTGTCACACAATCATTACTATTACTTATACATTACAAAGTTCCCTGCGATAATAATAAATTGATAATATAACGAGGATATTATTTGCAAATTCGTGTATATTACTGTTGTATTTAATGTTTAGTGAATTTTACATGTAATTCGAGCGTTGATATAGTCGTTTTATGACTACATAATAACATTTTCCAAGGAGTTTTTTTTATCTTATTATATTGTTATTATAACAAGTATGTTCTAAATAATTCCACGTACTAACAAAAACAAAGGTATATTATATGTGTGAAGAAATAACGCGTTCTCATTTTCACATATGTGCATAATTATATGAGTTACTAGCTGCGCCTAACGGTCTCACCCACGTTAAGTATTCGTAACCACAGGAACCGTAATTTTTTACGGGATAAAAAGTATTCTATGTTCTATTACAGGATCTAAAGTACCTGTATATTAAATTTCATCAAAATCTGTTCAGCTGTTTCGGCGTGAAGAGAGGACAAACACACAAACTTTCGCATTTATAATATTAGTGAGATGAGATGTTCCTTAGTTCATCGTAAAATTTTAATCCTATTGATTTGATATTGATTGTAATACTCTAGTACTGCATGTCAATATGTGTGTCTGTATGTATGATAGCACAATTTGCTCATGTTTTAAGGTGCACGAGTGTTTGCAGGTCACAACCACCGCTCACTCGTGCAATTTTGACATACAAGTATTATGGAAATTTAAAATCTTCGTCTTGTTTCCCACGTCTAGTTACTTGGTACCTCACGTGGCCATAATGTTTTATGTGGATACATTCAGTATACATGCGACCAGCGACTGAGGTAATGACATCTAGGAGACAAAAGTACACAGTATTTTGTTTCGCTCTACAGCCGCTGATGGTTATCAGTTGGCGAAGAACTGATAACCAGACTAGTTAACTGCTTATCTTTCTGCTCGTGTTCTTCAAAGCAAATTTTGGAGGTCATTTTTATTATTAAAAGTTGATAAACGCTCACACCCCCTCTCTTATAAACAATTAAAAGTAATGCTTAGTATAATGGTACACTAGAATATCGTACTAATTTATTACAAGTAAGAGGACGATGATTTTTAAGCTGTTTGTCACGGGAGAGAGCTTAACTCATAGTGTGTATGTATGGATGTATGTAGGGCTATGTCAAATTTTGCAAGCCAATTTAGACTCAGGTTCTTGAAACGTTGCTTGTCTATCAAGTTTCAGTGGCAATGACTGTATATTTGAATAAAATAAATGTTTTTTTTTACAATGTTATAGAAACATCGATCTGTTCCGGGACTAGTCGTGCAGGCTGGCAGTTGTTGCGCTCGCGCAGGTTTTCCCAGCATTAGGAGCCATACTGTGGCGTACTTTATGGCCGATGGTGCAAAGTAACCACAATTACAGAGGAATAGCGTCACGCCGAGCATTTACTGGTGGATAAGTGATGTTTGTTTATTGGCCTATTTGTTAATAGAATTGTTTTCATTTGCATTAGAAGGCAGTAAAAATAAGGTAATGCTAAACGGCTGACGCGTAAGTTATACTTTGAAGGCGTTTCTTTGTGGTTGTGTTGAATTATTACTTATTATTGTAGGTCTCCGCGTAAATTTAGTTGCATTATAAAATGTTCTTTATTATGTTTAACATATCATATTGTTAACTTAACACTATTACGTATAGGGTACGTTATCTTGTAGGATACGTTATAAAAGGTACTGATGATGTTACCACAGATGATATAATGTACAGAACAGATACTCTCCACACCCACGATCCGCTTCTCCGCATCTCTACCCGCAATCCGGAGGGCAATTGGGAGGCTGTCAATATTGCACGCCCAAATGTAACAGACAAACGAATTAGTATGAACTTTCATACATGTCTTTTGTTTCCTTGTCACACGTTGTCTTTTGTTTTGGTCGCGTAGTAAGTTTGAGCACTTACACACGCATTTATATGTATGAGTTGTCAAAGCTTTTTTATGGAGTGTCCGGGGTGTGACGTTACGACAAAAAGTTTGAAACAACTGAAGTACGCCTGTCGCACGTCACGAAACGTGTCGCGCCCACGCGTGACGTCAAACAAGGTATTATGACTACAAGGCTGCGTACAAAGTTTTATTAGCTCTTGTTGTCTCGGTTACTTATGTTAATTATAACGGACGCATGATACAAACTCTTCGCTCATAGGTATCGATTCAAAATAAGGTGATATTATTAATTTCCTCATACTTTTTCGACTTTTTGCTTCTCCTTAAATTAATATCGAAATATTGCAAGGCCTATATTGCGGAACAAATAAAAAAAAATGTTCCAGAGGTTCCTCGACGAAGGTTGAGAAAGGATAAATATTACAAGCCCTTAATCGTCCACTTTGCCATTGCACTTACAAGGCAATAAAACCGCTTCATAACGGCTCCCCATACAAATCCTTCTTTATGGCATTTCAACAACCGATTATAATGAATACGACACTAAACTAATAATGCTCGGAACTGGGTGTCCCATAAATTGAATGCAGATTTGTCGCGAATATCTTCAAAGCATTTTATTGTGGTGTCAAGATTTCCAATCCTACTAATATTATAAGCTCGCTGCGCCTTGCGGTTTCACCCGCGTTGGGTATTATACAGGTACCGTCAATTTATACGGGATAAAAGTGTCCTATCTATTAACCTAGGTAATAAACTATCTGTGTGCCAAGTTTCATCCATATTCGTTTAGTAGTTTTTGCGTGAAAGAGTAACAAACATCAATCCATTTATCCTCACAAACTTTTCACATATAAAGTAACTCTGTTTGTTTGTTTGTTACCTATTCACGGCTAAACGGTGGAACGGGTCGTAATGAAACTTAGCAAGCAGATTGATTATTATGCTAGGTAAGGATATAGGATAATATTCCTCGCGGTAAACTTTAGTCTGCGCGGACAAAGTCATATAAAATATTATTCTGGGTTTTCCTACGTTCTTCTCTAACTTAATTAATAACACAATACTTTTTATCCCGTAAAATGAATAGTTCCCCTAGGATAACAACAACGCGAGTGAAACCGTGGGGCGCAGCTAGTATTCTATAGTAACTTCAGAATATAATCTGTGCAGTCTCCTTTTGTGCAGCGCGAATTAATAAACGTTAGCGCAAAGTCTTGATATAAGATGGTAAGAATTTACTGCCCGTTTTCATTGATAAAAGGGTGTATGTATAGAGCCCTCATTACATGACTTATTTCCTACTTTATTGTACTGTATTATGACAGTTTCATAAATCAACATTCAATTTGATTAATTTCTGTGTCGCTCAATCGTAAAACTACTGAGGTAAAATAGTAAATACGGATTTCCTAGACAAGTGCCTTATCCTTTTTGATGTTATCGTATGATATTACATAATTTATTGTTGTTGCCACATGAACATTACTCAGTGAGTTTTTTGTTGACTGTACTTACTGTAAAAATTAAATATGAATAAAAGAGACGCAGTATAAAAGTAAACATTTTGGTATGCTCTGATTTGTACAGTTTCAGAGTTAACGGATGAAAAATTTCACAATTTCCAAATTGCACACGCAATCATCGGGTGCGAAACAATCGCTAAAAGCATTCTGTGTGTAATTACAATCATTTTTTATGTTCTCCCTTTCACCAGCAGTAATTAAAATTTATCAAAAGAGACGCGGTGAGCAAACAAAACGTATCGGCTCGTAGCTCTGGAAACATCAGTGGAATAATCACCAGGCTATGTTGACCTCTTGATTTAGATGCAAGATATTTTATATCACACTAGCTGCGCCCCGCAGTTACACCCGCATAATTCAAGTTTTCCCGCAATAACTCTCTTAAAAGCAATGTTTTTTCCCCGTTTTTACCACATCTTCATTGATGCTTCACTCCTATTGGTCGTAGCGTGATGTTATAAGCCTATAACCTTCCCATTTTTCTGTTGTTGATGTGTGTTTTAATAAAAACAGTAGGTGACATATTGTATCTATATATAGACCGTTCAGTGCTTTAATTCAATTGACAGTATTATTCAATCCAAATTGAGCCATACTTTTTGTAGAATTGCGCATAATTTCCTCAAATAAGTCATAAAACAAACGCCATTGTTCTCAGGGATCTCGCTACGCTGGTCCAGTAGGGAGGTGTAGAAACAGTGAGTGATCACGAGCAATCATGATTACAACTCGAGTGAGGAGTGACGCGCGCTTTGCCGTAAGGAATGAATTACCTTTATATTCCGCTACCTTGAGGTGTGATTTATATTACCGCTTTTTTATTAATAAGTAGATTCGCGTTTGACCACTATCTCATCTGATGTTAAGCAACAACGCGGTCTACAATAGCACGCTTACCTAGAAGTAACCTATTTATTCGTAACTTTATGACTTCCGTACTTTACGTTGTCTAAGTTTCCCAACTAAAATACTGCGTTTGGAGTATGGTATAAGGTCTTTATCATAGGTAATATTATGCCCGATCAGGAATCGAGATTCAAACCACATATTTAATTTCCATGTTTTAATTTTTTGCCAAACTGTTTTGTAATTTGGCCCATTCTTGTTTTACGTAGTCGTTGCTATCTACCACGCTTGCATTAATTCATACTATTAATTTCGTATCGAGTTCGTTCTATACCGGTACTATACCGGTATTATGCGACCTGAAACGTTCCTTGCTTTGCCTTCAGTGGCGTCCCGTGTCATCATCGTGTTATGTTGTTACAACTTGAAGCGAATTACTTGCCTTATTACAGTTTATTACTGTGTTTGAACGCAATTGAGATGAAAGCTGTTAATAAGGTTGCGTTAAGTTTGTCTGAACTCAGTTGGATTCACGAGGGACATCTAATCAATCCTTACTTCCCTAATAAGTGATTAAGTGAAAGTTCAATGCTGTCTATTTTTACCTCTCTGTAGGTTTTTACCACTGTCACTGTCACATAATCCTTCATGCGAGAGAAGCGATATTCTAGACCAGTTTTTGTTACACTTAATATACGAGCATCCTATGACATTTCTAAGATTAATAAAAATCAATTGACACCTCATTTATTAGAATCCACCTTGCATTGTAGGCTATAGAAATAGTTTTTTTTATACATATCCTGCGACTATTTTTTGCGAAGGGGAGTTTCGGAAATTTCGTCTAAAAGTCCCCTGGGCGTTCCGAAAAGGGATAATTGGACACGAAGTCCAGATAGCCTCTTAACCTTTTGTATCCGCCAAATTACTGCAGATGGTTACTTAAAATAAGATGTAGGTACATTGTATAAAGACTAGACGTTAATGGCGGATGGCAAGGTGGCGCCTACTACGCTAGCGCATTTTCGACGTATCAGTTACCTCATTAACCAAGCCATAAACTTTATTGATGTTGCCTACCAATAAAATTATGTACAGACGGGCCGAGTGATGTACCTTAGTTTGATAGGCTGTTTTGACCTGACCTTTAATAGTGTAGACGTATCTACGCGTACGTTTAATTAGGAAATGAAAAGTAGACTTGTACTATTTGAGAATTATTTGGTGCGGGCTTTAGCACGTTCACCGCTGAAAACACAGACGTGTGTGTTTAACGCGGCGCTATTACAGTGCCGCTCACACATACGGCACGCCATTGCTGGAAAACACACACGGTCCGTAACGGTGCCCAAATACAAAAACCGGTTCAGCTGTCAACGTGTTGAGCACTGAAATATTGCGCAAATACGAATTGAACAATTGGAAGTTTGTTTCTTTACTGCATATGCATTGGTTTATATTAGATATCATAATGAATAAGACTTTACACGGGACAAGTTCAAGGAAGAAAGGAGGCGGGGTCGTTTTTCAATGATACGGCCAATCACTTTTTAGCGAATACGCGTAGGGTATATTGCAGAGATCAATGGGAGACAGATGCTTTGCTATAAATTAAGATAAGTACTAATATGCACTTACCGAGGCGTATTCTGCGCAGATGTCAATGGAACCGACAAAGTCGCACACATCGTCGACCGTCCACGCTGAAAGACGTGCGCGTGCCTCAGCGCATAGGCATTCCGAGCGCGCTTCACTGCGGTCTGCGGACAAAAGTTTTTCTTCTTCATCATCATCATCAGTCAGTCAGTCTTGTTCCCACTGCTGGGACACAGGACCATTCTCAGAAGGACCAACCCGCACTGGACCAATGCGTAGTGTATCGTGGCTCATCCCCCCTGAGGGGGTTGAGAATTGGATGTAATACTGATGAATTGTATTTTGCTTATAATTATTTGCTCGACTACTCGACCACGTTTTATGACGTTAGGCTGGCTTACATCTCGCACAGAAAATTGTTAAATAGTATGGAACGTTGAAATGCAGTGAGTGTTCTTGGCTATGGAGTCTCAAGATGTGCACTAAATTATTATTAAATTATTAAAGTTTGATTATATTATTCTCTATTGATCCACCGATCTGGATCGGGCCCCCGTGGTGGATTAAGCCCTAATGCTCCTCACGAAAGTGAGGGGAAACACGTGCACAGCAGTGGGCCGATTTGGGTTGATGATGATTATTCTCTATTTATTTATCTTTTACTTTTTGAGTTAACTAAAGTGGCTTTTGATTGAATTTAGTTGCTAGTTTTTACATATTGCGCCGACTGGTCTATAGAGGCGGGCGCCCATCTGCACATTCCTGTTTGACGCAAGCTTCGGATGACTTACCGTCATTAGAAGCCCTGTCTCGTTCGTCGCTGTCACTCCTCGTGCTTGGACTGGCTGAGAGCCGAGCCCGCTTCGCCGCACTCTCGGCGCCCGCGGACAGGTCCAGGGGCGAGTGCTCAGGCGCCGACCCTGCGTTGGCGACCACCCGCTTACGCCGTGATCGACCTCCTCGGCCTACTCGCGAAATCGCTAACAATGCCTGAAAGAGAACATAGCTTTCAGTAACTGTATTTATTGTGGTAGCTCTCTACTGAGAGAGTTTGCCCAGGGAAGTATCACATGCCAGATATTCATCCGCCAAGCGTTAGTGTGCAAACATTTCGGTTTGAAGTGCAATGTTTTCTGCGAAATCACTGGGCATATGAGACTTTAGGGAGTGCTGCCCAAGATTTTACAATAAAAAGTTCTGGGTGGCATTGCGTCTGTTTTGGGCACTATGGGCAGGTGTAGCGCTTACCGTCAGGTGAATGACCTGCTCGTCTCGTAACTCAGTAACATAAAAATTATATCTGGAAAAGAAAACATGAGGGTTTTGAAGTCCTTTGTGACTATGACTTCAGTTTAATCAGTCTATCAACTGCCCTTTCATTGTCTTTCAGATATGTTTCTGTTTGTTTCAGATAATTTAACTACCTTATCTCGCCTACCCGTTTATTGCTATCAGCCATAAAGTTCGGTGCGACCTATAGCAAACTAGATTACATTCCATCTAAAGATACCCTATGAAAGGTACCATGCCACTTTACGACCATAAAACCTTCATAACAAGCGGTATAAACATTCTCGTTCGATATATTACTGAATAATAAGTAGCTCTTAAAAACTCAATTACCGAGAAACCCATCAGCAGTCTTAGCACCGACGTTAAGCAAACATGAAAGGCGAGCAGCGGCCATTATCTGATCGAGAGCGCTCTCGGATCGTAAGTGGCGAGCATTCATCATAATAACGTTCCGAGGCGTCACGCTCGCCGCCCGCGGGTCAAATTGCAATCTATCTTTTTTAATTGCCACGCGCACTAAAAAAGGCGAATGCAGAGTAATTCCGAATGAAATTCAGACGGAGGCGCGCGCCGTGAAATGAACGCGTGGCGCGTGCCCACGGCGCTGCGCCCGCGCACCATCCGATGAGTATAACCATCGATATGAATCAAACGATTCGTTTCCGCGAGTGCTCCTCTTCACATTCTACAATTTAATCGACCGCACAAAGCGAAACGTAACCGATCACGCCATTAACATCGACCCAAGAAGCTATCAGCGAACGGAAAACGCGATGCTCAGATGTCGTTGCAATTTAGCTAGAAAGTTGAAATCGTATAACTGTAACGCTGCAATTTCCGCGCAGGTGTGCAAAAAGTCATCTAATTTTAAAGTCGAACGGTTAAGATTTCTCGTCCCATCACTAGCGTGTCGCGGGGCGCATGCGCGGCGCGTGCCGCTGCCAATTAGTGCAGCTCCAATTCCTTTAACAGTGGAGAGTCGAGTAGCGACGGTTTGCTGCGAG
The DNA here is from genome assembly GCA_912999815.1 of Campaea margaritaria. Lineage (NCBI taxonomy): Eukaryota > Metazoa > Arthropoda > Insecta > Lepidoptera > Geometridae > Campaea > Campaea margaritaria. The sequence goes on from OU538800.1 coordinate 9,059,443, forward strand.
CGCGAGCGCGAGCGCCCGCTGGATCCACTCCGCAAGAGGTCGGAAATAGTTAATACCAGAAAAATTGAATCTTCAGTGAAATGGGATGTTACCCCCTTTCCATGAGGTACCTCTTTCATCGAAAGACCCACTTATTGGCTAATCGTTCTCTTAGTATGTTGATGTAGAGTTTTAAAATGACCAACAAAAACACAGGCTACACATAACATTATACATTTTCGAATTTAATTATAAGCTCATTCTTCTAACGTATTTCATTAACTTGTCCAAAGTGCTTAGAAAATCAGTGCACGGTAGGCGGGGCGCGCCTTTGCTTCGCGATAGTGAGCACACGCCAAGCACTCGTAATTAACACTCTACCGCACCCACCACACCGGCCGAAGGAAGTGTAAAGGTCGGGAGCCTTATCAGATCTAATTGCTTCCATTACAGCGAAGGAAACGGAGCTCATCGCGCATTATGATTTTAAACTCTCATTAGCATAAACGAGGCACGGACTAGAGATGCCACAAACGATAAAACCTTATGAATTTTACGATTCCCCGAGACATTTTAATCACAGCCGTGAACTATGAAATGTGTAATTATAACAGGAAGGTCAGTGAGCACTTGTGTTTTATAATTAATATGAATTACAAATGTGCTCTTTTGAAATGGAAACTCAGCTAAGCGTAAATTATTTCATAGGGGCAGTGGCCTTGTCTTAAGTAACGCACGTTATGAAGTAACGTTTGAATCATGTATTTTTCACTAAAATATCAGACTTTGATCGCAAGGAATAGAGATTGTGGATCGGATTTAAAAATAGTCGACATGGCCAATTTGTGATTTGAAACTGCAAAGTCGCTCTTGACCCTTGGACGAGCGTGCTAGATGCGAGAGATATTTAGGCTTTTGATAAGCTCCACTGATTTCACTAGCTAGTATATATTTAGATATCTGTGTTTAAAATACAAGAAATACATGACAGAGGAACATACATGAATACATAAATACATACCACAAACCTCAAATAAGGATCAAATTTAGTAAAATCTAATAAAATGACGAGTCTAAGAGCTGCAACTCGTTAGAAAAAATGTGGTTCCAACTTAATTGAAATATATTACGGTAACCCACTTATTGGCCATTTTTTAAATTATCTAATAAGGACATCCTGCTGTTAACATCACGCGAACGTACCAAACGAAAGTTAAGAAGCCTCAAATATAATTTAAATCTATATATAAATATTCTAATAGGTTAATAGTTTAATGGCAATCATTAAATTACTTGTTGGAACGAATTAATATGCATAATTTTCTCCGATTGAATAAAATAAGCATGAGAAACGTTAGGTTGACAAAATTGAGATAAACAAATATGCGTCACTCGGAGTTAATGCTATAATGAGGCTAATTAGAGACCACCTATCGGTGATTTGTCAAAAGAAAGTTTAATCTTTGCTACACTCATAAATGAAGAGTTACTTTGGATTTTAATAACTACCAACCGGTTACTAATAGAGAATTATATCAATTTTATTATGTTATCTGCGACCCACCATTTTAAACGTGGATAATGTTGCAAGTGGTACAATTGCCTGAGTGACGAGACTACCAAGTCGTTCACTTGATGGTAAGCGCTACGTCTGCCCATGACAGTTACAACGCCATCCAGAACTTTGCATTGCATAATCTTACGCAGCACTGCACTGCGCTCGTCACCCTGAGACATCAGCTCTAAAGTCTCATATGCCCAGTAATTTTGCTGGAAACAATGACATTCAAATCGGAACACAGTAATGTTTGCAGTTGCACACTACTGGTGGTAACATCTTTTTGGTTTACCTTAGTGGAGGTCATATCTAGCATGACGGGGAAAGCAGGCAGCCTTGGCGGCCCGCCCTGGTGCTTCGCCAGTTTCGTGAAGAGACCCCCCAGAGGAGTGTCCGCCACGTCGTTCTGGGCTGGTGATGTTGTTGCTCTTGGTTCCACGGAGAAGCCGTTGATACGATGGAAGTAGCTGGGGAGAAAAATAAATGCTATAGCTAATTCCAGCCGGAGCCTAGCCAGCTGTGGGCCAAAATCACAACCGATTGGGTTCCAGCCGGAGCAAAATGACAACGTGGTAAACCTCGGCGAAGGTGGCGTGATGAACTAGACTCATATAGAAAGGATTGGCTAGTAGGAGCAATAGACCGGAAGTCATGGAAGGAGGGAAGGAAGGCCTTTGCCCAGCAGTGGGACGATTTAGGCTGATAATAATAATAGTATTATAACATAGCTAAATCATGTCTCTCATTCACTGGCCTGAAGTAGATTGGTCCTCTCGCTTTAGGTACCAATGGGAGGACGAAGAAGGATGTGGAAGAACTCCAACTTAAGCAGTGAAAAAAGTTTTGCAGGAACAAAAAAGGTGCTGGTTTTTTATTAGAGGCCAAGACTCATTTTCAACAACAGAAGTAAAATACCACCATATTCAAACTCGCAAGGCAAGTAATAATTATAATAGAGCTTTATAAAAAGCAGAAGTTACGGCTTATCGTCAAGCTAATCACCGGCTACGTCACCATACTTTTTAATGACTACAGAGATAAGGTGATTATCGCGTCATGTGAGATGGTATCACGTGGCTTCCAAACAAGTAGGCAAACGCAGCCAGCGCCACCTTTATTAAAATTTTAAAGTTACGATAGTTGACGCTCATAATTTTCTGTGTGATTTCTATCAAAACACTTAAATATACAGCTGGATACTGACCAATTTAATGAATATATTTTACGACACCGGCGTCATTGTAATGCAATAAAACGTCGAATTTACTCACTATGCTGGAGAGCATAGTGCGGCGCCGCACGGCCTGTCGTGGCGAGGGTAATTAAAACCAGAGGTCGCCGAACTCACGTCGACAGATGAGCAATTCATTAATATAACATAAGTTCACGCGGAGAACATCGGTTCTCACGAATCATGTAAATTTGTCGACTAAACGTAAGTTATCGAATCGATTAATATGCAAATGGGTATGGGCATCACTAGGGGTCGACGAACTGCACCGCCACTCACACTCTGTTGTGACATCGGGCGTGTGAAAAATTGATTGTCAATATTCGATTCGATGTAAGGAAGCGGCGCGGCAGTGTATGACAAACTGCTTCCCTCTTTTTGTAATTCGAATTGAATATAAATAAGTAATAAACAAGATGGTCGTTAACGAAAACACCTGTTCCGATGTGACATTTAATACCGGAGTTTATGGACTCTCCAATAATAGAGAAAACACTTTAGGAAAGGAGACCATGAAATGTTATTTCCTTCCTTTTCCTAAGAGATTTTGCTTTATTATCGTTGTAACTGCAAACATCATGGAATGTTGCCTATCCTAAACGTAATCATGGTAGAAATAACCCAAAAGCTGCGACCATGCATTGTTTGCGGCCTTGCTACGGAACATTATAACTAGAAAGCTACTTCTACCTGTAGCGCGAGCTACCAACGCGGAATAGTAGACAGTAGTATCACAATGGGGGTGGCGTCATACCACTAGGTTTGCTCTGCGCCGTTCGATCTGAAGACGTTCCTATTCTAGCAATCATCTCATTATTTTGGTCTATATGAAAATGGTCTAAGAAGCATCATAAAGGGCCTGTTGTGCTGGCACATGGGTTAAGAGTTCATTCGGATTCTGGTAAAGATACCGCCGATTCCGAATTGTCATATCTTCATGTTGTAAACTATTATTGGCCGATCCAATAGTCTGCAGGGAGCCTTAGTAAGACCACAGAAGAAATATAGTGTAAGATTACGTACTCGTTGTTAGGGTGAGCGTTGTACCGCGCCGCCAGTGAGCGCATGATGTCAGAGTAGTTCCGAGGCGGGTGCGCAGGCGCAGGCTGCGGCGGCGCGTGCGGGCTGCCGCGCTCCGGCGGCGTGCCCGGGTATGATGATGTGGACGGCGTCACGCTACGGGACCTGGGAAAATAAGATGAGATGAAAATATCTTCTTCTACCGAAAAAAAACCCTTTGGACTCTAAGTAGGACGATTTCTCGGAGCGGAGTGCCATAAACGAAATGCTACTGCTTCTTTAGGCAATTCCTGAATAATTTAAAAAAAAAACACCGTCATTATCACTGGGTATTTTCTTAAACTATCCAGGGTATTCCAGATTTGAGATGAAACGTTAATTGAAGGCTTTTTGCGAAGTGAGAGTGAGAAACACAATACGTATATTCCAATTTCCTTTGGTACTTAAATAATTTGTGTCAATAATTTTCAAGATTGGAGTTACCTGGATGCGTTGGAGTCATGCGGGCTGAGTCGCTCGCTTTTGACGCTGGTCTGCGGGGCGTGCGCCGCGGGCGTCGGCGTCGGCGGTGCGTGCGCGGGCGACGCGGCCGCATCGCGCGCGCACCGCCGCGGCGCCGCACCTCCGCCGCCGCCTTCACCTAATGACAACAGATAATCAACACTTAGGACATGTGAAATAAAAGACAAATATCAAACGACTTCCCTTAATTATCCTTCCGGGGTAAATTATTAACAAATCAATGCTAAGACTCGTTCTGTTGATTTTTCAAGTTTGTATTTAGAAAAACCTAATTGAGAAACGGTAAAGCGGTGGTAGCCTAGTGGGAGAACGTCCGCCTTTCAATCAGAAGGTCGTGAGTTCAAATCCCAGTGCAGGCACGTACCAATGTGTTTCTGTTAAAACATATGTACGTAATTATCACTCGCTTTTCGGTGAAGGAAAAGTATGTTATCCACCAATCCGGACTGGGCCCCCGTGGTAGATTATGGCCTAACCCTCCTCACGAAAGTGAGGAGAGACCCGTACCCAGCAGTGGGACGTTATGGGTTGATGATGATGATGATGATGAATTGAGAAACGTGATCAGATTATTTAATTGATATACCTAAACCGTCTATAAGTACGTTTCCATTTCATCGAATCGAAGAATGTCACAACCTCACAAACAATCAGTACCAAGAACCTCTGCCGGCCAACCGTACCGAATCCGGTTGCCGCCTTACGTGCCGGTTCTAGATAGAAGAAAAAAGTTAAGAGCAAAAAGTGGCTAAGATCAGCCAGTGTCAGCCGGCTGGAATCTCAGCGTTTACACTGATAGAATCGAGACGGTCTGTTTGAACTCGTGGCGTGGATTTCGCGAAATTCACAACACTTTCTTCCAATCGCAGCTTACCATCTGCAGTATTAATGAGCTTGCAGGTGTGAACTGGCATTTGGACCCGACGAGTTATGTGCTGACGAAATTAGGATTCGTGGAATTTGAAAATTTGCCAAATTTTTCTTAACGCTTTGAGCTACTGGGATCCAGAAGTAACTCAACTCGGCCAAGTGAAGTCACTCAGAGACTTGAAAACGGGACCAGATTATGGAATTGAACAAGTTAATCCTTTGTTGACCTACTTGACTTTTTGACACCTAAAGAAAGATTTTGGCTTAAATCTTTATTTGTGTGAACCACAAGTATTTGCTCTGAGTCTGGGTGTTTGTAGGACCATGGTCCTCGTAGTCCCTGATTCCCTAGATACAGTAAATCCTAGCTCGGGATCTATATAGGAGATTGTAACGAGTTATTCTTATTATAATTATAAAAGTAACTAAGGTTATATTACTGATCTTTAATAGTCTAAAACTCTAAATCGAAGCATTGTCTTGCCAGTCCGACGTTTCAACCCAGATAGGCTTTGTTCATGTCAATTTGTATGCACGCTAAGCGCACGCTGACGAAATTCCGCACGGCTGTCAAAATTCTTGTCGCTGTCACCTATCACAAATGATACATTGTGCGAACTGAGCTGTTACATGTCACCACGCAAGGCAATTAATAACACCGTAAAAGGAGCGGTCACAGGTTTCACTGTAACATAATACTTGTGAGCTAAGGACGACATTAGACGACGCGGTTTCGAGATATTCCGAGATTTTAGATAGATAATATTTTTTAGAATGGAAAATTTTGGATGCAAACTGATTTAACCTTTGTGTAGGTTCACTGATATTTGCCTCATATGCCAATCGTTTTTTTAATTGCAGAATAGGTAAGCATGTGACCGCAGTCTCGCCTGGTGGTAAGTGCCGACACGGTCGCTGGTGGAGCATACTTGCATTGAATCACTCTCGACTTGAAGACTTTCAGATTATAGTTTTCGGGAAACATAGACGCTGGTTATCAAATCATAAACTTTTTAATGAACAATGCTATATTTGTTGTATTCATGCCTACGCAAAATTTGAAATGTTACGTCATAAATTTCAAAGTAATGTAATCACACTGTGATCTAAACTACTCAATAACCATGTTCAAATAAACTCATCACGTTGTGCGATCACACGACGTCGCTTCTTCTAAATGTGCCCTAACGTTTGAACTACACAGCTGTTAGATTTCTTTATAGCTTTAATGATAACTTTAATGTCATTATTAATGTACATAAACATGGAGATTTGCTTTGACCTACAAATTGTTAATAAATTAAATAAATAAATGTGAATAAGCATGTGAATATGCGTAATGCTTTGGCTGGTTTTCTATTTATGATCATTAGATATATATAATTTTAATATTTTAATGGGGTTCAGGAGAACGTCATGAATAATTAAGATGCTTTTTTCTTGGATCATGTTACCTAAAAAAAATGTGGGAGACGCACGTCGCACACGGGTTATTTCTCCTATCAGTGTAGATAAAAAAGACGTCACGATCAATAACATACTAGTACATAGATTACCCTTAGCTAGAATTCCTCGTATCTAGGGAATGAGAAACGAGGAGGACCATGTTTCCACAAACACCTATACTTACTTATATGTATGCGCCAATGTCCGTCTATACTCAGCGTTGTTCCGAAAAAACTTTTAACTTTGAATATCAGTTGTAAATTAATATCGAAACTACCACATGTTAATCCTAGAATGGGACGTGGAATATTCCAGATATGGTTTCGGGATAAAATTATTGCGCAGCTTGCCAGGTGGAACAAAGGCATTATAGTCCTAAAGGTAAAAAGAAATTCTAAATTATAATGAGACGTCGCTTTGATGGCGTCACTCAATATAATACCGAGTTCAAGACCTTCCAAGAAGAAGGACGTGAGTTCAAATCCCAGTTCTGTAAAACCATAATTATGTACGTGTTTATCACTCGCTTTTCGCTGAAGGAAAACATCATGAGGAAACCCACATACCTACCCGAGAATTATTTCGGAGGTAGGTCTGTTGTCCACCAACCCAGACCGGGCCTCCGTGGTGGATTAAGGCCTAACCCTCCTCACGAAAGTGAGGGGAGACGCGTGCTCAACAGTGGGACGATGTGGGTTGATGCAAAAAGCATGCTTGAATCGATTGATATCCCACCCATTTGTTTGATACCATTCATAAATTGACATAAACATTTAATTCAGCCGACCCCACGTGCACGTTCAATGGCTGGCCCCACACTCGTATTATCTATAATCTTTATTCAAATGACTTTGAAGTCATCTACTTATTCTATCATATTGTGGGCAGTGCCCACATACAGGCACTGAGCATAATGTAACGCGTATTATGGGAGAATTATTTCAAATTGATGCATTTTGTGGAGACATCATCGCGATGTATAGGCAGTATGGGTTCTATGTACAAGTGGCTTTATTCTATACGTGGTCGTGACTTCCATGACTATAAATCAGGTTTTATGAGAAAAGCTCGCTCAGAGATTTTCCGCTTTACGTAAGCGCAAGCTTCGATGAGTATTACAGTAGTCGAACATAAGCCAAACCTTTTACAGAACTAAATAAATATTGCGTTTTAGAATTGGTTGTAGTTTTTTATATGAGTCGAAGGAGATAGACGTCTTGTCTCAATTTTGTCCTCTTTTAACCTAAAACATTTATTACTAATCGAACGATTTTAAAATCCAAGATTTAAGATTATTCAGGATACGGTTAGGTACGAGTAGTTCGGATACTTAGTGAAAAAGAAAAAGACTATTGGTATAAAGTTTTTCGTAATCATTTATATTGACTTAGGGAAATGTCACTTTTAACTATTAGTGGCAGTAAAAATTTAATTTATGTACATCAAATACAAATTTTATATAAAAAAATCAACTACTCAAATAAAATAACATTGATCTAAAAAAACCTCGTAAAATAATGAAAGTTTCGAACTGCTCATACTGTTACCACAGCGTCCTTTTGTGGAGACATCACATAGTTTATGGCAACACAGACGGCACGCGTGAGAGCCCGTAGGTGTACAAATGGTTTTATTTGTATAAAACGATATTCGTTCACAATGATAACATTATGTTATAAGCAGATTATAAAGAGACGAGTTCGGACCACAAACGTAGAATTTTTAGAATGGGAATCTAAGCGTATGATTTATATTGACCGCTGTAAAGTTATGGCGCAGATTAAAACTTATTAACTCGTTGTGTTGTGGCAGTAGCGAGTAAAAAGACGTTAACGTAATTGATGTTTATTGCCGACATCTGTGTACTGGAGCTTTGAGATGCATTAACCGTTTCTTGCGGGGTTAATTTATTTATGTATGACTTTTAAAACTCGTCTTTTTTACTGAAAACTGATACTGAAGTAATGGGGCGATGAGCCGACTGCAAAGCGTGAGGTTGCGGGTTGGATTGCCACACAGGGATTCTCTGGGTGTGGGTGTACATGTATATATAAAATATATATTGTTTATTTATTTATTTATTTATTCTTTAGCACACAAATGTAGTACAAGGAGTACATATTTATAGATATAGATAGATAGATCATAGATCATATTTATTACCTAATTTCATTTGTTTTTATTATAATTTTTAATTTATTTGTATTTTATGATATTTGTTAGTACATTTTAATTTTCATTGAATGTTATGTAACAATAATTAATTCGTCCGTTCTAATTAATGTAAATAAATAAATAAATAATAACGGTATTTTAGGAATATATTAAAAATAATCAATCGTCAGATTAATTTGCGAGTATTAATGATTACGAATGTTATAGATGATTATGATGCCATCGCTTTTGTAAAACCTGACTTATAAACACAGGAAACCATAATTGGGCGCCATTTTCGCTTTTAAGACCATTGCGCGTCATTCACGTAACTCTTTAAAACATTTATTAAAATTAACGATGTTTAATGTTATTCCTAATGATCTATCTTATATCAACAAACGCAGTCTTTGATTGCCAAATTATATAAGACCATCCTCATTTATTATACTGTAAAGATATATTTATCGCAATTTCGACATGATATCACGTAACTCTCTATACGCATAAAGTGTCATAAAATAAACAGATCTTACATAAACTTTTAACGCAAAAAATATTCTAATGCGTTCAAATTGATTACTAAATTTACTAGGTTCTCACACTTTGAATTAAGGTTTATGGCTTACAAATGTCAAAAATGCTTTTAGTTTAGGAGCTAGGAGCTTAGAGGAAAGCATCGTTAAATTAGCGATACTTAAAATATTTGAAACAATAAATTTTGTAGGAAAACTATTTAAATAAATGGTGTTAAGTTTCTGGTGTTGATAGCAGGATTTCAAAAATTATAAAATGAAGTCGAAAGAGAACGAAATTATTTATGAGATAAAAGTTATGAAAAAAAATTAGGTTGTGGTATCTAAATAAAAATTTGCTTTAAGCTGCAGCTAATTCTAGGATTAATTAGTCATGGCTAAGGCATTTTGGTCACTGTGTAATTTGATCACATGCAAAAAACTGTGCAAATAGAACACACCTGTCATAATATTTTTATTTAATTGCATAATAAGTTATTTTAGGAATGGATGGAATGGATTTTAGGTCATTTTAGGATGCTACTTGACAATATTATTGATAAGGGCCTCCACGCACAGGGATTCTTTAAAAAATATTTTAAATCTTTAAATTTGATAAAGATGTAAAAAGATTGTATAAATAAAAATGAAGGAGAATATAGAATGTTCTAAAATTCAGGGTACACTTTTTCACATTTCAAGGAAACTGACCTTAAGCGTCACCGGCTCTTGGTCTAATCGCATAGTTGTGGTCAAATGTTGGATTTTCGCAGGAAGTGGTATTTATTATGGCGACCGATGAGTGAGTGCTTCCGGTGTCGGACACGCCGGGTCAACTATCGAGCGCTATTTTAGCTGCCAGGGATGTAGCGAGGTACTTATTGAGCGGGGGCGGGGAGTTGATAGTCATATCAAATGTCTTTACTTGTATTTATGTTAATGAGTAGCGAAACGAGCAAGTTATTGTGCCACCCAGAAATCGACTTGATGTAAGATCAACGTAAATAGGTTTCATGTCCCTGATATTACAAAATTTGGAGCCTCAAATTATTTAGCTGTTATAAGATAACGTTTCAACAGTACCCAATTAATAACGTTTGAGTTTTGTGTGATTTGCAAAGTAATTTCAGAAGTACAAAAAAGTTACTGCGAAAATATCATAAGTAAACATGAACAGTTTCAATTTGGAAAAATTTGCAAAATATTAACACAGTGTTCGGAGTACGAAATTGAGGATTAAAAAAAATTTATTGCTACATGCTTGTTCAATGCGACAAGGAAAGGGGCATGTGTGTCGTGGGCCTTGACAAGCATGCCCCTTCCTCACATCCCTAAGTATATCCACATAATGACGGTTATGATACACCGTTATTTGGAGCAGGCCGGCTAGTTTGACATGTCAACTAGTTACCAGACGTGATTTGTAGCGATCGCCAGCCGACGATCTCTTGCGGTGGGATTGGAAATACCGTGTGAGCATTTCTAGAATCAATCACACATTGCTAGGTTGGCTTTTGATCACCATTTTTTGGCCTTAAAGGGGCGTCTATTAATCTCTTTGGGGGGCAAATATCACCATCATCAATATGTCATGCCATCTCACCAAGGACAGTGAGGGGGCTGAAAAATCTATAATTTTAATTAGAATTCCCTATATAGAAGGAAACCCACATACCTACCCGAGAATTATTTCGGAGGTAGGTATGTTATCCACCAATCCGGACTGGGCCCTCGTGGTGGATTATGGCCTAAAGTGAAGAGAGACCCGTGCCCAGCAGAGGGACGTTATGGGTTGATGATGATATAGATCAATCCGTTTTTTTTTTCAATATTATCTGTATAGGAAGACGTGGTAAAATGTGGCAAACACGTTAGCATGTAGGCTGTTTTAGGCATAGGCCTTAACTATAGAATTAAAATTATGTTTTATTGCGTCCATAATAAAATACGACGGTGTTAATGAATTTGTAGGTCGATTTGCACCGCGGTGCGAATAGGTCGTCGTTCGAGACGTACAAGTATCTACCCATATAATAATTATAATATATATTCTGTACACAAGTGCAGTTTGACTAATAAAATAAATTTGGTTTTCTTCTTTAACAAACCCTTTGAAGATACGTTCCATCTCTAATTTTGAAATGACAACACTATCTACTTAAGGGTCACCCACTCACTGAGGAGCCAATAAGTATTTACTTACATACTCCAACATCTCAAAGACTAGTTAATTGAATCAAGCGTTACTTTACACAATTCCCTATTCAACAAGAAAGCGATCTCAAAGAATAAAATGGCAACCAATTTCGAAAACTTTATAGAACCTACAGTAAGCTTTTAAAGAAAGCAATTAACCTACTGCAACAAAAGGTGTGTTAAAGTGTTTAGCGCGTGCATTGTGCCGCACACTGCGCTTGCGCGCATTGACTTGACATCCAAACATGCGTGTGGTGGCGAAAGTGAAAAACGTATGGTGTTTTTAGTGAGACCGCATGGGGAAGTATCACACCTTTGCCATATATTCATCAGCCAAGTAGTAGTGTGCAAATATTACTGGGTTCCGGTTTGAAAGGCATTGTTTTCAGCGTTATTTCTATTACTGGGCTCATCAGACTTCAGAGCCGATGTGTCAGAGTGACGAGCATAATACAGTGCCGATCAGGATTATGCAATGCAGGGATCTGGTGGTGCTGTGTCTGTTATGGGCAGGCGTAGCGCTTACCATCAGGTGAACGACTTGCTCGTCTCGTCACTCAGTCAAATAAAAAAAAACATAATATATTTTTTTTTATTATGCAAAATCGCGTACCCCTATTCCTTACACCATCGAATCTCAACCTCGGTAGGGTCAGCACCATCGTCAAACAAGGTACCGTTGGCACCTGACCCCAAATGACTACGTCGGACTGCCTAAGTGATTGGTGCCGTCTACGAGAACAAATATGCGCCTCGTATGTGATTATCAGGTGAGGTACTTTAAACGTATTCCTGGAATTGTATGTCGTTTAGTACGATCGTCTTCAAAAGTGTTTAATCATATCGATCCAAAAAATAACCATTTGGCGGGTATCAAATTATGTTTGGAGGTTAGGACATGGTTATCTACTTTTGAGGCTGACTGTACATCTGATTTGCCTATATGTAAAGGATTACCTGCAAAAAAGTTCAGGATGAATGTGATTAAAACATTTTACTGTTGGAAAAAAAAAACAGAAACGAACATGATATATAATAATTTAATAAAATAGGTACTAAAGTTTAGTGAATTTATATTATGCACATTGAATATCATCGCCAGAATAGGATTTACAGGAGGTATGTGATCCAAAAATTCCTATAGTGGATTATGGCTTAATATACCTCACGAAAGTGAAATGATGAGACCCGTGCTCAGCAGTGGGGGGATATAAGTTGTGATGATAGATAGATAACTCTTTTTTTTTTCTTTTTGTCATAGGATGATGTCACTTATTTAAGTGCCGATTTATATTCAGGCTGACAGGTCAGAGAGTATGTTGAAATTCTCAAACTTAATAATGTGGTTCACTGCTACCTGTTATTCCTAAATTAGTGAACTGTTATGTCAACTATTTAGCTAGATGGAATTCCATATAATTTTTCAAATACGCGCGTGCCGAGTGTTTTGATAACAGTAACCCTGTAGCTCGGGGGTCTACTACCAGTTTCGATATTTAAATGATTATCGGAGGTTATCCTCACATTTCTTTATAAACAGAAATAAAGAAATAACCGAGTTTTGGCCACAGATAATCAATTAGGACCTATGATGCTCCTTACTTAAAAATAAAAATAAATATTTTCAATGAGGTCTGAAAACGTAGTATTTTCTTTTAAATACAAAAAAGCGAATTTCCCGGGGCTGTCTGTAGACAGACTGCTGATATAGATCGTATAATGTAAAACATATTAAATTTGTTTTTTTTTTTTCACACTAACAAGACAGCCTAATAAAGCCTGTACTAGTAACGTCAAATGAAGACGCACATAAGAAAAAAAAAGAAAAAAGTTTTTGGCGGGAAACTGAAAATATTACGTAGTTTTTGTTGTTATTAAAAAAATACATTACTAAGAGAAAAGACAATCGAACGCTAAGACTTTGCTCCAAACTTACGTAGAGAAAATTAGTCTACATTTTAGAGGAGAATCGACGTTAATGACAATGATACTAATTTAAAGTTAAGCGAATCTCGTGGTAGTTCTTTTGTAGCTCGTGTCTCTACGTCAGCTAATTAAATCAATAAAAAAGCAATTGCATTGCCCGTGATTTAAAAGCGAAGTGTTTTGTCAAGTGCGCGACACTTGTCCACGTTTGCCTTCCTCAAATACGAGTAAAGTGAGGAATCTCCGAGTACTGTGACTAGAGAAGTTGGGCAGTTACAAAGCTTTCAATATGGATTACACTTAATGTGCGTTTAGGTTTTCTTAAGTTGATGACTTTCTGATAAGTTGCTAGTAGGCTTTCGCATAACTTATAGGCGTTAATAAGATGCTACTTTTTTATTACTTATAGATTATATCATATCGTGCACTTAAGATTCATCTTGCTCGTTTATAAAGTTAGGGTCTTGAAGTTTCATGTTCTAATTTTAGATCATAATTAGAAGATAAACATTTTCTATCAGGTAACTTTACATTCAACAGAACTACTGGATTTTCTATTTTATTCTACTTAAAGAACACAAACAATAATGAAAATGAATAAGGTATCGCAAGAGATAAAAATAATATAACGCGTCACGATCACATATATACATTCTGGCCCCTAATTAGGATTCCCTGTATCTAGAAAATCAGGAACTACGAGGACCATGGTCCTACAAACATCCAGGCACAGAGCCAACACTTGTGGCTCACATAAATCTGTGCTCTGTGCCCGAATCGAACCCGTCGTCGAGGCCGTCGGTGGTCGTAGGATTGTTTATAAATTATCTAAAAAGTGTTAATTTCGACACTTTCGGTATTCGGCTAATAGAATTGTTTTGTAAGTATTCTCGATCTGCTATAAATAAATACTATATCTATCTTTAAAGTCGGTTCAACATTTTTCTATCATTAAATGTTAAAGTTCATGTACTGTTTTTTCTGTCTATATTAGAAGATGGCCAGAGGTCGACCGACAGTCGGACAATGCTCGAACTTCTTGGAAGTTCAGATACACGAGGCTGGAACTTGGAAGGAATGGAAGCCGCGATGTTAGGCAAATATTTGGTAATGTATTCATCAATTCTGGGAACTCAGTGAATAATTGCTTTTACAATTAATTGAGATAAATAGAGATTTGTTTGATCCGGCCAAATTGCTTCCGTTGTTTGCTAGTTAAATAAAATCAATTTAGATTAGAAGATTTAAGGAACATTATATACTAATTTTTTTATTTGACTGAGTAACGAGACGTTCACAAGCAAGTCGTTCACCTGGTGGTGAGCGCTACGCCTGCCCATAACAGTTAGTGCCACCTAAAACTTTGCATTGCATAATCCTTCGCGGCACTGTACTAAGCTTGTCACCCTCGGCTCTAAAGTCGCATGTGCCCATTAATGTATTATAGTCTTATATGGAAATCTATGTTATATAGATATTTTTTTTAATAACCTATACTGTCCCACAGCTGGGCAAAGGTCTCCCCCATTTCCTTCCACATGTCGCGATTGTTTGCCACGTCGGACCAACTTGGTTCGTATGTATCAAGATCGTCACGCCAGCGTTTTCTTGGCTTGCCCCGGCGCCTACTATTTAGCGCTTTATTTAGCGGCGGCTATTTAGTTGATTATAGATGTAATATTTGTATAGCAATTTCGGGCTAATATTGTCTTACTAGATAGATTAGATTAATATTGTCTTACTAGATAGATTACTAGATAGAGTAGATTGTCCCCTAATTTAATAATCTAAAGGTACGAGTTGGTAGCTGGTGTATTTATATGGCGGCAGTGGCGTCCATTCATAAGTCTTTCAAATAAAAAGGTTTTTGGTTTAGATTAGATCATCAATGCACCCGTCATTGATGTCATTTGAACGCACTAAGCTGATGTAATATTTATATGTAGCTATAGCCATACGTATCGGCAACTTCGAACACGGTGGTATTTATTTATATCGAAAATAGAAGACACTTTGCCATCAAAGTTTGATAGGCTTATCTATCTATATATATAAAAATGTTATGTTGGTTTGTGTACGCTTCAAAAATTCAAAAAGTTCTGCACCGATCGAGCTGAAATTTTAGCATGATATATAATCCGCATCAAGGATTGTTTTTATCTATTTTTTTCATCAGTGACATATTAGCCAATGTGCCAATGTGCCAGAGCGAAGCGTAGCAGGGCACAGCTAGTTAAACATAATTGTTTAAGTAAAATATTAAGCTACAAAACATTCAAAACCACATATCGGTTCAGTTGATTTTACGTGATGCGAAAACAAACTTATCAACCGTTATCAAAATGTTATTTTCTTATCTCGTATCTTGTTTTTGAGAATCCGAAACCATTTCGTTTGATTATATCTTCAATGCACTGAATGTTTATTCTATACTGCTTTATTATGAGTATAGATTTCAGTACTAAAATTCCCATATACATCGACCATGCACTTAACACTCAGTCATAAAGCCATATACGCATTCGAATGACGTTCTGTGCCTAATACAAAAATCAACATAGCGTCTGTGTGATTGTGACATTATTTGTGGAACGCGACAGCCACACGCCACGCCGTGTGGGTGGACCCTAATGACGAGCTGACCCCCCGTGAGTTAAAGGAATACTGTTCTTTTCAAAGAATTGAAAATGAGGAAGATGAAGGACAGAAAATTGATACTCTTAGATTTTGTAGTGGGAGGCCTCTTCTGTAAGCGACCGCCACCTTTGCCAGATATTCATCCGCCAAACAGTAGTGTGCAAACATTAATTGTGTTCCAGTTTAAAAGGCACTGTTCCCAGTGAAATTACTGGGCATATGAAATTTTAGAGTCGATGTCTCAGGTTGACGAGCGCAGTGCAATGCCGCGCAGGATTATGCAAGTCAAAGTTATGGGTGGTACTGTATCTGTGGCGCTTACAATCAGGTGAAAGATTTGCTCGTCTCGTCACTCAATCAAATAAAATAAAAAATAAAAAAATATTGACCTGGAAACTGGAAAAAAATTAGAGAAGATTTCTCTTCCATTTTTTAATTGGTTGAAAAAAACAAAAGGGAAGATTCAAATCGCTTTGTGCGGATTGGAGGAATGCTAACCATACACTAATGCAGATGGCTGGCTAAATTAAATTAAAGGTCTGGTTAGAAGACCTCAGTACGACTGACCAGTAGAATAATAAGTGTACATGTAGGGACTTATGACATAATATGTCCCAATCGCTCAAAATCTCTCCGCAAGCAAATAGCACCCAAACAGTTGGTCCTGCTCACCTGATGTTTGCCCACCGGCTAACAGCCGGGCGGCTAGGCAAACACTCCGTGTTTATGTTTGTTCTGGCCAGTCACCACCTGCGTCGCCGACCTTGCTGGGAGCGGGAGGGTCAGGTTTTGTGCTGGGTCATCGGGAGGTCTTACAGACTGGTTTTAATCTGGTGATGGGATGTATGACGCTATACACCAAGCTTGATAGATTTCAATTTGTCCCAAAAATTAGGCAACGCTAAATTAATTTCTTGGCCGCATCTTTCTGCATCAAGCAATGTGAAATTTCTAAGCTGTTGGAATCAACTAAATCCTGTGATTTCTTCGAAACTGTGAATACTGTTTACCATCACATAGTACAGATTTTAGGGGCCTCAAATTCGGATTGCCTGGATTTTACCTTCGGGAAACTAAAAAGCAACCGAAGCTCAGTAAACCATTACGATTACGAACTAATAACTAGGCAGCTACGACCAATGGACATGGTAACGATGTTTTTTTTCTTCGAAGTGTGTCTCCAGCTGCCACGAGCCAAACACAAAGCAACGCACCCGAGTAGGCATGCGTACGTCGTAACAAGTCGACAAACACCCAACATTCAAACAACTTACCTTTAAACAGTTAACAAGTAGTAAAGAAAATTCCTTGTACGGACCTTTTGACCATCGTTTGGCATAGTACTTTAATTGTACAGTTACAAAGCTTACGCGGATGCCATGATTGAAGTACTAAAGATAAACTGAAGCTGCGCGTATTGCGAAAACTGCTTAAATGTTCAACATATTAACTTTGATGCCGAATTAGTTTCTTTTTTGTCATCTTTATTGATAGGTTCGTAGCACTGTGCTGGAACATATTCTATTGGGGATAGGTCAAAGTTGTCAATATGCGCGCATTCGAAATACGCTTTAAATGTTATTGTAAGAAACTTAATCACTGTCATACACTGCGTTCAGACGGGACCTCTTCAAAGGAGTACCCTCAACGGCCAAACGTTTGTGTTCGACGGAAAACATTTGTTCAAAGATTGGAGAGCGACCGCCGGCCGGCGACCTCTCGACCGCACGAGAGGTTTGCTCGTCAGCACTTTTGGGAATGTTTATTTTTGGAGCGTTAATGACTGGCTTTTAATGGTGACGATATTCTCAGCTGGTTTTGTGGTTCATAAGGTTGAAGATAATGGGTAAGGTTGAATACTGTGATCCGGTTTGAAGGGTACTGTTTCCAGCGTAAATATTGGGCATATGAGACTTTGGAATCGATGTCTCAGCGAGCGCAGTACAGGAGCCTCACCACGGACAGTTAAATCCATCCAGTTCAAGGCCTTAAACTGAACTGCCCTGCTAACTCTCACCACCAATATCGCTCAACGTTCATAAGTCGACCAGACACATTTATCCAAAGAGATCGTAACAATTTGTTTGCATTTATGGGAGTTTATATAGCTCCATCTCATTCTCTTTAGTCAATTTTTGAGTGACGTTACGTCACGTTTGTCATTTATGAGTGTGTGGTGCCAATCTAGGCCGTTCAGTTTAAAACCTTAAAATGAACTGCATGGAATAAGAATAAGTACGTGGTTACTCCCCTGACCATAAATACAAAGCGTCAAACCATGTCAACTGCTTCACATAGCACTCGACTTGGCAGCAAAGTGACGGCTCCAGCCAGGGTCGCTCACAGGTCGCCGGTTCATGCTAATGCAGGTTAATTGCAAATTCAGACCTTGCCTTTAGAAAACACAGACACGCGTGGCATTTTAATATCTTTTACCTGTGCCTGCGTCGAAAATCTTTAGAACTTGTCGTCGTGGAATATTAAGGAGATTAGTGTCTGGGCTTGATAGTGACGCTTTCTAATTTCCTTTTTTGGGTGTACGGAAATTAAGCACGAATTGCACGTGGAAGAAATTTGGGCTTGACCTGTCGCCAGCTCAGAATGATTGCTTGGAAATGTTTCACAGACCGTGTTCTATCAAAGTAACTTGTTTATTTAATAAACTTTTTAGACTTTGTAACCGAGTAGGGAATTCCAGATATTGAGAAAAGATAAAAATGATTTCAAATCTTGAAAGTTTAGCAATGACATCGGTTATCCTCCCTCGCTCCTAAATAGAATTACTTGTCAGTAACTTGTAAATCAAGTATATTAACAAACAAGAATAAAAGTACAACCCGAATTTGTGAAATACTTGCAATTTAATTCATAGCACCGCAAACTCCACAGCATAATCAAACACGCAACTAAAATTTTTTAACAAACTCGTTAACGTACACTTCAGACGTCACCAATTAAAAGTAAAAAACAAATTTATAATAATCTCTTCTGAAAGACTCACAGCATAAAAATTCGTCGTCAGTGAGGGTCAAGGTGAATGTCAGGGTGAGGGAGGTCGTGAGAGGCGGCGGGTCGCAGCGTTGATTCACCGCGGACCAAAGGTTGAACACCTCTGACATTTCCAACGAACGTTGCGGGGCAAGAGCCTACGGTCGATGAGGTTAAGATGTTTTGAAGAAATAATGTATTAGTTTGTTGACAAAGTATAATTGGAAAGTATGTTTTTTCATATTTTTTTAATAGAAGCATACCTCTAAAATTGTTGTGTTTGTACTAATTGAAGCATTTACTCGTTCCCAGATGTAGTCAATTGATAGCAGTCACTAGGCAACGCCATATTATTATGCTCTTGGGCAGCGTGGCGTGACAAACTATGCATCAAAGACTGCCACTACTGCCACTGCTTCATTCAAGATCGACCAAGTTGGTAACGCAATGCCACTTACTCGTATTTCGTTGTATTCTGAAGCCTGCTTCGTAGTATTTTTCAAAAAACCAAGTAAAGCCATGTTACGGCAAATTGAGTACGAAAATAAGAAATGTATCACCCTAAGACAGTTTTATAGTTATATTCGTTCAGACCTTTTTTTTACCCCGGAAAATGCCCCCGCCGTAGGGGGTGGTTATGTGGTACTCCCCCGCCAGATTCCGGTCTGGCGGGGTTTACCCACTAAAACCCCGGGATGTTCTCCTCTCCGCATTATGGAGGAGGTCGCGGGTTCGCTCGGAGCTTCCGTAACGTATTCGTTCAGACCTCAGTCGAAGTATCGGTAACCTCTCCGACCATAAGAGTATTTACCGATGAGTATGTATTAATCGCTGGCTGTGATAACTGTTTTTTTATGTTATTTATGCAAATAGCTGGTAAAGTGTCGTCTGAACGTACATTATGGACTTTACTTAGAGTATTGTACGTATTAACGGTTTGTTTCATGCAGTTTTAATGCTTTATAGGTGGCATACTGTGGGACGTGGAAAAAAATCTATATAATCCCCCCTATTCATAATTAAAAAGTTATCAAACGTCACTTAGTACTGCGTAGAATAATATTGTAGTGCGTAATTTTACTAAACGTCACGTAGCTTTTTATAAATACAGTGGAAAATATTTTTAAAATAATAATTAATACGTTAAATAAAAAGTGTTGACTCCTAATTTTTATATTGATAATGCCATTAAAATATAGTAAGATTAATATTAGAAATATATTATATACGAATGTAAGATTAGGAATTCACTGGGTGGAAAATTCGTGAGCGGAAGTGTGGAAAATTCCAGGAGAGGCCCAGCAGTGGGACAAAACGGGGTAAACACAACTGCACACAACAGGAGAGCCTAGATTTTACAGTTTCTAGCTAGAGGGTTGGTATTTTTATACCTATACCAGACATAATCTGATAACTTTGAAAAATAACATGGAACACCCTTTTTCTACGGTGTGGCAATATACATTTTTTTCAAGATAAATTTATTATTATTAGTACTAGATATATAATACTAGTAGCGCCCCGCGGTTACCCTCGCGTTTACTATTGTCTGTAAATTTTTACGGGTTATAAAGTATAATAATCTATTCCAGGACCTAAAGTATCTGTATACTAAATGTCATCAAAATCCGTTCAGCCATTGGGGTGCGAAGAGAGGACAAACGCATAAACACACAATTTTCGCATTTATAATATTAGTGACATATTGAGTAATATATGCCAGTACAGGCTGAGCTTTTAAATTTCAAGCTCTCCTATGCAAGAATGAAGTCAAAATTTAATTCCTACGTTAATTTTTTATTTGCATTCAATTAGCAGGTTGTATGCTTCATTATAAGTTTAGATTATTAGGTGTTTAGTATTCTAAATAGGTAGTTAATTTGCATAACTCGCCGCTAAATTAGTCGTTAAGATTCTTTTAAATTTTGCGGAACCACAACTCGCACCAACGCCCGTAGTCTTAGTACTGTTGGTTCAATGGTTTAATAAATTCGAAATAATTCAAAAAAATATATATATTCTTTTGTTAGATTTTTAAGTTTCAGTTTTAGTTTTCTATTTAATTTAATCTTATTTTATTATCTAGTTACACAGAAACTTGTTCTGGCAACACGCGCTCGGGCCCCAAGACACAGCCCCCGCGCCTAGTTTGGAACTGATATTAATCCTTGTTTCACGATAATGTTTGCTCTTTTTTGTAAATTTTATTCGTTACACCTAACTTTTGTGGCAATAAAAAAACATTTATTCATTTATTTATTTATTCATCTAAGTTCTGTTAATAAATTTATCAGACTACATTACTAAGGTTGCACTAAGGCCTTTACTCAGCAGTGGGTTGATGTGGATTGAAATATATATATTTTTTGGCTCTCGTAGGTCCTGATACCGTTTAGACCAGGGGTTGGCAAGTAGTTTACACACACACACACATTACATTAAAAAAACATAAGATTTATCTATTCTATTCTGCCTTAATCTCATAATACATACATACACACAAACAAACAAAATACTATTCCAAAATAGCACACAACACTCTAAAATTCAAATAAGTCTGAGTCACCGTAAAATTGCAGGGCAACATTTCAATCGGAGCTTTTAAATGGTAGACAATAGCGGCCTACTTGCACCCACCATTGTTGCACTCATGCGCACTTGTGGACAATGCCTTTATCCCATACCTTGCCATCTCCTGGGATACAAACCCCTGACCGTTGCCTCTATTGTCGCGATTTCCTGCCGGTAAAAAAATAGAACGAACGATGAAGGTTCCTTACAAAAAACGAGCAGTTTTTATTCTCTATAATATTAAATAAGTATTCACGCACATTATTCTGTAATTTATTAATGCTATACATAAAATGTGTGTGAAAACACAAATATTTAAAATAAGTATTATGTCTCATAATTAAAAAAAAACCTAGGCACCAAAAAACCAAAACCAAACCAAAAAACCAAACCAAAACAAACCAAACCTATTTGCACTTTATTGTAAGCGAAATTTAAAAATGAATAAGCTCTATGAAAGTGTTTATTTTTAAATTGACAGCAACATCTCTAGTTTGCTGTAAAAATGCCTATGCGATAAACAGGTCTCACACCAGAAGGTGTTCCTTTTCACCTTTGTGTACAGAACCCTTAAACAGGTCGGGTACCTGTATTTTTTAATGGTCAGGTACTGTGTCCCTTCTGAGAAACGAACGCACTTGCAAAATTAACAGTCAAAATAGTTTTGTATGTTATCGGTATAGAAGGTTTATCCAGTTCTGTATGAAATGAGAAAGTTTACTTTTGCAACCTTATTTCTTTTAAATAAAGCTATATTTTAATTGTGATTTCTCACTCGGTCACGTAGCGACTTGTCCAGGGTTCGAAATAGTCGAATTATGAGCAAAAAATATTTTTTCTATAGAAATGTACGGTTGTTCGTGCTTGGTGGCGATTTGGTCGAAGGCTCTCGTGGTCAATGTGATGTGAAGGTTCTATTGTTATTGTATTGTTAAGCTAGTCAATTATAATATTGGTCTTTTAATGTAGTTTAATGTAAACTGTACAGTAAGAAAAAGTGGAAATATATAGTTCGGCAAAGTAAAGCCTGATTCTATTAATTAAACCGTACAAATTAAAGTGGTGTAATTAAGATTTGATTTTTATTTTTATTAACATTTTTAAGTTTTAGTTTTAGTTAACATAGTTTTGGTTTTATATTTAATTTCATGTAATTATTGTTTTTTAGTTTGTTCTGGTGGTGTTATTTATATTCCTTGATCAACAAATTTATATTTTATTATAAGAATTGATTAAATTAACTTTTCGGAATAATAATTATCTATTTTGTAATTACTTATATTATTCATAAATATAAACACAATTTAAAACAGTTTGTTTGCCACTTACTGCATCTAATCCAAATGACTCAATTAATATTACTTTCGAAATGTACTAAAATTATCATAATTGAAATATAATGTAAGATAGTTTTGTAAAAGTATACATAGCTATAAAGACATACATACATACATAGATATTCAAGATTCATAAGAATCAATAAAAAAAGCAATACAGTCTCATTTGTATAATCCGCGAATGGTTCAAAAAGGTTTATTACTAAATTGTCGAAAACTAAAACCGCAACCATTCCTTAACTAAAAAAACAACCTTTTCATAAACTATTTAATATTTACCTCTGAGGTGGGCCCTTAAGCCAGGAAATCGAAAATGGTCAAACCAAATATTCCATTGTCTGTCAAACTTCTTAAAGGTAATCCGTGTGCCCTTTTCCTTGAAACCTTATTTCATATTTGAAGTTAGCCGACAATTGTCATAATAGGGTGGCCCTGGGGCCTTTCTCTTTAATGGCTGTTCACTTTTACCTGATTGATAAGAAAGGTTAGTTTGTGAAGGATAATGCCAGGTTTGTAATAATTTTAAGTCTCGCTAGGCACCGTGGCTTGATTCACGTTAGAGTGTGTATCCCAATGTGTGTGTTATTCCAGAACCTTTAACACGAATAGATTTTCGCATTTACAATATCATATTATATAATTATGTGTGCGTCTGTGTGTTTTCGTATTTTATTGTGTGTGTGTGTGTGTGTGTTTTCCCGAATTTCAAACGCAATGTAAATTGTAAAAAGAATGGAAATATTAATTATGACCTTTATTTTAGTTTGGTTTGAGTTAATTTTGGTATTGTGTAATTATTGTTTTTTCGTTCCTTGCAATAAATATGACCATTTTTTTAATAATTAATTAGTAAGATAGTAATAAGCAGGGAAAGAATTAGTATTTTATGAATCATTATACAAATAACAGAGTTACAGTTCAAAATAAATATTTAAACAGTTTTTATTATTTTAGTTTTTATTATCATAAATAAATAATTATTAATATGTAGTCTACTTGAATAATCAACTAATTGACAGCCTACTTAAATACATATGCATAGATTAACCCTACATCATATATATATATATATATATATATATATATGTATGTACACCATTAATAGCTTCATTAAAAATCTTCGTTGCCGCTTTATAATGCAGATATCTTCATCTGCATAAACTGCATTAAATATTTAATATTAAAGCTATAAAACCTGCATGGATTATGTATTGATGAAGCCATGACCGTAAAAAATGCTACTTGTTATGTAATGAGGCATATTATAGTTTACCGACGGTAAATTCTTATGTTAGGAAGAATAAAAAATAACGCGTCTCAATCATAAACGTAGACTTCCTGTGTCTGGAAAATTAAGAACTACAAGGATCATTTGTCTCACAAATACGTATGTATAATGAAACGAAGGTCTTACTCAACTTAGAAATAGCATTATCAAAGATATCGGGAATTAGAAAAAGCGCAACTCTTTTTACAAAACGGTTAAATTTAAAATAGCCAACTAATAATAAATAATTAAGGTCAAAATGAGCGCTTTTTATTGCTCAGAGCTAAATCTTTCAACTGCGAACGGAGAGCAAAGGATTATTTTCAAATGCCATGAAATTAATTACTACAGTTCCATTGAAAAGACATCAACGCGCAACGAGGTGCTTTTACCAAAGCTGTTAAAATTTTAATACGTTATTTAGCGTGTGGATGCAAATGTTAATTGAAATAGCAAGTAAGCGGTGTGACAAAGTAACGGGATTATAATTTTACGAGTACAAAGTCGACTTAATAACCTATCCTGTATCTACCTATCCCAAGGTTGCCTGAAAGAAATCGCTTTCAGCGATAAGACCGCCCATTGTACTACCCTTGTTTACCTATTGTAATTTTTCTGTACTGCGTTTATTCTTGTTTCTGGTGTACAATAAAGAGTTTTCTATTCTATTCTATCCGTATGAAATATCTTGTATATTATTATACTGTTGCGCACCTGTGCTATTTATACCTCTCTCTCTCTCTACTTATACGAAATGAAATAGCATAGTTTTATATGTATTGGCACTTGTCAGTTCTTTTGTATTACTCCGATGCCCAAACTGCGGTACAAAAGACTTCAACGCGCGTGCATACTTTTTGAATATTTTTTTTAAATTATTATGTGTTCTTCGTTTAAATTGTATTTAGTTAAAGTAAATTCTATGTTCAATTATGTGTTATTTATA
Source organism: Campaea margaritaria (assembly GCA_912999815.1). Classification (NCBI taxonomy): domain Eukaryota; kingdom Metazoa; phylum Arthropoda; class Insecta; order Lepidoptera; family Geometridae; genus Campaea; species Campaea margaritaria. Next base: position 9,084,606 of record OU538800.1, read on the forward strand.
TTTTGATTGTAAATTACATACCTAGTCCTGAAATTGTAGAATAGTTTTAAAACTTTTCTGAATAACGGATACAAATGTTTTCAGAATCAAGACTGTTCCAGTATAATTAAAGGCCGTAATAAACACTGTTAGAAGCCTTGTTATAGGTCCCAAATATAATTTTCAAAATATTAAGATTAAGAGGAAATAGAGGGACACTCACGGTCATCCAATTCTTCCTCATAGTCGGAGAAACACCTCTCATCCTTCAGGTGCTGATCTGGCTGCTGGTAAAACCTTTCCGATTTTATATACATTTTTAGATACATCACATATAATTTTTTCAAGTCTCTATGTCCATGTGTGCACAAACAGAAGTCAAGTACAAAGTACGCAATAACCACGAAAAAAGCAACAACTAAAATCAGGTGAAAGAAACAGTTCCCAAAGCACTGGAAGTCACAATCGTAGGACTAAAGTAAACACTCATTAACGAAAACAAACTTTATACTCCTCAAAGCGATATTTACTGTCAAAAATGTTTAACACGTCCAAAAATGTCACTGAGCACAAATTGTCCACATTTGCACCTTGAAACTTGTTAATTAGTTCAATCAACAAACACTACCGCCAACTTGCACGATAAACAAAGTGAAATCGACGTCACGGGAACGCAAACTGATTACGCGCATGTCCGCGTTGTGTTACGTTATAGTTGTCTCGCGGTGCACGGCAAACGCGCGGTCGGCGTGAGGTGCGCGCGAGCACTGCCTGCGACCCGCGTCAGACCTTTGACAAAAAAAAAGAAAAAAGAACAGGTAGGAGCGAGGTTCCATTCGGGAATCATACAGAATACACTTCGCTCGGTAACTGGTGGTTAATCTGCGATGCACGTGGTGATTTTGTGCAGTAGTTTACTTTACAGGTTATGAGGTATTATTGCGAATTGAGCTAAAATGCACGAAATGATAGGCAAATTAATGAATGATAGATTTGTTATTACAGCTGATTTTAAATCGAGTTTCTTCAATCGATGTGTTGTTTTGTTTGTGTACTGTATTCTAAATGATATCATAGCTGTGAGAGATTACAATTCCTAGTACCGTTTTTGTCACCCGCATCATTGTAAACTGCCAAAAATACATCAACAAATTATTTGACGGTATAACAGTGAAACATTTTTGATAAAAAGCGAGTTAAATACACGTGGTAATTTAAAAATTAAATCATCTCTAGAGAATAAGGTATCGAAAAAGTAAACATTTCAATAATAGATCGAAGATGGGTTTGTATAGGTTATGGGTACTTACATGATATTTCCAACTAAATGATAATGGTGTGGAAATTACTATTGCGCCTAGAATTCGATAAACTTAAAATGAGAAGATAAGTATTATAAAAGTTTATGTTTTCATCATGTGCGGTTGGGGAAGCTGTTATTGGACGAAACATGATGGAAAATAAATGTTTCGTGGTCAAAATTATGGTGAAATAATGGTAAAAGTCTCGTTATAATGCCATGAAACGTTCATAACGTATTATTTAACATAGTTTTAAAACCACAGAGGAGTAACTTCAGTATTCAGTATTTTTATATTATAAATGCGAAAGTAACTGTCTGTCTGTCTGTTGCTCTTTCACGCCTAAACTACTGAACCGATTGAAATGAAATTTCGTACAGAGATAGTCTAGAGCCCAGGAAAGGACATAGGGTACTTTTGATCGCGAAAAAAGCATTGTAAGGGTTTGAAATAGGGGATGAAAGTTTGTATGGAAGTTACGTCAGTTTTGAAGCTAGAAGCTTGACATTTATTTTTGTAGAAAATAATGTGATACATTTTGTAATGGAATTAACTCTTAACATATTATGAGAAAAAACACTAAGCTGTATAGAACAACTTTCAATATCTTATTTTATGGCAATTTTTTTAAGTTGTCAAATAATCACTGCGTACTTTCCAGGAAACTATAATCCGTCCTCATGGTACGCGTGGTACAGTCAACGCCAAAAATAACTGGACACTTCAGTTCATTAATATTTAATTAACATTTTTGTTCTTAAACTCCACTTTAACTGGTGTACGGTAATTTGGTAATGTCAATTTGCATTATCTCCAAAACTATCAGGAAGTTTCAGCATCCACCACTTTATTAAATAGTGACGTTGACTGCGGCTTGACTCTACTGACTATAATATGTGTTAGCGCGGCAGCTAAGCTGTATAGGCTGAGCGCGCCTCCAATGGCGGGGGAAGGATGGCTGGTAGAAGAGTAGTACAAAGGAACTTGGCGACTAACCTGGTCTCCATGCAACTGCAATCACCTCGGTTCGGGTCCGTCTCCAAGCTGCTTGTTCCTTCAGGATGTTATGACGTTCGATGTAGTGGACTGTATTTTTGGCGGTTGGTGCGTGTCGGCAAGGAGCGTTTACGCGGCGGGTTTATAGCGGGTTTTGTTTATATTTTCGCGTCGAATTCACGTGGACCACCACAGAGGAGCAGCAGATCCAGTACTTTGGATTCGGCGAGAGCGGCAGCCGCGAAGGACGAGGGTCGATCGCAGACTACTTGCGGCGGCAAGCAGTTTTCTCGTGGATACCACGATATGAGCGACAGAGATAGTCGCCAAGAAATGATAGGAATAGGAAGGTAGGAAGGTATTATGAGTGCCAATGTAAGTGGCGCGAACATTTGCCCCCGGCCTAAAAACCATTGGTTTTTAAAAGAAAGCGGGAAATAAAAAAAAAAAAAAAATAAGAGTTAAACTCTTAAGCGGTCAACGGGTTAAATATAACATAGCGGTTGACCGGGGAGCAAGGGGTTAAATTATTGGGTAGGTAAGATACATAAACGGACGACGGGTCTCTGGTAGACGCCGGTCGCCGTTTTTACTGACGCTACTCGACAGATGCCATCGCCGCCGACATGAGTGGCCACGACGACGCCGAGAGGCCAGGATAGCGGGGGAATATTATCAGTGATAATAAGAACAATAGAACCTATTGTAATGGGATTCAAAGGTGTATTCCATTTTCCTCTAGATTGAAGTAAGTGAAGATATTCCAACTTCCACCGTTTGGAAAATGATTGTACCATTTGATCCAATAAAGCGTATCGTTTCAATAAGTGTCCAGGTTCATCGGGAACCGTGCAAGCGGGTAAATGCTTCAGCGGTGCGGTCATTAAGAAATGTGAAGCACTCAGCGCGGTCGGCTCAGACGGATCTTCGCTCAATAACGTTACAGGACGAGAATTGATAACGCATTCTATCTGTGTGAGTACGGTTAACATTTCCTCATAGGTGAGTGACTGTGAACCGATCGTCTTATGAAGATGACTTTTAAACGCTTTCACATATATTTCATAATTCCCCCCGAAGTGAGGACTTCGCGGTGGATTGAATTTCCAGTGTATGCGATTAGCTGATAACTCATCTGAGATAGACTTATTATATTCGTCGGAATTTAAAAGATCCGTTAACGCATTTTTCGCATTTTTAACGCATTCCGTTAACGCAGAGACGGGAAGGGAGTCAAGGAGCGCGGGTGAGTAACTAGCCCATTTGACGAGATCGAAGCCCCCGGCCTTGAGCAACTCGCGGAGATCGTCTCTGAGTTGTAAACAAGCAGACAGAGTAGGCATGGAGTAGCACACGTCGTCCATGTATGTGTTGTCGCTGATAAGAGATGCTGCGAGTGGGAAGCGGGCACCGTCGGCGGCGCACAGCTGTCGCAACACTCGCATCGCAAGGAACGGACTGCTACGTAGACCAAAACAAACGCGGTTGAATTGGTAGGTATCAAGCGGAAAAACGGGATCGAATCGATACAGGAATTTTTGATATTTGCGTTGGTCCTTATTTATCAAAATTTGTAGGTACATCTGTTTAATATCGGATGTAAAAGCGATTGGGTAGTGGCGGAAATCCAAGAGGATTGTAAAAAGATCGTTTTGTAAATTATCCCCGGTATATAAAACTTGATTCAAGGAGAGGCCTGAGTCAGTTTCAGCACTGGCGTCCATCACCATACGCCATCGAGTTGTTGTTTTTTGTAGTCTCGCAATGGCGTGGTGTGGCACGTAATATCCAGTAAAAGGACTATCATTGTCGATCAGTGAAATGTAACCCTTCTGAATGTACTCTTTGATTATAGCATCGTACTCTAAGCGCAGAGCAGGTGTCGCGGCGAGCTTACGTTCGAGATACATGAAGCGTTTTTTAGCGATAGGGTAAGAATTACCCAGAGAGGTCGCGGGATCGCGGGAGAAAGGTAACGCTACAGAATAGCGTCCCGTAGGATCGCGGGAAACGTTATTTGTAAAAATGCGTTCACATTCTATAGCGTCTGGGCTCAAAGTCGGCGTGCATTGCACCTCTTCAAGCTGCCAGAAGCGTTGGACAAGATTATCTAAACGTGGTCCTTCCGTAAAGGTACAGAGGGAAATATGAGAGCGGCATCTATCTTCAACCAAGGGGTCAGTGATAGAAACAACGGTTTCAATATGAGCGGGCGTAACATGAGCGGGAGTAACATGAGCGGGAGTAACGGGAGCGGGAGTAACGGGAGCGGTCCCGATTACGATAAAACCAAAAATGGTTTCAAAAGCGGTTGGAGTACCAGGCGGACCAGCGGCGCGGCCTGATAGCAATATTTCAGAAAAGAGCGGCGCGCCTATAAGTATGTCGATCTCGGAAGGCGAAGCGAAACTGTCGTCTGCCAGAGGCAGGCAGTTCAGGTATGAAAGGCAGGATACGTCAATTTTCACTGCCGGTAAATTGTCTGTTATGCGGTCGATAACATAGGCGTCAATTGCAATAAAATTATCATTTAGGCGGGAAGATAAAGTAGCAGAAACTGCTCCCTTGATTGGGTTAGATGCGGAACCTATCCCTTTAACAACGGTGTTCGTCACCTTATTGCATTTTAAATTTAATTTAGCGCAACATTTTGAAGTTAAAAAGTTACTTTGGGAAGCCGAATCAATTAAGGCGCGTACTACATGGCGGCGACCATTTAAATCCGTAGCATAAACTTGTACGGTTCCCAGTAAACAAGTAGTGTCATTAGGCTGCGAAGCGGGGCGTATATTACACAGCGACACCTGTTGTTGTGATGACTGATAAGCAGTTGTAGGTAAGTTCGTCAGCTGAGCGCTAGCGGAGCCCGCGACGGGCGGCGGCGATGCCGAAGGCGGCATGTGATCCCCGGCGGCGGAGAAGTTGCCAGTTCGCGCGCGCGGAGGCGGCGCGTGCGCCTGTGACGGAGCGCTAGGGTACGGGCGATTGTCTTCACGGGAAGATGATACTTTGCGGCATAACATAGAATGATGTTTACATCCACAATAACGGCAATTAAATTTAGAATTGCAAGCAGTATTTATATGCGTAGTGCTTAGACAATTAGTGCAACCTTTGCTTTGTTTTACAAAAGTGTACCTGTCGTCGATAGAAAGCTTATCAAATGCAGGGCATCTATATAAGTTAGCGTGATCGGCTTGTTTGCAAAGCGGACAGTGAGTGACGCATGATGCTGCAAAAGACTGCGTAGACCTTGCAGTACGCGGCCTGTTATCACTGCGGCTAAGAGAATCGGTCGTAGTGCGTTCCAATATTTTGCTTTGTTCGCGGATGAATTTTAAAAGTTCATTGTATGTAGGCATAGATTTACCTCGCATGTGCATTTCAAACGACCGTGCAGTACTTGAATCTATTTTCTTCAAAGCGAGCGATAGTAAAATAAAATCAGACATGTTATCGAGCTTGAGAGACTTCAAACTTGACACAGCCGTGCAGAATTTATCTAGGAATAGTTCTAAGTTTTTATTCGTCGCGGTGTTAAAAGATTTAAAATCAAGCATTTGATCAAGATAAGCGGAGGCTAGGTTACGTTTGTCGTTATACTTATCGACGAGCGTCTGCCATATGATCGGATAATTATCAGCGTTAGGTACGATACCAGAACAAACTGCAAGGGCCCGGCCTGACAATTTATTAATTAAATATTGGACGCGTTCGTGATCAGTGAGATCGGGATTTTCGTGAATCGTGCGTTTGAATGACTCATAAAATATCCTCCAGGTCATCGGATCTCCATTGAAGACCATCAAATCGAGTTCAGGAATTCTGATGGATTTACGTTGCGGGGCAACATTGAAATCAGCGGTTTTTAAAGGCGGGTTAAGTTTATTATAAACAAACTGACAACGGCAAAACATATCTTCGAAGACGTTTATAGATTGGTAGTTTACCGTGTACGAAGCGTTGAGACTCAACTCGGTGACATTTAATTTGTTCACAATTTCATTGAAATCGGAGCGTAAACGGTCTAACGAGATCATTCCACATAGAAATAAATCTTTCTCAGTATCATCAGTGAAAGCCTTTAAAGATCGGTTAAAAATATCTTGTAAGCGGGAAAATATAATGTCACGTTTACCTATCAAGGTCAAACGTTCGACCTGTTACGTATCGAGCGCTTTTGCGTCCTCGTATACTTCACTATCTTTGTCTTTTGAACGAGTAGCCATAGCCATCTTAACAAAGTATAAAAAACTAGATAAAGTATGAAATTCCTAATTTACTGCAACTGCCTACAGCATTTACCTGCCGCGCGCGCGGCGTATTGAATACCCACGTGGAGACGCACGGGCGGTCGTTAGGAATACCTTCACTTTTTAATAAAAATTAAGAATTACGGAAAAATCGTTATTTTTACTATTTAGGAATGCGGAATACACGAAATAAGTATATAAGAGCGTAGTAGGATAGTACAGGGTACTATCTGAACTGTAATTGCGGGCGGGAACACGATAATTATAGGAAATTATCGTTGGTAAAAATACCAATATAAAATTGCGGGCGGTTATAAAGAGGACTATATGAGGCCTAAGAGGGGTCAGAGAATAGCGGGAGGACCAAAGAAGATCCGGCGGCGGAGGACCAACAATATGTTAGCGCGGCAGCTAAGCTGTATAGGCTGAGCGCGCCTCCAATGGCGGGGGAAGGATGGCTGGTAGAAGAGTAGTACAAAGGAACTTGGCGACTAACCTGGTCTCCATGCAACTGCAATCACCTCGGTTCGGGTCCGTCTCCAAGCTGCTTGTTCCTTCAGGATGTTATGACGTTCGATGTAGTGGACTGTATTTTTGGCGGTTGGTGCGTGTCGGCAAGGAGCGTTTACGCGGCGGGTTTATAGCGGGTTTTGTTTATATTTTCGCGTCGAATTCACGTGGACCACCACAGAGGAGCAGCAGATCCAGTACTTTGGATTCGGCGAGAGCGGCAGCCGCGAAGGACGAGGGTCGATCGCAGACTACTTGCGGCGGCAAGCAGTTTTCTCGTGGATACCACGATATGAGCGACAGAGATAGTCGCCAAGAAATGATAGGAATAGGAAGGTAGGAAGGTATTATGAGTGCCAATGTAAGTGGCGCGAACAATATGACTATTTAAAACAGACATAGAAAATAAAAAAAATAAAATATACAAATATTGGACAGTGGATAAATGAACTAAAAGCTATAAGCTAAAACAAAGAAACAACAAGATCTAATCCCCCAGAAGGGCCAAAGTTGTTCAAACAAAAAACAATTCAGTGTAACTTTATGATTATTTATAAGCAATATGAACGCGATAAGTACCTAATCTAAGTCATTAGGTACCTATTTTAAGTTTCTCAGTAAAGTCATGGATATTAAAATACGACTTTGTCCCTCACTTCTGAGGTCTTGACCTTTCAAAGGTCTGCAGTAAATAACTTTAGTCAATTTAGTCTGTTTGTTGTCAAATCATAAACAAACTGAACTGGAAATATATATTTCACTATAGCTGTTGCCCACGACTTGGTTCGCGGAACTCTTTTTAATTTCAATACAATAAAGTTTTGTTTTAAACTCTTGGCAACTCGATTAAGTAACCTTTCAAACAAAAACGAACAAAATCAAAATAGGTCCATCCGATTACAGAAACAAACTACAAACTTGAAATAGTTTTTTTTTAACTTAATGTCGAGACGAGCAAGTCGTTCACCCCATAATAAGCGCTGCGTCTGCCCATAACAGTTTCAGTGCCACCCAGAACTTTGCAATGCATAATCTTGCACGGCACTGCACTGCGCTCGTCACTCTGAGACATCGGATCTAAAGTCTCATATGCCCAGTAATTTCGCTAGAAACAGTGCCCTTCAAACCGAAAAACAGTATTGTTTGCATACTAGTGTTTGGCGGATGAATATCTCGCAAAAGTACTTCCCCAGGCGGTCTCTTGCAGAAGAGGCCTCCCACTACAGACAGTTCTTAATCAATAGTTATTTCTGTTTGTTAGATTTAAATTCTTGATACCTGCTGTGTAGTTTTAAGTGCTTATGTCCTGTACATGTCATAGTAAGAGGCCCAGGGCTGCGCCCTCCGCACCCCACGGACCATAAAGCAGTATATAAATGGCCATCTTGTTGTGTTGTTTACTGTCCTTCACAAATACCCAACAATACCTACGAGTTAATAATCGTTTAATTCAGATTCTAAACAACCATACAGTGAAAACTATATTGTAATCAAGAAGTTCATACGCGATGTGCAAACCAACAGACAGACACATTTTCATGTATTGTTACATTGTTTTTCAGTAGCATATTTTAGACACCTTACACATTTTGACTTGACAACGTCTAATAAATCGGTGAACGCCGGCTGCATGCACGAAAAAGTTGACACATTGTCCCGTAACGCTTATTGTACGCTTGCGCCGCAACTATCGCTCTTCTCTTCTTGACAGGTTAATTATTCTTGCATTTAAAAAATATGATTACTAATATAATTTCAAGTGTTTATTCTTTTATTATTAAAAAATGATTCAACGTTATTCATAAAAGTATGCAATCATTTCATCAATGTTTTGTTATGACGTTGTCACGTTAAAATACCGCCCGTAAACCAACTTTACAGACAATAATTTTTTTGTTATCTTTAACATAAAATTTCTTGTTCTTCACAGACTCCCTATACGTATAGATTAAGGTAAACACCTCAGCGGCATTACGCAGCTTCAAATAAATAAAAAAACTAATAAAAAACGCTCGCTCACTATTATTTGAACCGTAAATCTTTAGTGATAACAATAATAAGGCCAATATTTTATTCAGATATTCGTTTATAAATTATTCATGGAATCGTTGGCTACCGTGTTACAGAATTTAGGTATTTGTTAAATCTGAGTAGATTGAAATGTCAGTTTGTTCAGCTGGCGTAGTTGCAACTATAGTTGGCAGACAAATCCTACAAGTACAATCAGCATGTTGTTGTACAGTAAACAACAGAAAAATTGTTTTTTGAAGTGATACTTCTAATGCGACTTCCAACAAGGTTGCGTTAAACGTTTAACGCTCCTAGGGAGGGGGAATAGATATAGACAGAGCGAGAGTGAATGCGTGGCACTCAAACGCATGCGTGTTTAGGTCTTAAATTGAATCGCTATAAGATGTCATGGTAGATCTTCTAGCTAACATTTTAAACATTATTTATCATTAGTAATGTAGCCAATTTTGTTAACAAATCAAGATTATCGATTTCTTCAAAGAATTCAAAAACGTTCCAAGAAGTAAAGCTTTCCTCCAATCCGGTAAATAACGCATAGATAATCCCAATGACTAACACTCATCTATGTAAACACATTGTGCGCTAGTTTTCCCTGCGACTTCGTTCGCTACAATTATTTTTATATATATCTTCTGACCCCTACAAGTTATCAAAATGTATGGTGTATGGTCCCATACACGAAAAAGCAAAGTAACATTTCTTATTTAATCCCTAAAATTTTCATTGAATTCCGTTCAGCCTTTTGGACACAAACTTTTAGTAAGACAGACATCAATTCTAAAAACGTTGATTAATGTTTAGGCATACGTAGCAGTTTTCACTTAAATTTTGTCATTTATTATAAAATCACAGACAGTCACTTATTTTTTTTTATTCGTATAGTTATAACCGCGTGGGTGTACCGACACATTCTACAGGTTTCTGCGGATGTATGACATTAACGTGCTGTTTTACTTATTATGGACATAATAATGCCCATAAAGTCGCCTATCGGACCATACTTCGACGTTTCGGCTAAATTATTGTGTCCAAAGTCAAATGTCAGTCACTTTGGAGTCCCACTTTCGAGCTCGAGAAGTCATAGCTCTAAATTTGAGAATGACAAAGTAAACATTTTGAGAGAGGTCAAAATATGGCCACGACGGATTGATTTTACAACAACTTAGAAAAGGCAATTATCTAAATTAGTGAGTGGGTTTTAATATATTTTATCCGAATATGCTGTTGAAAAAATATTTTTAATTAGTCGTAAATTAACTAGGCTTTCCCGCCGGATTTGAAGTTTAAACCTGAGTTATAAGACAGTTTTAGTGAATCATAAAATTTATTTCCAAATATTAGGATAACATAAAGTTATACTAAATTATAATACTAAACTTAATATACTGTTACGGGGAGATATTATGGCCTACGAACTTACTTGGGAAATCCGTCGATGGCCTCTCGGGTGTGTAATCAGCGCTGTCTTCGGGTTAGATGGGGGATGATGGTGCACAGAGATATATCCATAGGACGCCGATGGGGCGGTTTCTTCTGATCCCGTATCACCTTCCTCCGGGATAGAGGTGTGATCAGGCAATCCACACTACACTTAATCCTGGAGCTCGTCTCCGAGGATGGGAATGGCGTCCACGAAATGGAGCTACCGGTGAAAGCTCAAAACACCGCGATGCGACAAGTGCTCGCACGCGCATTTGAAGGACGACTGACTTCCGGATGGCCCAACCCAAAGTCGTGGGCCATAATAATCTCGTACCAACACAAAATATTAAGCGGAATAGTCTTTGTGTAGTTACGTTCGAAAACACTCAAAACAAAAAGAAAAGAAATCTGTTTCAGTACGAAACATGCCGCTCACCTTAAAAGACTGTAAGTTCTTTTAACACGAAAACTCAATGAACAGAAAGTTATTCAATCTATAAACTTAAACTTGATCTAAGGTTGTTGTAAACAACTAGTATAGGTAATTAAAACTTAGGAACTAATTTTACGAATTCGTAAACAATAATCATTCTAAAGGAAGTTTACAAATTTTTACGATCGCTCGTTTGAATAGACTCTTGCCCGTTTGCAAAGTCACAACTCGCACCTTATTATCGGAGCCCGGATGGAGTGTATGAACACGAGCAAGTTTCCATTGGAGTGGTGGAAGATTATCGTCGCATACCACAACAATGTCGCCTACACAGATAGGAGCACCGCGGTCCTTATACCATTTGCCCTGTTTCAAGGTTTGATAATTCAAAGCACATTGAACAGAGTCATTTTTTAAAAACTCGTACGAATCTCTCAAATAGTTATGACAACCCTGGAAGTTCTTTCCGCAATCAGAGTAAATGTCGCTGCACAAACCTCTGCGCGATGTAAATCGGCGCAGGGCTGCTAAGAACGCCTCAGTAGATAGCTCCGATACGAGCTCCAAGTGTATAGCCTTCACACTCATACACACGAACACGGCGACATAACATTTGATGATTTTAGCATTACGAACCCTATTAGCTCGCATGTAAAACGGGCCCGCGTAATCAACAGCTGTTTTCATGAATGGGCGCTCGGGTCGCAGCCGGACCGCTGGGAGCGGCGCCATCGCAGGCTGTAGACGTACCGGACGCACACGGAAGCAGCGCACACAACGAAAGATTTGTTTACGTATTATATCTCGGCTAGATAAAATCCAATATTTTTGTAAAAGTAAATATTGAACGGCTTGAGTGCCCGCATGAAGATGCGTAATATGGGCATCGTCAATTATTAAAATCGTAAGAGGATGTTTTTTGGGTAAAATTAATTGATGTTTTGACTCGTACGACAAAAGGGATTTATGTAGACGTCCGGAGACTCGCAAAAAACTCGAATCATCGATAAACGGATTAAGACGTCTCAATTGGTTTGAGGGCGGTTTACCCTGTGAAATGTTTTCAAAATCTTTATGAAACACTTGGTGTTGCACTAGATAAATGAAACGATTAAGCGTGAGTTTATACTCGTGGACTGTGATGTAACTAGGATAGGAACTCTTTTCCTTGTTGACGCGCGATTTAAGAATATAGTAAAAGCGAAAAATATAAGAAGTAATTCTCAATAGTTTACTCAAGGTTGAAAACTGGTTTATGACCTCAACATCGTCGATCAGCGTAGCTGATGCAGACGCGGCCGGTTGATTACGTTTCTCCTCACCAGTGCTAGGGATACTTTTAAATACTGGCCACGCAGTAGGATCCTCACGGAGCCATGCTGGGCCGTGAAACCACATGTCGTTCTGTAAGAATGTGGAGGGTAAAAGTCCCCTTGAGTCTCTTATTTTGGTTTGATGGTCATGTTCCATGGGAGCAAAGGGCACCTCTTCCCGCCGCTCACCATGAACCTCTGGCGCCTGAACCGCGGCGAGTATCGCCGGCGAGTTACTGTGCCATTTACGTAGTTTAAACCCAAGTGATTTGCAAATACCTAACAATTGCTGTTGTAATACCAGAGCGTGTGATTCATCGCTCGCGCCCGCGACCACATCGTCGACGAACACTTGGTCGGTTAAAACCTTTGCCGCTAGGGGAAAATTAGATGCTTCGTCACAAGCCAATTGCTTAATGGTACGAAGAGCTAAGTAAGGGGAAGTGCTCACACCAAACGTTACCGTCCGCAGACGATAATCACGGAGGGGTTCATCGGGCGACGTACGCCACAGAATGCGTTGCAAGTCCCTATCAGATTCTTGTACTAGTATATTTCTATACATTTGTTTAATATAGTCCTGCAAGCACGCGTGAGACTCAATTTTAAGACTCGGGTTCCGTTGTAAACGTTGCTCTAATTTATGGAACCGAGCGAGGACAATATCTCGAGATTCACCTAGGGGCGTAGCATCCGGTTTACGTGGTAAAGCTACTGTGTATCGTCCCGTGACGTCACGATAGTGCGAACGTTCAAATATGGATTCACATAGACGTTCCTCGGGGGTGAGTGCCTTCACCTCAGGCACTGACTCCAGTTCCCAGAATCGTTTCAAGTCGCCGTCATCGGATAATGAGCTAAAACAAGCTTGAACTGAGGATGGAGTCAAAGAGTTGAACGCTATTTTTCCCAACAACAAATAACCGAAAACGCTGTTCATAGCGATCGGCGAACCGGGCGAACCCGTTATTACGTTTCCTAAAATTATGTGAGATAGTACATCTGCACCTAACAACATCTCCACCGGCTGTGGAGTGTGAAACAAAGGATCGGCTAAATTTAAATTTTGAATGTGTGCCCACCCCATATGAGGCAGTGGTACACTAGGCATTTTAGGAATAAGTTTCGGCAATACTAAAACTTCAATAGGTATAGAAGGTTGAAGTTCATTTCTCGGGGTTATGCAACACGAAATCTTTCCTTTTGGTCGTACCGGTTTGGTGTCACCTATCCCGTAAACAGGTACATTCGCATAACAACGCTTTATACCTAGCCGCTGTGCGCACGATTCCGTCATGAACGAAGCCTGGCTTCCCGTATCGATAAGACACCGGACAGTCGAACGCTTTTCATTACCTACACATACATCGATGAGTGCGGTCGAAAGCAACACAGTATTTGTCGTGCTAAAAGGAGCATTGGACGACGCGCAATTAATTTGTGTCGCTTGACTCGCGGACATAGCGTGCTGAGTACAGGTGCTCGGAATGTTCTCTTCCCGTTCCTCCGTGAGCGGTAAAGAAACACTTCTCTCACTCGCACGGCTAGTATCACCTTCAGAAGTAAAGTGAATCAATGTATGATGACGTTTTTTACACGAACGACAAACAAAACTCGACTTGCATTGAGAAACGTTATGACCTTTGCGTAAACAATTGAAACAAACATCTTTATTTTTGATAAACGCATACCTATTGCTTGGTGACAAATTCAAAAACTTATTACATTTTGTTAATGGATGTTGAGCATCGCAACATACACAATTCTGGTTCTTGCGCGTATTGACAGAAGGTTGAGAATCGCTCGCACCCTGAGTCGAAGTGCGGCTGGCCACGCCGGCAGCCAACGCTCGACGGAACGTTGGAGCGACGTACTCTTTCCTCTGACTACCTACATTTTGAATATTTCTACTGCCAGATTCAACTATTTCGCTGGCGGTTAATTCTCGTTCTAAAAACTCGATTAACAAGTCGACGTTGGGTACATCGGATGGTTTATGCAATGTTAACTCGAATCGCATCCGAATGGAAGTAGGTATTTTACGTAGTAAAATATTCAACAACAAAAAACTCCACTGATTTGTAGGAAAATGCATTACTTGTAACGCTTTTATATTCTCATGGTAAATATTCAACAAATTACGCACACTTTGATTTGATTTCTCGGCACAGGATTGAATATCCAGAATACGATCAATATGTTGAGAAGCTATGACTCGTTTGTTCTCATATCTTGAAATTAAAATATCTAACGCGACGGTATAATTTTCGTCCGTGATAGGTATCGATTTTATTAAGTTATAGGGCTCGTTTTTCAAGGTAAGAAGGAGATACCTAAACTTCTCGTTATCTGTGTAGGCGTCATTATTATCAACCATGGAGCGAAATAAGTCATAAAATGGTGGCCAATCGGTCAATTCTCCCCCGAATGACGGCAACGGAAGATTCGGTAACCTACTACAGCAACCCCCGTGAGTCGGTTGTATTGTATTGTTAAAGGAAACTCGACTCATGCGCCTACACTCCTCATCGTTTTTCTTCAGAACTTCGACATGGCTGACAATTGCGTAATAAATATCATTGAATTGAGTTCGAATACGTAACTGTTCCTCTCGGTCAAATGTTGACAATTTCATTTGTGACTTCTCAATTTTAGTTTGCAATTTAAGGAATTTTCTGTGAATAGAAAGAATATCTTTTGCTCGCGCTTTAAATTGCTGTTCATTGAGTTCGTAAAACTCTAAAGTACGTTTGACGTCGTCAAGTATAACTTCTCTTTCGAAAATATCTTGTTCCGCCATTTTTAATGGACACGTAATGTCGCACTCAAAAAATCAAAATCGGCAAAATCAAGATGAAAAATGGGAAATATTGTCGGGACGCGTAACGCCGCTACGACAAACACTAAAATATACTCGGATGGTTTCCAAAAATGGGAAAATATGCACTAATAACGGGATTTGGACAACGTGACTACAGCAAAGAAAATCCGCAGATCCGGCTCGAAGGACCAAAAATGTTACGGGGAGATATTATGGCCTACGAACTTACTTGGGAAATCCGTCGATGGCCTCTCGGGTGTGTAATCAGCGCTGTCTTCGGGTTAGATGGGGGATGATGGTGCACAGAGATATATCCATAGGACGCCGATGGGGCGGTTTCTTCTGATCCCGTATCACCTTCCTCCGGGATAGAGGTGTGATCAGGCAATCCACACTACACTTAATCCTGGAGCTCGTCTCCGAGGATGGGAATGGCGTCCACGAAATGGAGCTACCGGTGAAAGCTCAAAACACCGCGATGCGACAAGTGCTCGCACGCGCATTTGAAGGACGACTGACTTCCGGATGGCCCAACCCAAAGTCGTGGGCCATAATAATCTCGTACCAACACAAAATATTAAGCGGAATAGTCTTTGTGTAGTTACGTTCGAAAACACTCAAAACAAAAAGAAAAGAAATCTGTTTCAGTACGAAACATATACTTTTAAGTAATTTTAGATTTTTTTAAGGTTCAAATATTGGGTTAAATATGAAAATTTCTTTGCATAGTTTTGTATTGGATTACGAAAAATACGATTTTTTTTTATTTTTTTTATTTACTGTTTTGGTTGCACCAACCATAATCTATTTTTTTATATAGTATAATATACCTTAATATAATTGACACATGGATAATGATCAAATAATCATGCATTACTACAGTAATAAATATGTTTAGTACAAAGAAATCATGCATCTTTTAAAAAAACTATACAAAAAATCGACATGAAAATGTACCTCTTTTCGAAGGCAACCGGCCTCAGTTATAAATCCTCAATACACCCTTTATTCTCATTAGATATGGCATGAAATTATGCCAATGTTTATAATACATTACGAGCTTGAAACAAAGTTTACAATATATCATCCAGCGATAGGCATCATTCTTTAACTCACAGGCGTCCTACTGGGTTGTCACCTTTTTACATTATACCAGCCACTAAGCAAATGCATTTAGAGAATATCAATATTATAGGTGCAAAGTAACCATTATTCGAGACATTATCGTTTGACAATTTTATGCATTTGTTTCGAACATTAATAACATAGACAAGGAGAGTTGGAACTTGAGATCGAGAAATGGAATGACGGATGGTTGCGTATTAATTGTACCGCTATAGGATTCTATAGGATACGATAATTTGCAGGTGGTCACGGTATATGAATAGCTTGAAGAAAGTAGACTTGTATATAGGAGTGTATTTGATTTGTAAGATGGTCGTTGCGACGTATACTTACAGTTAATGTTGTAATTGGACTGTAAATATAGCGGGCGACTTTAATTAAATAATCAAATCATCAACAACCCCACTGCTGAGCGCGGGTCTCCCCTTTCTTTCGTGAGGAGGATTGGGCCATAATATACCACAGGGTGGGGACGCGGTCGGGACAGGTGGATCACATACAATTAAAGAATACTTAACTTGTAACTGTAACTTGAACATTGTATTGAAATATTATGTCGACCATTTCACAAAGCTTTACAATACAATCAAATCCATTTTAAAATACCTAGCAACTAGTTAGGAAGCCGAAATGTCACGAAGTCGGTTCGGCATTCGGCGGCACGCCCACCATACGCAGCGAGCGACCTTCTCAATGCTAATCGGTGAACGACAATACGCCGCGGCATGCGCCCGCGCAGCCTACAGTCACAGAATAGATAAAGTGCTACACACAGAATGGACACTCTCCACCCCGCGCAATACGCCTCCCCGCACCTCTACCCGCAATCGTTGGGACAGTTCGCGGAAATGTCAATACTACACACCCAAACGACTTGTATAATCTTCAACCTAGCGGATTATCTTTTGTTTCGGTCGCTTTGTATGTTAACACACATATGGCGTGTGTACAAACATCATTTATATGTGTGAGTTGTGAAATCAGCATTTGTATGGAGTGTCTGAGATGTGCCGCAGCGGCGCAAGGCGGAAACTGCGCAGGAATGCCGAGTGAATTGTTCTGAAAATGTCAATAGGTATTGGTTTCAAAGCAGCTGCTTCTGTACTTATATGGGTTTGGCGTGCTTGTAGTATAGACTAAAGTTGTTAGGAAGTCTTAAAAGCCAATAACTTTGTATACTACCTTAGAGGCCATTGTTTATCGGAGAAAATAACTATCACTTGTTTTTTTTGTAGTTTGACGACATTAAGAAGCAACAAATAGTATGAAGTGGATAGCACTCACACTTATAAAAATATAGCGTCGAAGGAAACCTACCATAGATGGCTTTCACATAATCACTCCAATTTTCTTGCAACATTTCACACATAGCCATTTGATATTATGCACTAGGTAGTAGATTTAACTCTTCATTCAGCAAAAGTTGACCGTGAAAGGATTTACCTGAAACAATAGAATTTTTTTTATGAGTTTTGCTACTAGACAATGTTTATTAGAAGTGAACATTTCTACAGTTGCAAAATAGGTAGGCACAGTCAAGTGCAAAACAGTTTTGCATCGAAGACACATAGCCTGGTATCTTGTATTTAAAAAAGTATTAAGGCATAGTTAAGATTATCAAAAAATATCAAGCTTGTTCGAGAATTTGGCGTAGATAAGCGGAAATAAGATAATAAAGTTAAGTAATGTCGTAAGTAATTAATGAAAAGATCATGAGAATGGTTGAACTAAAAGTAAGCGTTTGTCAGACCTCTTGGCGCTGTAAGACAATGAACGCCTTAGCTTATTGGAATTATAATTTGGGATCCTGAAGATGAAAGAAAATCGATCGCGAAACGTGTGTCAGTTGCTAATATCTCTTCTAAATGTAATCTGCCTCTAAGGAGGTTCCAATGAGTTCATTATTCTATAGCGATCAGGAGGCTTACCATGACCTCTTATAGCGATTCAATTGAAGAACTAAACTGAACTGCGTCGCATAATCGTGAAAATGGCAGCAACATGAAAAATAAGACGTCACGGTACGCCTATGCGACGCGGCTCTGTTTAGGTCCTGAACTGAATCGCTATAAAACGTCATGGTAGGCCTCCAGTACATGGTGATGTTGAAAGTGCATCGTCTTATAGTCTGAGCTCTGTAGCAATAGAAATCTAAGCCGTCTAGATTGTCACCAAAGGCGGACAGGTCAACCGATCACCACTTTTTATTCGTAGACAGCTGTCAAGTGAAAGTGTAGCAATCAGACAGGTCTGCAATCTGACCACAAGGATTATGTTAATTGCAAGTTTCAATGGAATGGTAGACGGTGTCCATTAGCAAGGAGATAAGGAAAGGTCAAGATTTGTGAGAGACGGTGGTGCGGTCGCCTTTGGTGGGCGATCTTTGTAACAAGTTAGTCAAGTTACGTAATGATCAAGAGCTTAGGCTTTACTGGTGAAACAATGATGCGGATAAAAAGGATACAAAAATTAATTGTACTTTATAAAAAAAAGAGTCTCCGGCAAGATGGAGCAACGGTAAACGCAAGGCAAGGTTTGAGAGAGAGCTTCGGCTCTTCGATCTTCGGATCGAGCTAAAGCATCTTCTGAAGAGGCTTAAGTCCAGCAGTGGACTAATACATGCTGATAATTATAAGGTAGCTAATAGTTTTATCGCACCCCAACCAGCGGCATAAAGGACTTTAGCTAAAATGAGATCTCTCAAATTTCCAACAGTAGATTTAGACCGTCAATGATTTCTATCAAGAATCATTTACAACAAGATTAGATTTACAAGACCTCTATAACAATTCTGTCAGATTAAGCTGGAGTTACACGAGCGACCTGACCGCGCGATTTGCAAACGGCGTGGGCGTGAGGTCAGACACCGCGGACGTTTGAATGAATTAATGGTACGCAAGATTCGCTACCCACCTCGGGGTTTGCGGGTAATGAGGAACCATGTAACTGGAGCAAAGTTGGTAGAGAAGCATACATTTCTGTAGGTGTGTATTGTATTCAATACTCTGTGACGGCAAGATCACGCCTGGAGAAGTTATTTCTAATGAACAAACATGTATGTATGTTGTATCTTACATAGTCGAAAGTTTTACGTATATGCAATGTTCAAAATATTTATTCAAAATGTAACACACGTAAATAAAAGAAAAAAAAAACGTTAATAGAGTAACTCTACTAACAGAACAATCAAGAAATCCGTGATTTTGTTATGGTGTGAAGTTTTTTTATAACTCAATTCTATTATATGTTGTGTTCATTTTAGTCCATAAATAAGTTATTTAATTCTGTGTTCCTATCTCTACAGCTACATTCCAATGTTTTTGTCAGTTAAGTTAACATTTACACGGCGTAAGCCCTGTCATGGTGTCGCGCCGTCACAACGAGGCGTGACCGCGCGATGTCGTTTGCGACTGCGTAGGCGCAGGTCAGACTGACCAGCACATGATTACAGACGACCAGGTGAATTAGACGTTGCAGAACATGATTTAGATATGAAAATGTTTGCTTTATCTAGCAAATTAGATGACGAAATGATTGGCTGTTCGAAACCTCCCCAAGCGTCCGTGACAATTGCGTAGGCGGAGGTCAAATAGATGTTAATGTTTGAATTAAACATAATTCCTATGTGAATAAATAAGATATAATAAATGAAATGGATTAGAACGTATCAATTTAGAAATTCCTTTACAATTTGCACATCTACGAGTATAGAATGAGACTCATTCCCGATAACAGCAGCGTTTCGATTCCTGTCGCATATCAGGTCCGTGTGTACGATACGTTATCAGTATTTTAAAATTATAGCGCATATGAGATTGTTAGTAACTTCTTTCTGTGTCACGACCTTTCTTGGCCAAATTACCTTTCACAGTCCCATGTCATAGAGTCGAGATTACAATTTAAATTCCAAAACCTTAACACAAATAAAAAGTATTCAAACAACAATTTACTCCAGCATTACATAAATCTCGCTGTAATCTCTCGTCCTCAGAGTCTTAACTATCACATTTACTTCCACACAAAGTATCAACGTAATCACCAACTCATATTATTATAGTTCAATTACGTAGAAATAGCAATAAATTGCCATAAACAGGATATAGCGCTGGAATCGCCTGCGTTCAGCGCGACAGCGTCCTACGCCACGCAACTTTGGGACATTGCACCTACGCCTCCTGATAAGGTTTGCTAACACACTACTTTGGATTAGACCTGGTTATGACCTCATGTAGAATTTATGGCCAGTATTTATTTATAAGCGGTGCTTGCCTAGTGGGAAACGTCTGCTTTCTAAGCAGAGGGTCGTGATTTCAAATCCCAGTGCAGGCATGTGCCAATTGTGTTTCTTGTTAAATATATGTACGTAATTATCGTCTAAATCGCAATTACGTCTAAATTTAACCCTGGGTTGTTCAAGTTGAGAGTGAATAGGTATCTCCTAGGCAGGCGTGCTTCACCTTCGGCCACATCGTCACTTTCCATCAGGTGAGATTTTGGTCAAACGCTCGCCTAGTACTTATGTAACAAAAAAAAACACTCGCTTTTCGATGAAGGAAAATATCGTGAGTAAGCTCACATACCTACCCGTGAATTATTTCGGAGGTAGGTATGTTATCAACCAATCCGGACCAAGCCCCCGTGGTAGATTATGGGTTGATGATGATGATGATTATTTTCTTTAGTTTGTGTTCTTAATCAGCATATAAGATAAGATAAGAACTCTTTATTGCACTCCAAGACATATAAGCAAAAGTAAAAACATCTTAAAATTAAAGGTGCAATGGGTGGCCTTATTTGCAGCACTTCAATATAGTAAAGGAAACCATTTGGTTACCGGCGGTCGTATGGCTATAGAATGTTTATTAAAACTCAAACTGTATGTATACAATAGGTAAATAAATTGCGAAGCATCTGATAATTATAAGCTCAGCGAATATAGTTTTCCGGCCACCGCAATATGCTGAGCATCGCAGAAGGCGTTCTGAGGTTATAATTGAATATTTCGCTTACTTCGCTTAGTCAAGCTTTAATGGGGATAACTTATTGAGGAAGCTGTGTGTCGAAGGGGATTTATTTATTAGTTTTTACTTAGATAAAAACTGATTTAGTAAAATACCTTACTCGTGGAGAGCTATTATGGATTGTACTAAAATTAACTAAATAATTCTGCAAGTATGTACACTAACTGAGATTAGAGTGGCTGTAAAGCAATAGTTTCACCGAAAAATTCAAGTAATCATTTTTAATGTTAATGAACACAGCCTATAATAAATATAAAGTTTGCCAAAGCCTCGATTGCGTCGTTATAAGGCTGGTTTTCCCACTTTAACCAATTTGACATAGTTTTCAAATATCTAAATGGCCAGTGAAGACTCAAATATGAAATTGGTTTAGTTATTCTTTAGTGTATCAGAAAAACAGAAATATAATTTGAAACACTTCAGTGGATGGAAAAAAAATCAAATAATTATACCTAACCCCAAATGAAAACACTGATTGTGAAGAAAGAATATCACTAAATGATGTCAAAACGAATAGATAAAGCTTTTGTTTATTAAAATACATACATTAGTAAAAAAAATTAGACACAATTTTCCCAGAAATATTAGAAAATTCTGCCGAGATGAATTAATTTTTTTTGAGATCAATGCTCTCTCTCACTCTCTCTTTCTCCCTCTTTCTAGACGTTTTCCTCTCTACGCGTGCAACACGACCGAAACATTACACATTAAAAACTATTATTTTCAGAAAAAAAATTGTTACTGATTATTAATGAAGAGAGAAGAGGGAGAGAGAGAGGTTTAAAGAGAGAAAACTACATATTGTTGTATTATCGTATGTTACATATTTATCAAATACTTGTCCAAACTTGTAAATGAAGGTAATAAGGTGCCAGAGGTCTTTCCATAAAATAAAATCTTGATACAGTCATCTCGACGCGCTCTGCCCACAACATTGTAACTACACAATAAAATGGCTGGCAAACTGTTTACGGGGCAAGCTTGAATCAGACGATGACGTCACTTGCCCTCTCGGGGCAAATGTCACGCTCCCAGCCCACGTGCTTTGACATACACACTGTATTACATTACTAGCTGCTACCCGCGACTTCGTTCACAGTATTTTTTTACATCGATGTTAGAAAAGCTCGGTTGTTGTTTACAAACGATTTTTTAACTGACTCGTTTTTTAAATGTAGTTTACTTGTGCTAGTCATATTCTAAGCTACCAAAGATTGAAAATCGCGTTCAGTTTACACGTGAAGCGAACACAAACAGACACCGTTTTAAAAAAAAAAAACGAAATGTGTGCTGGGACACATGGTAGAAGTAAAACTTCAAGTAAAAAACCATTTTTTTTTATGAAACGTAATTTAAAAAAATATCTTATATTTTTAATAAATATACAAAACGTAACTATCTCTCTTTCCATCTTCAATAACTTATATCTTCCTCTTAACTTCCGTTCGCCTCGCCCGATCACATTTTTCGTAACGCATTCACCAGCTTACTCCCCAAGTCAAGCGTGGATAAAGAAGTTTTACTTCAAAAATCTAATATTCTTCTTTTAAACTTGTTTTACGTCTCTTATACAATTTTTTAACATCGTCTTCTCAATGTACAGACTTTCTGTCCGTTACTTTATTATTATGTGTATAGATAACACAGCTAACATAACGTCAGCTGACTCCATAAACGTTTCGTGTAGGTTTCGAAAATGGAATTTAGTGAAAATATTGTGTTGTTCAGTGAGTCATATTCTTTAGAGAATTGTTATTGTACATTCAAATTATTTAAAAAATATGAGTTTGTCTAATTTACTAGTTGATTCAAACGATACGATAAGATGGTTATGTTTTTCAGAGCTTTTCGGCCTTTCTATAATCTTCATATAAATTGGGATTTTGATACTTAAAGTATTATTGAATTCACCATAATCACGAGAGTGAAATAGGCTACATCGGCAGTCGGCTTTTTTTATTTTGAAGAATTTTGGTATATGGATACTTTAGGTCTTGGAATAGGACATGAAATACTTATTATCCCGTTAAAATAGACAGTTCCTGTGGGATAATATATAACGCGGGTGAAGTCGCAGGGTGCTGCTAGTCTTTAACAAAATATCTATATATATATACAAGTATCTATTCTATCTCAATTTTGTGTGTAGAAATCAGATCATATTATAAAATGAATGTACCCTTTCTATAGTTTTCTATAGTTTCTATGTCTAGTAATATAAAGTATTTTTTTTTATTTGAAAAAAAAAAATCAAAGTTCATCTATGACGTGACAGCTTTAATTAAACTGATATTTGAATCAGTCTCCCTTTACAGTAAAATTGTAGCCACGTTTTAGAAATAGTTTAATTTATTTTATGTATTGAAATTAGCATTATTAATTGCCGTGTCGAGGCGAAGATAATTTGATGACTTCATTTGCCCCCATAAGGCAATATGTCAAGCCTGTTGCCTTGGCCCTTGGCATTAGATACAATATCAGCTTCCTTTGTTTATAATTACGTTTGATTAAAGCAATTAAAACAAAACCTATTGTTAATTCCAATTTTATTTTTAACTTTTGATGAGCACCCCATCAGTTCTGAGCCGTGGTGAAACCAAAGGCGCATACGTGTCGACACTGGACTAACTTTCATGGTTCATCCGAAGCACCTCATAATATTCTTCTGGAAGTATTAGTAAAAGCAGTAGTGTGCAAACATTACTGTGTTCCGGTTTGAAGAGCATTGTTTCCAGCGAAATTACAGGGCATATGAGACTTTAGAGCCGATATCTCACGGTGACGAGCGCAGCGCAGTGCCGTGCAGGATTCTGGGTGGTTCTGTGACTGTTATGGGCAGGCGTAGCGCTTACCATTAGGCGAACTTGCTCGTCACTCAGTCAAATAAAAGAAATATATGGCGATGATGCTCCAAATACCCTAATCTGCTGCGTTTGAGTAATTACAATACATAACGTCTAATTCGTGTATACAATAGGAAGAAAAAAAGGTTGATTAAAGAAGGAAGCGACCTGCAGCAAATTGACGCATTACAACAAAAGCGGTTTGTTGTTTTGACATTTTATGGAAAAATGCCGCCGTACTGCGTGCCTTTATAATCTCGTGTATTCAAAAGAGCATTGTCTCTCTGGTTTTTTGTGGTTCGATTACTTGCCTTGATCGTGTTCCAGTACTGGAATGGATAATGAAAATAATTAAAAATTTGAATCTAACATAGTATAATTTCAAAATGTGTGTGTTAAATTAAAATTTACCCATGTTATGACTAAACTAAAATAAATAATAAAGGCTTGTTTGTTTTAGATTTTGCCTCTATTTCTTCTCTAATATGGATCGAAGGATTTATCAGAGCTATTTTGACTTTGTCTTTGGCCTCTTCTGGAAGAGATCGCCTGGGCAATAAGTACACCTTTGCTAGATATTCATCCGCTAAGCTGAAGTGTGCAAAACATTACGGTCTTCCGGTTTGAGGGGCACTGTTTCCAGCGAAATTACTGGGCATATGAGACTTTAGAGCCGATGTCTCAGGGTGACGAGCGCAGTGCAGTGCCGCGCATGATTTTGCAATGCAAAGTTCTGGCACAGGAGCTTTGCAACGGCAGTCAGAATTCTTTCAGAGTCAAAGGCTCTTGAGATACCCACTATGAGGATTATATGATATAAATATAAATTATACCAAGTAGTTAAAAAAAAAGTACAGAATAAAAATCTTAGTTTACATCTTCTAACTATACAAACGTATCTAATCTCTGTATATATCTGTGTTATATCATCATCAATACTGATGATAAAGTTCAGTAACAATAATTTCTTGGTCATAATTGAACGGACTGACTAGTTACTTGCCTGGTCCACTGGATCGATGCAAATGGAGCACCGGTGGTCCATACGGGGCAGGATCATTCTCGGAAACCGAGTTACACCTTGACATTATAGTGTCAAATGTCAAACGGTCAGTGACCCTGCGCGTGATAGTTTGCAGATTACGGCCAAGTTTTGGTTTATTTTTATCGGTTGTTTACTGCAACAACTTTTGCGAGAAGCCGGCTTTAGTGTTTTGTATTTTTTATTTTGGTATGTATAGGTGTTGATTGTAAGATGTGTTTGACGAACTAGCTTTTTGTCGCTTCTTGTCGCAAAGCGGCAATGTTATGTATTTATTTCATATATTAGGTTCGTGTACGCAATTCATGTCGTGTTTACTCAACTGCGCTAAAAGGACAGTTATGCATTAAAATGTTTAATAAAATCAAGGCCTTACAGATATATTAATATAAAAATTTCAATAAACTAACATCAATAATCCGTTTGCAAAAAAAATACAAAACAAACGCGAAGGTATCAACGCTCCAGCCAATCCTACTTAACAAGCTATCACGTTCACTGCTGAAAACACATCTGTTGTGTTTTTTATAACTTGCCGCTAGTACCTACGGGAAAACACAACGGTGAGTGCAGATCCGTAACCGTGGCTAGACAAGAAAATCAGCTCAGCAGTCAAAGTGTTAAAAGCTAACTTACATCATAAGTCAAAAACTAATCAAAACCTTGTAATCAATTGGTTTATTACAGCGTACTTATAAACCGATTCATAAAAAACTCCGGCCATTATGCCGAAAGCTTGCGGTACCTACGCAGAGTGGTATTTTTTTAATTTATTAAGTTGGTACTCAGAATGGTATCATTGAGTTTTTTTTATTATTAAGTTGGCATTATTACACTCGCATTTACATCTAGATTGTAAATCGTTGGTAAATTATTTAGGAAGCTTAAAGTAATGAACTTTGCTTTTAAAAGGTGAACTACTTTTTACTTTAATGTATCGGATACTATATGAATATAAGTTGCCCGCGGTACTAGGCACAGTACGCATTACAAAAACAGTAAGGAAAGTCGAACTTTTCTTAAAATAAAAAAAATGTATTATGATTATAATGTGGAATATTGTGATCTGACGTAACTAAATTAAATGTGTTTCTAATTAAGGTATGTATTAAGGGACTAATGAAAGTGGAAGAAGCGCAAGAAGTGTGTCAGGATCGTAGCACGTGGAAAGATGTAGTCTCTGCCTACCCCAACGGGAAAAATGCGTGACTGTGCGTATTTAGGTGACCTTTGACGCTCCATTGCTTCTCTCCATCCAAAGGTTGACTGGAAGAGATCGCTTTTAGCGATAAGTCTACTCATTGGACTTATTGTTCCATTAAGTTCTATTCTTTATGTACCTTGTGTATTTCTGAATTGGTGTACAATAAAGTATTTTATATTCTATTCTATTCTATGTGTCTCTAATTAGGATTAATGTTTTTTTTTATATCCGATACAGTTTTATTTGCAATATAGAAACGCATGTGTGTGTGTAAGTCCAAATCCATAGAAATATGAAGTTGATCTACTGCCTTATTTACAGCTACACTGATAATGTACCGAGATATACTTTGTTGTATCGGGAAGCCATTTGCAGATCGTGTAACGTATGAACTTACTCAGTTTTTTACTTGATTAGGTCAAATGCTATTTGCGCCACTAATATGTAAATGTCACTATTAATATAATGCTGACTACGGCTAATATAATTAAAAATGAATTTGTAAATATCGTGATTTTTTTATTTTGAGCTAGATAATAGAATAAAAAGTATACTCTAGCTGCACCCCTCGGTTTCTCCCATGTATTTAGCATGCTCCGTCGTCGCGTCAACCGCGTCAGCACTTACCATCAGGTGACACTGCGTATGTATGTCGTTTTTGTGTGTTTTTTCTCGCTTTTCGATAAAGGAGAACATCGTGAGAAAACCCACATACCTACCTGAGAATTATGACAGAGATAGGTATGTTATCCAACCAATTCGGACCGGGCTCCCGTGGTGGATTATGGCTTAACCCTCCTCACGAATATGAGGGGAGACCTGTGTTCAGCAGTGGGACGATATGGGTTGACGATGATGACGATAAATATTTCTTTTTATAATATTACTATAGATTGGGTACATAACAAGAGCCTTTTAGGAAGGCATTTTAATAATTAAATTTATATTAATTATTTTATTATAAAAAAAACGTGTTTTCTTCGTAAGCCAAATGTTCAGTAACGTAAGAGCTTGTGACCAAATTACTCTCAATATATGAACTTGAAAATCCAATTACACATTGACCAAAATCAAATTTAGGCGAACCCTCGTCTTGGTTAATTTTTTACTTTATACTATCTATATTTACAATTCTACATACCTACCTGAACATATTTCTAACCTCTGTCCCAGCGTTGCCAACAAACAAAGCAAGTTAAGACGTCTTAAAGGCACGGAATAGTATAACAATTCTAGGGTCTCCATTTAACAAACTAGAATGGTAGTTCTCTGAGGTATGGCGGGTATCGGCTAAATCACGCATTGTGTGTAATGAAACAATTGAACAAACGTTCTTCTGTACTATGGAACGGGTGCTTCGGTGTTGCCATAGCCATAAGTGTATTATGTTCTGGGACTTCTAAATTAGGTGTCTAAGAGAAAATACCGTTTTTAACGAGCATTTCCAGTCTGCATTGTTGGACAAGGCTACTAATTCCGTTTTTTATCAGTCTGATTGAGAATTAAACAATAGTTACGTCCATAAATTGGTATAGTAAAAATGTATCACTAGATTCGGCTCCGCAAATATCACACGATCATTATTACTGAAAAAAAAAACGAAATGTGTGCTGGGAAACATAGTAGAAGTCAAACTTCAAATAAAAATTATTAAAAAAAAAAACAAAGTTATTTAAAAAAATATACGAAACGTAATTCTCTCTCTTTCTATCTTCACTCACTTATATCTCCCTTTTATATTCCGTTCACGTCGGCCGATCATATTTTTCGCAACGCATTCACCAGCTTACTCCCAAAGTCAAACGTACGTAAAGAAGTTTTTCTTCAATAACAAGAAAGCCGCGATGAAACCTTTATTTTGCTAATGAAACTAGCAATACTTTGCTGTATTCAAGTTTTATTTATTTATGGTGAACTTAGCACAGCTCTGAAGCAACTTTGCATCGGAGGCTTTCGACAGCTGGGCGTAACCGCTTATCTGCTGATACATAATCTGATTTACAATAACTTGTAGAATAACTGGAATTAAGTATCCGAGTGTAAGTTAACACAGTAATAAGCTATGGCAATAGATTTACCGCTATAAAAGTACGATTTTAAGATTATCTGGTTGTACAATCTATTTAATATTACACCTGGTCGAACCAACACGTGACTAAAATTATTATCTCTATTTCAGATATTATATACAGCGTGCAGCAATCATTTTAGAATCGTTGCCACTGATTTTTGTAAGATCTTTTTGTTATGATTAACGTTTACTAATTTTTTTAAATATTTTTATATTTTTTTGTTTATATGACTAAGTAACGAGAGGAGCAAATGATTCACAACAGTACACACACAGTGCAGTAGTCGCTATGCCTGCTCATAACAGTTACAGTACCACCCAGAACTTTGCGCGGCACTGCACTGCGCTCGTCACCCTGAGACATCGGTTCTAAAGTCTCATATGCCCAGTAATTTCGCTGGAAACAGTCCCTTCAAACCGGAACACAGTATTGTTTGCACACTACTATTTGGCGGATGATTATCTGGCAATGGTGTGGTACTTCCCCAGGCGGTCACTTGCAGAAGAGGCCTACCTCTACAAAAATAGGTTTGTGTTGTGACAATGCGGGCTACCTAGTGGTAAACACTTACTTAGAAGGACTTGAAGGCTCCCAGGTTGTAACTATGGGGAAACGCAGACTCAGGCTAGGAGTCCAATAGATATAACTTATTTTACAATGAACAACGTTTATTATTCTCACTCGTAAAAGTTTCTTCAGTCTTCTCCATTCCCGCCCAAATCCAAAACCAAACGCACCTTCATCAAACCCTGTAGCCGTTTAAGCCGCTCCATCCATTCCAAATTCGGCACCGCACAGCATCCGAAAATGTAAACAGGCGTTCGGCGTTGACTAAATGTATTATGTTAGTATTGACATAATTGGTTCGCGGTCATACGAAGCAATGCCAAAACAAGATGTGTTAACAAGATGACAAACAATGCTATGAGGTAACAGATTCGGTGGTATTACAATGACCGAATGCTACTGTTTTGTAAACAGGTTGGGATGAGCATTTGTGCCGTTGTCTGTTATGTAAACGTTAGGAGCTTTCGCTGGACGAGATGTCATACCAGTTTCGTGGTAATTTTCCTCTATTGACCAGGCTTGTAAGTAGCATCTGTGCTCCGAACCATTGTTCTCAAAAGGAAACCGTCCTTATATTAATTCTACTAGGCTCTCAATTAGCGTATGATACTAAACTGGACCCCCGTGGTGGATTATGGCCTGATTCTCTTCACGAAGGTGAGGGAGACCCGTGCTCAGCAGTGGGCCGATATGGGTTGAAGGTGACTAAAAGCTTAAATTGTGTGTGATTTTTTAAAACAGATAATTATTTGACTTTAAAAAGAAAGTGTTTGCTTAGGTTTTTAAATAACACTGAATTTTCAAACTTTTTAAATTTAGTTTATTGTCTTTGAAGCCATAGACATAAATATTTTTTAATTCAAAAAATGATCCCATACTTATAAATTTAAAAAAATGATCTTATTTTTGTTGTTCAGGGCATCCATTTAAAATAACCGCTTTGTATCAAAGACTTAACATATTCTGTTCGAATAATATTAAGGCAATATTAAGGTTCACTTGTAGATACAGGAAGAATACTGGTTGTTTTGAGCTGATTGAAGTTCAGATGCACTGACCTCGCAAGGGATTGTTCCCGACTCGTTGCCGGAAGCCTTTGAGTCCAAGGTTGATTGACAGAAAACCTCATTACCCTTGCCATTGTTTGTCGAGCCATTTTCATTGTGGACTCTATGATCCTTTTAAGATTGAACTACTTTTTAGATGTAAATAAACTGAATATATAATAATAAAGGAGTAGATAAATGCAAAACAAAAAGACGGCAAATAGACAGCATTTTCAAAAATTCTATATTCTATTTTAGTGGATTATTTAAAGTCTCTAAGATGGCTTCTTTTCAATATATCTTTAATTAGCTGCGCCCCGCAGTTTCACTCGCGTTTTGTCCCACGGGAACATACTATCGGGAACAAAGTACCCTATTACTCAATCCTAGTTATAAAGTATCTGTGTTCCAAATTTCATTCGAATCCGTTCAGTAGTTTCCATTCTCACAAACTTTCGCATTTATGATTGTTGCTTTTTAATAACTATAAAAAATCGATGACATTTTTCGAGGGGAGGAAAACGCTTTCGCTCTATTCCCTACGGGGCGGGGGGGGGGGGACACATAGCTCACCAAACACCCCTCAGACGTATGGGGTCGTGCAAGCCGGCAGAGAGTCAAGACAGACGCCTTGTCACATTTCGCCATAAATTCGCCCTGATGGTCTCAATTCGATCTCACGTGGTCATAATTTTCGTCTCATCCGATCAATGTCTTGTCTTCCAAGTCTCAATATTGTCGTCTCCATTAGTACACTATAATAACTAAGAGTACAGCTTAGCGTCTCATAATGCCCATATACACGTGTAACGGGCACAAGCGACAAATGTCTTCATTATTCCTCCCACGCGACCCGTGTCACAGATTATAATAAAATGTTTAGACGGGACACGTGATTCGGTATTTGAGTGGGTTTTGTTTTTATTTGTTGACTGTTGTTTTGTGATTCAATGGGGAAAAACAGACACGAGTAAATTATGTATCTGTATAAATAAAAATGTGATGCTAGGCGCAAATCTTGAGAACGGTCGGCCTATTCGGCAATTTTTTTTCAAATGTTCTGTGCAGTCCGCGGAAGTGAAAAAGGAAAATTTAGAAAAAAGTAACAGTGCTTTTTTTCTTTATTATTTTTGTAGCTCACGATTTCGCGTTTGTTTTGTACTTTTATTTTTATCGCGATTTTCAAATGTTTATTATCACATTTAATTATTGAGAAAAAAGAACTAATTCATTAGTTTAGTTTTTAGTTTTTTTTTTGTTCGTTTTAATTTATTCTTATTATTGTTTTTTCAGTTGTGTTAAATACCGTTAGAAAGAAATAGAAAATTTAAAAAAAAAGTGTGAGAAAAAAAAACATTAGATATCAATTAAATATTATCGAATTTATAGTTATACTCGTACCTAATGCAGCAGACACATTATCCAACATTATTTCTCTTGGGCGATACTTTTCTACTAGATACGCAGCTTAACCTAATAACAGTATGGAGTCTATGCGAAGGTCGTACTCAGGGCGTCTGCCGCCCACGCGGCGTGGACCTAAAGGTTACCTGTAACATATTTGCCCAGAACAACAATGGTATCGAACATTGATCGAACGTGTGACAACGAGGTCGTTCGCCTCTGATTTATTACGTTGCTTGGTTTGAAGCAGAATACAAATAATATTACTTACATGCTATAATCGAAGTAGGTGTTAGGTATAATGACAATGTGATTTTTAACTACTGACCCAAAAATAAGGGTGTTATAAGTTTGTCGTGTGTGTCTGTCTTTTTATTTTGACTGAGTGACGAGACTAGCAAGTCGTTTACCTGATGGTAAGCGCTACGCCTGCTCATACAGTCACAGCATTGCATAATCCTGCGCGGCACTGCACTGCGCTCGTCACCCTGTGACATCGGCTCTAAAGTCTCATATGCCCAGTAATTTCACTGGAAACAATGCCCTTCAAACCGGAACACAGCAATGTTTGCACTCTACTGCTTGGAAGACCTACAAATCTACCTTCAATAGAAAATAACTGGAAATAAAAAGAAAACACGCGTAATTTATATTTAATACTTAATATTTTATTTCGATGATACAAATTAAAGTACATACCTACCAAACGTTTCAGGAGCCATTTATAAAACAAGACATAAAAACGCAATAAACCTTAATTACGAGTAAAAACTCTTAAACTACCCTGATAAACGACAATAACATTTGGAATAAGAATACTTTACCGTAAAATAAATTTAAGGCATATAATAAAAACAACGGTTTTTCGTATTCACTAATTACTTCATTTTACATTCAATTATGAGTTAAACGTTGCCATATTTTGCCAAATTACAAATGCCCTTTTAGAGAACA
Source organism: Campaea margaritaria (assembly GCA_912999815.1). Taxonomy (NCBI): domain Eukaryota; kingdom Metazoa; phylum Arthropoda; class Insecta; order Lepidoptera; family Geometridae; genus Campaea; species Campaea margaritaria. The sequence continues at coordinate 9,116,943 of OU538800.1, forward strand.
AACGTGTACAGTGACGGAATCTTACACAGACACCACGTGATCCCAAGATCTCAACAGCAATTAAAGATGTCAACAAATAATACCACCCATATGAACGTTACGTGTTTCACTCATTGATTAAATCAATAAGTTTATTTATTTATTTATTTCAATATACAGTGCCTAAACAGTGTGTGGGTGTGTGTGTGTGTGTGTGTGTGTTGTGTGTGTGTGTGTGGTGTGTGTGTGTGTGCAGTGTGTGTAAGTTAAACGCTTTGCCAAGTATATCCAGATTGAATGCTTAAGAGTGCAGTAATGTGCAAACATTACTGTGTTCCAGTTTGAAGTGGACGGTTTCCAGCGAAATTACTGGGCGTATTAGACTTAAGAACCGATGTCTCAGGGTGACAGCGCAGTGCAGTGCCGTACAAGATTTTATAATGAATATTTCTGAGAGACACTGTAGCTGTTATGGGAAGGCTAGCGTTTACCATCAGGTGAGCGACTTGCTCACCTCATTAGAAACATAAAAAAAAGGAACAGAACATTAAATCAGACCTGTAATCGATCCTGTAAAGCCGTTACAAGTTTGTAGCGTAGATTCTTCGACTGTACAGTTAATGCTAAATCTTCGTCAAGCTGTAGGCAGACCCCACCTACGTCGCAGATTATCTACAAGTTAATAAATCCATTGAGAATAAAGATTATGCGGATATTGAGTAATGGCATAGAATTACTAATAGTACAAGCTAATGGGCAGCTATGTATAAAGGCCAAGAACTTTAGGAGACAACTACTTATCGACCATCTGTTGAACAAGGCTGAGGTAATGCAGAGCACTCAATATAGACAAACATTGTTGGAGAATTAGAAGCCTGACTACAGCACACTTAATACCGTGATGAGTCCATAAATTTATAACAATTGGTAGAAGATAATGGATAAAATACGCAGAAGATCATTTCAAAATGAATGAAGCTCTATAAATATTGTACAGTGCTGTTGTAATATAGATAATGCGACAGCAGAGGACGTAGTCTTCCTGACAGTTTCTATAAGACTTGATGCAAAGAAGTAGCGTGAAAGAGAGGATATTATTCAACAGTGGAAGATAAAGGCGGAAAGAAGAAAACATGCGATTTGACCATTGCAATGAGAGATAAAAAGCAGGATAGCTTACACCGACAAAAGCAAAATGTCTATCATAAAGCTCTTTCTTATAAGCCAGTCTATTCTAGAGACTGATCACCTGTGAGAAAGCAGAACGTAAGCCCGAAAAACAAATGACCAAGAGGCAAAGTTCAACATAATGAGCACACAGCCTAACCCACACATAGTCAGGCCATCACATCAAAGGTCTGTCCAAAGCCGATCACTTCCCGCCGGATTATGATCCCAAATGTCAGCTGGCAGTGACATTTTTATGCCGGCCGACATTTTGACGCTTGTGAAACGGCCGATACCATCGCCCAATTAGAGATTAATTTATACCTTAACCTTTGCACACTACAGAAGGGCGAACAGTAAGACAAATAGAAGCATCCGTGGACCGCGTGGTCTTCTCGCGACCACGGTTTATGTAAGTAGACCAAAACGTCGAGATATGTCAAAATATATTTTGTTGTTAATTTGACCGTGCATTTGACCTATTATTGTGGTGTAGTGAGTAGAAACAGTTAGATACAGTGATCTCGCTACCACCCAAGCTGAATATCTGATTAGGAACGGCTCATCTTCATTTATATATTTATTTTTCTTTTCTAAGAAATATTGCGATTGTCGTGCCCCGATATGAGATTGTGGTGAAATGAACCACATCTTTATCCTCAATGATGACTAGAACGTTAAAGAAAAACACAGACCAGTTTTTCCTGCTTGATGTTATTATCTGAGTATGTGTGTAGTCTTTCTGTCAGAGTTGCGTAATTTCTCTCTTGATCTCTTCCTCTGAGCTCTCCAATGATTCTCATAAATGTATGAGTGGTTACTTTTGTGTACGAGAATCAGATCTTGATTTTACAAAGTGCCCATACTAAAATTACAGCCTTTCGCTTGAGTGAGAGATTACAATGTTAGTATGTGAATATACAGGGTGTTGGCCTTAAGGCTTTATGGCTCAGTTGTTTATGCCTTTTACGTGTTGGAAGGACTTTGATGGCTTGTAACTCCCCCCCTCTTTCTCTTCCTCTAACTGCCCCAATATCTACTCTATTTTTTTTCAAAATTAATAATTAATAAAACTTAAATTAAACTTAAGCTAATCGTCTCACCCTACTCTCTCCTAATCTCTCCTAATAATAATAATAATAATAATAATAACGTTCAGTACAACTCCTTATACTCGTTCAGTACAACTCCGTATAACTCCGCACCTAACCTACTCTCTACTTTACTTTACCTTACTTTATTTTACTTTATTTTACTTTGTTTTGGCCCGATGATCGTCTAGTAACCCTTCGTTGTGTTCCGCGTGTAGCAACCTAAATTCTTTGAGTGTTCAGTATGGCTTCGCAATCCGTCAGTAGTCAATATCACAAGAGATAAATAATTTGAATTTAGATTTCGCTGAATTAATACCATTCGTTTTCTACCATTCCTAAATTATTATATGGCGTCCCAAAATAAGCTCAACCTAATATTCTCGTTCCGTTCTACCTCTTATCAAATCCGTATTATCTAAATATCTGACCAAGTATATCTTAATCCTAGCCCTTCGTTGTCCCATATATAACCTTTCATTCAAAATTATAAATTAATAATCGTCAACCTTTTATCAACTTTTCGTCAACCTTACATTTTTCGTAACTCATCAACCTTTCGCTCGACCTTAACCTTTGTAATTATCACGAGAGTCTATGATTAAAACTTCCATTCTGAATCTACGATCATGACAGCGGCTATGACTTAGAGCCCCGCCCCGCCCTAAGTTGTGAATTTCGTCGGACCAGACTTGGATATTCTCCACCGCTTGTCGGGATTAAGTACCGCCTCGCAGTTACGAAATCTCGACGGAAAGTATTTACTTTCATTTATTTTACTATGTTTGTCTATCTGTGGTCTTCCATCAAATCTCAATTCATCGTTCTATTATCCGTCGCTCTCACAGGACAAATGACACTGACAACAGCTAACATCGCTCCATGACAATAAGCTTACTTGTCAAAGTCACCCGTCCGAACTCATTTAAACAGATGTGAAATCTTTATGTTACTGCTAGAAAATACCGTGAAACTCGCCTATTACTATAAGTCTAGTATATCTAAGCAAGGGAACTTCATAAAGAGGGACTTCTTTTCTTTTATCTAAAGAGTATTCACGGTTCGATCTCATTCATACCCGGTATGTAAACAATCTCACAACCTCCGTTCATGATTCAACGAGGATGAAGGGTTATCAGCGGACATAACCCCCGCCATGGTCGAATTTCCATCCTTCTTATCTAGTTCATGCGGTTCCTCAATCCCACTTACTTACTTTAGCAAAAGGGAAAGAGGCCCCAATATTTAGAGATCTAAAATCTCGTTAAATCTATCCTAACTCTACCTACTAGGCGCAACTACATAATACATTAGGCTTTATTTACCCATCTGTACATACGCCTAGCTTATTTAGCTTAATATGGGACTATTGTCCAGGTTTCTATTTGTAGAATTATATTATGTGGTAAGAGGTTATATTTTTCCCCCGGTGTAATAATACCGGTTTTATTTAGTTAGTATTTCAGAAGCATTGTTCTAAGGTTTAAGGATATTTTTCCTTTAGGTGTAGGTAACAACAATTATTTATTGTTTCAGGTTATTTCTCATTGGAAAACCTAGGAATTGTTTTAATTCCAGAAAGTGACAGTTCGTCTAGATAATTCTGTAACACTAAGATTTCTAGTGTGGAGCTGTAGTTCTTTCCATATCTATTCATGGAAGAGTTCAACGATGGAACGATTCAAGTCAGAGGTAGGTCCCAGTTAGTGACTTTCGAAGAGCCTTATGGAGAATCTCACTCTTTTTAGTCATAAGAAAATCCAGGGAAGGTAATAGGTCATTGCCCATAAGTAGTCAATCTAACAGAGACGAACTCATTCATATTTGTCGTTCGTTGTTTCTTGTAATTAATGTTAAGGACAGAATTATTCCTTTCGAACCATTTTTCTGGTGTAGTACTAGTTTTATTTAAATAGTATGTTAAGAAGCCTTGTTCTAAGGTTTGATGGTAGTTTCAATTAAGTATAATGTCAATTTTTTTGTTGATTTCAGGTTATCTCTCTATCGGAGGATTTTTAGAAAGTTCTTCTAGATAATTCTGTAACACTAAGAATTCTAGTGCCATAGTTAATACCATATCTATTGCATGGAAGGATTCAACATTGGAGCGATTCAAGTTGAAAGTAAGCCTCAGTTAGTGACTTTCGAAGAGCCTTATGGAGAATCTCACTCTTTTTTAGTCATAAGAAAATCCAGGGAAGGTAATAGGTCATTGCCCATAAGTAGCCAATCCAAAAGAGACAAACTTAGTCATATCTGTCGTCCAGTGCCTTTATGCAGTTAATTAATCTTGAAATCAGAATTATTCTTTCCGAACCAAGCCTAAGTTAAATTATAGTTAATTTGTCCAGATTATTACTTTATTTATAGGTAGGTTATATTTATCCTTTGCAGATTCAGTCAGTAATCCTAACTTATTGTGATTTAATTGATTCTTTATCAGTTATGTTTAGTTTTCATCGTTCGTTTTCTTTCCGTCACAAATTATATTAATTTCTTAATTGTTTCCCCAAATGTTTACTTTATGAGTATGTAAAGTTATATTTAGGCTCTATAGCATTGTTATGATGTATAATAAAATAATTAACCTGTATTACAACTTGTTTCTTTCAAAGTAGGTACATATTTAATGATTAGTTTTATCAGTTTGATTGCCGGGCATCATATTGTTTAGATGTTTACTCATTCATGTTTGACTTAATGACTCTGTAAGTTTATTACAATATAGTTTATAGTAATATAATTGGTTCCCAAGGAAGTTTACGTTTCACCAGTTCATTTCTTTGTCATAGTATCTTTAATTTCCCCGAGTGTTCGTTTTATATTTTGTTGTTGGCTTAATTTTATGTAGTTTCCTATAATTTAAGATGACCCTGTCTTACAGCATTAATACCTCCCTATCAGAAGAAACCTATACTAAAGATATGTGTGTACCTTCTTTGTCATGGTATTAAACTTTTAATTTCCCCTTAGTGGTTGTTTTATATTTAACTTGATTTCATGCAGTTTCCTATAGTTTAAGATGATCCTGTCTTACAGCATTAATCCCTTCCTATCAGAAGAAACCTAGGCTAAAGATATGTGTGTACCTTCTTTGTCATGGTATTAAACTTTTAATTTCCCCTTAGTGGTTGTTTTATATTTAACTTGATTTCATGCAGTTTCCTATAGTTTAAGATGATCCTGTCTTACAGCATTAATCCCTTCCTATCAGAAGAAACCTAGGCTAAAGATATGTGTACCTACCTGTCAAACACTCAGGGCTGTCCGGAGCCCACATTTAACTTTACCTATCGAAATTGGAACAGACCCGGTGCAAGGAAAGTCCAATGTGTGTGTGTGTGTGTGGCCCTACGCTCTTATAAACTAGCTAACTCATAGGGACTTACGAACCTCCTATGGCTAGCACCTCTTATCGTTAACATTATAATCTAGGTAGCTCTTATAAATAACACTCATACTCTTATGAATCTTTTTCTACTTACCCTAAGTTTCTTAAGAACTAAAACCTGTCTAGCTTTTAAGAAAATGGTGTGTACCTAACAGAAGCAAGCCTGATTATCACAACTTCGGAGTCATGATAACCAGATTTTCCCAAGTTAATTGTGCATGGAGAAGTCCCACAGGGAAATTCCAAGGTTGTCCTTTTCTAACTAGCTATTTAAAGTCCGGAGGCACCGGGAGTTTTGCTTATTTCTAAGCCCTAGGCCACCCTAAGATTTCCAAACGGCAACCTATCGTCGTAGTTTGTCGCCCCGGATGTCATGCTGGGAAGGGAGTTTATGTCGTTGGAAATCGCCCTAACCATGTAGGAATGCCGTGTGTGTGTGAGGGGGACCATTCAGATCGACTTTATGCACAGGCAAAGATATTTTCGTCACTGTCTAGAGGAATCACTCCGCCCGTACACAAAATACAATCGAAATGGGTGGTCAGGCGCTTCTAGCCACCCATGCCGGAAGACGCCCCTGAGGTCACCACATTCCTCAGGCTATCAGCTAAACTCTTGGCAAGCACCGTTTCAATTCGCCATCCTACGCGCCCTACCAGTGTCAACAAGAATCAGAACATTCGCAGTTTCACTCAAGCTAACACAGGCCCTAGTATCACTTCCTATCTCCCCAGAATCGCTTTTAAGGATCACTAAATCCCCTTTGGAAGAGACCTAGCGATCCGTAAAACATATTCCTACGCGCTTTTCACTACTTCGCCATTTTGGTTTTCTCACTTTCCTAAGCACGTCCGTTCCGTTCGCAGTTTCGCAAGTCAAGAAGCCAGAGACTCTCGCGCCTCTCCTTACCTCCGCTCTAAATCTTCCGTCTCCCTCCTTTTCCTAACAATGCTGTTGTCTCATTCGCCCATTCCTTCCAGTGTTACCAACATCGCGAGGTCCTTCCCGTACTTTTAACCATTCCCTTCGAATTTCATAATTATTTATTATATAATTATTAATTTCATAATTATTTATTATATTATTATATAATTAATTATCCGTTTTCCATTTCCGCCTTGTCATAGATAGTCCCGACCCTCTAATCTCTTACCATAGAGCTTCTACCTGTGCAATAATTAGCTTTTCCCAAATTGAATGCAATATTTATGTGTAGCCAAAATCTCACCAATCTGTCAATGCAAATCTCAGTATTCTGCCAAAATTGACAAATGTGTATTTTTATTTTGTGAAATGTAGCGAGTCCAATTCGGGACCGTTACAGCCAACCCCCAAAATATTCGCAGGTGTATTTATTTAAATCACCGAAGTAATATTTTTACCTCTCTGGAATTACAACAGTAATTATTTCACAAACATAAGAATACCAAACAACCCCCATTTTTCCAATCTTTTATTCAGTCAAAATCGATAAATGTGTAACCCTCATCTTGTAAAATGTGGCGAGTCCAAGTTGGGACCGTTACAGCCAACCCCCAAAATATTCGCAGGTGCATTTATTTATATCACCGGAGTAATATTTTCCTCTCCGGAATTACAGCAGTACCTATTTCTCAAACATAAGAATACGGAAAAGGCCCCCTTACTTATTATTCATTCTAATTTGCTCGTATTTGACTTCAATCGTGTGTGTGTATATATTGTAACAAGTACAATTGTGTATATGATAAATAGATAAATAATTGTTTGTGTTTTTAAACTGTATCCTAAAACTTTATTATTAGAACCAGTACGTGAACATCCCCCGCATTGAACATCCCCAAAAATCGCTCTCATCACCTGGACATCCCAAAGCCCAGAAGAAAAGACGGTTGTGAGGCGTCTCTATCCTAATGATATTATGTAAGCGCTTATCCCCCATTCTACTTATTTTTCGATATAAGAGATACATACTTACATTACCCCTCTAAACTCGGATATGCCGTGCGCGGCTTAAGGTACATAAATTGTCGATGTTCGCAACTTTCCAGTTCACTCCCGAATTCTTGATAGTAAAGCTTATGATTCAGAGCATGTGTAGTGTGCCTTGGTCTTAGCCCCGGGACTTGCACGTACAGTGGATCCTTTATGAAATCGGTGTATACCGATGAGTTTTATCAGCTGATCTAACCTAACACCAAATTCTCCTTCATAAAGAAACGTTGTAAGTGTAGTGTGTCGATCCGAAGCCAAATAGTGACAAACCGTCTCAAACCCAGGTTGATGGTTTACTAAAGCCCTTCATTCGACTAAAATCCTTTTCATACATCTCTCAGCGGTTTCACGCTACTCAAGCAAAGCACCAAACCCGCACGGATTATAAGACACGAATTATGAATTTATTCCAACAACGTAAAACAACCCCCCGAATTAAAATTTATGCAAGAGTATTCTATTATGTTTGTTTCGTTTTATTACCTTTACCATTACCTTTACCTTTACCACCTTTTTCAGTTACCTTTACCTTTTTCAGTTACCAATACCTTTTTCAATTACCAATTTTTTTCAAATAAAACTAGAAATATATAATTTTTTTTTTTTTTGTTTTTATGATTATTTCATATTATTTTCTTACAGAGTTCTTTCAAACAATATTTCAACATCAACCTATCACGTCCCACTGCTGGGCACGGGCCCCTCCCCACACGATGCTTTCCCTCACCGAAAAGCGAGCGACAACCACGCCCATACGTTTTACAGAAACACACCGGCACGCGCGCGCACCGGGATTCGAACCCACGACCCTCCGACTGAAAGGCGGACGCTCTCTCACTAGGTTACCACCGCTTCCATCTTATTAAATCGTATCTACCATCAGCTCTTATGATCCCTTTCTATATCTATTACAGTAATTATATTTTTAAACAATATTCGTTGGACTATTATTACTAAGTTGTTAAAAGTCTGCTTTACAATCTTCTATTCCATTTTACATTTAGGTTTCTTCTCTTTATGTTTATATTCCTTCTTCATTATAACAAATTTTTCTAAAAATTTATATTTCCTGCAACAGTTAATTTAGATAAGTTAACACCAAATCTCATTTATAGATGGTGACAACCCCCCGTCATTTCCCCTCTGGTGAATCTAATAATTTTTATATTCTTTTCTCTAGTCGCTGCCTATTTTTCTTACTAAGATTTGTGTATTCTACGATTTAGCCTTTTATTTTGCCTTTTCCCTAATTGTTTATTATATTATGGTATATATTAAGTTTATTTATTATGTTACTATGTATTTAAGTTTATTTTGTGTATAATATGTATCTATTTATTTATTTATTTAATTCTACGTATATAAGGAAAGCCACCGTCCGACGTCCCATTTACTCTTCTCCGTGCATGGTTGTCTGGAAGAGATCGCTCTGAGCGATAAGACCGCCCACTGTGACACTAATTGTAAAATTTGTTTTGTTCTAGTTTTAATTTTTCTCTGCTCTGCGGTGCTTCAATAAAGAGTTTATCTATCTATCTATCTATTTATTCTATAATAATATATTTCCCTCCATAAACATCAACCAACTTCCGGACTACAATGCCATACCGAACACCATCCTATTTCACGGCAACAATTGTGACTAAATAATTAGTCACCGAAGACGAATTTATACTGAACCTAATTACCTTTCTAATAAATTTCCTTTAAAAAATTCTAATCTAAATTGCAACTAACAATAATCATAACCAATAAGCTAATCCTAGTCATAAATAAAACCGATCCTGTTCTAAGTTATCCTGTTCTTAAACTATCCTTATTTTACCTATCCTGGTCTCGTTATTCTAGTTTTGTCTATCCTGGTCACGCTATTCTAGTTTCAACTATCCTGGTCACGGCACCAATTGTAACTCCCCCCCTCTTTCTCTTCCTCTAACTGCCCCAATATCTACTCTATTTTTTTTCAAAATTAATAATTAATAAAACTTAAATTAAACTTAAGCTAATCGTCTCACCCTACTCTCTCCTAATCTCTCCTAATAATAATAATAATAATAATAATAACGTTCAGTACAACTCCTTATACTCGTTCAGTACAACTCCGTATAACTCCGCACCTAACCTACTCTCTACTTTACTTTACCTTACTTTATTTTACTTTATTTTACTTTGTTTTGGCCCGATGATCGTCTAGTAACCCTTCGTTGTGTTCCGCGTGTAGCAACCTAAATTCTTTGAGTGTTCAGTATGGCTTCGCAATCCGTCAGTAGTCAATATCACAAGAGATAAATAATTTGAATTTAGATTTCGCTGAATTAATACCATTCGTTTTCTACCATTCCTAAATTATTATATGGCGTCCCAAAATAAGCTCAACCTAATATTCTCGTTCCGTTCTACCTCTTATCAAATCCGTATTATCTAAATATCTGACCAAGTATATCTTAATCCTAGCCCTTCGTTGTCCCATATATAACCTTTCATTCAAAATTATAAATTAATAATCGTCAACCTTTTATCAACTTTTCGTCAACCTTACATTTTTCGTAACTCATCAACCTTTCGCTCGACCTTAACCTTTGTAATTATCACGAGAGTCTATGATTAAAACTTCCATTCTGAATCTACGATCATGACAGCGGCTATGACTTAGAGCCCCGCCCCGCCCTAAGTTGTGAATTTCGTCGGACCAGACTTGGATATTCTCCACCGCTTGTCGGGATTAAGTACCGCCTCGCAGTTACGAAATCTCGACGGAAAGTATTTACTTTCATTTATTTTACTATGTTTGTCTATCTGTGGTCTTCCATCAAATCTCAATTCATCGTTCTATTATCCGTCGCTCTCACAGGACAAATGACACTGACAACAGCTAACATCGCTCCATGACAATAAGCTTACTTGTCAAAGTCACCCGTCCGAACTCATTTAAACAGATGTGAAATCTTTATGTTACTGCTAGAAAATACCGTGAAACTCGCCTATTACTATAAGTCTAGTATATCTAAGCAAGGGAACTTCATAAAGAGGGACTTCTTTTCTTTTATCTAAAGAGTATTCACGGTTCGATCTCATTCATACCCGGTATGTAAACAATCTCACAACCTCCGTTCATGATTCAACGAGGATGAAGGGTTATCAGCGGACATAACCCCCGCCATGGTCGAATTTCCATCCTTCTTATCTAGTTCATGCGGTTCCTCAATCCCACTTACTTACTTTAGCAAAAGGGAAAGAGGCCCCAATATTTAGAGATCTAAAATCTCGTTAAATCTATCCTAACTCTACCTACTAGGCGCAACTACATAATACATTAGGCTTTATTTACCCATCTGTACATACGCCTAGCTTATTTAGCTTAATATGGGACTATTGTCCAGGTTTCTATTTGTAGAATTATATTATGTGGTAAGAGGTTATATTTTTCCCCCGGTGTAATAATACCGGTTTTATTTAGTTAGTATTTCAGAAGCATTGTTCTAAGGTTTAAGGATATTTTTCCTTTAGGTGTAGGTAACAACAATTATTTATTGTTTCAGGTTATTTCTCATTGGAAAACCTAGGAATTGTTTTAATTCCAGAAAGTGACAGTTCGTCTAGATAATTCTGTAACACTAAGATTTCTAGTGTGGAGCTGTAGTTCTTTCCATATCTATTCATGGAAGAGTTCAACGATGGAACGATTCAAGTCAGAGGTAGGTCCCAGTTAGTGACTTTCGAAGAGCCTTATGGAGAATCTCACTCTTTTTAGTCATAAGAAAATCCAGGGAAGGTAATAGGTCATTGCCCATAAGTAGTCAATCTAACAGAGACGAACTCATTCATATTTGTCGTTCGTTGTTTCTTGTAATTAATGTTAAGGACAGAATTATTCCTTTCGAACCATTTTTCTGGTGTAGTACTAGTTTTATTTAAATAGTATGTTAAGAAGCCTTGTTCTAAGGTTTGATGGTAGTTTCAATTAAGTATAATGTCAATTTTTTTGTTGATTTCAGGTTATCTCTCTATCGGAGGATTTTTAGAAAGTTCTTCTAGATAATTCTGTAACACTAAGAATTCTAGTGCCATAGTTAATACCATATCTATTGCATGGAAGGATTCAACATTGGAGCGATTCAAGTTGAAAGTAAGCCTCAGTTAGTGACTTTCGAAGAGCCTTATGGAGAATCTCACTCTTTTTTAGTCATAAGAAAATCCAGGGAAGGTAATAGGTCATTGCCCATAAGTAGCCAATCCAAAAGAGACAAACTTAGTCATATCTGTCGTCCAGTGCCTTTATGCAGTTAATTAATCTTGAAATCAGAATTATTCTTTCCGAACCAAGCCTAAGTTAAATTATAGTTAATTTGTCCAGATTATTACTTTATTTATAGGTAGGTTATATTTATCCTTTGCAGATTCAGTCAGTAATCCTAACTTATTGTGATTTAATTGATTCTTTATCAGTTATGTTTAGTTTTCATCGTTCGTTTTCTTTCCGTCACAAATTATATTAATTTCTTAATTGTTTCCCCAAATGTTTACTTTATGAGTATGTAAAGTTATATTTAGGCTCTATAGCATTGTTATGATGTATAATAAAATAATTAACCTGTATTACAACTTGTTTCTTTCAAAGTAGGTACATATTTAATGATTAGTTTTATCAGTTTGATTGCCGGGCATCATATTGTTTAGATGTTTACTCATTCATGTTTGACTTAATGACTCTGTAAGTTTATTACAATATAGTTTATAGTAATATAATTGGTTCCCAAGGAAGTTTACGTTTCACCAGTTCATTTCTTTGTCATAGTATCTTTAATTTCCCCGAGTGTTCGTTTTATATTTTGTTGTTGGCTTAATTTTATGTAGTTTCCTATAATTTAAGATGACCCTGTCTTACAGCATTAATACCTCCCTATCAGAAGAAACCTATACTAAAGATATGTGTGTACCTTCTTTGTCATGGTATTAAACTTTTAATTTCCCCTTAGTGGTTGTTTTATATTTAACTTGATTTCATGCAGTTTCCTATAGTTTAAGATGATCCTGTCTTACAGCATTAATCCCTTCCTATCAGAAGAAACCTAGGCTAAAGATATGTGTGTACCTTCTTTGTCATGGTATTAAACTTTTAATTTCCCCTTAGTGGTTGTTTTATATTTAACTTGATTTCATGCAGTTTCCTATAGTTTAAGATGATCCTGTCTTACAGCATTAATCCCTTCCTATCAGAAGAAACCTAGGCTAAAGATATGTGTACCTACCTGTCAAACACTCAGGGCTGTCCGGAGCCCACATTTAACTTTACCTATCGAAATTGGAACAGACCCGGTGCAAGGAAAGTCCAATGTGTGTGTGTGTGTTTGGCCCTACGCTCTTATAAACTAGCTAACTCATAGGGACTTACGAACCTCCTATGGCTAGCACCTCTTATCGTTAACATTATAATCTAGGTAGCTCTTATAAATAACACTCATACTCTTATGAATCTTTTTCTACTTACCCTAAGTTTCTTAAGAACTAAAACCTGTCTAGCTTTTAAGAAAATGGTGTGTACCTAACAGAAGCAAGCCTGATTATCACAACTTCGGAGTCATGATAACCAGATTTTCCCAAGTTAATTGTGCATGGAGAAGTCCCACAGGGAAATTCCAAGGTTGTCCTTTTCTAACTAGCTATTTAAAGTCCGGAGGCACCGGGAGTTTTGCTTATTTCTAAGCCCTAGGCCACCCTAAGATTTCCAAACGGCAACCTATCGTCGTAGTTTGTCGCCCCGGATGTCATGCTGGGAAGGGAGTTTATGTCGTTGGAAATCGCCCTAACCATGTAGGAATGCCGTGTGTGTGTGAGGGGGACCATTCAGATCGACTTTATGCACAGGCAAAGATATTTTCGTCACTGTCTAGAGGAATCACTCCGCCCGTACACAAAATACAATCGAAATGGGTGGTCAGGCGCTTCTAGCCACCCATGCCGGAAGACGCCCCTGAGGTCACCACATTCCTCAGGCTATCAGCTAAACTCTTGGCAAGCACCGTTTCAATTCGCCATCCTACGCGCCCTACCAGTGTCAACAAGAATCAGAACATTCGCAGTTTCACTCAAGCTAACACAGGCCCTAGTATCACTTCCTATCTCCCCAGAATCGCTTTTAAGGATCACTAAATCCCCTTTGGAAGAGACCTAGCGATCCGTAAAACATATTCCTACGCGCTTTTCACTACTTCGCCATTTTGGTTTTCTCACTTTCCTAAGCACGTCCGTTCCGTTCGCAGTTTCGCAAGTCAAGAAGCCAGAGACTCTCGCGCCTCTCCTTACCTCCGCTCTAAATCTTCCGTCTCCCTCCTTTTCCTAACAATGCTGTTGTCTCATTCGCCCATTCCTTCCAGTGTTACCAACATCGCGAGGTCCTTCCCGTACTTTTAACCATTCCCTTCGAATTTCATAATTATTTATTATATAATTATTAATTTCATAATTATTTATTATATTATTATATAATTAATTATCCGTTTTCCATTTCCGCCTTGTCATAGATAGTCCCGACCCTCTAATCTCTTACCATAGAGCTTCTACCTGTGCAATAATTAGCTTTTCCCAAATTGAATGCAATATTTATGTGTAGCCAAAATCTCACCAATCTGTCAATGCAAATCTCAGTATTCTGCCAAAATTGACAAATGTGTATTTTTATTTTGTGAAATGTAGCGAGTCCAATTCGGGACCGTTACAGGCTTTTGGTGCTGAAGATATTGTTAGGTGATGTTTATTTGCGCTTGTTAATTAATGTCTTTACCCAGGTTGTTCAGATGTATCCCATAGGCACATTGAGTTTCTATCGTGAAATAATTATCATATGGATCATATATGCTGATCCAATGTGGAATTAATATTGATCTTAGTTTTTCTGTGTTTTTTGACCAATATTTCTTTAAATCTTTACATTTCTTATTTTTTCCTCTCCGTGACCTTATAAATCTTGACAGTATTGGCTGCTTTAAAAACGTATGGTTATATCAACTTACTATCACGTGAACGATCAGCTCATCTAGCTACTGTTTAATAAAAACAATACATATGGTATCATCATCATCATCATCAACCCATAACGTCCCACTGCTGGGCACGGGTCTCCCCCTCACTTTCATGAGGAGGGTTAAGCCATAATCCACCACGGGGGCCAGATCCGGATTGGTGGATCACCTACCTACCTCCGCAATAATTCTCGGGTAGGTATGTGGGTTTCCTCACGATGTTTTCCTTCACCAAAAAGCGAGTGATAATTACGTACATATGTTTTACAAGAAACACATTGGTACGTGCCTGCTCTGGGATTTGAACTCACGGCCTTCTGATTGGCTCTCCCACTAGGCTACACCGCTCATATGGTATACCTCTAGGTATCTGCGGTTACTTAGAGTATTCCACGTTCCCGTGATTTATAACAATGTTCAAATGGAGTGTTTAGCTGTTTAGTATCCCTATTCATAAGTGTCGAAAAGTTTTCGAATTCGATTCCGACGCATTCGAAAAACGACAGTCTGATAGTAATTGTGATGATCGTTTCTCGAATGCATCGGATCGGGAATGAATTCATCGGAATCGGATTCGAAAAGTTTCCGACACTTATGAATAGGGGTACAGAACGGTGTAGGTACCACTGGAGGCCTACCATGACGTCTTATAGCGATTCAGTTCAGGACCTAAACTGAGCCGCGTCGCATAATCGTACCGTGACGTATTATTTTTTATGTTGCTGCCATTTTCAACCTAAACTGGATATAGGTTAGGTTGAAAATGGCTTATTAGCGACTCAATTTAGGTTGCTACCATTTTCAACCTTAACTGGATCCAGCTTGGGTTGAAAATGGCAGCAACATAAAAAATAAGACGTGACGGTACGATTATGCGACGCGGCTCAGTTTAGGTCCTGAACTGAATCGCTATAAGACGTCATGGTAGGCCTCCTGTTCTTGAGAACTATTAGGTTATCTGTGCCACTGCGGCGAAGCATCCAGTTCGCCTACAACTCCTACAAGCCATTGTCTGTATGATAAGTGGTACAGTCAGCAACGGAAGTCGCTGAACACAGCCTAACCTCCAATTTAACTTGACGCACGTGAATTATTAAATGTTACGTAGATATGTGTGTTGAAAATTAAGAAGTGTTTAGAGAATTTTGTCGCTGACCGCACATTCCATTTGTTCACCATAAAGCCGAAGATAGCGGGTCTAGTCCGGGACGCATGTGGGTATTTGAATGTAGATTAGTTCTAATTTTAGCTTTTCGATGTGTTTGTTTGAGATATTTGTTGGCCATACTTGTAAAAGTGGAGTAATATTTGGAGGCTCTGCGAGTGTCATGTTAATAACTCGACCTCTCTGATTTGAAGAACGTTCGGTGCACCTTATATAGATCTAGTTAGTTTATGTTACTACAGTATAGATGGTTCGCCGAGGCAAAATGGTGACTGTTAACGCGACCCCATTTTGCCCCACCTAGGTGGAGGTCTGTTCACGGGGGTTTTAGTGGGCTCGTATCCCACACACATCCCTCCGTCACTCCCGCGGCGGGATAGAGCTACGGCACTTACCCTCTTAAAAAAAAGTATAGATGGCTAATCCAGTAACTATCATGTATCAATATCAATAAAAACTGCACATCACAAGGCACTATAGTTGAAACTTCGATCCTAAGTAGAAAATCATTAGAACCATGCTTAAACAACAGTAAGGTTTTAAGAAAAAGTTATACAAACAATGACCTACCTACCGCTAGCTACCTACCCTACAGCTAGCTATCTCAAACGTCACATTAGATAAATCAGATCACGGTTTTGGACTCGATGCTATCGGATTGCAAATCGCAAATATTACCGCTCGACCACGACCTCTCATTAGGGCAAGTACTAACAACTCGATTTTTATTATACCGATCGATATTATTTCAAAATCGATCAACAAGTCTACATTATCGATCGAATCCTGCTTCTTTGCCGCAGAGGTCACCGGATACTTTAATGTTTTATTTGCCAAAACGACCGAAAGCGACCGCTGGCCGGCGCCTTTCACTACAATGGCGGCGATTGCTCCAAATAAAGAAGGTATCGTCGCAACACCGCTTTAAAGCCGATACTCACTGGATCCGATCGTTTTTGCCTCCTAAAAACGTAATTTCAAGACAGACTACCATCCTATTACCCTGATAATCGTTAAAGACACCAGCGATAAGAAAGGTATGAATTTTTCGTCTTGCGTCAGATACATTAAGCCAGTTTTAGCTATCTTTCAGGGTTTTAAGTTTTCTCTTTCAGTAGTCCTGTCCTTCTATTGGTAAGGATCATGACTCCTTCAAACCACGTCCATAAGTTACCTCCACCTGCTCCGATCTTCGGTTTTGCCACGTTAACTGGCATTTCTAGGTGTTGTGACACCTGGCCAGGATAACATATCAAGCCTCGGCCTCTTGGTCTTTGGCCTGCAATTTACCAGTTACTATCAACCTTTCCAGGCTGTCAGCGTTTCTCCGGACAATACGACCGAAGTATTGTAGCGCTCGCTGCAGGCAGATAGAGGAGAGATGACGCTGGCGTTCGATTCCAAGTTCTTTTAGAACATTCATTGGTCCGCGATTTACCTCCAACCGGGATTGATCTGCCGCACCACCATCACCGCATCTGGCCAAGTACTCTCTTGCTTACAACAATTTTACTATACGCAGTCAAATGGTATCACGTAGTTTTTTCCCAAATCCAAACACTTTGCTACGGCTCTTTCTACTGACTACACTGAAATCTACACCAGGCTTTCGTTCTGAGCAAAGTACAAAAAGCTAGGAAACAAACTAAGATAAGTGCTCACTGAACGAAAGGAAAAACAAATAACGGATACTCAAAACGCAATGAAAATAAACCCGCATGTGAGTGACTACAGAGATGCACGTGGGATTTATAATCGGAATCAGTGCGTCCTGGCGGTAAAATCAATACCTACATAAATACCTATTAAACTGTCGTTCGTGATGGTTATTTCATACTTACGTAACGCATTGTGGGAACTGGGTATTCCCATGAAAGGACTAAGAACAGGAAGTCGTCGGACCTACATTTTGGATAATGGAGCTATTTGTTTATTGAAATTTCATTCTTGTTGCGGCTTTGATATAACATATACTAAACGTATTCGGAGCCAAGTAGTCGGAGCAAGTATCTTGTAAAATAGTTGAGGACAACGTTGAGGAGATAACACGTTTTTGTAGCAAAAGAGCTATATGTTACCTACACATTTATATACGTTACCTCAATACTATTATACTTACCATGCTTAATATGAGTATCTTTTTAAACAGTGTAGCATTACAATGATCGAATTTCAATAAGACACTTTTTGTGCTACCTCACAGTCGGATAGGCTCTTAATTATTTTTTGTAATGTCGCTCAAGAATTGTTCATATGCCTGTTTATCACTTTCAGTGCTAAGAACACAACTGACGTGTTTTTCATAACTCGCCGTGAATGCGGAAAAACACAACTGTTGTGTTTTTTTTATGAGAAAAGACCACGGAGTGCGCAGAGCGGCACCCGCGGCTAGACAAGAAAATCGGCTCAGCAGTGAAAGTGTTAAAATCATCATCATCATCATCAACCCATACCGTCCCACAGCTGAGCACGGGTCTCCCCTCACTATCGCGAGGTGTTTAAAATACAGCAGCAAAATAAATAACCTGACAACCACATAGCTAAGAATAAGATACATTAAAAGCAAATTCGACCCACAACTAAACCGGACACCATATACACTGCAGTGACACTCTGTGATACTAGACGATTGAATAAGCGAAACCTATAAAGAACTCAGCGAACGCATAAATAAACAAACATACCACCCAGCGTGATAACCACTCGCAGCCCTAATTCTCCACAATCGGGTACCGAGATAAAGTCCCGTACAGTGCCGGCCGAAGAATAATGCACACCACAAAATGTACTAGCCACGCCCACACAGAACACAAGTGTAGAGCCCCCGGTCGGCACATTACTAACGTAACTTGCGATCTTCGATCCTGACCTAGCACTCGGCACCCGACCCCGAGTGTAATATGTTTAACAATAAAATTGTTAGGAGTAAAATATATTCAGACTTTATTGCTGGACGGACAATAGCAACTATTATTTATTTATAGCGTATAAAACGATTGTACCCAGAAACCGAACGACGTCTTTAAATATTTGTACTCTGTAACTAGTTAAATCCAGATATCAGTATCGCAAAGAAAGTAAACTATATAAAATACGGGTCCAATCGTTTATTTTATCACTCTTCAGTTGTGGAAATAACATAATCTTTGCCACTTTGAAACTTATATTTTAAATAAATATCGTTCCATTGTACGTATTATAATATTATTGTAAAGTCATCACAATTCATAATTTTATTTTCTCCCAAACGTAATCTAAAACGACCGTAAACTTGTTACATTATTACTACTAAATCGTTTTGATCAGTTATTTACGGGACACATTTCAAGTGACTTTATTTTGTCCCGCAGTGCACATTCTGACAATGAACCCGCCTCATTGAGGGTATATGTTATAAATTGTTCTGTCGGCGGACGCCTACATTTAGTTCATTTCTAATGTTGTTCAATTCAAGTATTGGATGACCGATCTCGTGGTGTCCAGTAGCGATATCATAGCTATCTTGAATAAACACCACTTTATCTTTATATGTTAAGAAGGACCCTCTTTGAAACACGAACAAAACAAATCTTTTTAACTCAATTAGGGGAGTTTAAAATCGAAAATGTGAAGTTGTTGTATTTTTTCTCAAACTTGTGTTTTTTCGTATATTAATGTATAATCGCTTTCAGCGATAAGACCGCCCATTGTACTACCCTTGTTTGCCTATTGCAATTTTTCTGTACTGTGTTTATTTTTGTTTCTGGTGTACAATAAAGAGTTTTCTATTCTATCGGTAGAATATGCAATGCAAAGTTCTGGGTGGCACTGTAACTGTTATGGGTAGGCGTAGCGCTTACCATCAGGTGAACGACGTGCACGTCTCGTCACTCAGTTAAATAATAAATAAAAAAAAAACAGGAATTACAAGAACCATGGTCTAGCAAACACCCAGATTCAGTGCAAATATCTGCGGTTCACATAAACATTTACTCTGTGCGGAGCTCGAACCTGCAACCTCCCAGCTCGCTTCGCAGTCAGCTCATTACTAACCTAGGCTATAAAGGCAGTAGAATAATGATAGTTAATCGTGTTGCCTCTAGTGAAAGAATACGTTCAACCGTCAGCAACTGACGTAAGCCTAGATGGCATGTTATCATTACTGTCAAAGTGTTACGCTTATCATGATGTGATCTAGGTTTCTCTATTAGCACAAATTTATCATTAAAGCCTATGTTTAACTTGAAGTTAATAAGCGAGCGATGTCGCTCGCAAATAAAAACATTTCGAGATGACTGTGACATGATTTTATCAAGATAAAGGTATGCGAGTACGTATTTAAATGAAATTTTCACCCAGTTTCCAAAAGAAGCGTTATTATATGTGCTTAATCGATTATTATATCGTTGGATGATTGTGAAAAAATAGCTTTTTTTGTACTATGTATAGTGCAATAATATGAAATAATGAAATGTTTAAATTTTTTTTATGTGAGTGGCAAACGAGCTTCCTGTCCGCTTGATGGGAAACTGTTACCGCCACTCATGGACACCTGTAACACTCGGGGCGCTGTCAATGCGTTGTCAACTGTCTATAAGTCTTTACAAACATTAATTAGTGAACGTAATAATGTAAATAATAATAACGCATCACGATCATATAGATGACCCCTAACTAGGAGAATGTGTATATACAGGGTGTCCGGCAATGAGTGGATAATCCTGCAGGTGCGTGTGGGATCTGTGGTGAGGTCTGTATCTGAGTATCTGTGGTGCAAACAAATAGAAAAAAAATCTACTCAGCCTTGACCCCTCCCACACGCACCTGCAGGATTGTCTACTAATTACCGGACATCCTGTATAATTATAATAGTTTCATTTATTATTTTTCATTACAGATTACATAATATTAAAAGCCTTACTTTACAATCTTATGAGAGTGAGAGATTGTGTTTGGACTGGACAAGTGGACATACATTTTACATATCAACGTGAATGTGTGCGTGTGTTTTGAATATGAAGATACCCCTAGTAGCGGTCGGTAGCGAGACGATTTGTATCGCAAAACAGGGACGGAGGGCCGATAACATGTCTAGATAAAGACTTTACAAGACGCGTTTGAAAAACTTGTTTTAGCGACTGTCTTTGAAATCGGAGCAGTGTATTAAAATTCAATGTGAATTGAACGATACTTTAGTTAGAGATACAAAGGTGGACGAAGTAGCAAACAAACGGTATTGAGACAATCGATTTGAGAATCTTTAACTATTTAGGTAGATTAAAAAAATATATATAGTATTATACATATAATGTGTATATAAATATATATAAATATATCGACGCCGCTGATGACAAGAGGGCTGGCTCATTTCTCGCAGAGAGAATAGCTATTGCTATTCAACTTGGAAATGCAGCCAGAGTTCTTGGCACCATGCCTCATAGGCCCACTTATGTTAAATTTTAAGGTTTAGTTTTAGTTATTTTTAGGTCAGTGTATTTATAATTTTATCTAAGTAATTTATGTTTTTTTAAGTTCTGTTAATAAAAAAAAAATCCGAAAAAAAATATACATAAAAATTTCAATTTACGTTAAAGGAAAACAAATAAAGACAATTCCTTGTCTCAAAGCAGGTAATTATAACCCGCACATGCTATCCATTCCAGTTACTCCTGTTAAGTACAACTTTTACCAATCTATTTCTTCATTAGATACATTAAGTGCATATTAAACCAGGGCTTTACAACTTCATTTAATTGTTGTTTATTCGTTAACACTGGCCACAGCAAGTTGGCTACTAAATGTAAAGTTAGAGAGCGGCCTAGTAGAAACGAAAAACTATAATTTATGCATCTTTGCTTTTGATTTTTGTGTCGCAAAAATGATGGCGCACACAATTCCAAATTTCCAAAAAATCTAGAAGATTTCAGTAAAGCAGCTACCAGCTTACTGAATCGGGGCGTTGACCTGATCAGTCAGCGGCAGACGCTATGGACAAGCGTAGCGCTTACAATCAGGTGAACAACCTGCTCGTCTCGTCACTTACTCAAATAAAAAAAAACTTCTGACGATCCGTCAGACTGAGCCATTCAAGCCTTGATTGTAATATGATTAGGGTGCACTTATATAGGGTGCATATGTACTTCCTATTATTTTTACCCGACTGCTTCCGAAAAAGGGTTATGTTTTTGTATATTTATTTTCAATTTGAAACTAAAACTTGAAGTATATAATAATTATGTGAAAATGGCTCTAAGTACAAA
The DNA here is from genome assembly GCA_912999815.1 of Campaea margaritaria. Taxonomy (NCBI): domain Eukaryota; kingdom Metazoa; phylum Arthropoda; class Insecta; order Lepidoptera; family Geometridae; genus Campaea; species Campaea margaritaria. The sequence continues at coordinate 9,138,968 of OU538800.1, forward strand.
CCTAAAACTAACGAGAAAATTGTGCAAGTGAAATGATAAGAGAACATACGACTTTATTAGCTTAAAAAAATCACGAAGTGTGACGTTATGGCTTGCGGTACAGTTTTTAGGACCACATATCGTCACGTACTACCATCCTTTGCAACATCCTGTATAAACCGCGAGTCCCCAACAGGTTAACGCATTATGCGTCGCGTCTACTTTATAACTTCGCCAGATAATTTGCACCTCGCTGAAACCGCGGACATTTTGAATTTCAAAACGAAGTATTTATAGTAAGTTCGATCGTTATCTCGCTCGCGTATAAAGGGAAAGTTGAGTTAGGCTGCATTCACACTAAGATTTGTTTTGATTTTAATCTAGATATTCCCACAATAAGCTCTTAGGGACCGTCCATTAATCACGTGAGGCTTGAAAGGGGGGAGAGGTATCGCAAAAATAACGAAATATCACAAGGGGGGATGGATGGTGGGGGGCTGTAGTGAGATATCACGTGTAATTAATTTTTCGTAAAAATGGCATCCTGCTGAAAAGTTTTTAAAACTATAACATTTTTAATAAAAAAAAACGAGTGAGCTTTAGACCGTACGACTGAAGTAAAACTTCTTTAGCTCTTTTTTTTTAATTTGTTTATTATTATTTTTTTATATAATTTTATTCTTATTTTTTTTATTTTATGCATATAATAATTTAATATGAATTATTATTTACCTCTCAACTTCCATTCGCCTAGCCCGATCACATTTTTCGTAACGCATTCACCAGCTTACTCTCCAAGTCAAGCGTGCGTAAATAAGTTTTACTTCAAAAAGCCTAAATCTAAATGCTGTACTTGAATTGGTTAATTTGAATATATTATATACCTATATATGATTTTTAAAACAAGCCGTGTGGGAGTAGTTCGTTTCAGAAAGTAACCTTTTGACGACACTCAGGGCCTTAACTCTTATCGAGATATGCATACAGCTTTAGCTATGCTTCAAAATTAACTCTCCCGTGAAATCCAACATGATTCGATCATAATTTAGCACTTGATTCTACAATGGCCGGCCCTGTCTATTAGATAAAGCTCTCCTTAAGGTGCGAGCCGTAGATAAATGTAATACAGAGACTGCAGTACAATTCTTAGAATAGAATAGAATAGAAAACTCTTTATTGTACATCAGAAACAAAAATAAACACAGTACAGGAAAATTACAATACGTAAACAAGGGTAGTACAATGGGCCGTCTTATCGCTGAAAGCGATTTCTTCCAGACAACCTTAATAACTGTAATATATTTTACTTATTTTAATTTTTTGTAGTCATGTTGAGATCTTGGAGATGAGCTATTTAGGGGTAGACGGTAGAGTATACAATAAAAAAATTAAATAAAAAAATCGATTTTTATACTTCATTATTATAAACAGTTAGCAATTATGTGCTTCTAAAACAATTACATAATCTACCAACTGCCCAAACGCCGACTTTAACACTTTGACTGCTGAGCCGATTTTCTTGTCTAGCCACTGTTACGGATCTGCACACACAGTTGTGTTTTCTCGTAACGCTAACACAGTAGTTGTGTTTTCCCGTGCTCTCGGCAAGTTATAAAAAACACAACAGTTGCATATTCAACAGTGAACGTGTTAAGTTAGATTTAACTCATATCACTTGACTTTCAGTTTTAGACAATTAACTACATTTTAATAGAATTAAAATTAAATTAAACTTTAAAGAAATCAGGAGGATAAAGTATTTATTTATTAATTTGCAGTACCTTAACAGATTTAAGTCCAAGTGAATATATAAAGCTTTCATTTCTCCATTCCTCCAAAATAAACAAACTCTTATGTAGAATTAAAGCTATAATATTACTTCATAAGTCTTTTCCTAAAAAATAAAGATTATATCTAGCATTTTACTTTTATGTTTTTTTTAATTAAAACTGTTTCTCTAGCTACATTCTACTCTAGGCAGTGTCGCCGGCCGCCCACGCGCTCGCTCCGGGTAAATATGGCGCGTGGAATTAGATCTACCTACCCGCAGTTATTTATCGCGCAGAAACCGGGTGTAGTGTAGGGGTGGACGGAACATAGCTGTCCTATCGAGCTCAAATAAAGACGCCCATTGCTCATTGCACATTTACTTTTAATTTTTCATCGGGTAAATGCATTTATTAACTCTAATAACAGCTAACTACTACATAACACAACAGTTGAGCAGCTTACAACAACGAAATAATTAATAATAACACATTACTATATTATTAATTATTAATATATTTATTATATTATTATTATTATTATTCGAAGGTAGGTAGGTGATCCATCAATCCAGATCTGGCCCCCGTGGTGAATTATAGCCTAACCATCCTCACGAAAGTGAGGGGAGACCCGTGCTCAGCAGTGGGACGTTATGGGTTGATGATGATGATGATATATATTAACACAATATGTAGGTACAGTTTGTGTAATTATGTGAGTATGTGATGTGATTTTTTCCATAGCACGAGTAATAGATAGATAGATAGATAAACTCATTATTGAAACACGACAGAACAAAGGAAACTTATAAGCTAAAACAAATCAAATTTAATTGTTGGTAATTGTGCCAAAAATTAAAAAAGAGGGTACGAATTGAATGTCAAAGACATATTTATCTATAAATAAAAAAAAATGCTTGAATGGAAGGATTCAAGCCATCCCGAAACGAAATAATTGAGTAAAGTTTGAATATCGATTTTTCCTCTAACGAATACTCTTATCAGACTCGATCGATATTGAACCGATCATCTCTAACCGAGGCGACGGCGACCCGCCGTGTCATTTCCTGATCGACCGTGGTTGTGAACGCACGCGCATTGTAACACCCATGTAATGGGCCTTTATTTGCACCATAAAGCTAGCTAAGCTCAGTATTCGCTTGTAGCATTGTTATTTACTTGCCAAACACACCAAACTCTCTCAATTTCATTGTTTATAGTCACTGTAAACAGTATGGATAGTGAGACAAAGCGGCGCCACACAAAAAAAAGTAAAATAAATACATTTTTTTATACTCAGAAACAAGAGATAGGAAGAGAAAAGAGATCAGCGAAAATAACTCTAGAGAGTAAGCAACGCATCGACAATGCTCCGATAGTGTTGTGTTGAGGATGCCAATGACGTGCCGAAGGGTGTTTAGGTTTCTTCCTGTTTTCTTCCACATTTTTTGCTATACTTACTCCAATTTTTGAGAGAAACGCTGCTTCTAATCGCGAGACGTGGCGGGCGAGTCATGTGGTGTAACATAATGACATTGTAGAGTGAATGATTGATTGATTTATGGGTTGGCACTGACACTGACACTGACAGTGACAGCCCGATGCAAAGGTCGCTACACAGTTGTGCGAGCGCCTGTCTGTGGGAGTGTAGCGTTAACAGTTGCAAATGGAGGTGTCCATAGACGGCGGTAACCGTTTACCATTACGCGGACCGCTAGCTTCTTTGCCACTCTATCACATTAAAAAAAAAATAAGGAATCGCTGGACTTACGCAAACTTGACCTTATTATTATTTGCATTACGTCAACAGCTATTTTTTACGGCATCATTATTAAGTTAAAGGACTTTTAATAACATTTGTGTCACTTTAACGAGGATGGATTGACATAGAACCAGATTGTTAGCGAGTAGGTATACGTCTACATAACAAATTAATATCGCGTTACACTGATGATCGATTACTAATGTAAATTAGTCCTATTATGATGAATAAAGATTATTTCAAAACAGTACTTTTGTACTTGTTCAATGGGACTTTTTTAACTACATAATTATGTATGTAGGCAAAGAAGAGGTCGAATAAACGATCTATGCACTTTTTTCAATATTCTGTGAGTATTTTAAGTGTTTGCCGATATCAATATCGAGCAAAAATAATCACGTTTGATGTATGGGAGGTCCCCTAAATATATGTTTTATTCTGTTTTACAGAAATACATCATCTGTGAAAATTTCAACGGTCTAACTATCACGACTCATGAGATACAGCCTGGTGTCAGACGGACAGATAGAGGAATCTTAGTAATAGGGAATTTCGGCGTAGGGTGTTTTTAGGGCGTTTTCTTTGTTCTGTGGTGTTTCAATAAAGAGTTTATTTATCTATCTATCTATCTTAGTAATGGGCTGATTCTATCAACTGCCCTTACTGACTTGATTGCAAACTGTTACTCATTCAGTGAATGTGGGATTACGCAACGCGTAGCAAACTGTAACAGGAGCGCGATCTCACGACTTCGTTTTTACAACACGCCGCCGCCCGCCGCCAGCTTCCTTTTACAGATACGAAATTTTCATAATTACTCTTTGAGTATCAGTAACATAATTATTAATACGATTTCTTGATGCGGATTGTCGCTTACGGAAGTATTGTAGAGCGTGTACAGTCAGCATAAAAAGTAAATGGTGATCAGACAAGTTTAAAAAATCATGACCGGTATTTAGTGCATCAAACGCTTGTCGAAAATTGCCCGTATTCTTGGAACTGAAAGTGAAAATTACACTTAATTGGAACTGAAAATTTAGTTTGTTCCTATCCAAAATTAGTTCGCTTAGGGTACATTTTTAATTCCTCAGTTAAAGCTCAAATTGGTAGTAAAATTTTGAATTTCTCAACAGTCAGATAGAGGTATTCTACGGAATACGACCATTCCACAGGAATTCATTTATTAGCTTCTTCGTGCCTCAGATAAGCTTATCTGTGGTATTTTTGACGTTTGTTGACATTTGATTGATTACTAAAAAGTTTCAATATCTTATTGACACTGGCTGAAATAAAAAAAAGAAACCTGTATCTATATCTGTCTTCCTCTAACTCGTAAGTTAACCCTATAGCGTGCATAAATAAGCATGAAGTTGGTTTATTCGAGGTTGCATGGCATGCATTGAAATAAAGCCTCAAATAACTGTCTACCTGCTATCCACTGTATGAAAAATTTAAGCAAACTATTTATCTTGTAACTTATTCGTTCAAAAGTTATTGAATCGTTTATTTGAGCAATTAAAACTTAGCTCTAATAAAAATTAATAGTACTCACTAATCCACTATCATAAACAAGGCTCGGCTGAGGCAGACATAAAATAATCTCTGACGGAAGCATATTTGTCGCACGCAAAGTACCCGTTGACCAATAACTTTTTATATCTTGACATTTACTTACATTTGACATTATGGCGTAGTCTAATTATTATTGTTCGTGGGTGTGGGTTGTCAATGCATACCTGAGGCCGGTCGTGGAGTGATGGATACCCCAGCACCGACATAACCAGTTCCGGAATGTCAGCGCGGTCTAATTAAAAACCCTTCCTCTATGAAAACAGCGACTTCAACGAGTGTAGGTGCTATTACTGCGTAATGGAATAAGTTTTTGTTGCGTTATAAATCAGAGCTGTCAATAATACTTAGCAAGGATACTGATATCCTGCTATTTGGCATAACTAGAGTGCTTAATGTGATACTTTATTGCACTCTTAACAATAGTGCAAAATATATAATACACTAGCTGTGCCCTGCCACGCTTCGCTGTGGCACATTCGCACATTCGCTGATATGTCACTGATGAAAAAAATAGATAAAAACAATCCTTGACGCGGATTATATATAATGGTAAAATTTCAGCTCGATCGGTGCAGAACTTTTTGAGTTTTTGAAGCGTACACAAACCAACATAATATTTTTATATATATAGATTGTAGTGAATAGTTGATTGTGGTGTAATCCGCAGTGGTTCAGCAGTGAGCCGATATCGGTTGTAATGGTGATGAAGATGATGATGATGATGATGATGATTATGAAATAGTTGAAGTTCACAAGACAATCTCTAATCTTGATAAATGCAGCAGTTTGAAAAACAATGCAGCAGGTAATGTGATATATTCATCAAGCTTTATCGGTCCATTGCTGAGCGTGAATCTCCCCTCACTTTCATGGGGAGGATTAGGCCTTAATCCACCACGGGGGCCTGGTCCGAATTGGTGGACTAGGTACCTCTGAAATAACTCTCAGGCATGTGGGTTTCCTCATAATGTTTTCTTTCACCTTCAGTGGCACGTGCTCGTACTGGGATTTTAAGTCACGACCCTCTTCTTGGAAGGTGGACGTACTCCCTCTGGGGTATCACCGCTTCTAATATAAACCGCTTTTAATATCATCATCAACCCATAACATCCCACTGCTGGGCACGGGTCTCTCCTCACTTTCGTGAGGAGGGTTAGGCCATAATCCACCACGGAGGCCCAGTCCGGATTGGTCGATAACATACCTACCTCCGAAATAATTCTCGGGTAGGTATGTGGGTACCCTCACGATGTTTTCCTTCACCGAAAAGCGAGTGATAATTACGTACATATGTTTTACAAGAAACACATTGGTACGTGCCTGCACTGGGATTTGAACTCACGACCTTCTGATTGGAAGGCGGACGTTCTCCCACTAGGCTACCACCGCTTTATATAATCAATGTAAATTTAAAACTAGAAGTCATAATTGGCTCTCGCAATTTACCTAGTTGCTGGAAGTTATGTTACTGAAGTGTCAAATATTAAAAGTTATTGACAGGCTTAAAGTAAGCTGGAGAAGTGGACGGCTTAATCAAACCATAATGACACTGTTTGGACTAAAACTTACAAAGATACCCTAAATCTAGATTAAATCTTGGTAGTTGCTAGATACAGACGTTATTAGGTGGAATTCCATATTCAACAAGATAAAGGAGAAATATGTAGTTTTAATTCCGCCTATGTCGTCAGATGAATCAAAGATAATGAATATTTAATGAAGAAGTAAGCCATTGGCTAACTCAATCTTTAGCCAAAAATAATATCCTTAGCTATTATGGAACATACTACACGGGTGGTTCTCGTTCAAAGTTGTGTACGGCGAGGGAACCGCCCGTGTAGTTTGGCTCTAAAATAAACCGTTCATGATTTTATCTATTTAAATTATGCTAAGTGAAACTGGAAATGAAGCATGCCAATCTGCGAAACTATGCGCTGGAACTATCCTTACCTATATTATAAATGCGAAAGTAACTCTGTCTGTCTGTTGCTCTTTCACGCCTAAACTACTGAACCGATTGAAATGAAATTTGGTACAGAGATAGTCTAGAGCCTGAGAAAGGACATAGGGTACATTTTAATGCGATAAAAGAATTGTAAGGGTTTGAAATAGGGGATGAAAGTTTGTATGAAAGCTACATTGACAGCGAGTAACATAGGCTATTTTTATCCCCATATTCCCGCGGGAACAGGAACTACGCGGGTGAAACCGCGGGGCGCAGCTAGTACATAATAAATATCATAACCACTAGAGAAAAAAAAGATTGTTAATTGGTTAGGAATATAGTTTGAATACAAATTCAACGTATTGTCAGCTTAAATTGGTTCAAAGGTGCGGACAACAGCGGAACTAAATCAGTTTTTTTTACCACTTGTTTGGTGACCTCGCCGTGTCTCCCAAAGGTGATGTGAGCAAAAAGCGAGATTAGTTCACTTGCTGTCACCACGTGTTACAATTTATTAGGACTAGTTTTATGAGGTTCATAGCCCACTGAGCGGTAATGCAAGAGAAACAAAATGAGAGCTTTTTGTAGCGATGACCGAAGGACTAGAAAAGAGATTGGTTTGAACTGACAAAAAAAAAAAACAAAAAAATCGTTATAAATGTTAATGCTTTGGCACTTATCATACTGAAAGCGATGTTTTAATTTTTACACTAATTTGCGAAGTCTCATGGTAAGTGTAGTACAGTCGCGGATGCGCGATCAGCGATCCCGGGACCACCCCAACACGCGGAGAGGAGAACACCCCGGGGTTTTTAGTGGGTAAACCCCGTCAGACGAGTCACAGGACGCGTTCTGGCGGGGGAAACCCACATAACCACCCGGCCTCCCCCGAGGTCGGGGTATGCTTAAAGACATTTTCCCCGTGCAAAAAAAAAAAAATAAAAAAATAAATGGTAAGTGTAGTACAGAATTCAGGTCTAAATAGGAAACGTACGAAATAATAATTTGGCAGTCCGTTTAATTCCATAAAAAACATATATATATATTTGTCCTTTTATTTGTCACTTTTTTAAATTTTTTGTAAATTTGTGTAGTGTCTGTCTATCCCAACGAGAAATGCGTGACTATATGTAAGTGTATTTGTCACAGGTAAAACCAAATTTAAAATGCTAATTTAAAAGCGTCATCACATTGCAATAACTGTTTTAATTAGCACTGCGATGTGTCATAAATGTCAAACGTTGGTTTGGTTTTGACATTTATTAATAGCGCAGTTCTGTATCGCAACGCATCGCCAAGCCGCCCGGTGGGTTTCGATCTCAAGCGTGCTAATGTTTAATTAAGATCTTTTAAGATAAAGATTTAAAGTTTTATTATTTAGCCGTTGACATTTTGATTATTTTAAAGTGAATTTGTTTAGACATGTCGTAAGATAGTAAATTAGAGACAGAACGTACAGGATCTAAATTAACTTGACAGAGTGGTTAGGTGTTTATTGCTGATTGACAGTGTAATAATTAGTGCCTTTCAGGTGGCAAAACTTGCATAAGTCCAACATGCAAAGAAAAAAAAATATATTGAAAGAAATTGTTCATATGTATTTGTGAAATATTCCTACTAAATTACAGTAAAATCTATCAACAGATTATTTTCCTCATTATTAACTAAACCAGTAATAAAATTAAGCGGTATCTTGAAAGATAAATCAATAAAATTTATCATGAATATCATAAATATAACATAAATTAAAAATACCTCGAGCAAATAACCTCCGGCCAAAAAGTTTTACCTCGTATAATGTCCTTAAAAATCTTTAAGTATAGTCACATTGTGTTCTTAGTCATATCTGTCATTTAGTTTTTTTTTTTTAAATCTTAGAATGGCTATTGACCGTGCCTACGCGCATTGGTCGGTGGTCAATGTTTTTTGTTCCACTGTCAAAAGGTATCGGTTACAAATGTATGCAAACGCCTTCGATCCGAAGTACCATGGGTAGGGAAAAACATCTGAATAGACTATTTTAAGAGCGGTTATAAACTTTGTAAAAAGTAGTTGTAACAGATGTATAGATAGCCTCACCTCATTTTGTACTCTTAAATTTTTATGTCTCGTGGCAGTAAATAATTATGTTTAGGTTACGTCGGGACTGGCATTCCATTCTGAATAAAATTTCCCAAATTAACTAATAAATAAAAAAAAAATGCTTTCCTTCTCCGAACAATTAGATAAAAGCAAATAAAATTACGTTAGTTAACGCTTTGAAAATACCAGATATGCAAAGTAAACCTTTTATAAAATAACACAAAACAACTAGTTACTTAACGCCGATGGACCGGCCGTTTAATTAACGTTATCTTCTATAGAGACATCTCGCTGCGATACCCGTATCTGGACCGAGGTACGGGTTGCAGTCCCGTAACCGATTACGAGCGTTACGTTAAAAGTAACGTTGTGAACTGTAGCTGTTATTTATAACGTTAAACTGGATTTTGCTTGTACATGCTTAACACATACAATTAAAAAAAAAAATCTGTTGATGACACAAATTCGCGCCAAAAGTCCGCCATTATAATTATGACACCTCACATTTTTTATATTTTTCATTTGATTGAGTATCGAGACGAGCATGTCGTTCACTCGCCCGATGGTAAGCGTTATGCCTGCCCACACAACAGTTACAGCGCCACCCAACTTTGTATTGCATGATCATGCGCGGCATTGCACTGCGCTCGTCTTCCTGAGACATCGGTTCTAAAGTCTCATAATTATGCCCAGTAATTTCTCTGGAAACAGTGCCCTTCAAATCGGAACACAGTATTGTTTTCACACTACTGCTTGGCGGATGAATATCTTTTAGTACTTTTAGTTAGGTAAAAACGAGTTGGTGATTTTTTATTTCCTTAGGCTGATATGACCAACGAGCCAATCGACAGGCGTGTCTCATGCACGCGTGGCACTCACCATCGTAAGCGCCAGTCCTACCCATAACAGTTACAGTGCCACCCAGAAGTTTGCATTGCATAACCCTGCGCGGCGCGGTACTGCGCTCGTCACCCTGAGACATTGGTTCCAAAGTCTCATATGCGCAGTAATTTTGTTGGAAATTGTGCCTTATTTGGAAATATATACATATAATTACACGGCCTTTATTGACTTCTATAAAATAGAGTCCGATGCTAAGAGAGACGTTTTTATTGGGTTCAGATTACCCCAGCATTTATTAATTAAGCAAATAACTCCCAAACCTGTATAACGATTAAAAATTTACGGCTATGCAAATTGTGAGAAAATAAATTCTTCTTAGAACTAATCCGAAAATGTTATCGTGCTGACGTCTTGGATTGTTGGATTCAATTTGTTTTATGCATTACTAATATCTACATGACGACGACCAAGGCGGATCGGATCAGGGAGTGAATCGGATGACCATCAATCTTAGTGATTCAAAAGGCCTCATGAGTCCTTAGGCGTGCGGGACCTCCCAGTGCATCTTACGGTAGAACAAAACCAGTGGATCCGAAGCACCTATTAACCTATTAGTCATATCAGTTTTTTTTAAACTACCTCTTGGATCCTGTCTTAACTACCCCAGATCATAATATCATTACAATCAAGCCCCAATCTTTATTATTGAAAAGGCCGCATGGGTCGTTGGGCGGGCGGGGCGTCCCAGGGCGGGGCAGGCCATTGCACCTGCAGTAGTCGCTACCAACGCGTCGGCGAAGGCATGTTATTATAGCTTCTTTTATTTTTACATGCCCCGATAGCCGCGAGCTAAAGGTTAAGGCAGGGATGGATTCAGGAGCTTGAATGTTTCTGATGTAACTAGAAAAAGTGGAAATATATAGTTTTTATTCTGCCTAAGTTTTCGGATGAATGTAAGATAGGATGCGTGTGGGATGTTTTCTGATATATTTATTAGGTTTCTAATTTTTGCAATATTTATTCGTATTTTATATAGTATATTATAGAGCTACTGAGAAAATTATGTTACTAGGAAATCATGATTTGATATGTAAAGAACGCAGGGAAGGGATGCTTAAAACAGGTTTTAGGCTAAATAATGCCTGACTTTCCTAGAGCATGTGTGTGTCTAAATATTAGGCTGATAATTAGCTGAATCAGCCTATTTTTATATTTAAGACTGTTTTGTTAATTGAAGACATACCTACGTTTTATTTTAAAGCAGTTAACAAGGTTCTGAAATAGAAGAAACATAGTAATGGGTATACTGTACAGAATTATTAGTGAAAGTACAGCAAACTCGTGAAAAACTGTTTTATAGCATATCTAAAAAATGAAAACGGGATTTTTTTAAATATGTATTTTTAATTTCCTTCTTAGGTGACCTTACTCCAGCCCTGGCTGACATCTTTCGGCATCTGGCCGGTCGGAGGCTGCGATCTGCGATAGCAGGGTCACTGTCCTCCCCTGTAGCTCACACGCATGCTTGTATGAGTTGTATGGGAGCGTGTATAAGACTTGTATGATCGCTAACTGGAGCGGTGAGGCCTTGTTTAGTTGCAATTACGTGTGACTTGCTACTATTTACCATTCTACTATTCAGTCCGGTGTACTAATGTCTCATGGCGTGAGCGCTGCAGTGCAGTGCCGCGCAACATTGTGCAATGCAATTTTCTGGGTGGCACTGCAACTCTCATGGGCAAGCACGGTGCTTACCATAAGATGAACGACATGCTCATCTCGTTACACGACCATGACTACGATAAACAGCATCATACACAGCCATATATTTCGGCATTTATTTTGAAATCACTGACGGAATCTTCAATTCGATAATAGTTTATTTTTTATTTGTCCCTGAGACATCAGTTCTAAAGTCTCATTTGCCCAGTAATTTCGTTGGAAACAGTTCCTTTCAAACCGGAACACTGTTATTTTCACATTCCACCAAGCAGTAGTGCTTGGGGGATGGATATTTCGCAAGATATGGTACTTCTTAAGCGGTCTTTTGCAGAATAGGCCTGCCATTGATGAATTGTATGTAGCTACTCTGTAAAAAACTCTGTAAAATACAAGTCGTGGAAAGAGAACTATCTTCGACCCACAAGAACACTCACACACACACACACACACAGATATTCTACCCTGATTATATATTTCATTGAGTCGGCAAGGCTAATGCCTCATGCACACGCGAGAGCGAGTGGTTTCATTAATAACTAGATATCGGCCTAATTATGTTATCGACCGCTCTTTCCAGTAATATTGGTTTATCGACGTGAAATCCGGTACTTTGTATGTCTTGCTTTTTTAATATAAAGGTTAATGATTTGTATGTCAGACATATAACAAGAAATCAGCTAAAGGTAGAAACTTAGTATAACATAACTTGATAACTAAGTATTTTCTATTTTTCGTTATATGATGTAAGCATACTGTCTATTATGAAATAATTTAGAGTATTGTTCCGGATTCTTTAGATACAGAGAATCGTAGTTAGGGGTATATCTATGTATGTGATCTTGACGCGTTATTAGTATGATTATCAAGTTATATGGGAAGTAAAACGTCTATGCAAGGGAAAAGTGCAAGCGGGTGAAGCCGCAGCTACAGCTAGTGTTAAATAACATTGGAACATCTGAATATGAGGAATGTCCTTATCCCGGAAAATAATAATAATATTAATAATTATTAATGATACGCCTAATAAAAACTAATTCAATAAAAAATCAATTACCAACGAAAATTTTGTAACAATCAATTAACAATTAAAAACAAATTGGTTTAGCGATTTTGGGGCCTAAAAGTCGAAATTTTTTCCAGTCCGGTAGGCCTTGAGACCCTTCTGTATATTTCTAAATATTTTTTTCCCGTAGCTACTGTCTACTACCTTTTTATACCATGGTTTTCTTGCTTTAATTTAGCAACAGACTAAGAACTAGAAATCCAGCAGGTCCCTTGTCATGCACCGAGGAAGCAGCAAAGGACATGACAAGGGAACGCGTGGGCCCTTAAATGCTACTAACACAATTTACTGTAATTATAACAGTACATTAACTTTGTACTTACCCATATAATGATGTGTTAGTTCTTAGTTACATTTATGTACGGTGTCGTTTTGGAAATATCTGTTAAGGCACTGTAGATTGTAATAAATACATCTATATATATTAAAATGTTATGTTGGTATGTGTACGCTTCAAAAACTCAAAAAACTCTGCACCGATCAAGCTGAAATTTTAGCATGATATATAATCCGCATCCAGGATTGTTTTTATCAATTTTTTTCATCAGTGACATATCAGCAAATGTGCGAATGTGCGAATGTGCGAATGTGCCACAGCGAAGCGTGGCAGGACACAGCTAGTAATAATATAATACTGTTTATAATGTTAATTTTGTAAAATGAGACCAAATGTTACAACAAATCTCAAGAACCAACACAATTTAGTTCCAATTTTGAAACTTTTTTTTTCATTTAAGGAATAGTAAACCATGACGGATCTTAATTTTAGATTATCTGTTGTAATTATTATGTAGGTATAACTCACTTCCTTCTTTATACATAATGTATAAATTCCGATAGCTTCTTGAGTAAAGCTTAAATAGTTTTTTCTACTATGAAATCGCAGCTTTTTCAGTAACACGAACAGCCCTAATTTCACGAAGCTAAGCTACTGCTCAAGTTCTCTACGTCGCTAATTCCGTAGTACTTCAATTTCTAGTCGAAAGTTTTATTCTTGTAGGCCTTACGTCTAGTAAACGGAGGCGAATCAGACAGCCGATAGTTATCAGATGAACGCCTTCCGTCGTAAACGTCTGTTAAGGGTACCCTTTAATATAATTTACTTGAAGATACATGGCGGCGTAGAAGGAATTTAGTTTTTCCTGAGACGAGAGTGACTTTTTAATGTTATTGAAGCTGATTCTATACAAATTCAAGATAAAGTTTGCAGCGCTACGGATTCAACACCATCGTTCAAAATCTGTTGCACGTCCTATAGCTGTTCATTTGTTATAATCATAATCTGTATAATTTGTTTAATTTGTATACATTTTTGTAGAGGCAGGCCTCTTCTGCAAGCGACCGCCTGGGGAAGTACCTTTGCCAGATATTCATCCGCCAAGCAGTAGTGAGAAAACAATACTGTGTTCCGGTTTCAAGGGCGCTGTTTCCAGCGAAATTACTGGGCATATGAGACTTTAGAACCGATGTCTTAGGGTGACGAGCACAGTGCAGTGTCGCGCAAGATTATGGAATGCAAAGTTCTGGGTGTTACTGCTGTTATGGGCAGGCGTCATCCACCATCGGGTGGAAAACTTACTGGTCTCGTAAAAATATATAAAAAAAAAAAACTGGCTTTGTTTACCCATTAGCCGTCATTGGATCGCTTTGTTTGCAGCTTAATTTTCAATAATTTAATTCATCTAAGCAACAGCAAACGCATAAAGTTTCTGAAGTGGGTTTATACGTTTTCGTTGTACTCTAATGTATAGCAAGAAGATTAATTTTATTACGCCACTTTAACACGAGTCCGTTTCTTAGAAACGGGTTCTTATTGAGAATTGTACTTGTCAAGATAACAAGAAGCAGGTGTCTAGGAAATGCCTAATTTTATGAGGCCTAAGCTTTTAATATTGCTTCAGGTTGTTTAGTGAAGATTAATGAACAGTTCATTGCTTACTAGGCACTGCTGATTAGGCGTAAAAGGTTTATTTGACGCTTTTAGTGTCAACTGAAAAGCTGTTCATACGATTTTTTGTTCTTACTTTTTGCTGACTGACTGGGACTCCACAATTTTATTATTTAAAAAAAATTGATTAAATAAAAATATTAATAAATTCACACACATAAATCCTAACCCCTAAATAGAATTCCCTGTATCTAGGAAATCAGGAACTATGGGTACGATGGTCCTTTCAATATAATATTATTAATTTATATAACACACCGTGTAAAGTCAAAAGATAAAATGCTCTAGAAGTTCGATAACCTTAAGTTATTGTAAAATTTACTACGAATGCTATGAATTTCACGATTAAAAAAATAATCTTTAATTCGTAATTAGTAAAGTAAACGCTGAAAAAAGTGACAAATATTTCGGGATTTTCAAAATAAGATAGCGAGAAATTGTCCCCCGAAGAAGAGACCATATTCATTTAGCAAACCACCTGCCCTTGTTTACAGTCTGTGATTAACAGCATTAACACTTACTTGCCGTAATTAGCCGATTTACTTCCCAATTAGCCGTCAACGACCGCGGAAGCGCCGTCGGCATCTTGAATTATGCAACAATGTCTGCAATCCAACCTAGTTATTCAAGGAAGTCTTGGACTTACAACCATTATCTCAATATTAGCATCGATGTTTATGTGAGGCTATAAATTAATTACTAAATCGATAACTCAATCAAATTTCAATTTATTGCCAAGATATATAACTAAATAGTAATGTTTCTATAGCGTTCCATCACGTATTAATTAATCTACTGAGGACTATTTGAAGTTATATCTTCGTTTCGGTTATAACTTTGAAGTTTGAAGCGAATAGTAGTTTGTACATCCCTACTTATATTATAAATGCGAAAGTAACTCTGTCTGTCTGTCTGTTGCTCTTTCACGCCTCAACTACTGAACCGATTGAAATCAAATTTGGTACAGAGATAGTCTAGAGCCTGAGAAAGGACATAGGGTACTTTATAATGCGATAAAAGCATTGTAAAGGTTTGAAATAGGAGATGAAAGTTTGTAAGGATGTTTCGTCATTTTTAAATATAGAAGCTTCAGATTTATTTTTTAGGCTTTTGATTAGATCTAAATAAATATGACTTTCTACACGGGAACTACGCGGGTGAAACCACGGGGCGCAGCTAGTAGTATATAAAGATAGACTTTCTGGTATAATAAATACGCTGTCAGTATAAAAAAAAAGTAAATATTCTATTTTTCATCTTCCAAAGTTAGTCCTTCCTCGTAAGAACGATTTTAATGTTAAACATCCGTGTCTTTTCATCCTTGGAATTCCCTTTAACGGTTTCTGCATTTTTTTTACCTATATGATAACGCTTCTTTGACGGCATTTAAAAGCGATTGTGACCACGTCTAGAAATACCTTTTAGCAAACTATTTAAATACATAAACTTGCGAGTAGAGCCTTTAATGCATTATACAAAGAATTTCCTTCACATGTTAGAAAGGTGAAAGGCCTATCATTAGTTTGAATTCAATAAAATCACAAATATTTACAACAACAATAAAACTGTTGCAATTTTATAGAAACGCCGACCATTTCAACTAGCCAACTGTCGTCTGAATACTGAGTAATGTGCGTGCTGCATTCCTCCCCCGTTTTCGCATACACTTTACGACATGGACATAAAGTCGATTGTTGCATAAATTGACCAACTCAAACCCCATTGTGTGTAAGTATGTGCGTGTTCAATAAACTTACCTGTTTAATTGAATACATTTACTATGTGTGAATTGCCGTGGTGTCACTATCTGGGAACCGAATGTCCTTAAACGATAATGCTTTGGATATATGACATTAATTTCCCTGTCATATTTAAATCTTTGACTTGTTTTGCGAGTTGTTGATAAATATTATCCGATGGATAAATACTATTCAACACGCTCAAATAAAACAGCTTTGAATT
Source organism: Campaea margaritaria (assembly GCA_912999815.1). Taxonomy (NCBI): domain Eukaryota; kingdom Metazoa; phylum Arthropoda; class Insecta; order Lepidoptera; family Geometridae; genus Campaea; species Campaea margaritaria. The sequence continues at coordinate 9,155,612 of OU538800.1, forward strand.
GCACCGGATATATAACTTAGCAATCATTATAACAGAACTTCATTTACTAGATAATTGCATAAAAAGCAGCTGCACTGGAATATATTATAAAACTGGCCAAATTATCGACCACATACATAGTTGCGAATAGATCTGTGCCGGTATAATAGATTTGATAACGCCAAGTGACAATCCGACATATTGTGTGGTAGATGTATCTAATACTAATAATAAGTCTGTTTTACAACAGTTATCGTCAGAGCATCATTTTGTGTATAGGTATTCGATAAAATTTCCAAACTGAATTGTAAAGTTTATCAAACAGGGCGCGCTTAATGACACAGTTTATCACGAACTTATGAATACAGTTTATCAAGAACTTATCAGCAGCTCGTGAAACCGTCCAGCACTCGGTGGTTGTGCAAGTTGTTTCATTTGCTTAGGAAATATACTTTATTGTGGCATCCCTCATTCAAAGCACTTCAAAGTGTCACTTGCATTCACGTTGTGTTACATTGCCGCATATTTTTATACCATTTTATTGGCGTTATTAATTTTAGATAGAATGTCGATGCCGCCGTGGGAAAATACAAAGTTTCGGTTGTCATAATTAATTAACTAGTTGTCGCAGTGGTCTCTGACGTTGTCAAATGCAATTCAGGCACGAGTGCAGTGCCACAGGATTATGCAATGCAAAGTTCCAGGCAGGCGTAGCACTTACACAAATAAAAACCCTTTTCGGATATTAACGTTAACAATAAATTTTAGTGTATATAATCATATTATTTAGCTTCAAACTATCCCAAAAGGTAGAATAGGCCCGAAATGTTTTTCATTTGATTAAATAAATACTAATAATAATTACAACCAATTCGTACTAACAGAAACAAAATTAACTTTTTATTCAACGCGGAAATGCAGCCAGTGTTATTGACATTATTCCTCATTGACACCAACCTTTTTTGGATTCTTGGTTTAGATTTCGCGTAGATTTTTTTTTAATGATTTTAATCGTAGTAACAATGGATTAGCAAGTTAAAGTGGCAGTGAGCCGGTCACATCTCAAGAAGAACCGACAACCGATGTGGTAGACGAGTTCTAGAGTGGAGACTGTGTTAAGGGAAACGTAGTGTAGGAAGCCTGCCGGCTAGGTGGACTGACGAATTTCGGAAAACAACTGGCAAAGACTGGATGAGAAGAGTCTAAGTTCGAACTCAGTGGCGTTCACTAGGAGAGGCGTACATCCAGCAGTGGACGAATATGGGCTGATGATGATGATGATGATGAACACATTAAAATAAAATAAATTGTCACGCTACAGTTCTTTTTTATAAAAAGTTTGTAAAACTTTTTGGGATGAACTAATTGTGAACGCCTCATGGCAATTACAGTACCACCCAGAACTTCGAATCTAATATTTATACAGGGCCTTAAGTAAAGCAAAAGCTCCAGTTAATATTTAAATGAGCACCCCTGAACGTATAAATTAATAAAAATTAACCAATTCATTGTTAAATTAATTGGTTTCTATATTATTTTATGCAAATGAAATGACGCGGCCGGCTTTGTTGTAAAATATGCATAAATACATGAATTTGCCTATTTATGTTACTACCCCTTTTATTCATAAAAAAGTTATCTGACAGATACTAAAATTGCGCACTGCAATATTGTACTGCGCAGTACTAATTACGTTTGATAACTTTTTATGAATCAGACTATTACTGTCTATAGTTTAAATATCCGGTTTTAAAAGTTCGAACAAATTAGCAAACATGAATAAACTCTATTATAGTGGAAAAAATTGATTCTATGGTAGCAATAATTACTAAGAAATTTACTTATGTAAAATTTAAACATACCAAAATGAATGCTGTAGCTCTGGTTGATATATTTTGACTGCATCTTACCTGAAAAATAAAAATAAAGTTTAATTAGTACATAGGTACATCATATAATTTACGTAAAACAGAATGGTCGCTAGGTCGCTACTAATTTGTATAAAGATAAATAATTATTATAAAAAAGCAGTCTTTAATTTTTAAGTATACGCCTTAAAATCAAACATTAATGAGCTTTATTTTGCGCTTTCAAAATAAGTAATTAGCGCACTTTCTATACTTTTCCTTTTAATAAATTATGTTAATTATCATAAGCAATAAAGTGTTGGAAAGAAATCAAAGCATTACGATGTTCATTTTGTTTTGTTTCCGAGCAAATTATTCCGAATCTTAATCTTTTTTAGGTATATAGGTATAGTTAAAACCTTGTAATATCCCATAAAAGATAACCGTGTTTTCTATTTTGGCTTTGCACGAATTATGCATTTAACCAGTGTCAAGGCAAGTAGTATAATTCAAGTTTTATATAAAATACCACAATGTCGAATCCCTTAGTAAAGTACTCGTAGCTTATGATTTACTGAAACTTCCTATATACTTTAAGAGGGAACGCGAAATAACATTTTTTGTATTTGTGTCTTTTTCTACCAATATTACACGTTAATACACAAAGAATAAAGAGTCGGAGATGAAAAAAAACTATAAACTAATGACGTCACATGCAACACAGAGAACATCCTTCTTTATGGAAGTAAAATGAATATTTATATAAAAAAAAAAGATAAATGTTAAAAGTATTAGTGACTTGACGGCTCTATTTTAATCTAACAGCATAGATAAAGTAACACAAATAAAATGGTCTCAGCCATTAAACTTTGATCTACATCAAAATGAAAACGTTTAAATTTGCATTTAACACAATAGAAACGCATTCTTTCTGATGTTTTTTCGCAACTTAAATTTATGCAAATGACTGTGCCTCTGGCGATTATTCAAAGTGTCAAAACACATATGTGCCACGTGACATAACTTTTTGTAACATGTCAAATTGTGACATTGTCACAGATTGACTGATATTCAGTGTGATTTACGCTGGACCGTTCCGGGCACGAGCCGGGACGCGGTATGCTCATCTTCTTTACTTAGTAGGTATTTTATCAGCTAGGAGTAAAGACTGTCAGACTTGGAATAGGACAGTTGGGGTTTGGTGGGAAATCAAAATATTATTTATTGCGTATCTTCGTGTTTTATGTGTAGGTATTTTTTTTGCTAAGTTGCGCTCGTGCTGATTACGGTTGTGTTCTCTTCGGAGTTTCAGTAAAGCATCTTCTAATTTATTAAATCTTCATGTACACTGCGACCTGAATAGACTACTGACTATTTGACTGTCTGAAGCTCCCAAATTTAACTTGAAATTATATACCTAACTGGGCATACTCGTACTTCTTGACACTCGCTAAACCACGACAAAAAAATGCTAAGTGTCGACTTGCTCGTCTCGTAAAAAGACAAAGACAAAAGTTAGTGAAAAAAAAACTTGAGGGCGCCTAGTGTTATTCTTTTGTTTTCCCCTATATTTGTGTAAGATACTAATCTCGGCCCGGGGCAGACCCGGCACGGTTTAGTATAAATCTATCTTATATATATATAAACCAACATAACATTTATATATATATATATATATATATATATATATATGCGCTATGTGTACGCTTCAAAAACTCAAAAAGTTCTGCACCGATCGAGCTGAAATTTTAGTATGATATATAATCCGCATCAAGGATTGTTTTTATCTATTTTTTTCATCAGGGACATATCAGCGAATGTGCGAATGTGCCACAGCGAAGCGTGGCAGGGCACAGCTAGTTAGTCATATAATAGTCTTATGTCGAAAGCCATAGTTGACTATCACAGTTGCAATTAGTTGATCATTATTTTAAGGCAGGGGTTACATACGCGATTTTTTCGGTGCAAGGTGCAGGCGCTATTGATATTTTTTAATCTTAGAACTTTAAAAAAAATAACTATACAAAACGTACCTTATTGTATTAGTAAATTTTGGGAATAAGGTAATTTATGTAAAAACATATATTTTCTACATAATTATTTCTATATCGATATAAAGTAAGTTGAACTCTATAGATAATATATATATATATATATATATATACTTAAAATATATTTGTTCGGTAGATATTGTAGTCTAAATAAAGTTAAGTTTAAGTTTTTTATTTAATTTTATTATTTTTAAGTTTTGGTTTTAGTTAGTTTTCCGTTTATTTATATTGTTATTTAAGTTGTGTCAATAATTTTTTTGTCTAAATTGATTTCGATATTCATAATAAGTATAATACTTATATATTACAAAGCACGGGGAGTGATTATTGAATGATCTGTGAAATATAAATTTATTGAAACGAATGTATTTAATTAATTGTTGGTACATTTTAAAGACTCATATGAAAGAGATGTAACCATACCCATTAAACTGCCAATAAAAATGTCAGCAAATAATTTAATACCACCATAAATCAATTTATTACACCAATTACGTGTGAATAAATAAATTGTTTAATTATTTTTTATAATTAAACTACTATTAAACGCATATATTCGTTTGAACTGCCCGAGGGTAAATTAGAGCTAGGTTTAATTTAAGATTGTGTGTTCTTGACATAATTTTTAACAGTAATAAAATACTTCCTCAATTATATTACTATAACAATAAAAAAATCATCCGGAAAAAAAAAACAATTTCAAATGGATTTATCAAAAAACAATTTAATAAATTTTCATGCAACAACATTACTTTTGATATAAAAAAAGCATTGAATTTGGTTAAAGAAACTCAAAAGAATAAACAATGAAATGTTAATAGAGAACACATTTCCTTTTTGAGGTCAGTTAAAAAGCGCTCAGCATGCTTGGCGCTATTTTCGTAATAAAAAAACAAATACCTCGTGTGTTCTTAGCATTATTTAGTAGTAAAAACTAATGATTGTCTGCACGTACAGACAAAGTGGGCGATTGTGATTTAATAACAGTGATTTTGTGACTACCGAAACTGGACTGTGGTGAACACCTGGGGAATAAGACGAATGCTACATTCTTGGCTGGAAATTGAAATAAAATGTATGTAATTTAGAATTAGTTACAAAAACCACTGGGTCAGGGTAGTAATCTAATTAACTTATATTCCTGAGAGTTTATTTCTAAGGTCATAGGCTCATGACGATGAAAACTAGCTGATTAATCGATACCAAATGATGTAAAGGCGTCCTCTATATCAGAGCCATCCAAGGACTATTCAAGCTAGCAAACATAAAAAGAAAGTGATCTTTGTATTTAAAGAAGAAATAATCAATTTTACAAAATGTAGATGGATTTTTTTTACATCCAGAATATTTTTTTTTTTTTTTTTTAAATTTAGTTCCCTATCTAGGATTCCTTGTATCTAAGGATTCACGAAAAACTCCGAGACTTAAATGGAATTGAGCAGCGAGGCATAAAATTGCAAAATCTAATACAATTTCCTTTAACCCATCATAGCTGAACGATAAATCATTCGTCGTAAATATTTCATCGGCTAATGGCCCATCTACACTACGTCCCCATTGTCGTTATTCCGAATTAGGCGCGGCTCATCGCTTGCATTTGGCACGTGTGGTTAACATGGCCTCAGCTATGCAGCACCAATTGAAAGGCATAACAAGGTAATAAGCTTAATGGGGCACACTATTTCTTCCGTGTAACTAAGGCATTACGGTTGACGTTACCAAGTAAGTAAGTAAAAAAATATGCCCGATAAGTTATAAATATATAAAAATATATTTTTGATTTAATGTCTGGTTGCGGTTAAAGATCCCAAAATGGAAGTCCCATAATGTTGAAATTCAATTTTATTTTTTCAATAGAAGGTTTTTATTATATATAGATGGGAATCTGATAAGTTAATATCACTATAATTATCTATATATCGATCTGTACGTCTATCTATTAGTTGTAAATCAAATCATATAAATATTAGTAAAGTAAGTCCCTATTTAGTATTTTTAATAAGTGTTATCGGTTTTCACCGTTCTTTTAAATAAATACTTCGATAATTTAGCTGTCAAATCCCGTTTCCTTTTTTACCGCAATTGGATTTCTCGAAGAAAAATACATATATTTGAAATTGCCATTTGATTATGAAAATATAGTGGAGTGTTACAAGATAAAAACTTTTATGACCAATTTTCTTTTATGGTAAGAATTCTATAAACAATAAAAATGCGGTCTTAAGAATGCTCTTAAAAAACTTGTGACAGTTAAAGAGTTTTATATATTAGGCAATAAGGTTAATATTAGCATTTTAGCATAAGTTCACGGCAATTAATTCAAAAGTTATAAAAATTTACTTGGCCCTCGTAAAGAATTCATTTTGTTTTACATTTGAACATAAACTTTCATTTGACGCTTCTGGGAGTTTTATTGTTGTAAAACATCGTAAATTAACAGAATAAAAGCGAAAGAACTGCCCGCTTTCATACGGAAAATAATAATGACTTGTCTACTAATTAAATTTCACCTCATTATGGATAATCTATCTAGATCTCACTTCGCTAAATTCTATCAAAACATGAGCTTGCTTTTTTTTAATTTTTGAAATTTCATATTTTTAAATTGTTTTGGGATTTTTACCATAGGTATCCCAGTCCCATCGCACCCTTAATCTAATATTCTCATGAAGATTACTGAAATAGGTATGGATCTCGACATTATAATTTAACTAAGGGTGTTGGTTCCATGTTTTATTTTATAATTTCGATTTCCATTACTCGAAAATTAAAGTTAATTAGTAGTATCCATAAAAAATAACGTTATTTTTTAATTGATTGAGTAACGAGATGAGCAAGTCGTTCACCTAATGGTAAGCGCAACGCCTACCCATAAAAGTTACAATGCAAGCCAGAACTTCACAAATGCCACTAGAGTAATAGATAGATATATAGATAAAATCTTTATTGAAACACCACAGAACAAAAAAAACTTAAACTCTAAAACAAATAATTTTTCTTTTATTAATAAGTAATATAATAATATTTGAATATAGAGAAACATTACTTATTGTGTAAATAATAAATGAACTCTTTACAAATCCAAGAAATAGGAGTACTAATATTGTGTGACACAGGCGCAATTTCCAATTTTGCCACCTTCACCCACAAGAGTAATTTAGATGACACGACACGTCTTCGTCACGACACGATTATATTTCGGTCCGATTTAGGTCTCTCGTGTGACCGAGGCACGCGTGTCCAAAACTTGATTGCGCCAAATTATACAGCACTGTATCTTTGCGAAAGCGAACAATTCATTCCAAATTGCTCAGTTTGTGTAACGATTGTAATTTGACAGTTGTGTGAAGGGACCGCTAGATACAGTCAGTTCTATGTTCGAACATCGAACATGTGTTCAAACATGTGGTTTTTTTTTCTTAAGTCCAGAGTGATATTTACTTATGCCTTCCCTGAGAGCATGATCTGCATAAATCCTTATTAGAAATTCACACTGCGGGATAAATATTGCATTTTTTTCCCTTAGCTCGTAATGATCCTTAGCGTTTTTAAAAGTGATTCTTAGCCTACGCATAAGCATCCGCAGCCATTGTCAATTATTTTATGTTTAATTTCGGATAAATGAAATGGATATAATGTTATTCATGTCATGATAATCGATAACAAGAAGCTTAAAACAATTTTATGAAAATCACAAACAGTAACAATGATTTCGAAATTAAATTTCCTGCGGGGCGGATTCTGAATAAACAAAGCTTTCACTGTTTACGGCCATAATAAAAGTCCAAAATGGCCTCCCTAAAGATGACTAAGAACTTATTTAAAACTGTAACAGGAAACTGGCCTTTATCCTAACGTATTAAAGTCCACAAAAGTTTTCTTATTTATGATTAAATAGAGCAGCAAATAGTGCGGCGCCACTACAATCAACAACCATCGACATCGAGTTTTATGACGCAGTAATAGCAATTAGTTTATAACATAAAATGCTCTCAAAAAGCCCACGAACTAACACAATTTCAAATACTATAAAGCAATTTCACCAATTGGATAGTTAATCGCTTGTAAACGCCAATACGGTGAACGTTTGAATTTAATTTAATATGGCAATAATTTAGTATAAAATCTGTTCTGTCGGTAACATTCTGTTCAATAGATGGCAACACACAACGATCGCAAAAGAGCCACTTCATATAACATTTTACTGTTTCGCATGGAACAAGGAGAGGTCTCGCCGGAATCGAATTTACGATGACAAATTTGTTTTGTTACCGATTCAATTACGATTGTTATTCGATCTGTTATAATAGTATCGTATGTAAACAAAGCCCGTCACTATATATTAATGAAGACATATCGGAGGTAGGCCGTAATGCCTCGAATTTACGCCGACCGTTAGGACTGGACATAAAACTCGATATAAACGTGTTTTTATCGATACCCGCAATCCGCGGCTCGTTACACGACAGATTATTTCTTCATTTTCATATAATCGAATCGAATCGAGAAAAAGTGTCCCGCGCAAAACCGAACCAGTTATTTTTATCTTTATCATTTTATTCGTGCATCAAACTCGGATCCATTTACGATAATTAACCGAAAAAGCTTCGTTATGGCCGTGATAAATCGCGTTTCTTAACGTCGTGTCAGTAAGGTAATATTGATGTATGAGGTGATTTGCCTACCGGATTTATAGGGTGATCGGTATTCCAGAGGTCAGCGCTCTACCCGAGATACCTTTCTACTGTAACTCAATTAAGATATCTATACCACAGTGATAGTTGGATAATTACATGTTTTAGTTCAGTAGCCGACGGATTCGTATTGTGAGGTGAAAGCTGTGGAGGAATTCGTTCATGTGCAGTTCAAATTTTATCTCTAATTGAATCTGCAGGTTAACTTTCCTCGCGCGTGCGCTCTACTGCAATTACTATCTCTGTAAAGCAAGTTAATGCGACGGACTAAGCTCTAGCTAGTAGAGGTTGTTTCCCGGAAATCGTATAAATAGGTGAACAAGTTAATCTAGTAATCATAAATAGAGGTTTACAGAAGCAAATTATTTTTAGTAAGTTAAACCCCTTGACCTGTTCAACGTGAGGGGAGACCTGAGCTCAGCATTGGACTGATATGGATTGATGACGATGAAGATGATGAAATTAAACACGTGGGGAGAAACCTCCTTAGTGGCGTTTAAATAAATCAATCTTTATTATTCTAAAAACGTTCAGCGCGTTCTAGGCAGTAGGTAAAGCTTTAACCCATATCAGAGATCCTCGGGTGGCCTGAAAAAGCTCTAGTAACAAAGGTCGGTTCGGTATTACCTCATTCTACAAACAAACAACATGTATTAAAATAAGACTGCCCCAACTCTACTACAATGTACAAATAAGAAAAAAAAAACCGAAGATATAATTCTCAAACAGTACAAAAATAATTAAACGTTACCCAAGTCAATAAATAAGAGCAAAATTATCGTTTATCCAAAACGGTTACTTGTATGTGGAGTAAATGGTGTCCCGGCTCGGCAAGCCATAAAATTACCGCAGTAGGGTTCCGTAGATAATTCAATTAATATTAATTATTTAAATTAGTCGTTATAAAATAATTTAAATGCATTAAATAGTTCTTTTATAACCATTTGAGGCATTATTTTCAATGTAAGAAATTATTTTGTTTAGGTAAAGCAAGCTGCATCACATCACTCGCTTTTCGATGAAGGAAAACATCGCGAGGAAACCCACATACCTACCCGAGAATTATTTCGGAGGTAGGTATGTTATCCACCAATCCTGACTGGGTCCCCGTGGTGGATTATGGCCTAACCCTCCTCACGTAAGTGAGGAGAGACCCGTGCCCAGCAGTGGGACGTTATGGGTTGATGATGAAAGCAAGCTGATACTCCGAATCTTAAAGTTACTTGATATTGATACTAGCGAGCCCAGAAGACGTTGTCCTGCCCTGAAAATAAAATAAATAACTAGAATACGATCGCAGAGCCACCTACCGAGTACAATTGCGTTTTCTGAAACCCATTAAAATATACACACAAAATTTCATCTAAATCGGTCCAGTTCTTAGTAGGAGTTATGTGACAAACACACGTACAGAAGAATAAGGTATATACATTAGAATCAAAGAAGGTCTTCTACCAAATCCTGGTGGCCTATACTGGTGCGCCGCCTACCAACTGAACAGTTTCTCATCACTAGCTTTCATTCTTGTTAAATTTGGTAGTTTATTTCATATCACAGATAATGTCATATATCTTATGAACTTGTACTTTTTATAAACGATGAAGTAATACAGGGCTTTCATAACTAGATACCACCGCTATGGATTATCTTTTCAAAATATCACACTACTTAGTCCAAGTGAAATAATCCCCACTGAAACGAAGCTTGCTTTTGTCCACAAAATGAAGTCAATTGGAAATACAATTTAATATTGGTGTCAAGTACGCAACTCCCTGCTGGGGTGTCCGGAGATTTCTAAATTATTCCGTGGCTCGTGCTTTAGTCTGCATGACATCTGTATCTGTAATTCTGTACCGCTTTCATAAAGGTTTTGCCATGAGATGCTAAGCTTACGAGGTAGGTAGAGTTCAAGATTGTAGCGAACTAAACTAAGGACAATTTTCTTGCATTCATACACAATATATTGGCTAGTTTATGAACTAAGCTGATGTGTACCAATTTAATTTTGGTGCCGTCAGGTTGGTGAACGTTACCTCAGAACTTTGCAACTGGGTGAACCGATTTTGATGATTCTTTTTTTATTTAAAAGCTGGTGTTTCCCGTGTGGTCCCATTTCAATTTGGTCCAGTTCTGACAATAGCATCCATGAGATAACCATATAAGTCATAAATTTGCATTATCTAGACAAACGTTCTGATTTCCAATTTAAATTATTAAACGCAGATATAAATCGAATGTTCTGAATTGATTAACGACTTATTTAGCTGACTGTACCATCCAGCTAATAATATAATAATTATTGCAAAGATTTGGGTGTGTTAGTATGTATGTTTGGTACGACTCAGCGCTGAAACGGCAGCACGGATTATGATTAGATTTGGTTATGAATAGAATAAAATAGAATAGAATACGTTTATTGTTAAATTGTAATACTTCATATACTGAAATAACATATAGGACGCTTTTTATCGTAGAAAATTGATCGATTGCTGTAGGATCAGGTTAAACACGGGTAGCATCGCGAGGCACGGCTAGTACACTTTTATTATATGCAGTGACGTTTTCCATATAAAAAGAAAAAGAAAAAATGATATCTAGATTACCTTGAATTTGAATATTTTGACACCACCTTCATACCTAACCTCATTAATATGAGTTGATATTGTCAAATTACTAAAATGTTATTTCCTGCTTGCGTAGTTTATCGTCAAAAAATATGGTTCGGTGCTAAACGGAACCCTAAATTCAAACAATAAACACCTCGCAAGTTAGAGAATTTCGCGACAAATGGAGACGTTCCAGGGTTGGCCGACTTATTTTATATCCAAATCTTAAATTTCATTTTCGTCTTGTATTCTTAAAACTTGTGTTTTTGATCGCCGCATAACTTTAAGCGCTTTCATGTCCCAACATAATATTGCGAGATGCGCTATAAAAGCGGAATCTCGGATAATTAAAATTAAAGCAGTATTTAAGAGGTACCGTTTTCGGTATTACTTTAATATTTTTAATATTTAGTGCAGGTTTGATTGCTATCGTATATTTTGTATCATTACGATGACCTCGTTTGACCTTATTGAGTATCGAGAGGGACCCGTTAGGTAGGTGTGTTTTAAAATATTTGGACCAGTAAATTTTACTTAATGGCCAGTGTTCGGACGGTTTCTTTTTTTCTTTCTTTTTAATCAAGGCTTCTGTTAATTAAATATGTAGCAATCATTAAGAAAATAGGCAACGTTATTTGACGCTGACGCTGAGGTGATGCTGCTAGTCTATGTCAAAAATTAAATAAAAAATAATTAAACCACTGTTGAATTACCAAAATTATAAAACTCGAATAAAAAAAAAAAAAAATACCGTTTACAAACTAATACACAGCGCAATAAAACAATAACTTATCAAATGCAGTAAAAAAATACTTTTATGAAATGTCTAATTTTATTAATAAACAATATCTACATACTTGTCCCGACATCAAAACCATCGAAACACCATTAAAATATAATATTCCTTCATATTAGTCCAATCGTAGCTTAGTCCTATAAATCAACCTTAAAGCTATAAACCAATAATATAGCCTATTATTATAATAACACCTATTATTATACATATAAAGATCGCGATTCGGATTTTCCATTACCACTTCCATTCAATAAATAAATAAATAATAAAGGCTGTGGAGTGGTAGGCGCTCGCGCGTGCCGCCCACACACCCATTTCCATTCCAAATAGCACACATAGATATAATTCACATATTTCTGGCCTTTTAAAAAGAATTCGCAATAAATTTAAGATTTATGGGCTTTTATCAGTTATACTGAACAAGATTATTGTTATATATGTATGTCCTGCTTTGGTTTTGGAACAAAAAAACCATAAAGCTCGACAATCAAAACTGTAGTCTTTAATAGTATAATAAACATCAGTTGCCGATAGTATTTTAAAATAAATGAACTGAAATTATTATTGTTATCAGCCATGGTCGTCTCAGTGCAGGGCAAAGGCCTCCCTAGTTCCTTCCATTCCTCTCGTCTTAAAGACTTCTGCGGCCAGTCCTTCCAGATGATACAACTAAAAAAAAAGGTAGAAAAAAAAAATTAGCAGCAGTTAAAACAATAAGTTCAGCGTAATAAATTAACTCGCTGATTCATAAAAAGTTATTAAACGTCACTTAGTACTGCGCAGTACAACATTTTACTGCGCAGTTTTTCTAAACGTCACACATTTTTTACGAATAAGGGGCTAAGTACACGCTGAAATTATTATAATGATGCTGAAAGTATTCTTCAATGACTAGATTCCCTTCAAGAATACTGCCGACAAGTCCACTAACTCTGAACATTGCAAGATATGTAATCGAAGTCACAATCTATATCAATTTGACCGCATCCAATCGCGCAATCGCATTGGGAACAGGCGCATCTTAAACGAAACTATTATGTTAATGCTTTCAACATGCGCTAGAAGTCATTATAACAAAGTACTGAGGTCGGAAATAGCGCATAGTGTAGACGCACGGTCTTTCCCACAAGAATCCATTGAACACTTGTATTTTTTTTTACCTTGTTTTCGTTTGGTACGAAATGAGCATTTAGTAATCCCACTACTCCAGGAGACAGGGCTCATAATTGTAAATTGCATAATATCAGTGTACAAATAAATAATAATTATTAGTATTATTGTTCCTCTTTATTTATTTTTATTCTTATTTTTATTTTTTTATTATAATATTTATTATTCTTTAATATTTATCTATATAAAGTTGTTGTGTAACTAAATTAGTCAAAAGGTCTAGACTAGTCAGTCGGGTACAGAGTCTAGACTAATTAAACAATAAAAAAAAAGTGAAACTGTTAAATATTTTTGACCTAATATTCGGCCATTGCCACCCCAGAAGGAGGAGGAGAAATTTCCCTTAAAAGCACAAGAGTGACCGCACTATATCTTACTTACTTCTATCCATCCAAACGTTTCCTGTAATAAATTGCTTAAAGCGATAAGGCCGCCCATTACACAACACGTTTGTATATTATTATGTTACTTAATTTTTTTTTTGGTGTTGAATAATTATTGATCACGATGATTGTCCCGCACGCAATCTCCCGCGCTTTCCCGCACGTCTACACCCGCCTCAAAGCAAAGTGCTGAGCTCGTATACAAATGTGCCCCAATAGGGTCCGTGGGGGCCCCGCCTCGCTTCGTTAGCCGATCCCAGTTACAAACGTCTATAATATGCGCAATGCGATATAAATTAGCGTAAGCCATGGCCTAGCTAATGTAAAATGGTAACGAAACTGTGCAGGGCTCGTTTGATATCGTAAGGAAATACTTAGGCGAGTCATATAGAGAGCTTCTCCATCGAGTGAAGGAGTGTTAATTCAAGCTTTTTTTTATTATTAATTTTTATTTATTTCAAGTAAATCGTTTCACTACACCACCATACCCAACCCACACTTACCCGAGAATCATTACGGAGGTAGTTATGTTAACCCCCGTTCCAGATCTGACCTCCGTGGTGGGTTATGGCCTAATCTTCCTCACGAAACTGAGGTTGATGATATGGCGCTTGGCTGTCGCCAGCCGTTCGGTACGGCGGCGGCGCCTAGGCAGAGTTTGCGTTGCTTTGCTCACCTACGTGGGGTTCCGTGTGATATACGCCTAACTGTTCAATATAAGAACAATTACTGTCAGTACAGTGGTGATCGATGGCAATCTGTGCGCTTTACAACCCAATGATACCGAGTTCGAGAACTCAACCAGCGATGACTGCAATTTGTAAGTTGTATGCGGGTTTCCATCGCTTCGAGCCTCGGAGGGCACGTTTTAGTCGGTCCCGATTGTAATCCATTGATGGCCACAGCGGTCAATAAGTCACGCTAGAGGCCCTTGGGCGCCCCGGCTAACTCAAGATGGTGACTACTAGCGCGACCCCATCTTGCCCCATTTCGGCAGACGATTGCTCACAGGGGGTTTTTAGTGGTACACCCCGTTGTGGAGGGGCAAGCGCAACTGCATTTCTCCCCTCAAAAAAAGGCCCGACTAACTCTGATACCAGAGCCTGACACTGCCCCATTCAACAAACAAACTTTGGAAAAGAGTAGGTTTGCTATAGACGTCATTGATTATTAGGCGCCGCACTCCGTGCCTCATTTGTCTGGTTTGCCGCTTAGGAAAGGAGTATGCTTAAGTAAAGTATGAGAAAAGTGTTCCTAAATACATGGGGGCAAAAGCTACTGTTAATGATGGCATCTTCTCTGAGGGTCTTACTCGTTGTATTTAATCGTGATGGATTTCTTTTTAATTGGGATCGGTTGAGGTGCGTACACAATGAAGGTATACTGAGCTATAATCAACTATATGAGGTGAGATCTATGTTAAAATTTGCTAGCTAGGAATAAACCAGTGCAGTTACGATCAGACCGCTACAGCCACCGTAGTGTTATTCTGGTCATTGTAGCATATTTCACTGCCTCCGTGGCGTATTGCAATGAGCTGACTTTGAAATCGAGGATTCGAGCTCAATTCCCGTTCAAGGCCAATACTTTTGTGAACCACTTTTATATCAATGAGAATAACAAAGAAGATAAAAGAAGGAAAAAGAACTTCAGATCCTTTTATTTCAATATTATTTTCTAATTTAAATATTTTGTATTGAAATACCAAAAGTGGTAGAAATTTAAGGAAAGCTCTCCAGTATTATCTTGTAAACAACCCTAACCCACCGGGCAGTTCTCGTTCTCATAAATATATAACAGCTGTCATGCGGCGGCTCGTAAAGTTGCGATTCAATGATAGATTCTCAGCCGGCTATAGAAGCTTATAGAAGCTGGCTTGGTGTGCATTGACCCTAGCAGGATGTTCGTAGGTGTGATTTTACATTATTTTAGTAGTTGTAGGCCTCTTCTGCGAGAGACCACCTGGGGACCTTTGCCAGATACTCATCCGCCAAGCAGTAGTTTGAAAACAGTATTGTGTTCTGGTTTGAAGAGCGCTGGTTTCATTACTTACCAGTAATTTTTTCGCAACGTAAAAAAAAAAAAAAATATCATATGCCCAGGCATATGAGACTTTAGAACCGATGTATCAGCGAACTGAATTGATATTTACTAGACATAAACTACCACTACTGGCTATTTATGTTAATTTCAAAATTACATAAATCTTCGTTAACATGGACCTCAAGAAGACACTCGTAATTGACTCAACCGCCGGATTTGTAATAAATACAGCAATTTGAGAAGAACCGACAAGAAACTTAAAATTTAAATTAATAGTAATATTTTTTCACCATCGCCATAATCATTGTATTCACCTAAAAACCTTTTTCATGTTGACTGTACTGTATATTTCTTGGATGTCTTTTTTTTAAATTACAAAATGTGCACAACGAACATCCCCGCCTTAGATGTCTATGGAATTAAATTCTATAACAAATAAAAGCCGAAGAACTTTTGTTAACAAACTTATGAAAATATGAAAACAAGCCTATTATAAGAGTTGGTTTGTTAATAATTTTTAAAAAAGCCTTTCAAACTAGAAACAATCACGTCCAATTGAGTTCGCATGGATCAACTATTCAATTGATTTTTCCCCAATAAACTGATAACCACTATAATCAACTGCCGTGAGAAACGGTTTATAATGGCTTTGAAGACCATTGAAAGCCACGACGAGGTGCCAATTCTAAATTGACTAATTATAGGTACATTTTGGGCTTTACGGAATGTACTGAAATTACCGAAAACGAGGCGATAAACTGTTTAAATTCGTTTTTATTTGTATTGTTACTGAGGCGTTCGAAACATTTTATTAACCCAACCGAGAGTCGAAAGGAACGGCGGGTTTACTTTTGAATAACATTTCAGTTGGATCAATATATAAATTATGACTACAATCTATCTTATATCTTATATATATATATATATATATATATATATATATATATATATATATATATATATATAAATGTTATGTTGGTTTGTGTACGTTTCAAAAATTCAAAAAGTTCTGCACCGATCGAGCTGAAATTTTAGCATGATATATAATCCGCATCAAGGATTGCTTTTATCTATTTTTTTCATCAGTGACATATCAGCGAATGTGCGAATGTGTCACAGCGAAGCGTGGCAGGGCACAGCTAGTATATAAATATAATTATTATCTGTACTGACTACGGACTATATAATAATATTTACTATACAATACAATACAAATAATTCATTGAACACCTTCGAGTTATCATTCATTATTTTTGTCGTCACATCTTTTCCTTTACTAAAACTGTTAAGAAAATTCGAAAAACCTTCTTCATGTTGTCTGTACTGTACATTTATTGGATTTTCTTGGAGTTAAATTATACCTGCTTAATACTAAAAGCCGATGTGTTTATAATAAAATGATGAATATCTGACAAAAGCCCATTTTACCGATAGCAACTGAAACACTCCGGAATCTCCAACAGGGTATGACTTCGAAAAAAAAAAGGAGTTCCAAATAAACCTACTAAGAGATGAATTGAGTTGGATTCACCTAGAACCTGTGACCGTTTCACAAAAAACAGTAGAATTAATAAGGATGTGCCATGAATTCAGAGTATGAGTTACTTTTAGATGAATCGCTCAATATGGCCTTTGAGAACCACTGAAATTGCAAGAGCTTGTCAATAAATAGCGATGTTTTCAGTTACGGACAGCCCTCCCGTTCAATCACGATGTACATGCATTTGAAAGTCGTTAGCAGTCGCAGTCTATCTTCTCGGTGGGTGGTGAGTGGCAGGTGGATTACCATACGTCCACGGCGTCCCGGGTTCGACACTGCAGCAACTGACAGTTCTAGCCTCTTGAATTTTGGATCAGCGCTTTAGGAAAATGCTCTGATTCAATCAAAATTGAAAAATAAGAGATGTATAGTTTTACATTTTTCTATGATTTATTTCATTTATTCATTTGTGTCACTACACGAGAATATTTTTTGAAGTAAAACTTATTTACGCACGCTTGACTTGGGGAGTAAGCTGGTGAATGCGTTACGAAAAATGTGACCGGGCTAGGCGAACGGAAGTTGAGAGGGATATATGAGTTACCTGAGTAGCACCACGCGGGCCAGACGACGGCGGCGTCTGCGTCGGGGTCCCGCCTCGGCAGCGACGCGAGCATCGCTCATCCAGCACGACTCATCCCTACAAACGAATGCTGTATGTAGGACCGAAAATAAGGTCAAACTACTGTTTAGGGTTACATACAACAAAGGAAAATGACGTAACCCTGGCTTGCCCGGGCGTCTGCTTATTTCCTCGGAAACCACGCCACGTAGAGACGTGAAATCTGGCACAGCAATAAAACAATGCCCGTATTTTTGAAGTAAAACTTCTTTACGCACGCTTGATTTGGGGAGTAAGCTGGTGAATGCGTTACGAAAAATGTGATCGGGCGAGGCGAATGGAACTTGAGAGGTAAATATAAGTTAGTGAAGTAAGAAAGAGAGTTACGTAAAATATATTTTATTCTTTTTGTGGTCCATACTTGAAATATAAAATTATGGGAAGTTTTCTGTTTCACTCACTCTCGTTTACGCTGTATTACTAGATGTGAATAGGAGATCTGTGAGAGAGCTGTTACATTTAATCTTCCTTCCGTAGCTTGTTCTTATTTTTATGAGTAATAAATGTTGTGTTTACGTAGCCCAAATTAAGTTAAATTAAATTAGGGCTTGTGTGAGCAACTGTCATTATATTAATAAGACCCTTGTTACATATCTACACGCTAACGACACATTAAAAACTACTTAGATGGATGAAGCTTTAGCATCATAAGTGGGGCCAACATTTTTAAATTTGATAACAGAAGGTAGGTATTTTAAATTGGGTAAAACGGACTCAGTCCGAACATCCGTGAGGGAACGCGTTACACGTACAGCAACGTACAGGAACGCGTTATCTCAACAATGTACCGTTAAATAGTATTATTTTTATTTCACCGAATGACGAGACGAGCAAGTCGTTCGTCTGATGGTAAGCGCTACGCCTGAACATAACAGTCACAGCACCACCCTGCATTGCATAATCCTGCGCCGCACTGCACTGCGCTCGTCACCCTGAGACATCGGCTCTAAAGTCTCATATGCCGAGTAATTTCGCTGGAAACAATGCCCTTCAAACCGGAACACAGCAATGTTTGCACACTACTGTTAACACGTTATTGTCGTAAATGAGTGCTTTGTTAAATTATTCTTGGCCGTGTTGTAGTGGGTAGGTGTGATGATTTTCGGGGTTGCGTGTTCTCGTTGTTTCAAGATTCTCAACTACAAACTTTCGCTGATGATTCGCGGTTTTGATATTTCGTTGTGACGTGTTTCGCAGTAAATTTTCGGAGATACCTATTTTGTTCGAATTTTCGAATTTCGGAACCATGCAGCATTTATGTTTCATGAAACGGTTCACAAAAAAAGTTAAAATTTGGCACAACTCAAAATCTAGCATTTTATTGTGAGATCAGTCAAGTTTCTATGTAAATATCTTGTATAAGTATATATGTATATATAAGTAGATATCTATTAATTTTGGATCCAAAGGATTAATGCATTTTGCCAGTGCCAGTAAAAATTTCAAGATAAATAATAATTAACTATGTTCTATACGAACCTGGCGACCACAGATAAAAAAGTCAAAAGTAAAACCGTACAGTACAAAGTTTAACCACCCGTAGAAAATAATAAACAAGCAAAAAGTTAAATAAGAACCTAATCAAGCATAGCTTTTTAATGTATAATTCAAACTTTTTGGTGCGAAATTCTGTGATTTTGTGTGGAGATGACATTTTTCATTGGGTGCCGAAAAACCGGCACCAATCGGCACCGGCGTAAAATCGATGTAAAATCGATATTAACGGTTCAGTAACTTTGGAGACTGACGATCTTTAGAGGTTAATACACTGTCATTTTTGCAAGCGATTAGTTGAGGAGCAATAATATTAAGGATGACATCATTGCGGTCTCGGAAGCTAGGTAATCTAAGTCTGGTTTATTAAATGCCCGCGGTTCTTTGCTAATACGTCGCGTAATCGGGAGCTTGTCGCATAATCATTGCTTAGTTTTGTGTAACACTTGACATAAATATACACATCCTTATGAGCGCTTAACAAAAGTCGCAATACAAAAGCGAGTGCAAATTTTTTTGCTTAGTGCTGTTAGCCAGTGTCAAGTATTTTTTTTAAATATTTTCTTTAGAATAGAATAGTATTAATTTGCATAATACCTAGCTAGATATTAGTCATAATGTAAAGTCTCAGTCAGTAGGTACTCTAGGCGAAGTCTAGATTCAGTAAAGTGGTGGGTGAAACTCCTTGGGAATTTTGTAGAGAACACGAAATGGTACATCGTGCATGTTAACGAACACCTAATGGATAGCATTTCAACAATATTACACATTACTAACGAACAAACACAAGTTTAAAAATACAAAAACAAAAAACTGTTTCCCACCGAAACTTTGTGCAGCGTACGTAACGCTAACACTAAGTTCGCTCTACACATCTACGGCCCTCCCATGATACCACTCTAAAACCGCGCATTGATAGCTAGCTGTAAAGCGATAAGTGTATCTTGACCCTTATACGGAGCGAACTAGCCGTAAGCCGACTCCAAATTGTATAGTTCAAGATCAGATTACGATAAATCATTTCAAAATCAGAATCAATTTGAACTTTCGCGCGCGTTTCCGTGACAACGGTCGAATTTGAACGGAGAACGAGCGTTCTAAATTCAAATAGGTGTGTTTGGTGCACGCGCCGCGCCCGCGTCAGTCTATGCCCGCGGGCTGTGTTCTCGTTGATTAAACTAGGGCTGTCAGTAAATTAACTTACATAAACACTATCCAATGTCAGTCTGGTACTATCCAAAAACATGACAAAGCTCCGGTCTGAAAGTATTTATTACACAGTCAATTTCGCTGACTACTATATTTTTATTTTTATTTATTAATTCGTATTATTATTCAATACCACAATGAATATTAATCAGTACTTCTTATATTCCTGGCTACGTGTAAACATCACCTAGTAAAACATACCGGCTGTTATAAATCTATGGTATATCTTTGACGGAAGTAAATACATTTACAAATCCCGTCTCATTTAAAATCATGATATTTCTACATTCAGATAAAAATTTATTGTAGCTGAAGTACAAATCTATCAATTATTTTTTCAATACAAAACATTTTTTTTTCAGTTTCGAGGCAACCCTATCTCAGCACCAGGTGGCAGTGTCGTGCGCCGGAATCGGTCCGTAGACGCTCGTCAAGCGATTGATCGCGTATTTTTTACAAAGGACCATTATGAGTAGGCGACACGCGATCGGGGACAGTTCGAGGTATACAGTGGCACCGATTTTAATATACACTTCTCTGAACGTTTCAGAAAATCGATTATGGCTCTGATTTGAATTTGAGATCGATTTTCACAATACTGGTTTTTGATCGAATTGAAATATCCTTTTACAATGTTTTATTTTGAAGTACCTTCACGTAAACGTGTTCGGTGTTAGGTGACATGATTTTGCAAGCTAAAACAAATTTTGCAAGCAAAATCATAAAACTATTTTTATGATTTTTAGAAGTCTTTATTCACGAACGTGACAGTTATCGTAGCTCCCAAACGGCTGAACCGATTTAGATTTAGTTTTAAATGTGACCTATTCGAGATTGTTTTAGCTATGATTTTGGAAAGCCTGTTTGTTCGACGGTTGAAAGATCATCATCAGCTCTTTTCTAGTTGCTGTAGGGTTTGTGTCGGGTTCTTTTTCCGTCAGCTCAAAAACTGTTTTCGAATTTAACTCATTCGCATTTTACCCGCATTGAGATCTTCATGAATGTTCTGGAATCTAGAACATGCGACTAATGAAGACGCAGACGTCGAGGGTGGCGGAGCGACGGTCGCGGCTCGCAGCACGTAATTGGTACCGCTTTCTACACCCGCACACGGCGTTTTCGATCAGAATCGCTGTTAGCGACTCGAAAAAAATGTTTTACTGTCTACGCTAGACGTAGCTTTATACGTATGATCATGGATCTCTTATTCTGCTGGAAGTCAATGGAGATAGGGAAGAAAAGTTGATGTTCGACTTTTTGTCTTGTCTTAGGAGAAAGACAGGACTTGATACATTTTCATCCAAGTGACAATGCCACGCGGCGCTATCACTTTGCTACATTTTGTATGAAAAAGGCCATTATGCGGCGCGCCGCATGACGTCATGCAGCGCGCCGCACCTCCTCAGTATGGCTTGTCCCTTAGGGGTTGCATATGAGTTACATCATCATCATCATCAACCCATAACGTCCCACTGCTGGGCACGAGTCTCTCCTCATTGTCGTGAGAAGGGTTAGGCCATATAACATCGTGTATCATGTAACATCGTGAGGAAACCCACATACCTACTCGAGAATTATTTCGGAGGTAGGTATGTTATCCACCAATCCGGACTTGGCCCCAGTGGTGGATATGAGTTACATGGTCTAAAAATGTTTTTACCAGACTACGGCCAATAGGAAGAATTAGGTTTTTAACAGTTTATTTATATATGTTTGTTTGGTTTTAAGTATGTTCCACCGTAGCTACTCATCCGTCTTTTGATGAATGAGGTGTCAATTATTTTTTATTATGGTCCAGATGTTATAAGGTAGATTTTGTTGCTTCCATATCGAGTGGAATCCCATTTATGTTAAAAATCCACAGTCGGGTTTTAGCAGATTGACTTTTTGCTTGTTGTCTGAAGTCGAAGAAAACTGTTCACAACTTATAATTCGAATAATAGTAATCATAGTATCGAATACAAGTATCGAACTCCGAATGATTAAATCAGTTGTAAGACAATCGATACCGGCTAGAGATGTAACAAGTAACGGTCGTGTTCGATCTATCGATATTTATGAATGAGTCGAGCGCGCGGTAGGTGCGTCGGGAGATCGAATATAAGAATTATTGTAATAAGCACGACCATAATATGTATTGTTTGCATTAAAATATCGTAAACTTCAAAATATATTTGAGAGAATCGATTTATTTAGAGTTTTTAGCTGAGGTGGCGACTATCTTAAATAGAATAACTTGAGGAATGGTTAACTAGTGAAAATATATTCCCGAATGTATGATCAAGCGTAAGTACCGACATATAAACGGTACATATAAATTTAAAACATACTATTAGCAAAAATTTTCGTAAAATTAAATATAATGGAGTGGCGTTTTAGTAAACGATTGCTAGCTTGCGTTATCGAAAAAAAAAGTAAAAATGCTCATAAATCCTGTCACCACGATATTTTAAATACTCCCGTTGAAAAGTTGACCTGTGGAAATCTAATGAAATGTATTATTTTTACAAACTCAAAAATGCCGTCACACATCTAAATCACGATACGTATCAAAATCTAAACATTTACTTTAATTGCGAGCTTAGTATCGATTTCAAAGCGTATCACCAACGTATCGGATTCCATCTCGATCATCAAGTCGAAAAATTTGAATTTTATTAATGAAATTAGCATTTTGTGAATGCGATTCTTCGATGTAGAGAGGCCTCACAAGTGGATGGTTCGAATTTTGGTTTTTAGTTACGGTTCGAGTGGTTCAAGTCTTTCGTCTTTAGTGGTTTATCAAACTACGTAATTATATTTTTTTGACAATAATAATCAAATTCTAACATCTCTATTCCCATGGCCCTCAAAAAGATAATCATAGAACTGAACTGACTTTACCACCAGATTTGGAATAGGTACATTTAATCGAGAAGAACCGGTAAGAATATCGATTTGCTTTTGGCGGGAAACTGAAAATATGTCTTTGTTTTTGTATATTTTTCTCAAACCTGTTTTCCTTCATGTATCAATGTGTAATATTGGTGGAATATTACCTATTAAGTATTCGTTAACGTGTACGAATGTGGGCAAATGATACAAACCCAAAAACCGTGCCATTTCGTGTTCTTTCCAAAACCCTCTAGAAGTTTTAGTAAATCACACACCACTATACTGAATCGTGACTTTGACTAGACTACCTACTGACTGGGACTTGACAGTTGGACTATTTACTACGTAAAAGTCTAAAAAAACTTGATTTTAAATTCTTGACACTGGCTAAATGCAATAATCGTGCGGAGCCAAAGCGAAAAAAAAAGAAAGGCGATGCTATTTTGTTTTTTAAACACTGTAAGTAAATTGTGCACAAAAAGCTTCGTTTACGTTTCGTCGTTCAAAATATACTGAAACTATAGATATAATATTATATCCTTTAGATCCGTTATACAAGGCTTTTAATATAATTCATTGCTGTTGAAACCCTGTAAGCTTAGATTAATGACCGGGTCGAAGGTAAGCTCGTGTCGAGGCGGTGGTCTGTGGCAGTGAAATAGCTGGGATCCCGGGTTGAAACATATTCTAATGCATTCGGAACACTTTTTATTTGAATTTGGAAACTTCTTTATGGCGGGAAACTTATAAATACTTGAAATAGTTTTATACGTTTCCCACTGCTAAACATGGGTCTCCCTTCACTGTCGTGAAATGGATTAGGCCATAACCTACCACGGGGGTCCTTAGATAATTAATTATTGTAAATTACATTAATAAACAACTTGAAATACGCTTACTACTAAACTATAATTGAAACTAGCTGAAGGCACAGATCGTACAATAAATTATAATAAATTTCAAATGCCTTAGTGTTTCCAAATTTTTTTTTATTTCTTACGGATTATTCTCGAATGGATGTACCGACCTATTCTGAATCTCTAGTGGTAGAGTCGGTAAATCACAAGTTCTTTCTTCTTTACTTTTTCTTTTACTGCAATAAGATTTGAGAAACAACTAGGGATTTGTAACAGGCTGAAAAAACAGAACCCTTTTTTGTCTTATTAGCATTACCAATCAAGTGATAAATGGAAATTGCACCACAAGCGGCTTTAAAATATAGCATTACTATATTTTATTCGCACATACGATTCCTGCTGTGGAAACAAATTATATTTACACGCAGAAAACAATATTTCGCAGTCATCTCACTAACGTTATATATGCAAAAGTTTGCGTGTTGTCCTGTCTTCACGCTGAAACGGCTGAACAGATTTTGATGAAATTTGGTTTATAGATACTTTAGGTCCGGAAATAGAACACAAGATGCTTTTTGTTTCATAAAAGTAGACAGTTCCTGCGGGATAATAGTTAAAGTGGGACGCAGCTAGTTCCATATACATCTATAAATAAGATTTTGGCTGTTTCTAACGCTCTACATTCCAATAGATGTTTTCTTTGGTAACTAAATATTAAAAAAAACTCGAGCAAGGTCAAGGATATAGACAGATTATGAATATAGGTTACTTGCCTGACTTCTTTAGCCTACGTCTGCAACTTTGAATCTTGTTTCATTCCGTTTGAACCTCGCTAGATATTGGGCCAATCTCCGTGAGGTCGCTTAAGTAAATAACATTTATAATTTATATTGTCTCGATCGGTTGCATTCGAGTTAATCGAATAAACGAAATGAACTCGATAAATCATGCGTTTAGAGCGCAGCGGGGAGGCACATTCGATATAATGTGTCAATTCGGATTCGAATCGAATTTGTTCTCGATTGTTTATTCGATATCGATTAAATTTTTATGGCTATATTTTGAATGATAATTAGGTATAGCAGTATTAATAAAAGTCAGGTTTATTTTATTATATCGTGACAATGGTAAAGATGTTGAATTTGTTTAGCTGTGATCTAATTCCGTGTCGAAACTTATTTCTTTTTATTTCTAATACAACTATGTAGGTATATAATTACGTATACGCTTAATTAAAACTATTTTGTACGTCAAGATAAAAACAATGTATGTGGGATTCAATCTCAGTACGGATTTGACAATTTATTCTATGCTTTGGCTTGTAATCGAGTTAGTGTTCATTTCCTTTATCGATTTTCTTTTAGGTAAAGATAGTAAGCCGACGGCTGAAAGGGGAGGGAAGTTCTGCCTCACGCAGCGTTTCGCGACCTACGCGACCAACGATTGGCACGCCAATGAACTTTTTCCCGGGAAATTATAATAAGTACCTAGACGTTCTTGAGAGGGGAGGAGAGGGTTGCCGTCGATGTGGTTTCGCTGCAAAGGTGGCGCAAGGGGACGTGTGTGGAGCTCAAACCCGCTCAAACCCTCTCGTGAGCAATCCTCCGCCGAGGCGGGGCTGTGGTCACGCTAGCTAGCATTGACCATCTCGACTCGGATAATAACCTTTGTTTTTCGAGGGGGATTCTATTTCCTCTGCCACGGGAGGATAAAAGGGAATATGTGGAGCTCCTCCAGTGAGAAGAGGTGGGGCAAGATGGGGTCTCGCTAGCATTCACCATCTTGATCAGTTGGTAGACACTAATCCGATTTCGTCTTACTTAACGTGAGCGATGAAGACTTTCCTCGAATTAATGATGGCCTATGAGATATCATTATTAATTGGGTTAAGATATAAGTATCATTAGAATTCGACCACTGCTATAAGGTCGTCAGTAATCGCTATCAATCACGCTAATGACAGCACTGTCTGTGATGTGTGTAATTTCTTGATGTAATAAATTTCGCTTAGTAGAACCGTATTGCAATATATAGGTGATTCGAAAGAATCGCTTTAAAGTTGTTATGGAATTAGGAATCTCGCCTGAGGCGCCAATCCAGTCGGCGTCACTTCTAAAACCAGCCGGATAACGTAAAGTCACGCGTGAGCCTCGGGGGTCTATTCGAGTAATTTATATAAATTTTGTGAAAACGGATACCATAAAATACCTATATTGCGTAGATACGGAATTTTCAATTAGTAACTTAAGTTATTGAGGCTTCTGGCGTTTATTTATTGTGAACTAACGACCTGGTACACTTAGTTGCGTTTCTGTGTTTGAGAGGTTGAGGTTCAATTAATAATGGTATCATTAATTTTACATTTTTTGTAGTGGGAGGCCTCTTCTGCAAGAAGCCGCCTGGGGAAGTACCACTTTGCCAGATATTCATCCGGCAAGCAGTATTGTGCAAACATTATTGTGTTCGGGTTTGAAGGGCACTGTTTCCAGCGAAATTACTGGGCATATGTATGAGACTGTGGAGCCGATGCCTCAGGGTGACGAGCGCAGTGCAGTGCTGCGCAGGATTATGCAATGCAAAGTTCTGGGTGGCACCGTAACTGTTATGGGCAAACGTAGCGCTTACAATCAGGTGAACGACTTGTTCGTCTCGTCACTCAGTCAAAAAAAATGCAAAGGAATGGAATGCTTTGCCTTCGTCTGTGTTTCCGTCTAAATTTAACCCTGGGTTGTTCAAGTCGAGAGTGAATAAGTACCTCCTAGGCGGCGTGCTTCACCTTCGACCACATCGTCACTTTTCATCGGTTGAGATTGTGGTCAACCGCTCGCATAGTAAGTAATAAAGAAAAAACACGTAATCTTTACATGTTTCCAATGCTGTAATAATTCTGAAACAACACCTTTGTTGGCACCAAAGCACGCAGCACGCGGAACAATGACGCATGTGGAGCGAGGATGAGCGGAGGTCGTGCCAAGGTTCGGAGGCGATACCTTTTGTTCTTATCTAGGTTATGACAAGGTATTTGACGTGATTGCGAACCGTTAATTTGTGTTGTTAAGATCAGCCATTTAAAACTACATAGACCAAGATCAAAGAAGAACAAGATCGGATCAGATCGATCAGGTTTTTAGATCCAAGTGTGTGTTATGTTCACATGGGAATAGAACCCACACTACTCTCGCATTCGAAATGCTTTAATTTTGGAAGAAACCGACAAAAACTCAATGGTGGATTTGGTTTTGTAATTACTATATATAATACTAAACGTGTTTTATATTAATTGAGTCCTACATTTTCAGAATTTGATTTTCCCATGTCGTTTTTATTAGGCCGCTGAACGGTCACCCATCTTCTGACGTCTGGCACTTCTATTTCATCAGATTTAGGGTCTAAAATCCAAGGAATCGTATGTGATCGATGTGCCTATTTTATACCTTTGGCATCTATAAGGAAATCTTAGTTCGTATAGGCATCACCTGACCACCATCATTTTATTTACTACGTCACTTAGTTCAAACGGTCACGCGCATGACCTCATAAAGTCACTACATAATTTTCCATTCCATTGCAGATCTTAGAGTTCCTTCAGAGGTTACTCATTTCCATTCCATAAAGTTCAAAATCCATTGCACCGATAGCCAACATCCAATCTGCAGTGTTCTCGATCCCCGTGCGTCCTACAAACGACCTTCGATCCTGAGGTCGCGGCGGTGACCGGCCAGCATTAGCATCGAGACAAAGCCTCCAAATGAATAAGAACACTTGACGCACGACACTTTGACTGAGGGAGCTGTAAAATGTCGCTATTGTATGCGAATATTACGTTACTAAAATAATAAGAAAATTAAAAAAAATGCTTCTGCAAAAGTGCTGGTAAAAATGTTACTGGGAGTAAAGTTGACTTGATGAATGAAGACTTTTATACGAGAGACTCGAGTACAATACAACAGAGCACTGCACTGCGCTGCTGTTGTAGCAGCGCAGTGCAGTGTCACGCAAAACTTTTCAATGTAAAGTTCGGCAATGCAACTGTTATCACTAGGGGTAACGCTTACTATCAGTTGAACGACTTGCTCGTTGCGTTACTCTGTAGTAAAAAAAGTCTTCAATAACTAAGACCTTTCGCTTGAAAGATTTCGTTTTAATATTTTTTGTAGCGCAATACTAAAAAACTATGGTCGTTTTCATATATAAAATATTATGATTCCTTAAAAACCCGCATTCGCATTAGTTAACATTGAAAATTTTAAGGTTTACTGATAAAAACCAAACTAACCAAAAACTCATGGTCTAAACACTATAAATTACTTTGTAAACAAATACGAGTAAACTAATTACTAAACTAATAATTGTTAAATATGTTTTGTTCTAGTTTTTTTAAGTTTTTGTTCTGTGGTGTTACAAAAAGAGTTTATCTATCTATCTATTAACGAGTAAGTATGTTATTTAATTTCCAAGCGCCATTTTGGTGTCCTCATTGTAAGGCGGCGGCCTTTATCATGCAAACTCGCTACGACTTTTGGTTCGGTTCAGTTCGACTTCTCGGACGAAACAATGTTATGGTTTCGACAACCTCGGACACCGTCACAGGTTATAAGATATCAATGACTTGAGTAAAATCTTGAAAATGAGGTAAAAAAAACACCTTTATTAAAAAGGACCCTGTACGTTTGTTATTCGTAATCAACGCTTCATCATTGACGATTTTCTTTTAACCAACCTAGTTCTACTGCGGCTCTGGGCCCTTATTCGCTATGCCACCTGAATTTTTTCCCGAAAACGCATGATGTCTTAACGCACTTAAACGCGTTTCGTAAACGCAGCACGACAAGGAATTAGAAAAGGACGCAAATTAAATTAATACGCGCTAGCTTCCCGCACGTAATTTTGACAGTTCGAAACGAGCATGTAACGCGCGGATTACTCGAATGTAACGTGGCCGCGTTACGAGTCTTTACGAATAGTGGCCCGACTTACAAATAAATATTATGAATGGAAATAGGTAACGAAAGTGTCGAAGGAAACGAGTTAAATAATTACTGTCACATACAAAACAGTTGCATATAATATCCGGCAGACCTTTAGCGCCTTATGCCTACTCCGCCAAACCGGCGGAAATGTTAGATCATGTTAATGATATCATTATTTTGATAATTAATTTCCCTGGGAAGTTATGCAAGTTGAAGCGGTTGAAATATGGGATGTGAGCCTCATGTGAATGTGTCTCATCCGGGAGATGTTTCAAGCTGTCACCGTTGGAAAGTTTGATCTCTGATTTAATTTCTTTCGAAAATATGTTTTTAGTTGACACAAGCTCCTGTGCTTCCAACTGTATCATTTCAAAATTGAAATATTTAGAGCTTCGAAAACAAATTATGCTACACAATATTATTTGTTCGCTTTTTTTTTGTTGTTGTAGGTTTCAATTTTCTTTGTTCTGTCGTGTTTTAATTGGACGGGGGATTCAATTGGATTCAGTGGGAAGATATGGGTTGATGATGATGATGATGATGAATATAATATAAATAACTCGAGACTGTTTTAAAACTACTTTTCACTTGGATTTAAAAAAAAAAAAAATTTTGTGTTTTCATACTGCGGTCAAAACGAACAGTTAACTGCATAATTGTCTGCACTTGCTGAACATCATAACATGCATGTGTAATGCATTACGTCACCATACTCGGCCTTGCACCCACAGTCAACGGATATCAGCATACCCAGCTTGTGCTTGCAGTGAAAATCCTAAGTTTTGGTTTATGCTTTTGGTTTATGTTTTAAGTCCTGAATTCGAACATAGAATTCTTTTTATACTTACAATAAAAATTAACATTTCTCGTGGGATAATACATAACAGTCAACGCGGGGAAAGCCGCGAGGCTCAGCTAGTGTACAATATTATAAATCAGACGGTTTGGATGTTTTTTGTGACTAAATCACGCCTAAACAGCTTTAAATAATACTTATATCTTTAAAAAAATGTTTTAATAGCGATTTCCATGTACGTAAACCGTGTCTCGAGTCTTCTGTCCACCATTTTATCTACCATCAGCGTAACCTTTGTCAACAGATAAGCATAACCAGTCGAATGGGCAACAGCGGCATAAGCAGCGTCCGTGAACTGTACGCAAGCATGTACAGTCGGCCACAGAAGCAGCTAAACATGTCTTAACTTCCGATGCAGCTATAATTACATCAGTTCCTTACATAAAAACTCCTTGTAAAGTTAAGTGACGTTAGTATTACGCTCTTAATTTTAGTACTACGCAGAAGTTAAATGATGTTGTTGAATTTAAAAGTCGTTTCTAGGTAAGGTTAGGAACAGTTTATAACATGTCAGATTTGCACTTCGATTGGCGCATTTTGAAATAGCTGACTTAAAGTGGTTGTGTTAAGGTTGGAAAAGGAATGCGTTGCAACGTAGCGCATATGGCAGCTACAACGCAGCTTTTCAATGATTTCTTCAAAAATAATAATTAATCGAAAATTAACGACACATTGCAACGTTTTTAAATAGTTAGATACTTCTTGTAGTATATTTTTTTTTTTTTATAATTAAACTAGCTGTGCCCTGCCACGCTTCGCTGTGGCACATTCGCACATTCGCTGATATGTCACTGATGAAAAAATTGATAAAAACAATCCTTGATGCGGATTATATATCATGCTAAAATTTCAGCTCGATCGGTTTGAATTTTATGAGTTTTTAAAGTATGCACAAACCAACATAACATTTTTATATATATAGATAGTTATTGTTAACTAGCTGCGCCCCGCTGTTTCACCCGCGTTGATTATTATCCTACAGGGACCATTAATTTTTGCGCGATAAAAAGTATCCTGTGTGTTAATCCAAGTATTAAATTATGTGTAGGTAATATATTAAATTTAATCCAAATCAGTTCAGCCGATTTGGATTAAATTTAATATATTACCTACACCTATTACCTATTAATTTATTGATTAAGTAACAAATACCCAAACATAGATATTTGTAATATTAAGTAGGATATTGATGGGTAATTTTGCATTTTTTTCTCAAATTTAATGTAAAATCGTAAATTTAAAAAATAAAAAAAGCTTATTGAATTTCGTTGCCGACTGTACGAGTGGTAGCAGGAGGAAAACGCGTGACCCCCATGACCTGGGGCATTAGGTACTGGTAGACACAAGGTGTAAGCATCTAGTGGATATTTTATTTATTTTTTCTTTTATTTCTTTTGTATAATTGTTATTTTGAGGCGTCTTATTATTATTAGCACTTGTATTTACATTTTTAAACTCAAACCATAATCAGTATATCATTACTTTAGTAAATCATATCTGACCTATTTTTATGTCTATGAGACATAAGTGGTAAAAGTCCAATATTTTTGCCTACTTGCAACAAATGATTTGAGTTTTGTGTGGTTGTCCTCGCTTCACGCCGAAAGAGCTGGACGGATTTTGATGAAATTTAGTATATATATACTATAGGTCCTGGAATAGCACATATGATACTTTATATCCCGTAAAAATTACGGTTTCTGTGGAAAAGTAGATAACGAATAAAAAGAAAAATAAAAAAAATGCAAAAAAGAAACGGCGGGTGCTGCTAGTTTATAATATTAGTGAGATTAGTGAGAATACTGATTTCTTATAACTTGTACCACACGGACCTAGGCCGTAGACGATGCCTGTATGCAGCTAAGTCATTATATAACGCAGTAAATATGTCAATGGTGCAGCATCGTCTGTGGCGACCTTAACCCGTGCTTAGGCCACGACGCACGACCGCGCGCATCGTGGCCGAGCGGTGATCTGTGCGCTTAGCAACCCAACTACTCTGGGTTCGAAACTTCACTAGTCATTTAATTTCTTGTTATAGAATAGAATAGAATAGAAAAACTCTTTATTGTACACCAGAAACCAAAATAAGCACAGTACAGAAAAATTACAATAGGTAAACAAGGGTAGTACAATGGGCGGTCTTATCGCTGAAAGCGATTTCTTCCAGACAACCTTTGGATGGACAGTAAAAATCATTTTTTGATAGTAGGGTGGGTGGCGTACTTACAGTATTTAACAGTCACAATACATTTAATACTCAATAAATAATAAAAAAATAAATAATAATAATATGAATACAATAATAATAATATACATATATTTATTATATACTGCACACATGATTATAATAAAATATATACACTATTTAGATGTTATGTGTGGATTTGCTTCGCTCCATGCTTTGGAAGGTACGATAAGCCCATGTCAGAGGGTTTTGGGCAGCCTGACTAACTGACACTAGCGGTGGCCCCCGGCATTACCTTCAATTTGAATATGACTATGACATTTACTACAAAACAGCCTCCCTAACGTAGTGCGTGATAAGCTGTCATGTGAGGGAAATCTTACGTGGGGTTTGATTCCTGAGTGGTGAAAAAATGAGAATGAGCTGCCGATGAAGAAAACGTTTTTTTGTTTGGCTATAGTGTGTCTCTGGCCAGCTACCGCTCTCAAGTATAACATCAGATCTTTAATAGAGAGGGAGAGAATGAGAGAACCAGATCCAGAGGAGAGGAGAGAGTTTTGAGAGTTTATCTATCTCTCTATAATATCAAATTATAAAATATCAAAATCTGATGCTCCATTGTTCCTCGCTATCTAACGTCTGACTGGAAGGAAAACATCGTGAGGAAACCCACATACCTACCCGAGAATTATTACGGAGGTAGCTATGTTATCCACTAATCCGGACCGGCCCCGTGGTGGATTATGGCCTAACCCTCCCCACGAAAGTGAGGGGAGACCCGTGCTCAATAGTGAGACGATATGGGTTGATGATGATTTTTTTTTTATTTGACTGAGTGACGAGACGAGCAAGACGTTCACCTGTTGATAAGCGCTACGCCTGCCCATTACAGTCACAGCATCACCCAGAACACTGCATTGCAAAATCCTGCGCGCCCTGCACTGCACTCGTCACCCTGAGACATCGGCTCTAGTCTCATATGCCCAGTAATTTCGCTGGAAACAATGCCCTTCAAACCGGAACCCAGTAATGTTTGAATGATGATGAAATGTAAAAAATATATAATATTTTATAGCAGAACTGGTTGACGGGTAATATTGGTACTGTCATTAGAGGCCGTGCAGTCTGAGTGGTATCGGTCAACCTAGAGGTCACCCTTTATACCTGCCTACCTATACGTACCTACTTGTACACTTGAGGAAAATGTTTGCTCTCTAAAGTAATTCTATTTGTAGCGACAATACTTGCAGAGCTCAAATACTTTGAGAGTATAAATAAATATAGCAGTGGTAGAACTTTAATATGTATTTATATATATTTTTACCTTTTTTTTTATTTGGCTGAGTGACGAGACGAGGAAGTCGTTCGCCTGATGGTGAACGCTACGCCTGGCCATAACAGTTGCGTGCCCAGAACTTTGCATTGCATAATCCTGCGTGGCGCTGTAATGCACTCGTCACCCTGAGACATCGGCTCTAAAGTCTCATGCTCAGTAATCGCTTTCAGCGATAAGACCGCCCATTGTACTACCCTTGTTTACCTATTGTAATTTTTCTGTACTGTGTTTAATTTTGTTTCTGGTGTACAATAAAGAGTTTTTCTATTCTATTTTCTTTTCTATCGCTGGAAACAGTGCCCTTGAAACCGGAACACAGTGATGTTTGCACACTACTGCTCGGCGGATGAATATCTGGCAAAGCTGTGAATACCGAGGCGGTCTCTAGCAGAAGCGGCCTCCCACTACAAAAAGTTCCAGTAAGGCACCCACCACTTTACTGAAACGTGACATTGACTAGACTACCTACTGAGTGGGACTTGAGATTTTGACTGTTTAGTACAAAAAATATCTAAAAAAAAACCTAAAAATTGTAAATACTTGACAC
Source organism: Campaea margaritaria (assembly GCA_912999815.1). Taxonomy (NCBI): domain Eukaryota; kingdom Metazoa; phylum Arthropoda; class Insecta; order Lepidoptera; family Geometridae; genus Campaea; species Campaea margaritaria. The sequence goes on from OU538800.1 coordinate 9,189,674, forward strand.
TGACTAAATGCACTAATCGTGCGGAGCCAAACTGAAAAAAAAACTCCTCCTCCATTTGATTACATCATATTTGTTTTTCATTAAAAATCACTTCAGTTCAAAATCAGACATATAAAATCACATGTAAATTGATAATGCCACTCCTATGGGCTAACAATAAAGACATTGAACTTGAGCCCACGGTCCCGACTCGGGGACGAGCTGTCCGCTCGGACGCCCACGGCGGCGGCGCCCAGGTGTGGCGCGTGCCTTAGAGCGGCCTGAGTTACAGGTGAGAGCGGAGGAGGTAGCGGCTTAAGAATGGAATGGAAAACTCTTTTATACCAAAAAAAAACAAAATAGGCAACGAAAGGCAAAAATAAGGTATTATAAGTATTATGACAGACGGTTAGTTATGTATGACACTAGAGTAATCTTATAAAGGTTTAGGACTTCTTATTTTCTTTTTTCTAGAAATTCTAAAAATTTCTGAATATTTTCCGCGGCTGTATTTTATTAATTTATCATGATTTGTTTCCAACAATTGTGACCTGCGGTTCTTTTAAATTGACTACAATAGTAATTTAATTTAAGAACTTATGTTCCTTTTGAGATTTTATTTAACTTCACTTGTGTGTCCTGGAATTTTGCAAGATATTTTTGATCCAATTCCGTGGTTGAATCTAGTTGAAATCTTGCATGCCTGTCAAGTTACGATGACAATACAATATTATGGTGACAGCGAGCTGATCTGATGATAGAGACGGAAGGTAGACAACGGAACTCCTCAAGGGCTAACAGTAGATTGATGGTGTTTGGACTCACTTTGATCAGCTTGCAGTACCGAATACGTATTTAACACGTTCACTGCTGAACCGTTTTGCTTTTTTGGCTCTTTTGCGAATTCACACAACGTGTGTGTTTACTGAATGGCATTGTGTCGTAACTATACTCAATCAGCAGTGCAGGCGCACACAACTGGTGTGACAAAAATGTCAATACAGCGGCACGGGTTCGCACGCCACGCGTGTTTTAGCTTGCCGTAAAATTATAAAAACACAGACGTGTGTGTTTTTAGCAGTGAACGTGTTGACTATCCTGTAACTTTTTAAATAAGATCTAGCTATTGTAATAAAAAAACCTCATCCTACACTAGAAGAGTAACCACCCACGACAAATACTTCCAAGCTCATAACGTCCTAAAGTCGAGTTCTTCTATCTAATCTATACCAAAACACATGTTGTTATTGGACCACCGACTAACATTTTACACCTTTTCTATATAAACAGATAAACAATGCTAATATAGCTATCTAAATTCATTCAGACTCACACACATCGGCTTTTTGTAGTTCTCTGTGGAGATAAAAAACTGAATAGACCAATATTTTATGATTTTTTAGGAATTAATATGAAAGTAAAGGTTTTTGGTTGGCTGGCACTTAAAATAATTTAATAGACTTTACTAGGTAGAGTAAAATAAGTACTTATATTTATTTTATTTTGCAAAGCAATAAATAATTATACACTGATATGAACTAACTATTGATTGTTTTTCGAATGCGGTACCTAGTGCTATTCCTCAAGAGGGAAGAGGGATACAGAGAGAGGATAGAGGGAGAGGGAGGGGAGACGGAAAGAGAGAGAGAGATTGAGACACGCTGAGCTATTCCCTGCATAGTTGAATATTTCCTCAGGCAAAGAGGCAGTATTTTTATATTTCAACATAGGTATGACACTCTTATCACCACAAACGTAAAATAATGAAATTACCTTAGGTATAAAACGTAAAACCCCGCTGCTCCGATACACAATCGAATTGCTTACAAACTCGTGAGCCGAAATACCTAAAACATGAAACTGGATGCGATAACAGAGGAAAACAAGTCAGTAAAATACACGCAATACTCACTTCTTATATAAATGCAATAGAGGTTAGGTTAGAGGAAAATGCTTCGGCACATGTGTCGTTTAGTTCGGCACCTGTGAGGTTAGTAAAGAGGTCATGTGATAAGAGCGATCGGTTGAGTGGAGGTCACGTGAAAAGTGGAAAAACTAAGGCTATTTTGTATTAAAACTGTTGGTTAATTGCGAGGTACGGTTACATTTTACATTAGAGTTATTTTAGTTAATTATCATTGTAAATGTGGGTTTACAGGTTCAAGTTTTAAATGTATACTAATAGTTAAGACTGAAAGTTGAACGAATCGAGACCGAATCGTGAAGCAAAAAGAGCAGTGTTATAAATAAGCTTAAAGTTTTTTTGATGGTAAGCGCTACGCCTGCCCATAACAGTTACAGTGCCACCCAGAACTTTGTATTGCATAAACCTGCGCGGCGCGGTACTGCGCTTGTCATCCCGAGACATCGGCTCTAAAGTCTCATATGCTCAATAATTTCGCTGGAAACAGTGCCCTTCAAACCGGAACACAGTAATGTTTGCACACTACTGCTTGGCAGATGAATATCTGGCAAAGGTGTGGTACTGCCTCAAGCAGAAGAGGCCTGCCACTACAATGTAATACAACACACAATATACACTGCAATGTGTGTATCTGTGTGTCTGGTAATGGTCTGGTACATGTACGACCATGTCCCTCTTTCCCACTGGGCACTCTGGGCAAGTGGTCAGGGCCCCATTATGTATAGGGCCCCAAATTCCTGCTAGATCACTGTCTCATTCACCATTTTCTGATCGAAATACGTAGCTAAAAGTTTTCGCGCTCGCTGCGTTTGCGCCATTGAATTAATACTGCCCTGTACATTTTAGCTTACTTACTGCTTTTGCGTGTTAATAAAAAAGTCCTCTGTCATATTTTGTCATCATCACTCATCATAGTCCAACAAAGGGCGGATTTAGGGAGTGTTTTTGTGTACTGTGGAGATTCCACCACAGCACATACTCAGAAACAAATCAAATTATCATAGTCGTTAAAATATATGAATGAAAAAACAGAAAGAACATGAGTGGAATTGCGAATTTTGTTCATTGTGCCCCTCCCAGAAAAAAAACCTGGATCCGCCCTTGGTCCTAGAGGCTCCATTATTCTAAAATGCCCAAGGCTCCCAATAAGACGGCTCTATGCAAGACAAACGAATCAAACAACAACGCCCCATGTAAGCTTTTATAAGTACACATAGAATATTATTTGGTAAACCTTTAAAAAACAAAACAAGTACAATGAGACAATATCCAACAATTAGTCTCGCGCAGGTCGCACGGACAGGCGTTGGCCTCCGGCAATGTCAATTATCACAATGTTATGTTTTACAAAAGAATATATCTGATGTTTCATGCTAGTTAGGCGTAACGACTCCTACCAGCTATTTAGTTGGTATTACTGTTCAGAAGTATAACAAATGGCAGTGTATCTGAACTCGAAATGTTTTTGCGATCGAAGGTTAAACCAATTAACATCAGCCTATATTCGTCCAGTGTTCGTAGGCCTGTTTGCGAACGCCGCTGAGCCCGATCTTCGGGTCTCCTCATCCAGTTTCTGCCAGCTGCCTTCCGCAAGTTGCCGCTCCACCAAACCGGCGTGCGTTCAGATTACGTTTGCCCAAACGCGGTCTACAATTCAGTACTCATCTACCCCATCGGTACCCAAATTATTAACTTCCTCTGATCAGATTTCTATTCTAATATATAAACTTATATTATTATGAGGTTTGAGTAGCTATCCTACTAATATTATAACATAGTTAAATGTGAGAATGGATGGATAGATGCTTGTTACTCTATCACGCAAAAACTACAAAACGGATATGGGTGAAATTTGGCACACATATAGTTTATAGCCAGGATTGAGTGATAGGGTACTTTTTATCCCGATAGTATGTTCCCGTGGGACAAAACGGGAATTACGCGGGTGAAACCGCGGGGCGCAGCTATTAAAGTATTTTTTAAAGATAATACCCATGCAAAGCAAGTTAGAGTAAATCTTCAAGACGGATATAAATCTTCTAAGCGCACCCGTAGCCTTGTAGACGGGAGCAAGGTCGGAATATAAAGCTCGGAGGCGTCACAATAACAGCCATTGTGTCACAAGCGAATAGACGTTTAGCTTTGTGGGTTTATTGTGTACCCTTGGTTTAAGTTACAAGCGATTGAGTTTAAAGCTGTTACGTATTCCAAAACAAAAATAGCGATTGTTCCTTTTGAGGAAACCAATTAGTTATTTCGTTTTACCGATTTGCATGAATGATGAAAATAATTGGATTTCATCGTCGTGTGAACTCTAGATCCGAAAAAGGACAATAATTTGACGATCAGTGTGAAAAATAAATGGTAAAAACATTACGCTATTGTACTAGGTATTTCAGTAAGAACTTATATTATTTTACATGACACTGCAAGCATGAAGTATTTAGTATAGATTTACAAAAGTTACAAAATAAAGTTTAAATTCCATTCTCTAAGGGTACGTACCACATATGTTCTATAACTAGTAATTATGACAATTATAATACCCAAATATATATATATAAACCCCAAAACACAATTGAGATCACTAAAAATTAACTAAGCAAACCTTAAATCTTCTGTACTGTGTTTATTTTTGTTTCTGGTGTACAATAAAGAGTTTTTCTATTCTATTCTATTCTTAATGTCTACATATTAAGATTTTATTTAGTTATTTCTGTTCAGAGTGGATGGACTGCTTGAGGTATCAGTAGGACGCAGAGAAAAAAATACAGTTGTCTAATTAAACATCATAAAATATAAATAATGGCTAAGCAATGAAAAAACAAACATTTAATGTCCATGCAGAATTGTCAGTCATTATCGACTGATAAGTACCAGGGGTCACGCAACGCTTCTTCAGTCCATGATCATGACACGAGCATCACCAATAGAAACTCATGCATTACCAATTCCTATCTATTACCACATGACCACCAGAACTTGCGCCCGCGATTGAGCGTTCTCCGAGGAAGTCTGAAACTCAGTGACCCTTATTAACTTTTTGTACAGTGAAGAATATGTCAAATTGCTCTGACTCATGTTTGGTTCAGCTGTTTTCCAGCGGCAAGCTATAATGGTCGGTTCTAAGGCTGTGACATGAAGTTCTCAATGTCGCGTTGACACCGATGCTCAAATTGGAAAACCACGATGCAAAGTGAGGCGTGATTTATATGGATGTTATTATGTTATTTGTCGTTACGTACATGTGCCTGTTGGTACGAATTTTACGTTCAGAATGCAATGTTACGTAACTTTTGCATTTTGCTACTGATGGTAGCGCGTGATACATTTTGAAGTTGGATTTCGTGATGGTTGATTAAAATGTATGCGGGATACTTTCACTTGGTGGCAAAAATCTGAGAACTTAAATACATAATTTCAATTTGTTATTCATCATCATCAACCCATAACGTCCCACTGCTAAGCACGGGTCTCCCCTCACTTTCGTGAGGAGGGGGTTAGGCCATGATCCACCACGGAGGCCCGGTCCGGATTGGTAGATAACATACCTACCTCCGAAATAATTCTCGGGTAGGTATGTGGGTTTACTCACGATGTTTTCCTTCACCGAAAAGCGAGTGAATAATTACGTACATATGTTTTACAGAAACACATTGGTACGTGCCTGCACTGGGCTTTGAACTCACGACCTTCTGATTGCAAGACGGACGTTCTCCCATTAGGCTACCACCGCTAATTTAAATTTTTTATTAGATAAATAAAAAATATAACGCGTCACGACCTAGGATTCCCTGTAGATGCCTGTATAGTTAAGCATTTGAATTGACCAACAGTTTATACCACGAATAACAACGTTGAAAAATTCAAACTCAAACCTAACCTAAGTGAAGGTTATTGTTTCCAGCAAAATTACTGGCTATACGATACTTAAGAACCGATGTCTCAGGGTAACGAGCGCAGTGCAGAGCCACGCATGATCATGCAATGCAAAGTTATGACAAGGTTGCTGTTATAGGCAAGCGTAGCGCTTACCATCGGGTGAACGACTTTCTCGTCTCGTAAACATGTCAAATAAAAAAAATATCTCAATGCATGAATATGAAAATGTATAAACAAATTGCACTGTGACCAAAACACTCTGACCCTCGTAATTCGAGACATCTTACGCATCTATTCCTATGCGGATACAGTATTTACTTGGTTAAATTCATACCTATATAATAGGTAGGTACAAAACCAATTTCTTGTTTAAATACCTTACTAATCGAACATAGGTGCATTGACTATCTCATCTTGCAAACAATATATTAGCCGACTCACAAATGTAGTTTATTGAGTGACTACAAACCGACTAAAATAGACTGAGAGTATTGGTTAAGTGTAGTTGTCACGCCACTTCGATGGTTCCGTGACTTTAGTCAGAACTACTGACCCAAAAAGATGTCATGTCTTTCAAAGTTCTCAAAATTGTTGTTTAACACTTTGACTGCTGAGCTGTTTTGCTTGTCTAGCCACGGGTGCGGCTCTGCAAGCGCCATAGTGTTTTCCCATACAACAAACACAACAGTTGTGTTACCGCCTAAGTTTTCGTACAGACGTATGAAGACGTCGACAGCTCAATGTCGTCACGGGATATGTCGTAACATTGTGACATCCGTGGAAGCCATAATAAAACTTATCAGTAAACACATCTAAGCTGGTTTCTTCATTTCCTTCCAATATTTAGAAAATCGTTATTGCTACACTTAAGATAATTTTGATCCATATATGCAGTACAATAAGGAACCCCAACGCCGAGTGCAAATGACATGGAAGGTCGAAGGTGTCAGCTGGGTCGACCCCTGTGACGCAAAGAAGTCGGAATAAAATCATTTAATATGCAGTACACACACAATTTGCACATAAATAAACGAGAAAAAATGCGAACATTATACCTGTTACAGTATACCGATTCTGAAGTTGTTCAATTGTTCTTTTCTCAATGGTACGGTGTAGTTAGATCAACTATCTCAAGAAAATCTAAAAATTAGCAAGTTAGGCGAGGTAGGACAGTTATACAATTACCAACCACGAGGACCCGATCCTAATTGGTTGGTAACATACCTACCTCCGAAATAATTCTCGGTTAAGTATGTGGGTTTCCTCATGATGCTTTCCTTCACCGAAAAGCGAGTGATAATTACTTTCATATGATTTTTACATAAACACATTGGCCCGCGTTGAGATGTGAACTCACGCCCTTCTCCTCGGAAGGGAGACGGTCTGCCACTATGCTACCACGTAAATCGATGTACAGGTATCATTTAATAAGCACTCCACATTTGACTAATCATCCTCAATCACAACACGCAGCAATAAACATCCTTCGTAAACATTCCGAATTCCACGCCGCGCAATTCCCACAGCGTAGGTGAAAACGCAGCATTCGCGGCACGCGGCATGCGGCATGCGTGCTCCGTTTGTAAAACACCTGGCAAATGCCTTCGTGACCTCACGGACACTGGCAGGTGAAAGGGCATACCTTGGAGGTAAGTGAGCGTGACGCCAAGATATTTGGCAACCATAACTACGAGCTATTAGAACAGATTTTAGTCCAAGCCTCACCAAAATTCGTCGAACCCGCTGACTGCTGAAAACACACGCGTTTGTGTTTTTATAATTTTACGGCAGGTGTGTTTTCACTTGCAAACCCGCACTGCCTTATTAACAGTTTTATCAAGACAGTTATGTGCGCCCGCTCTACTAATTGATTTTAATTACGACACAACGCCAGTAAACAGTAAACAGTAAACACAAACGTTTAGAGAAGATTCGCAAAAGTGCCAAAAAAAAACGGTTCAGCAGTGAACGTGTTAACTGATTTTTGGCACATGTCTTTCTTGGAGTCCTTAAAGTACACCCACTAAAGTTCTGAACTCTAAGCAGCCGGTATTTCTCCTGTCTCCCCTAGATATGTACCTGGGTTTTTCTATTTTCCACAAAAACGGTTAGAGCTTGGAGAAAACTGTGTTTGACAATAATGATCGTCTTAAAATGACCTACATATTGATACTAAATTTATATAAGTTTGACTTATATACTTGGGTAGTGTCATAGTAAAAATAGATAAGTAAGGTCTCTTCATAGAATGGCATTAAACACGCATTCAATCAGCGCACACACATAAGGAAAATTTAACACACACCTGGACAGAATGTACTTGTAATAATAATAGAGTGTTCCTTTTAATTATGTATCGGATTACTAAAACATACCTTCATGACCTTACAGATACTGGTGTGCCAAGTCAGGTGAAAGGGCATAATTTAAAGTCACTGAAGCAAGACCATGTTTAGCAACCCTATTGCTGGAAATTACAATGAAAATGCTGATTTTATAGAAGCAAGTATTGATTTTCAGCCACCGAACAAAGACAAACAAACAAAAATAAAATATAGAGGTTTAAAAAGTTACAGGTCTCATCAAATATTGAAGTGAAATGTATCAGAGATTATTAGTTGATCATATTAATTTGATCATGATGAACGACCATTTTGTAGTTTTTATTTTTCTCTATGTATTTGAAACTTATGTGTTTGACTTATAAAAGTAAACCATTCCATCACTTTACTGACGTTAACTGGGGCTCTTTAGACTATAGAAATATAAAAAAAAAAACTTGACATATACTTTTATACTTGACACTGACTGAATGCACAAATCGTGCGAAGCCGAAACAAAAAAAAAGCTGTATTGAGACAAATATGTCGAAGTCCGAATACTCGAAACATGATCCACCTTTGGTCACAAATGGCGACACATCGTTATTTGTGTGTAACTGTGTCATTTTACATTACACCTCAGGACACTCGGAATAAAGCATTCTTAAAATCCGCCTTTTAGTGGTACCAATTAACTGTGACACCAAGGGAAGCCACTATCCCGTTCGATATGAATTAAAAAACCCCCATTCGATATAAATCGACCAATCGTTTGGGAACAATTAAGGTAATCTAGTTATATCGTTATAATGTTGCCGTAGTAGAATAATTTGAATGAGATAATTGAATCAAAACATGTAGTACCTAATTGCAAGTAGAAAAAATAAACGTAAATAGAAATTATGCTCTATTTCTAAGGAGTGAGGATGATAATGTTTTTTTTATATCAAAAAAGTTTTTTACCCCTGCATTGATAATATTATCTATGATTGTAAATTCATAAGAAGAAGTCTATAAACATTGATCAGCATAATGATGTTGCTTCAAAAAGCCATGTTCAATGCTTCACAAAGTAATTAAACTATATACTTATAATTAATTAATCTATTTACATAACTACACGTCGCGTCGACGCTGTTATCAGCTACCTGTTTTAAAGGTTACAGAATTATATTAACCAATTAAAAGTTGATTTTTAAATAACGCTCACTTCCGGGGTCATTAACGAAATTGCACTTTGATATTTATCTAAAACTAATAATAATTAATACTATCGAATCTATGATAATATAATGTTACCATTATTTATTCTAAACTAATTGTAAACGATTGTCAAAAAGTACACAATTATAATATTAATTAAAACGTTAACATATTTTGCTTTTTTAGCGCGGAGAAAGTGATTCGTATGCGGTAACGTGTTCGTGAACCTGTCGTTTAATTATAATTATGTCCATTAATTTGCCAGCAAGTGTACAGTGCAGTGACAGGTAATTATTGGTATGGTTTCCACGCGCGTGACAAATGATAGCTGCAGCACCTTTGTTAGTCTGACCTTGTCAACGTGACCCCGGGGCATGCGCCATGTTGCCGGTCACAATAAAGTGGACATTTGATATTAGCATTATTTATTGTAACCTGGCGTTTATTTACAAGACCTTATTCTTCTGCAAGAGACCGCCTGAGAAAGTACTCACACCTTTATCAGATATTCTTTCGCCAAGGAGTAGTGTGCAAACATTACTGTGCTCCGGTTTGAAGAGCACTGTTTCCAGCGAAATTACTGGACATATGAGACTTTAGAGCCGATGTCTCAGGGTGAGGAGAGCAGTGCAGTGCCGCGCAGGTTTTTGCAAACAAAGTTCTGCGTAGCACTGTAACAGTTATGGACAAAAAGAACTAAGTAGTCACGAAAATTTATTAAATCGACACTTAAAAAAATTAGGATTATAAACTCGAATTATGTCAAAGTGCAGTGCAGTGCCGCACACGATTTTGTTATGGAAAGTTCTGGGAGACACTGTAGCTGTTATGAGCAGGCGTGACGCTTACCATCCGGCGAACGACTTGATCGTCTCACATACGTACATATATACCGGTCAAAATCATAACCCTCCTCTTTGCTTCACCGTAGCCGGGTAAAAAGATAACACTGGCTACCAATAGTGAGAAAAAATAAATACAATCAATTAAATTTATCTATCTGTAATCTGTAGTAGCTCGTAAAATAAGTTTTGTGACCAAAGTTGTGTTAGAGTGAGATACTTATCTCTTTTAACTATGGGAAAATAGTCAAATTAACTATTCATGCATAAACATCCATAATTAAACCTAATCGAAAGCGTTAGTGATGTAAGAAGTTAAATTATGCTATCGGCGGACCTCGCGCTATCTGTCATTGCTAGGTATACGGTAAATTCGTCTTTTGGTATTAGTTTCGTTGTGTATTATGTAGGTAGGGTTGCCATCTCTAAAATTAGGCAACCAGGATAAGACACGTGAAAACCCCGGATTTTAGAGCCCAGAACCCGGAACGGTGAATTTAGCGAGTCGGTTCGTTGGTTGATCGCGGCGTGCGGGCACGGTGCGTGTGTCGCGGGCGGCCCAAGACTTTAAATTTTTAAGCTCGGACCACAAATGAAGCCCTGCCTGGGACGCTCCACGGATGTCCTCTAAACTAGGACAAATCCGGGGAAACCCGGGCGGATGGCAACCCTATATGTAAATTGTAGATATAGATAGAAGGTATCCTATAATCTATCCTAGGACCTAAAGTAAATCATCATCTTCATCACCAACCCATATCGTCCCACTTTTTTTTTTATTTGACTGAGTGTCGAGACGAGCAAGTCATTCACCTGATGGTAAGCTACGCCTACCCATAACAGTCACAGCCCCACCCAGAACACTGCATTGCATAATCCTGCGCGGAACTGCACTGCGCTCGTCACCCTGAGACATCGGCTCTAAAGTCTCATATGGCCAGTAATTTCACTGGAAACAATGCCCTTTAAACCGGAACACAGTAACGTTTGCACACTACTGCACCACTTCTGAGCAGGGGTCCGTTGCGTAGACTATTCGATACAAACATTCAGAGAGACAGACAGACAAACAATAATTTAGAAACTCTCGCTTTTGATAAGGCATCATATAAGTGGTAATTTTCAGTAGTTCATTTTGACATCACAGACAGACACTACAATTTCATTATTAGTAAAGATATTGATTTTGGATAAACTAGTTTTTCTATGGTGCTAGCTGTCACATGAGCAATCAAATATTTTTTATGCGTCCTGTTTATAATGGCTTCCGTTAGTCAAATTGTGCTTTAAACAAATTCATTAGTTGAAACAGCATAGTAATTTTAACTTCGGTCAGGGCAAAGATCAATGTTAAAGGTGGTATTTAAATTGACCGAAATAGTCTTTGCAAGTACCTACAGGCTTGTTCTTACACCAAAGTTAAGTTTTGAACATAATGAATTATATATACATATTACAAATAATATAATTATTATTTTTGTAAGCGGTGGTAGCCTAGTGGGAAACGTCCGCCTTCCAATCAGAAGGTCGTGAGTTCAAATCCCAGTGCAGGCACGTACCAATGTGTTTCTGTAAAACATATGTACGTAACTATCACTCGCTTTTCGGTGAAGGAAAACATCGTGAGGAAACCCACATACCTACCCGAGAATTATTTCGGAGGTAGGTATTATCCACCAATCCGGACTGGGCCCCCGTGGTGGATTATGGCCTAACCCTCCTCACGAAAGTGAGGAGAGACCCGTGCCCAGCAGTGGGACGTTATGGGTTGATGATGATGATGATAATTAAATAACGTGGGAAGCTATAATTCACGTCTTCAGGTTAAATCTTTTTTCTTCCTCATTCATAAATTCCCTTAATTGGGGCAAGAACGTGTTATGTTGCATTGAGATAACTCAGTATTGTCGCAAACGAGCGAATAATGATGTGGCAACAACAAAAAATAACATTTGACATTAAAAATGACCTCTTTTAAGACCATTAGGCCAACAGGTCGAATTGCCTACATAAATTATCTTGTTTTTAGAACATAAGTGATTCATAAAACAAATCAGCTAAGCAGATTAAATTTCAGTTCCACGGCAAGACTTTTTTTTTTTTGCTTTATATTAACCCAATAAATTAAATTAACCTACTTAAAAGGACTTGTAATATTTCATTTATTTATTTGGACACAAAATAAAAAGAGCAGTCAATACTTTTCAGTGTTCGATAATAATCTTTTGCTCCATTTTTTATTTTTTATTTATTTCAAGTTTAGTTTCCAATGTTGACACATTATTATGGTATACTAGCTGCGCCCTGCGGTTTCACTCGCGTTGACTACTACCCCACAGGAACCGTTATTTTTTACGGGTTAAAAAGTATTCCAGGACCGAAAATCTATGTACCAAATTTCATCATATTTAAAATTAGTGGTACGGTTTTAGACAGGGCCAGCTATTGTTTTACGATATACTTCTTGGAGTTCTTAGATATGATGCTTTCTTACGATGTTTCCGTGCGATCGTTCACGTTAATTGACGTGCACATCTTGGACATCATCGAGTGTCCTGTCCTCAACACAATGCTCGTCGATCCATCAAGTACACGATAACTCATCTACTGGACAGACCAGCAACAGCAAAAGCAAGGCGACAATTCTGCCTTGGACGACAATATCTCTACATTTATAACCTATATTGTGCGCCACCGATCATACGATTTTTCATTTTGTTTCTGACCATTCCAAGGTACTTACTTAAGTACTTTTGATTTATTTTTTATATGATAGAGTGGGAAACAAGCTGACGGGTCGCCTGATGGTAAACAGTTACCGACGCCTATAGACGCCTGCAACACTCGAGGTGTTCTCGGGGGGTTGTCTGAAACTGCCCATTGCACTACATTTTTTTTTGCATTATTTTAGCATTTTTTGTTTCTTGTTGAAGTTTTAAATTGTATTCTGTTCTGCTTTTCTCAATTATCGATTTCATATCACATGAAAATCTCATGTAAATCTAAACAGCTTACGCTTTTATGCGATATAAAGTCGAAAACGGACAAATCTTCGCATAGAGATTATGTCGTATAAGAGAGAATTGCCCCCAGGTCGCAACCTACCTGTGACACCGCTTCGTTAGGCTGCGCACTGACGGATCGCGATTATACGTCAATTATAGCTATTGTCGCTACGATCGGCTCATAAATAACTGGACTGGTGTTGCCAGGTATTCTGATCTGATTTACTTGGTTACCATTATTTCTGCCGATGTGATGTGATGCAAAAACAAAGAGATATACACCTCCGATCCAACAGAGAGAAGTTTAGCGTGACCTGATCTATAGTGTTCTTAGCTTTCATTCATCATCATCATCATCAACCTATAACATCCACTGCTGAGCACGGGTCTCCCCTCTCTTTCGTGAGGGGGGCTAGGCCATAATCCACCACAGGGGCCCGGTCCGGATTTGTGGATAACATACCTACCTCCGAAATAATTCTCGGGTAGGTTTGAGTCATGTTATGAGATAATTTTAATTTATACCAGTCTAAAATGTTAATATTTTTCAGTAGCGTAGATCTATTTCGGCTGTCTTTGTTGCCAATCCAAAGGTGGCCTGGTAGAGATCGCTTATAGTGATAAGTCCGACCATTGCGTCTACTATGTAAGAAACATAGTGACAAGGATTTTAGATAAATAAAATTATTAAAACTAAAAATGTAGTTAAGTCAAATTAAGTTTAGTTAAGTTTTTAGTTAAGTCTCCTTGGCCATATATTTTCTAATATCTTTTGTATTGACATTATGATTTTATAAAATTAAAAAAAAAACTGAAAAATAAATAAGGATTACGAAAAAACTGTTTTAATGACTTACATATAACTTCAAGATGATACATTTAAGGGTTAAATATAAGTTAGTTGTAAAACCTCCATTAACTGTGGGATTATGTCCCTTGTTTATTTTATATCCTTTTCTTTGAAATAATATATCTAGGTTCATTGAACTGACAGTAGATTTGTGCAATGCGCGCATTGCTTAGGTATTCTGGTCAGCTGGAGCGCGGTGACACGTAGTGACCTGAATGTGACCCGGGGCTAACGACCCGGGATGTGGGGCATTTAGCCATTAAGGGCATTGTTAGGTACAGGTGTGAATGTTTTCGGCTTTGAAGGGACAAATCGACTCGAAAGCCTGTGGTAACGAAGCTATGGTAAGATTACAACATAACAGCGGTCTAGTTGGCTAATTTTGTCGTCACATAGCTCGTCTCAAGGCACAATATAGTTCAAACATCGACACGAAACAAGATTTTCTGTTAGTATTTTTTTTATTTGACTGATTGACGAGACGTGCAAGTCGTTCACCTGATGGTAAGCGCAACGCCTGCCCATAACAGTCACAGCACCACCCAGAGCACTTCATTGCATAATCCTGCGCGGCACTGCACTGAGCTCGTCACCCTGAGACATCGGCTCTAATGTCTCATATGCCCAGTAATTTCGCTGGAAACAATGCACTTCAAACCGGAACACAGTTATATTTGCACACTGATGCTTGGCGGATGAATATCTGGCAAAGATGTGGTAATGGAAACTGTTTCTTGTATTTCTATAACAAAATGTTCTGTTTCGTTTTAGCTAATAACAATTACTTCTTCAGAGCCCACTGACATGTCATACCAGCAATAAAAACCACGGCATGTGTGACGGTAGAAAGTATTTAAAAAGCCAATTTCACGGGGAGTTGGTGGACGCCCAATTCTATTGTGCCAACGTAATGGTACGCAATTACGATATGTCATACCGTTTGTCTGCAGACGGCTCAACTAGCCTCAGGGGTAACGGTTCTACCATTATTTATATCTGTGATATTTTATACTTCAGTTAGATTTTAGCTTATTTAGATAGTATTTCTGACTATCCAAATGTCACTTAGAAATGGTAGTTTTGTAACTTTTTGTTTTCTTCTAACAAATATAAATTATAATTTTAAGTCACATAATTTTGTATAATTTTAACTTCAAAATTTTATACTTTTACTCGATTTTACGTTTAATTGTTTTTAAACATTTGTCATGTGTACACATAAATTGGGACACTGTCCAGTTCAAAGCTGTTGTACCTATTTTATATGAGAAATATACTGAAAGTTCTATAATGTAGATAGATAGATAGATAGATAAACTCTTTATTGAAACACCACAGAACAAAGAAAAAAAAAAGAGAATGAAGAAGAAAGAAGAAGAAGAAGAATGAAGAAGAAGAAGAATGAATGTATTCCTAAATAAATAAATAAAGACTATTACTTTTTAGTATTTTGTCGGAGTGTTAGAATTGTTGTGAGAAGAATGAATGATCTGTGAAATTGTGTACTGTATTTTACTATCATATGTAAATAATTAATGTAATTTGGTATAAACCGTTTTAATTATATAAATAAATAAATAATAATAAATTACTTACAGTTTTGCACAGTCAATCAATTCTACTAAAACAAAACAGTGGACCAATTACCAATTGGCCCGCTGATTAAAACAGCGTTACAATTATAAGTTAACAAAGGCTTACAACATGGTACAAATTACAAGGCTCCCTACTAACCCTATCTTGGATCTAGATCAAGCTCCTGTGCTTACAACAACTATTATTAACATTATTACACTGGAGAGTAATGCTTCACTTCATAATTGGTCCGCTAATAAACATAACTTGTGGTAATTATTGTTATTTGGACCTCGTTTTATGGTTGTCATTTTATTGGTGTTGGTGCGGGCCACGGGCTGTATTGGTTTCTGGCATGGAACCTTACCAATAGTCCTTCAGTTCGAACCTAGATCCATCGATGTCCTGCCTATCTATGAAATTAGCTAGTTAAGTGTCAGATAGTAGAATGCCAAATGAATACGATATAAAGCTAAAATGTTTTATGATAGAAAAAAACTTTGTGAGTGAAGGTGTTTGAACGAGCCCAATTAAAATTTCTTGAAATGATTGTTAAGTTGCGACTACAATATGCCTACACGTGATTATCTCATAACACTTTATGGCTTAAGATTACCAAAATAACAAAAACTTTTATCCGAATCGATTTATAGCTGGCTTGTAATACCATATTTATAACTTCCAAGTTATCGAACAGGTGTTCTATGATTTAAAAAAAACAAATAGATATAAAATGTGCAAATACTGTAGTTTATATTTTATTTACAGAACTTAAAACATAAAATTAAATAGTAAACTAACAGTAACTAAAAGTCAAAAATCTAATAAAAGAGGTGCCCATGAGGTATGGTGCCAAATGGGTGCCAAGAACACTGGCTCATGGGCATGGTTTATTATGAGGGCGCTGCTCATCTGATCATAACTAATAATGCGATTCATGCAATTCCTCGTTTTTTTTACCACTCTATATATTTTTTCAGTAATTAACAGCGTTCAGTGTGACCGCACCCTGTTTATGACGAAACTGTACCTCCGAGAGCGTAATGCACGACATTATAATGTAAAGTAAATCATCCATTTTTGGCCAGATGAGGCCTTCGGCTGGTTCCGCCGTTCACCCCGGCACTACTTTCGCTCTGGTTTTTCACGACCTCTTAAAATGTATTATAGGGCTGCTACCTGTCATGTTAAGGAATACTAAAAGTAATCTTATTGATTTTTTTCGCTGTAAAAGACAAGTGGTTTATTTAACAAAATTGCCAATATACAACTTTTTTTTATTTGAGTGAGTAACCAGACGAGGAAGCCGTTCATGTGATGGTAAGCGCTACGCCTGCTCATAGCAGTTAAAACGCCACCCAAAACTTTGCATAGAATAATCATGCGCGGCACCGCACTGCGCTCGTCACCCTGAGACATCGCCATCGGTTGTAAAGTCTCGTAGTATAATGCCATTTGCTATTTGCGAAAATTTTAATTGTTCTAGGTCTTAGGCTTTATTTATTCACAGAATAGACGGCATATTTTCAGCATCACCTTCGCTGAGCGACAGGTAATTTCTCAAAAAGAGAGAAAGGTTAATAAAACTTGTCAAGGAATATTTTGAGAAACTAATTTGCAGTCAAAAATATTATAAAGGTCATAGAAATTCAGGACTTTATTACATGTATTTTAGCTCAAATAATATACTTACTAATAATTATGAAGAAGAAAAATTGGGTTTACAAATTAATTGCAAAAAAATGTTCGCGGCAGCCCTACGCCAACGATCTCCTGATAATGCTCTTGTTTTGACGGCGTACTTTCAAAAACAAACTGTATCGACCAGTTTTCGATCACGCAGCTCTTGATTAACGCTGATATTTTAATCTCCGACCTCAAAGGCAAAATTGAGAACTTATATACGTTACGAGTATATTTGCCGAGACGCCTTCGGAAGGACCTCCGAAGTTACGGCCTTCGTTGCACAACATAAGTTGGTAATACGTCGATTTTTTTTAAAGTAACACTTCTTTACGCACGCTTGCCTTGGGTAGTAAGGTGGTGGATGCGTTACGATAAATGTGATCGGGCGAAAATCCATGTCACTAAAATAAATAAGCTAGTACTAAGACTACTCCCCAACATCTCAGCTCTCCTAGCCCCCAACCCTTAAGTCTATATAGCTTGGTAAGAAGTTAATGAAATAATTATAAATAGTACCTCCCAACTCCTAAGTCAGTTTCTGGGTTCTCACGACACACTTTAAGGTCAGAAAATAAATAAATCAATTATAATTAAGTAAATTTCTTCATACCAAGAACCGACACAAAAACCGAAGAAATTCATCAAATCGATACAGGTGAGCCTCTAATGCCTATAAAAATATGCTAATTACAAATTTCGCTGACAGAAACGTGTTAACAGCTTCCCACACCGAAAATTATTCACCAAACACAATCAGATTAAATAAAAACATTTATAACTCGAGTATCAAACGCGTTGGACGCGTTCCCAAATGGCCTTAAAGTCTTCGACATCGTTTCTAGCCGTATTTTCGTCAGAGAATTCTCTGATCGTAATAAAATAAAACGAATACGATCCAATGATCCGAAACATGCGATGGAACGTAGGTATGTCTCACTGATTTTTTACACCATTTCGATTAAACCAGTTCAAAGAGCACACGAAATTCTGAGCGGTAATAAAAAGTGTCTATGTTTATTGCCGCGGGTTCCGTGTAAAATAGGCTTTATTTCGGCTAAAAGTTTTCCCATAAACGTTATTGTGCGCAACTATAAAAAGTATATATATATTTTATGTCCATTGGTGTCAAAATTAGTGTGGGGCAACGAGATTGGAAAGCCCTAAAATTGGTAAACAACTTAATAGTGTTTTAATAATATTTGCGGTTCTATTATGTTGAAAAATTAGTATGACAATAAAGTAGAAAGTAACAGTTTTTATATGTAATAAAGTTGTCACTTTTATCGATATAAATGAGAAACTGAATTAATTACTGTACATGTGAGACTTTAGCGCCGATGTCTCAGGGTGACGAGCGCAGTGCAGTGCCGCGCACGATTTTGCAATGCTGTGTTCTGGGTGATGCTGCGACTGTTATAGGCAGGCGTAGCGCTTACCATCAGATGAACGACTTGCTCGTCTCGTCAGTCAAATAAAAAAAATATAAACTATTTTTTTAATACATGTCCATATCGACAAAAACATTAAATTTTTTTCATATACTTTTTAAATGGGATTCGAATTAGCAATTGAAAGATTAGATGACTTTTATATTATTAGTCCTAAACCATCCCGAAAGTCGCTACCACTGGTCCACGAACGCTTCTCGATCGTGACTGCACTTGTCGCGACCTACACCTGTGCCGCGACCAATTGCCGAAAAATGTCGCCGCAACAAAAACTTCATTGAATTCTCTAGGAGAGAAATGACGAGGCTTGTCGTGAGTTCGTGACGAGTAGCTAGTAGTACGTGACCCCACCTGTCGCGGACACCGAGAAATGTCGCACTTGATAAACTCACTCTTGTATATTTTTTTGTATTTCAATTGGAGTCACGTTTCCGATAGAATGTCAGACACCTGTAGCTGCGTGCGAAGGTAAACTATAAAAAAATATTGAAAAGACTTGATTTTTGTAAAAAAATAATGGTAGTAAACAAGTGAACAGGAAAATAGAACGGCGGAAGTACTTTTTGGCCAAATCTTGAATTAAAAATGAAACAAAGAGTATTCCGAAACCAATGCTGTACAACAACCATTGCTCCATCAACCATTTTTTGACCATAAATCCAATTAGCACTTTAAACATTATACTCCAACAAAACTAATTCAGATCACAGAATGAAATGATCGCTATGTCAAAAAAACATCAAATCAGGACAATCTCACAAGCCATTATCAAACCACGATTGTTATAAACAATTTGTAAATATTAGTAATAGTTAGAATCCAGGAAGCGATCAGTGAGCGCATCCTACCACGGGTTCCCACCGGCATGTCACGTCAGCTTGCGGTCGCCGGTCGCGCGGTCGCCGCGCCGACGGTCGCGACCTCCGCGCCGCGCGTTGCGTCGGTCGGCCAGACCGCGCCCGGCCGCGCGTAACCACCGGTAAAAAACGCTCCGTGATCTCGGGTTACCGCCAAGAAGCTTCTCAAACCACTTTTGTTCTTATTTTGAGACAGTTCATCAAGTTCGATATCTTTTTTTTCCATCGATCGATCCGACCGCTGTAAGTGGAACGACGAAAAGAAAATAAACCACTTTTTCGTCCGCTCGAAATAATTGGGACCTGTCACAAAGTTGGTAGTCGCGATATTTGAAGCACACAAATATATTGATATAAGGAACTTCTTGAATTATTCAAGGATTTTTTGTTAGTCAACTAGATTAGTCGAATTCTACAATATCAATTCAGATCAATTTATAAAACACATGATTTAGGCGCAAAATGCCTAATTGTCAAAAAATGCCATATGAGAGACAGAGAATCCCAGTTAGAAGTCAAAACCTACAAATGAAAAATGTGACGCAAAAAAAAAGACTTATTGATATTTCATCGATTTGCGCTACAATGTCACCTAAGACAGAACTAGACTTATTGTTAAAAAATGCTGACAAAACCTTTCAAAATGAAACAACTTTCAAACCAACCTTTTTCCACAGGCTACTAAAGTTCAATCACAAGTTCACAAGTCAATAAAACAGATATATTAGAATCGTGTCCTATAGATCAGAGAGGCGCGACGCATGCAGGCGACCGGCGACGACGACGTAAGGTTATGCGGATGCCGGTCGGCGCGTGCCCCGACTGCGCAAGAGGGCGGCGAGGTCGCGCCCCGAGGAATGTCTTACTTTAGTACTGTCAACTGTAGAACTATGTCGCAGTAAGCAATATTCAAATACACATGTATGAAGATAGTACTTTTGTTTATCAGAAATCTTATTTTTATTTTTTTGTCTCTTAATTTAGCTTCGTTTAACTATTGTTCATCTTCACCCGCGTTCAGTATTATTCCATGGGAACCGTTAATTTTAACGGGATAAAAATATTCTATATGTTAATTCAGATAAATAAACTATCCGTGTACAAAATTTCATCCAAATCCGTTTAGTATGTTAGGTTACAAACATCCATCCATCCTAATCTTTCACATTTATAATATAAACTTTTCCCCGTACTGTTGCCGTACTTAACATAAGTAGATATGGAAATTTGCAGCTGATAATTATAGAATATCATTAATGATTTATTTTAAATTTTCATCATACAGACATAAGTGTTTTAATTGTAAAAGTGCATTATTTTTGCCTATTTGCAATAAATGATATGAGTTTTAAGTGTTACAAAACTGCCGGTAGATGTTATTCAAACAAATTGTAAAATTCTCCACTTCAACTGTTTGTAATGTAATTGTATAAAAGTTAAATATATTATGCTCTTGTTTTCTTGAAAATATACTAAAAACACTACGTGACTGTCACGAGTCTTTCTAGATATAATATGTATATTAATATTGCAGGTATATGTACTTTTTATTGGCATAAAAGGCACGCGGTTTCTGTCTAGAACCTATTTATTGTGACAAGGTACAGTATAATACAATTTCATGATCAGATCATGGTGTTTTCTGTTAGTTTATATATGTTACAAACGTATTTGTAAAAAAACACATTTACGTTTGCGATATGTTATGGTTGCTTCAAAGGTAGTATGAATATTTAAATTTATCCTGTGGATTCTTTAATTATTTGTACATTTATATAGGTGAGTTATCAAGCTAGCTTATTTGCTCAGAATAAGAACAAGATACAAAAAGAAAATTAGAGGAAACAGCTTTTATATATTTTTGTACGATTTTTATATTTCATGGGCCACAAGATAGATTGGCGACGTTGTCTTTCAGGTCTTTTTTTTCTTATTTTACTTAATGACGAGCAAGTCGTTCGCCTGATGGTAAGCGCTACGCCTGCCCATAACAGTGACCGTGCCACCCAGAACTTTTCATTCTAGTTTCTATAATTGTATCTATTTGTTGCTAAATTATGTATTGGGGGGTAACCACGTACTCATTCTTATTCCATGCAAGTTCATTTTAAGGCCTTAAACTGAACGGCCTATATTGGCACCACACACTCATAAATGACAAAACTCAAAAATAGACGGAAGAGAATGAGATTGAGCTATATAAACTCCCATAAATGCAAATAAATTGTTCCGATCTCTTTGGATAAATGTGTCTGGTCGACTTATGAACGCTGAGCGATATTGGTAGTGACAGTTAGCAGGGCAGTTCAGTTTAAGGCCTTAAACTGGATGGATTTAACTGTTCGTGGTGAGGCCCCTGGCTTGAAAACTTTGTGGACGGTTTGGTGAACAAACCAATTGAACAAGTTGTCAATTGTATGTCGTAGTGATAATGTGACATAGTGGGAATGAGCCCAACGTGTAACCAAGTGTATTTAATTAAAACAAAAGATAAAACAGCGAGTAACACCAGTGCATGGTTGCGGTGGCAACTTGATAGCTCGCGGTTTGAACTCGCGTCGCGACTGGAAACTGTGCGAGTGTGCGCTCTTTAAATACAGGAGCAATGTACCAAAAAAAAAGAAATTATTTAAAATTTATTATTTAATAGTTGATGTGTATTATGTATGTTCCCTATGGATTCCTAAACGGCTCAACTGGTGTTGGTAAAATTTTTAGACAATCTTCAAATTTACATTACGGATGAATTTGTAAAGTTTACAAATAGCTGAATGTTATAACACATTTACGTATTGTCTATGAACATTTATGTAGTTCTATGATTTTTTATATGTTTCTAAATTTTAATAAACAGTACCAGGTGCCAATTTTTGAATCTCACCGGGTGACAAAATAGTTGATTCTCACCGATTTTGTAATCGGCCATATTGGTAAAATTTTGTTTTCCGATGAGATTAAAAAATAAATGCGTCAAGATAAAAGATTCACCCGGTATGGTGATCCACCAATGCGGACCAGGCCAGGCAGGTGGATCATGGCCTAACCCTCCTCACGAAAGTGAGGGGAGACCCGTGCTCAGCAGTGGGCCGCTACAAGTTGATGGATGATGATGACATTAAAACGTCGGCGCCCTATTTATGAAAGTTTCCTAATTGTAAAATACCTACTCTAATTGCATCTGTGATTTGTTTGTTTTACTCTATGCTGAATCAAAACATTACACATGCCTCTAAACTGCCACCCATCTGTCTTCCTCCATAGAGCAAAGACTACATTAATATATGCGCTGGCGCACCATAAAACATTTATGCGTGGATGGCGGCGCGACATCCGACCTACACGAGTCGTGTCGACCCATCATTGTCTCACTGGAATAGCTAATGGTTCGTGTCACTCTCCGAGTGTCAATGAGGCTCGCCACTTCCGGGATAAGTCACGTATTGCAACGGTAATAAGGATGGCTGATATTCAGTTATTATTTTATTTTTATTTGACTGAGTGACGAGACGAACTAGTTGTTCGCCTGATGGTTAGCGCTACATCTGCCCATAACAAATACAGTGGCACCCAGAACTTTGCTTTGCATAATTCTGCGTGGCGCTGCACTGCGCTCGTCACCCTGAGCCATCGGCTCTAAAGTGTCATATGTCCAGGGATTTCAAGTACGTTAAAAAGCTTTTGTCAGTAATAATGTTATCTATTCTAATATATAAAGCTGAAGAGTTTGTTTGTTTGTTTAAACGCTAGGATCTCAGGAACTATTGGTCCGAATTGGACAATTTTTCTGTGCTGTTTAGTCCATTTATCGAGGAAGGTTATAGGCTATATAACATCACGCTACGACCAATAGGAGCGGAGCATCAATGAAGAATGTGGCAAAAACGGGGAAAATATATTGCTTTTAAGAGAGTTATTGCGGGAAAACTTGAATTATGCGGGTGAAACCGCAGGGCGCAGCTAGTATAAGATATGAATATAAAACATATGTAAGCGCGAACGAAGTCGCGGGCACATCTAGTCTATAGTATTGTAGGTGTAGGCATAAGCCGTCAACTTCATTGTGTGGACGACAAACAACTCCAAGGACATCTCTTGTTCTATAGTTATATAGTACCTATTGCAATTATCCTATACGTATCGATAATTATATCCTGTGATTGGATTTAGAAAATCTTGTTTATAGTGCAACAGTTTTTAGTATAACGATGCTCTTGATCACCTGAAGCCGATGTCAGGGTCCCAATTCTCTTATTTCATTAGAAAAACTATTAAAATCCACTACCAAATGCCAATTAAAAACTTTGAAATCATTTAAAAGTATACCTAAAATTTTACTAAAGTCATGTCATCTGGTCTCTTCTCACTTTCGTGAGGAGGGTTAGGCCATAATCCACCACGGGGGCCCAGTCCGGATTGGTGGATAAGTCATGTAATATGTGCAAAATAAATAACTCGTCTCTATCGCATAAGGACATAGATACATACATTATGTACTTACCCTTACTAGAATCCTCTTTATCTAAGGAATCACAGCTTAAGAAGACTACTAGGCACATTGTCTTGTCAGAAACT
Source organism: Campaea margaritaria (assembly GCA_912999815.1). Taxonomy (NCBI): domain Eukaryota; kingdom Metazoa; phylum Arthropoda; class Insecta; order Lepidoptera; family Geometridae; genus Campaea; species Campaea margaritaria. Next base: position 9,213,818 of record OU538800.1, read on the forward strand.
TTGCAGCGATGAATGATTGAGGAAGTATGCGAAATGAGGAGTAAAAGACGGATTGATGTTCCCTAAGTGAATGAGACCAGGTGGAAAGAATGCGACACCACCACGCATGGACCCTACACAGCCTATTGGTCTGGAGTTCCAGAAACCAGTAGAGAGGGTGTCAAGGAGTTGGTGTACTGCTTTCCGCTGAGATCGTAACATATGGACAGATGTAGTCTATCTGCCTGCCCATCCCAACTGCCAATCTGCCTATCCCAACGGAAGATAGGTGTGCTGTACGTACGTGTAAAACTAGTGTTATATAAATACATCTCTGCTGTCATGGGAAGTGAATTGAAGTGATATTACTACACGGCAAGCTGTATCCATCTTCCGCGGCCCATCAATGACCCATTACTTAACAATATAATAATTATAAGTAATAATATAACGAGATAACGACATAATTACGTTCACACGCGGACGTCACGACCCGTAGAACATATGCCGGTAACAAATTACAATCAATTATGTACTGTAATCGATATTGGTTACGTGAAGATTTATTATGCAGAATAGTAGGTAGGTATATGGGAATAAGAAATATTTCTTTGAACTAAAGAAATTTATCCATTCATTTACTAAAACATTGTTATACCGATTTTTATCAAAATATAACTGACACGTTTAATTTTTCATCCAACTAATTTCACATATATAAATAATAGATGCGAAATTGCGAAATTTTTGATGTTTGTTTTTACTCAATTACACAAAATCGGCTGAACGGATTTTAATGAAGTTTGGTATGTAAGCGATTTAAGCATTGGGGCGGAACTCATTTGTTTGATGTTTTTAGGATATGCAAAATGACAAATCTTGAATCAGTAAAATTTACAATAGAGTTACATAATAAGGTCGTAATAACACATTGCCATAGTCATCGCAGGTGAAACCGCGGTGCACAACTAGTGTCAATAATATTTTTTTATTAAAAAAACATTAGATAGACCTTGAACCGATCTATCGAATGACACTACAGCAGTTCGTATCGATTTCTCTTAGTCGACTGTGCGCCGTGTAACATTCGCTGTTTTGATAAGCTAGTCACCCAATTTACAGTGAGTGGTAAATATAAAACAAACAACAAAAAGAAGCACAATAAAAATGAATCGATATGAATATCGATTTCAAAGTTACGTGAAAATCGTGAAATTCATAACAATATAATCATATCAATATTCATAGTAATATCATACATTCATCAGACAACTTAGGCGGAATTAAAACTATATATTTCTACATTATCTTATTGATTATGGATTTCCGCAAAATAACGCCTGATTCTATTAAGAATCGTGAAATTATCTTACGGGTTATTTTCACCCATTCCGGCATACTAATTAATATTATAAATGCGAAAGTTTGTGTGTTCGTATCGGCGTTTATTCCCTCTTTAAGCCACAGTGACTGAACGGATTTTGCTGAAATTTGTCAACTTTAGGCTCTTGACTAACATAATTGTATGTTTATTATATTAGGGTATATATTAAGTTTATCTATTACTTTACTATGTATTTAAGTTTATTTTGTGTATATGTATCTATTTATTTATTCTATGTATATAAAGAAAGCCACCGTCCGATGTCTTAATTACTCCTCTCCGTGCATGGTTGTCTGGAAGAGATCGCTCTGAGCGATAAGACCGCCCATTGTGACACTAATTGTAAAATTTGTTTTGTTCTAGTTTTAAGTTTTCTTTGTTCTGTGGTGTTTCAATAAAGAGTTTATCTATCTATCTATAATTATACAATACTTATCTCATACAAAATATCGGTCCCTGTAGGAAATAGCTAAGGTGGGGCGAATAGAAGCAAGTCTAGCAAAGGTCCGTACAAAATAACGTTACAATATTTTTTCTTTGATATCAAGAACGGCAATTTTTTAAATTTGACTGAGTGACGAGACGAGCAATTCGTTAATCTGATGGTAAACGGTACGCCTGCCCATAACAGTCACAGCACCACCCAGAATACTGCATTGTAGAATTCTGCGCGGCACTGCACTGCGCTCGTCACCCTGAGACATCGGCTCTAAAGTCTTATACGCCCAGTAATTTCAGCAATAAACATGGATATGCCTCTATCTATTTTAATAAAGAACAAAAGTACCTTCTTGGGGCATCTACCTATACTGTAGTCGGTGACAGAAAGGACATTCAGGTTAAAAAATAAAATCATACTGCTCATACACGCCGATGTTCATTTACGTTACATTAAAAGCATGCAAATATTTGTCTTTGCTTCGAGGGTAGTAGAAACATGGTCCTCGTAGTTCCAAGTTTTCTGGGTATAAGATTGGAATAAGGAATATTGTTTTAAAGAGTGGCAACATGGGGAGTTCTTGGTAGCATTTTAAATTTTAAATGTATAACGTTCTTTATCTATTTATCTATTCCCGCATCCACCCACTGTTGGGTACTATAGGCCTCCTCTGTTTCACGCCATTTGTTTAACATTTAAATGTTCAGACTGCAATATATCTGAGAAAAGTGACGTCAGAGAAAAAATCGGACAACAAATATAAGTCTCTAATTAAAATGTATTGGCGTCCTTTGGGGGAGGCCTATGTTTAGCAGTGTACGTCTTTCAGCTGATGATGATGATGATGAGGAATTAAAAGCCAGTCTCGATTTTATCCTACAAATTTCACGTCAGCAAAGATACTATTGTGTTATTTTATCTATTATTCGCATTTTTTTCTATAATTTTTATCTATACAGTAGTGTTACTTGCCGCATGTCACTCAAAAACACTTATATTGCGTATGGTCATGAACAAGACACACATTAACATAGTCACGAATGTCAGCCTATTTACTCTACTAATTTTCCGCACATCTCAATGCCTTTGGCGACAAACAATAAAAGCCAATGTTACAAATCAATCAAGTCTTAGGTATACTCGCGGTTTATCTGTCTTTTGTGTACAATTAATCTCACGATTTAGAGACCCTTGTCGTTATTTAATTACCCCCCTTTAAGGTGTAAAATCATTGTACGCGTTCGACCGAGTAAATACCCATAACTTGAAATTGATCGTCTAACATTCAGCACTTCTCACCGTGGACTTAGATATAAATTATTTTGAAGGCACATCATTACGAGCGCAATAAATTATTTCATTTACCCCATACAAGTGTTGTTGGATAATTTTCAGGTCAGGGAGAATATAACATTAATATTGTATTGGCATATCTTCGGAACTGAGACCTAATGAGATACATTTGACTTTTTTTTTGTTGTGTCTTGATTTTGTTTGTTTTTGGAGTATTATAATTTAAATATACAAACAAAAATCGAAGTTGAAACCCGGAGTTTGCCTTAAACGTAAAAGAATTAATTATTAACACATAATTCGAGCAAGGTCGTTTCAACCATTTATTTTAGGACAGACTAGACAGAATGCTGTTCTACTTACATTAAAAATATAGCAGTAATAAAAATAAATCTAAATCTAAATATAAATAAACACTTAAGGCGATAATAAGTAATCATTTGAAATATATACGGCAGACATAGGAACTTATGCCGAAATACAAGGCACTCTTACCTTTTACGTATTTCCAAATATAATCTTCCGCTGATATATTCCTCAGTTTGGCGCTTGAGAGTAAAATTTTGTAAGTCACAGTATCACTCGCTTAAACACTGTCCACGCACTGTTCTGTCAATAAACAAAATCACTAGAACAGTACTAAAACTCCAAGAAACAACGTCATTAAAAAAAAGGTTTGGTTTTGTGACACTAGAAGCAGTTTCCACACAATGTTATCGCGGCAAATGTCAGGGCGCACTTATCACCACAGCCGATTAGCATTCAGTCCACGCACGTGGGGCGGCGACACACTGAGCTCGCGATACGACCTGAGCGCGCCAAACAGACGGCCAGACTGAAACGCTGACTCACTACCACACTCGCACCGCACTCAACAGGTGAAAACGCAACAGTGTGGTATCAACTGAACTCGTATACGACCCTTGTGTGGAGGTTACTCAGGTGAACCGAGCGCATGTGTGTGCGTGCACCATTTTGTTCGTGTTGGCCAGATTTATTACTGTTTGCGTGTGTACGTGAGTACCACAGGTGATATCTTTTGTATCGGTATATGCGGTCACATGTCATGTGCGTATGTATGCTGCCTACCCGTTGTGCCTCCGCAATTTATTACTCTAGTTCTATAAGGGCTGAATCAGCTGAATCGGAATTAGCTGATGAACATATTTCGCGTACCTTTCAGTTGTCATTGAGATGTGACATTCATTTAAACTTTTTTTTATCAATCAAAAACCTCCTGTAGATAATTATGTGTAGTAACAATTGAATAAAAGAATATCAGCGTTAACCAGTGATATGCTTTGTCTTGTAATGAATTTTCCTACAATTTTCCGACATTTGAATTCGGTAGCGTTATATCTTGGGTTTGTTTGTAGATCGTGCCTTCTGCACTTAGTGAACTTTGTACAGCTAAGGTCACGGATGTTTAGCACTAATACAATGGGTATTAACATCTCATGTCACCTTGACGTAAGCGCAAAGACATTGTCAGATTCCACGAAGTAGAATTCTGTAACTATATTTTCCACTTGTAACTTTATGAACCTTATTGTGGAGATCTTAAACATTGTAATCAGTTTTTATATTAGATGGAGTTATACTTTTTTGAATGAATGATCAGCTGTGAATTACTTATTCTAAATTAAACACGATCTATTATAAATAACAACTCTATGTCAAAAACAGGTGAGCGCATTTTTCAATATGGTCTATCTCGAGTTAGGACTGTTCACGCGTGTTTTTCCAGTCGTGATCGGTCTATTTGTAGTGTAATTTGCACCTAATCAGATGTAAAACTAGATTGATTATCGTTGTTCGTAGTATCAGATGAGCCGAATGAAGTTCCTTTGTTGTTTCCGGAGACAAAAGCGGCTTTGTTGACAAGTTTTTGGGTCTATTGTGCGGGTCCGTGATACATTAACGCCTACTTTGATAGGGTTTTAAACAATAGAGGTTTTTTGCGATAAGTTTCATTAATAAATCAAAGAGGTCAGGTGGACAAAAAATTGGAATTTACCCTCCGTTAATGTAAGGTTAATGTATAATAGAATTTAAAGTAGCTACTTGCTGAGGCACTCCGGTATTAACTCAGCCAAAATAGAGACGTAGACATACGAGGACTATTCTCGTTGCGTTGAAATGTAATGTGATAATTTATTTTGAAGGCTTCCGTGGAATGTGTGGGTGATAAACTGGCTGCGAAGCGTAAGGTTGCAGGTTTGATTCCCGCACAGGGAAACATGTGTATGACCCACAAATATTTGCTCTGAGTCTGGATGTTTGTATGACCATGATCCTCGTGTTTCCCTAGATACAGGGGAACCTAGTTAGGGGTATATCTGGGTTTATCTATGTATGTGATCGTGATGCGTTATTGAAACAAGGTCACACAAACTTTATAAAACTTTAACACGTTCAGTGCTGAGAACACAACTGTCGTGTTTTCATAACTTGCCACGAGTGCAGGAAAACACAACTGTTTTGTTTGTTGTATGGGAAAACACCATGGAGTGTGCAGAGCCGCACCCGTGGCTAGACAAGCAAATCGGCTCAGCAGTGAAAGTGTTAACAGTTAGGGCGACTTGCACCAAAATCTCTGAAATCTAAATTTTGTTAATTCGAGATTCTATGCTAAACTCAGGTTACCTCAAAATCACCTGGTACCTTCATACTTTGACGTTTGCTAAAATCGAGATTTACACTAACCCCCTTATTCATAAAAAGTTATCGAACGTCACTTAGTACTGCGCAGTACAAAATTGTAGTGCGCGATTTTATGAAACGTCACATATATTTTTATAAATAAGGGGGTAAACATATTAGAATTCTATGACAAAACAAACGTCGTGCAAGATGTTAACCTACATTCAAGCTTTAGGCGAATTTAAATTGAGTTCATTTCAGATTTAAGGAGTTGGTGCAAGCTGCCATTAAAGGTTAATCTAAACTTTAATCTAGAGCTTCGAAATAAATAATAAAGACAATGTAACCAGTAAAAGCACTTACCTTAAACACAATTTAGCACAAAGCTATTTTGTACATTAGAGTTAAGGGTCTACGAAATAGGAAATCAACAAAACCATCAGAATGAAAGTTTTTCAATAATTTGTAGAACACACCGTCCTCCGTGGCGTAAGTGGGTCATGGGACGACTGCGAAGCGTGAGGTTGCTAGTTTGAATCCCGCACAAGGCAAAGATTTGCGTAAACCACAGGTAGTGGGAGGCCTCTTCTGCAAGAGTCCGCCTGGGGAAGTACCACCCACACCTTAACCAGATATTCATCCGCCAAGCAGTAGTTTGCAAACATTACTGTGTTCCGGTTTGAAGGGCACTGTTTCCAGCGAAATTACTGAGCATATGAGACTTAAGAACCGATGCCTCAGGGTCACGAGCGCAGCCCAGTGCCGCGCAAGATTATACAATGCAATGTTCTGGGTGACACTGTAACTATTATGGGCAGGCGTAGCGCTTACCATCAGGAGATTGACTTGCTCGTCTCGTTACTCAGTCAAATAATAAAAAAAATTATATAAGCTATCATGAGGAGTTAAAAAATGTAATCGAACAGAATAGAATAGAATAGAATAGAATAGAAAACTCTTTATTGTACACCAGAAACAAAAATAAACACAGTACAGAAGAATTACAAACCGCTGTAAGAACGTTCTGATTGCCTTAACGACCATGCTCTCTATAAAGCTTTTGTATGACCCGTTTCATAACCCCTGGGAACTCCGCAAATATTTACACGCATTTCAATTAACAAACAAGTAGAATAACAAGCGATAGCTATTGCCCGTGCGCAAGCTCGAACGTGGAGCTATGAAGGCGTATTGGACGGAGAAGGTAATTCAGTTTTTCTACATTTTTACACCAATATTATAAAGTGGTAGAGTTTATTTACAGAGTAATGAAGGAGAAGTAGAAAAAGAAAGAAGAAAATGAAGAAGAACTTAAGAACTTCATAGAAATCATCTGGAGAAATCTTTTTCTGGGCTGCTTTGCCATCAAAATTACGATAAGATACAAACATTAATATTCCCTTTTATTTATTTGACTACGTTACGAGACGTACGTAAGTCGTTCACCTGATGATAAGCGCTACCTGCCTGCCCATAAAAGTTACAGTGCCACTTAGAATTTTGCGTTGCATAATCTTGCGCGGTATTGCTCTGCGCTCGTCACCCTGAAACATGGGTAGGCAGTAAGTACCCCTCTATTGCTAATCCAAGACTGCCTTCCTACCTCGATCCCTTTGCGCCGTATACGTAGCATTCTGTTTTAATTTATTCCGGCTGGCAATTAAGGGCATGTTCCCACTGGTACAATGCCGCGCGGGCGAGATGGTACAATTGTGCACGCAAACTGGGCTATCAGCATCAGAAACAGGCCGCGACCTGTCCGCGGATATCTGTAGCTACGGTCGTTGGTTGCATTTGGCCATTCGGCCGAACCTTACAGTGAAATTACTGAGCATATGAGACTTTAGAACCGATCTCTCAGTGCCGCACGAGATTTCGTTCTTCGCCTACGCTAGCGCATACGAAGTAACAGTTACAGTGCCACCTAGAACTTTGCATTGCATAATCCTGCACGGCACTGCACTGCGCACGTCGCCCTGCGACATCGGCTCTAAAATCTCATATGTCGAGTAATTTCGCCGGTAACAGTGCAATTTAAACCGGAACACAGTAATGTTTGCTACCTACTCAATAACTTAAACACACACAGGTTTCAACAAACAATCCAGCTCAGTAGTAGACATAATGGTCTAGATTGCGGTATCTCTCCTAGTAAATCACTACTAGGAAGCGTGTCTAGGTAACCTAGGACGGTGAAAAATACACTGATAGTAGTTTGCCTTCTGTACCTGATGGTACACATTGCCGCAGGGATTTATGGGTACTTATGAGATAGAACCGAGTTGAACTTGGGTAAAAGCTGTGGCACTCACTCTAGAGAGGTTTGTATAGGGTATACAATATACCCTAGAGAGGTTTGTATAGGGTATACAGTATACCCTATACAAACCTCTCTAATATAGTAGTACAGCGATAAGACCGCCCATTGTACTACCCTTGTTTACCTATTGTAATTTTTCTGTCCTGTGTTTAATTTTGTTTCTGGTGTACAATAAAGAGTTTTTCTATTCTATTCTATTCTATACCGTATACTTCTACATATTTTGCTCTCCATAGTTATTTGAAAGGTTCGGTAGTAGTATGTTTTATATTGGATCTTTTCGGAACATCAAGCTTAGTATGTAGCTAGTCTAGATTTAAAATATGCGTATCTACATAATATAGCAGCTTAGATGCAAAAACTTTTCTGTGGTATTAAAAAGAAGCAATAAAATATTTAATACATAGGTAATTAATAAAGTTTATTGCGTTATTATTAAGTTAGTGCCAACGGCATATTTTATAACGGCGATACCTCAGATAACTTATTCAAAAATGTATTAGAATTCACCACTTGCACAACACCGAAACAAAATCAAATACAAATCCAATATTTACACGTCCATTTATATGCCGATAATTACCGTCGTAAACCAGTGTCATAATAGTATAATTTCAATAAATGTGACAAAGTATCAGTTGAGAATAAATCGTCCGCACTGATGGATTTATGAGCCCAGTGCTTTAATTTAGAGACCTGCATTTGTGGAACACAAATACATGGCAGGGTCGCTACATCCACACCGAAAAGACCTAACTGCTACCTACAACTTCACAGAATAAACGACGAATTGCTGAACGTGTTTAGGTTGAAAATCGGATGTGGATAGAGTTAGAACGGTCGTAGAGCGAAGGTCGATGAAGGTTGGCGCGCTTTTCCGCGATCAACGGCACTAGATTAAACCAAGATGGCGGGAGCGGCCGGCGCGTGCGCAGTGGCCGCGGCAACTTAGACGGGCCGCTAAATTATCGCTTATCGTATTGTTTATTGGAAATATTCAGTGCATTTACTGTTATTAGGTAACTAGATACCTTGAAACTGATCTATGAATAGGTATTTATTTTGTAGAAACGATTTTAATTGGTTATGGTTTCGAACGGCTACTGTTTAAGTTGATCCATTTAGGCTTGAGATACTACAGGTAATGGACGCCTTTTATAAAAATATTAAGCACTTTTTAAACATTACATATTATTAAACACGCGCAAAGATTTAAAATAAGTAAATTTAAACAGTACATAAGAATTTTGGGAATGATGAGTGTTTTAATGTAAAATCAAATGCTATAGGGCCTTTTTGCTTCTGGTATCGTGTATTTTACGATTACAGATATTAATGAATTCCATACAGCATAGTTAAACTGAGCTAGATTTAATGTCGTTTTCCATCTGGATTTCTACAAAATAGCATTTGATCATATACCATTCAATAATTACCTGTTATTAAGTTAAGCTATAATTACCCGTGCAGCATCTTAGCCCGCCTGATTTAGCTCCAAGCTCCAGTAATGAATGTGCATTTAATGCTAGATACCGGCACGAGCGAACACCGAGATACCGTTTATGAATTTTGTCCACTCAATCTGTTCATATATCTGCGGTTGACTTGCGTTTTGTCCGTTCTATCTATGTGTATATCTGCGCTTGAGTTGGTTATCATTGATTTGTGGCTTTTAAGTAGGTACTTGTAATGAAGGTGTAATTTTTTACAAGCATTTATATTCCTATTAATGATGTAAGGTTCGATCAAAACTTGGAAGTCAATTGTGAACCAGTTTTTTTTACGGTTACAATACAATATTATTATGGTTATAGCGAGCTTATCTGATAGTAGAATCGAAAAGTCAGAAGGTAGATAACGAAACTCTTCATTGACTAAAATTATTATAGATTGGTGGTATTTGGACTCATTTTAATCAGCTGGCTGTTCCGTACACAATCATGTTATAATATAAAAAAAAATTAAGAAAAATTATACTTTTCATCAAACAACGTACCTAAATATTTATTTCTCTTACATTCTAACATAATGAAAAAACGATAAAACGCTCTGAGATGTGTAAATTTTGCAGTTTTAAAAGTTAATGGTTCATAATAATTATTGGGCATTTTACTCGTTACCCGTATAATGTACGTAATTTTTAAGATAAATAACTGTTGAAGTTATAAAATTATAGGCGAAAACAACTTTTCAGATATGTCATTTAATCTTATTTCTGTTAAAGCCACTAGCGGCAATAGCAAGCTATAAAGAATAGGGTTGCCATTCGTCCGGGTTTCCCCGGATTTGTCCTGGTTTAGAGGGCATCCGGAGAGCGTCCGGGCGGCTTCATTAGTAGATCCAGATTTAAAAAATAAAATAAATAAAAAGGCGATTTATGACATTTTCAACATGTTTCTTATTACACTATGCTTAAAAAAACCTGTTGACATGTCCGGGTTCTAGGTTTAAAATCCAGAGTTTTAACGCGTCTTATCCTGGTTGCCAAATTTTAGAGATGGCAACCCTTTAAAACAATCCTACTTCAGACCTACTTAATAAAATTTGTTTTACCATTACTGTTCTCACAGCAGGCATCGCCTATCCACTTATAATTTAAACAATACCGTCTAGAACTGAACAACTTATGAGCGGCGCCGTCACCGAAGCGTGATAGTTTAGAACCATGCTAATTTCTTTAGGTTATAGGTCAACACGATTTGTGATTAATGGTCAATCTGAACAAATAAACTGAACGTTCTCTCCATTGTTGATTTTGATTTATAATATCGAAATGTTAATTAAATTGAACAGGTGTTTCTGAGTCTGAATTTCTCTATTTTTTCTGGTTTTTACTGTTGCAAAACTACCGGATATCCGCAAGTATAGGTATCTACTTAAATTAATAGTTAGCAGTGGGAAGCGATGATGCGGTTGACGATGGAGTAGATAGGTATTAATATGGTAAAATCCACTCTCGATTTCGTTCTTTATCAGATGCTCCGGATTTCTTTATATGAAGCATGCAGATATCATCATCATCAACCCATAACGTCCCACTGCTGAGCACGGGTCTCCCCCCACTTTCGTGAGGAGGCGTAGGCCATAATCCACTACGAGACCCGGTCCAGATAACATACCTACCTCCGAAATAATTTTCGGGTAGGTATCTGAGTTTCCTTACGATGTTTTCCTTTACCGAAAAGCGAGTGATAATTATTGTTTTACAGAAACAAATTGGTACGTGCCCGCACTGGGATTTGAACTCACGATCTTCTTCTTGGCAGACGTACTTTGTAGGCTATCACCGTAGATATACCTTTATTTAATTGCATTTATTATTAAGATTCATTAGAGATATTTCTTAAGTAAAAATAGAGTGCAACGTAACATTGGGTAACCTTTCAATAACGTTGTCAACGTTGCGACAATAATCGTTATAACCGTGATTACGTGGCGTTACGTTACATGCTATATTATATTGTGATATAAACGTTAAACGTAAACGCGGGTTGCTGCGGTTGTCCGCGTTACCGTTACGTGTGAAATGAAAGTTCCAAATAGTTATGTTGCTGTTTTCATTAAACCAACTTGAAAAAACACCCTCCTTTGCACTTACTTTAAGTTCAAGAGAATTAAGTTTTTGACTTGCAGAAGTATAATAAGTAAAAAATAAATGATTTGAGTTTTAGGCAGTTGGGTAACAAGGAGGTTTTAATTACGGCGGCGGTTCAAGGTTAGTTAATTCGACGACTTCGATTTCGTAAGTTGATGATGAGCGGACTGCTGTTGGATTCCAACACAGGGCAAATATTTGTGTTAACCACATGGGTTTGCTCTGAGTGTTGGTTTTTGTAAAACTATGGTCATCATAGTTCCTGATACTCTAATTACAGGGAACCCTAGTCAGGGGTCACGATTTATATATTGTGATCATAAATATTCATTTATTTGGGAGTATGTTTGTTTTGATAATAGTATATTGGACAGTGGCAGTTGTCATTGAAAGGTTGGAATAATTGATAACTATTTATCACTAATTACCCACTAAAACCAAAATAAATGAGCTAAACCATATTTCTCAAAGTTGGAAACTAAAGCCGCTGCAAACTAGGCATTGTTATCTATCAAACCTTATCAATAAATGTCGATACCTCGATCATAATTTGTACGCCTGGTACCCAACCAGCCTTGGGACAGCCTTCAACCCGGCATTCTTCGGTGGCATTGCAAATGGAAATAATATGCTAATCTCACTTCATAGCCGTAATGATATTAGGATTGTAAAGCGTAAATTATATGCCCCGGGGCAGTATGATGTTGTAGGATAGCTTAAAAAACCTATAAAACTGATGAAAAATGAAGAACGTTATAATCGTTGCCAAAAAAATGGATATAAATTCAAACGTAACGTACTATCGTTTTCGGAGAAGGTGCTAGGATTTAAGTGTTTGACTAGTAGTAAAAGTGCATTATTTTAGCCTACTTATAATAAATAATTTGATATATTTGATATAAGTTTTTAGTTTAACTATAAAGTAAGTAACGATATCATAGTATTCACTGCTTCACACAGGTTTATTCTGGTACCCGCTAGCACTACTTATAAACACAATAAAAGTGTCTAGTTCCATGACATTGCAAATACCAAGGTTCGTTCCACTATAAGTGAAATTGTCATACCATAACTAACACCGCAGACTGCAAACTGAGACCCTTATTACGAAGAGTCATGGTTTCCGTTACAGCAGTAGTAAATACACTGCTACCCTCCAATTAAAGAACAACAACAGAGCTCTCATCTCGCGAAGTGCCTGTGAGTATCGATGCGTTTATCTTGTTAAGCAGGGGTGTAGTCAGGAAGGGGGAGAGGGGCGAAGATACAAGTTGTGTGTAGTAAGCAGGTAAATGCCGCTGTCAGAAAATAACAAATATACAGTTGATTTTACTGGATTTATTTATTGGGAGAAAGAGATAGCGGGATAAGCGATATGTGACAATTACTGGTGGCAAAAAAAGCTAGAGGAGTGACTTTTATAAGGCATCTACAACTACATCACAGACGAGGACATGACGACGATCCTTAGTACTATTAGTATTTACTGTTTACACCAAAACTTACGAACAGCGAGTTTGCAAAAGATTATGACAAAGTGCAGTATCGTTTCCCCTGGATAAAGAGTTTATCAAGATTAAACTGTTTCAAAAACGTCGTCGAGTGACGTCTCTCCAAAATGTTGCCCCTTTTGATCTGACCCTACAGTGTAGCCCTGTGGTGAAGTATTGCCGTGCGTTCCGCTACCGATCGTAATTATCGATAGAAGCACTCTAATTGAGCACGTCGGTATCTCATATCGACAGGTCACAGTGACGATGACGTGCAATCGAGCATTGTCGATGCAACATAGATAAACGTGTCAAAATACTATGGAATTTAGCTGTCTTTCTCCACCGTCGGTGGGGAATTATCGGTTTGATTCAATTAGGTTTGAGTGCAGGTTTCGAATCAACTTATTTTCCTACTGGGTCAGTGCTTATGTACGGAAAAGGACGTTTTATAAATACTCTATGAACCGGACATGCATCTAACTCTGCAAGCCTAAATTCTGCCAGTTTTAGCGAGAGCCGCGGGGGACGAGAAATGGTCTGAATGGTCGCGAATTAATACCGTCGCCGTCGTCGTATGAACAGTCGATCATGTCAAGTTATATAACTTCATGGTCCTTGGAGGTATAAAACGTCGCGGCGGTATGAATAGAAGTTCACGGGAGCTGTCATATGTTTTTGTTTTAATTCTAGGTATGATATTGCAAGTAGCGGGCAAAGAACATTTTTGCTCTACTTTAAAGGCAAAATGGCGGCCATATGAGACTTATAAACTAATGCCTGTGCAGGATACTTAGCGCCGAGCATAGTAAAGGAAAAGCGTCGCAAGTAGGTAATATAAAAACCCAAGCGAATTAAAATAGAGTTGTTGACACGCGTAACGATTCCAACCAGAAAAACGCGCAACGCATTGTACCTTGTTACAGCTTACGTACAAGTTGTGTCTAGAAGGGTAGGAAGGCATATGAATGTAACTCCACGTCAATAGTTACTAGCTTGAAAGTGCAATACATTGTTTTCTTGCACAGCGGCTGCAGGAAACGTCGTTTCTTTATTTCCGGCGCCGCAAGATTTCTAATGCGTCGAGACATTTTATTGTTTACAATCAATTTTATCTGCGCTAAATTCACAGTTTTAATATTCATTCTGATTGCCAGCATTGTAGAGTGACAGTGCTGTATAATATAACTCAAATTATAAATCGCGCAACTTACAGCTTAACTCTATTAAAACATAAGGGTGATGTTTATAATTATTTATATTTATTTAAGAGAAAGCTTATTATTTTGTTGATTGTTATTTTGATTGCTTCTTGTCAGGAAACAAACAGTGCTTGATGTTATATCGCTTTCTTTGTCATAATCGAAGAGAAATCATACGTCCATGAAACGTGGTATTATCTCAAATGTTTAAATGCTCAGCTTAATTTTATTGCCTATGTTGAATATGAGATTAAACCCGTGTGGAATTCGAAACTGTATTGACAACTTAATTAATGTCAAAATTCAATAAGTCAATATTTAAAAATTAAGAGGCTACATAATACAGATAACTTAATAAGGTACCGACTACATTGAATAGTAGAATATTAATCAGTCTTATTAACTTCGTTAACTTTTATTAACTTGCGGCTTCACTCATTGAAACTAAAGTGTTTACATAGGGACCAAATTTCAACAATTTCAGCACTGAGTAGTCACATTTCAACATACCATACAATAGTCACACAAACTTTAACACGTATAACATTATTAGGATATTATTCGACATGGATAATGGGGGCAAACTCAAATTAACTTTAAAAAAAACTCGATTAAAAATATTTTTAATCGAGATAAATATTATGTAGATCTAAAAGATAATGATTGTGTCCGTTCCAAGAGACATATAATTTGGTAACGAAAGGCAGTGTTGCCTAAATATTGTACCACGTCCGGTCTGAGAGCTAAAAGGTCACGTGTCCGAGCCGGGGCCCTAGATGTCGACACTTCCTATAAAAGACTTCAACGCGCGCCGTGGGAATCAAAACTCACCGCGAACGGTTAAATCCATCCAGTTTAAGGCCTTGAACTGGACTGCCCTGCTAACTGTCACCTTAAAAATCGCTAAGCGTTCATAAGTCGATCAGAGGCATTTATCCAAAGAGATCGTAACAATTGGTTTGCATTTATAAATGGGAGTTTATATAGCTCCATCTCGTTATCTTTCTCTCTCATTCTCTTCAGTCTATTTTGGAGTAAGCTGGTGTATGCGTGGTGAGAACGTTGAAAAGTGTGATCGGGCAAGGCGAAAGGAAGTTGAGAGACAGATATAAGTTAGTGAAGATAGAAAGAGAGATAGAGTTACGTTTCGTATATTACTGTAGGGGCAAGAGAGAAAGGTGCGAGCACACGTTTTCTTTCTCCCTTTCTCTCGTAGCGAAGTTTTACTTTAGTAGTGTGGTTTAAAACACACTCGTGTTTATTTATGCTATATGACTCTGTGGTATCTAACCTCTTTCGTTAATTTTCCACTCGAATTCTTTGTTTACATTTCCCACTCAATATCAACAAATAAGAAAACCCTTTATTGTATACCACAGCAGCAAGTTGAAGCCAATGATTAGATACCATAAACCAGCTCTGGCTACTCCACAATCGGGCGAAACGGCAATAATTTCAAGTGAGCCACAGGCGAGTTGAAACTCGCCCACTCGTCCACCAGCCCGCGGGCAAGTGAATAGTAACTCGCAAGTGAGTGTTTGCGTCGAGTTACGGGATAGTTTGGTTGATGAGCACTTTACTTAGTAGGTTTAATCAGACTTCAATGCTTTAATTCTTATTCTTTCTTTCCTTTTCTTTCTCTTCTAATTCTTCTTCCTTTTTCTTTCTTTTCTTTTATCTTTCTCTTCTTTCTTCTTCTTCTTTTTTCTTTTTCTTTTCTTTCTTTTCTTCTTATTCTTGATTAGACGTCGAAAAGTTGATTGTTACCGAACCATAGATTGGAACAATTCGTTGTAGATTCATTATTCGATGGATCGCGATCTATCGGTTCAAATTTCAAAGTATCAAAATTACTTTGTCAGAATTATTTAGGTTTACAAATTCTTTGGAATACATTTCATGCATTTGAAATTATGGTCCTAACAGCAGATTTTTATGAAAGTTCAAAAATGTTATAGCTGACATTTACTGCAGCTGCTGCTGGCAAAAAAGATAAAAAAATAATATTATCCCGTCCAAAGTATTCACTCTTTTACATCTTTGACAAGATTCTCTCCTCCTACGTCAATAATTAGTTTTTATTTTAAAAACCGCCAACGTATAAATTTACACATATAACGCCGCGAGCGGTAGCGTTTTGTATAAAAACAAAACGCTCTTATCTCTAAAATATATGGCCTTAGTGTTGGAGCCTCAACCGGTAACCGGGTTTTATCGGGTCTGGCTGACCCTGTCAAAGGCCTATTGTTTCTATATAAACATGAATAACATAGAATATTTAGACTTCTAGAAAACTGAATAAAAAACGAAACTACCACATAGAGAACAAGATCTAGAGTCCGTTAAAGCGGTGAACTGAATCACGATAGAAACAGATGTTGTATTACTAAAGCATTAATGCTTTACGTGATTCATACGAAAATATATAAATCACAGCTGCTTGAGTTTCTATGAAGGAAACCATCGTAAGGTAACTCACAAACCCATGAACTATTTCATGTGATCCCCCAATTTGGGTTAGGCTCCTGTAATATATAGATTATGGTCTAATACTGCTTACGAAAGTGAGATGGGAACCGTTTTTTTTTATTTGACTGAGTGACGAGACGAGCAGGTCGTTCACCTGATTGTAAACGGTACGCTTGCCCATAACAGTTACAGTGCCACCCAGAACTTTGCATTGCATAATCTTGCGCGGCACTGCACTGCGCTCGTCACCCTAAAACATCGGCGCTCTAATATCTCATATGCCCCGTAATTTCGCTGGAAACAGTGCTCTTTAAACCGGAACACAGTAGTGTTTGCAAACTACTGCTTGGAGGATATGGCCTTGGTGACAATGACAAGGTTTTTTTTGTCACCACTATCTGTTTGTACCTTTAGGAGTAACTTAGGCCCAATAAAATAGATTTGCAGTTGTTAGAACAGCACGTGCTATTTTTTAGAGTTACATACCAACATCAAAAGAAAAAACGGGACCCCTATAGGAGCACGGACTAGTCCATCTATCCATCTTTTACAGCTGTTTTTATAGGGTTCTCGACCCACAACTTCAGTGTAAACGGACCTTCGAATAAAACAACGTTCTAAAGACCTGCTGCCACCCAGAAGACCAAGCATCATTAACCAGAACAAAGAACACGAATACTTGCCTCACACCTCCAAAAGAAAAACTGAGAAATGTCCTCTCATTAACCATGATACCCCATAACTAATTAAGTAATACCACAGAATAATCAATAGTAGAACGCAATAAATTCGACCGCGAGTGGTTCAGCTAAATGTATCGAGCGGTATGCCTTAAATGTACCACTTATTCCAAACGGGAGTTGTGCCTTTAATTATAGAAAGTTTTAATTGATAATGTTCGAGCACTTTACAATGTTTCTTATATTGATGACGAAACTCAATGGTTGCTTGTGCTCGATGGTTAACGCCATGCATACCTACCCTTAAAAATAATTGCAACTTAGACCTTTATACGGCGCTGCACTGCATTCATCACTCTGATAAGTTATCAGAGTGATGAATGCAGTGCAGTGCAGTAAAAGGACAAAACGTTGTTTTTAAACCTCATATGCCTAGTAATATCACTGGAAATTGGATATTGGACAAATAAAAATCAGATAAGTCTCTTTATTATGAAACCTTGTAGATACTAAGCCTGCGGCAACTGTGGGACAATCCCACTGGAACCGTCAGTTTTCACAGGATAAAAGTTTCGTATATTTTCTATAACCTCAAGTATCTGTGTAGTATATTTCATCAAAATTCGTTCAGCCGTTTCAGCGCATTGAGAGAACAAACACACAGACACACAAGCTTTTGCATATTGCAATAATATTGATAGAGTAAAGCGCTCCGATCAGAAAATATAACAACCAACGTCTTACAAAAACTTAAAACAAAACGCTATCGTAAATGCTTCAAACTAATTAAGATAGAGGAATTAACATAAAAATTGAACCAAGATAGAGGAATCGACATAAAAATTGAACCAAGATAGAGGAATTGACATAAAAATTGTACTGTAAATCGTAATTCTCGTTATTGCTAAAACTGGAGTATTGATAAAAACACATAAGATATGACAGCGCAGGTCGGGTATCGTCGGAGAGATAAAAGGAGGCCTGCACTTACGCGCCCTCCCTATCTATAGTGCGGGCCTGGGAGATTGTATTATTTATAAGAACCTTTATTAAACTGTCTGTGTTTTTGAAAAGAAAACTTCTTCTGCTGAGTTCTTTATTTTTTCGGTACTGAATGGGACTGAGCCGTCATGCTCGGCTATGTAACCCTCGTTCGGGTAAAGTCGGATCGAGTCGACTAAGGGAGCGAGAGGGACATAGTCAACGTGGCACTGCCATACACGCTCGGCGAACGTTACTTACCAGAGTTATTCCCATACATAATTAAAATTATAGTAGATAGATATAAAACAAAAAAAAGTTATATTTTGTATTACTAATCTCGCATTTTGTTGTGTGGTCTTAAGCAAATGCTGTTTTTTTACTAAGTAAAACAGCAAAAAGAAAATCTATACAATTAATATTAATTAATTTGATAATTAATTATTTTTATTCTCATCATTTAATATTGTTTTTAATATTGCATGATATTATAAAATGTATAATTGGAGCAACTCTAGCCAAGGTCAGATACAAAATGAAATCATGATACTCAATAATAATTATTGTTAGATTTAAAACTTATATCAGTCGTAAATCTTTCATAAACTATTGTTAATATTGCTTTTTATGTGTTGACCTTCAGCGAAAATTAATTAATTTCCCACAAAGACGTGACAGTTGACAAGTCTAAACTGCTTTTTTGACAGAACACCTTGTTTGTACAAGAATAATTGACATTTATGTCACGGGACATCTGTTACGGTATTCATATTCAAATCAACTGATTAGAGATGATTTATTTAATTTATTCATATTACACATTCGAGTGAGCATAAATCTTGACAAAGCTTGTATTTCAAAGCTGTAACATAACTGTGCTTCTTTCAATCATTTTTTGCATCGAAAATCGTTATCGACATTTAATTTATTATGCTTTTTAAGTCCTAGTGTCCATAGATAAAATTTGAAAAGAAAAATAAAAGTTTAAAAAGGTACAATACGATTATTTTGAGAAAAAAAAGTGGAATACTTACAATATCATATTATGTAAGAAATTACGTAATTATCACTCGCTTTTCGATGAAGGAAAACATTGTGAGGAAACCCACATATGTTACATACCCGAGAATTATTTCGATAGGTAAGTTATCTACCAATCCGGACCAGGCCCCTGTGGTGGATTATGGCCTAACTCCTCCTCACGAAAGTGAGGGGAGATCCGAGCTCAGCAGTGCGACGATATGGGTTGATGATAATGGGCAGGCGTAGCGCTTACCATCAGTCAAATAAAAAAACCTTAAAAACTCAAGGTGGTCTTTTAAAAATAAGGTCAAAATCATAAATCAACAATAGAATTGAAATAAATGATAATAAAATAATGAAAAAACCGCAAACAACAAAATCACACTATAGATAGTAGCGGACATTGGAATGTGCTACAGTTTAAATGAGGCTGCGCGGGAGTCGAACCGGTTGGGGGCCGCCACCGCGCGACTTCGGCGAAAGCACGCCTCTGATTTATGGACGAAATTAAAGCTTGCAGGTCGCACTGCCCACTGGCCACTTACATGTCTGGCGCGAGCAAGAAGCCGCGCGGTCACCGATCTGTTCTATTGTGGTAAAAGAACCAGAAGCAGTAGTGTGAAAACAATACTGTGCTCCAACTCAAAAGGAATAATAAAAGGCCGAGTCGAAGACAGCTTATGTACAAGTCATGTGTGTCTCGGTTTGAAGGGCGCTGTTTCCAGGAAAATTACTGGGCATATGAGACTTAAGAACCAATGTCTCAGGGTTCAAGCGCAGTTCAGCGCTGCGCAAGATTATGCAATGAAAAGCTCTGGGTGGCACTGTAACTGTTATAGGCAGGCGTGGCGCTTACCATCAGGTGAAGGACTTGCTCGTCTCGTTGCTCGTGATAGTCGTCTCTAGCCCAATGATGTACCTCTTTATCCGTAGTAGGTTACGTCGATGGATGTACGGAATTAAAAGTTACAGTTCACATAGGTCAGTGTTAATTGTCACAGAAGCCACACGTTCACATATAAATCGTGAACTGACAGTCTTGAACCCACTTAAGAGGTTTTTAGATGGTCTGAGATACTCTGACACCAGAGAGAGCGGAGATCTTATGAAAAAAATAGGACTTGCACTCTGAAACATTTAACACGTTCACTGCTGAAAACACAACTGTTGTGTTTTTCATAACTTGCCACGAGTGAAACACAGCTGTTGTGTTTGTTGTATGGGAAAACACTATGGCGCGTGCAGAGCCGCACCTGTGGCTAGACAAGAAAAACGGCTCAGTAGTCAAAGTGTTAAAAACTATAAATAAAAATTTACTTCGAAAATAAGAGCCTTCGAACCTCCTAACTCCTATTTTCAGTCTTAAGTTCTAGATGGTGCAGCCCCTGCTATGGGCAGGCGTCGTATGCAGGCATACAAAAATACAGTTTATTCCTTTACTTATAGGTATACTTTAATTACCGTTCCCCTGCCAGGAAAAGAGACCACGCCATGCCCCGCGTCGATAATTTGACAGCTTCTCTCTCTCGCGTCGGAATGATTGACATGATTATTGCGAGTAAAAGCCGCAGATTATGCTGCCACTTGGCATTAAGCTGAGACGCACGGAACATTTAAACGTAATAAAGTATTCAACTTAAAATAAAGTTTCAAAGGCAAAATCCGAAAATGTGAAAAAAATACTGGGCATATGAGACTTTAAAGCCAATGACTCAGTGCAGTGCCGCGCAGGATTATGCAATGCAGGGTTCTGGGTGGTGCTGTGACTGTTATGGGCCGGCGTATCGCTTACCATCAGGTGAACGACTTGATAGTCTCGTCACTCAAATAAAATAAAAAAATAAAGTGAGGTGTTTTCCAAATCAGCCAAGCAGTTTTAGTAAAATATCTACCACTTTATAATAACGACGTCGATTGTGACTACACTATTAACTCGATATTTTGACTACTTTTCGTAGATTACCTTTTATTCAAACGTTTAATATGCGGCGTTCGGAATGCGCGCTTATCACTTGTATTTCTCGGATTATTATGTTCAGATCTACCCACTCACGGTACAATAAATTAGCGGCTATCGTTTGACCTCTGGTGTAGCTCTACAGGTCTACGATCACCAATATCCAGTTACTTATCTCCATTAACTTAGAAATAACCAGCCTCAGCTCTTCCTTGATACACTAACTACGATATGCCCTTTTCATGAATTCAATGCGGCCAACCGACTAAACCGATATCATATTTAACGGCAGGAAAGCGTCGTATTTCAAATAAAAACAGAACACTATCTCCCTATAATCCCCTAATTCGCATTGTTCTTATTGGTCCATCAATCGCTTGGCGCATGCGCTGTAGGGCTCGACAGAGGGTATATATTGCGACTCCAGATAAAATCGCTCCAGTCGCGCCGCTGCAACCGAAGCCTTATCTTGATCGGGAGCTAGTAACCGCGGCCCACAGGTCGTTCCATACAAATTGTATGGCATATCTGCTTCTACTTTTGGGCATAGTTAACCTTATAGTTTTCTTGTAGGATGTTCTTGCCGCTAATGGGAGCGATTCGTCGTATCAATGGTGTGAGAACCGCGTAAGTAGAACCTGAAGATAGAATTTCAGATAGCTTTACCTATTGGTGCAAATATAGGAAACCGACTGAAGATCTGCGTTGTGATTTTCCTCTTACACGTAGATTGTTTCAGTAAGGCTCTACAAATCGGGTTGTACAGAAACATTCACACAAATTGAAGACAATGCAGCAATTCTACAACACAGGTTTAACTCAATTTACGGGATTTCAGTTGCCATCTAATCGGGGATCTAGATCTGATAAAGCATTCTGTTTGAGACAAAACAATTATATATATGTAATTTTACTATGCGAACCGTACAGATGTCTAGACGTTTCTGGTTTCTAAAACACCCTGTTGTGACCCAGGATGTGACCTATTCTATGAAAATTGCAGCTTGAAGTGATGAGTACAAGTCTAAATGGTAATTCTACTTGACAACGCAGAGATGTCCAATGAAGATAGCGCGAAAAAAAATAATTCTTGTCGCTCAGAATGGCCATTAAAATGTTGGTACAGTCGGACCTGTAATGTCGTAGAGCTCAAGAAAATATTTTTCTATCACCTTAATTTTTTTTTGTTTTTTATTTTTCTGGGTGATGAGACAAGCAAGTCGTTCGCATAATGGTAATATCTAATGGTAAGTTCTATGCCTGCCCATAACAGTTACCATTCGAAACTTTGCATTGCATAATCCTGTGCGGCACTGCACTGCGCTCGTGACCCTGAAATATCGGCTCGAAAGTCTCAAATGCCTAGTAATTTCGCTGGAAACAGTGCCCTTCAAACCGGACCACAGTAATGTTTGCACACTACTGCTTGGAGGATGAATATCTGGCAAAGGTGTGGAACTTCCTCAAGCGGTCTTAGTCACCCTAAATTAAATAGAAGACTCAACAGTAGATTTTGAATCCCGCCATGACTCAAAAGATTTATGTAATTTAAGAAAAGAAAGAATATAAATCTATACCTTGAGCTTGAAAAGAAAATGGTTCAAGCACTGATTCAGGGTTGAATCTCGCACAGAAAAAGGAACTTTAAGACACCGCCAATAAATAAGAAATTGTAGAAATATATAATTTTAATTCCGCCTAAGTTGTCAGATGGATGTATGATAGGACTTTGTTGGATGACCTAACCATAGGGGTAAAGGTTGCTTGGGGTGCGGGCCAGGTAACCTCCACGAGTGCCCGGCTGTTGTTCGTCCCTCTTGATGCGTTGCATTCGGGCAGCAGCTGGGACGGTGCACCCTGGGGTTCGGTCAGCAATTCTCCTAGGGGAATTGGTGGCCGTAGCAAATAACCTGGCGAGAAGAGGTCCTTCGCGTGTCCCTCTGATCAGCAGAGGGCACAGCGAGGGACCAATCACGGGGACTTTTGGGCCGCGGATCGGGGGTCGTTGGCCCAAGTTAGAAGTCCCGAGCTGAGGTGCGGCCCGTGTGTTCCGGGACGCACCCAGCGGAGAAAGAGGCCCAAGCCTCACGTGGCGAGCCCGGGAGGGCGCCCGCAGAGGTGGTCGCGGAAGCGCCGTGCGAACCCGTGACCACCTCCATAATGCGGAGAGGAGAACACCCCGGGGTTTTAGTGGGTAAACCCCGCCAGACCAGCTGGCGGGGGAGTCCCACATAACCACCCCGCCCCCCCCGGGGGCCGGGTGGTATGCCTAATGCATTTCCCCGGGAAAAAAAAAAAAATAAAACAAAAAGGGGTAAAGGTTGCTTAGGGATTCAGATATTCAAACGGAACGGTTAACGGGTGGGGTCATCCAACAAAGTCCTATCATACATTCATCTGACAACTTAGGCCGAATTTAAACTAAATATTTCTACATTTTCTTATTAGTTATGGACTTCCGCAAAGTAACGCCTGATTCTATTAAATACACCACCAATACTTCAAAAACACTCCTCTAAAGGAAGATGGTTCAAAGAAACTATAATATAGCTAATATTAGAATATAGAAGAAACTATATAATTATATTTTCTGACGTTTCTATAAATAGCTGTGAGCAGAGCAATAGGATAACATGTTCTCAAGCATGTAAAATAAATATTTATTAGACAAGAAAAAGTGGAATATGTTTTGTCGTCAATGATACCTCTTTCAGACGACTCGCGACCTCTACTTATAAAACCAGAGAGCCAAGAGGCCTCACTCCGGCTTCCTTATGGGAACTGACAGATATACCCTGGTTCTCGAAAAGGGAGTACCATGAACGACGGTATTCGACAGCCTTTAGCAACAGCAAGGCTACTTTTAATATATCCCATATTAATAGGTTTATATACATTTATTCTCAAATAAGACCAAAGTCACTTACATGAGAACAATAATTAATAATAATAATTAATAATTTAATAATCCTTACTTCCTTACTTATATTATAAATGCGAAAGTAACTATGTCTGTTGCTGTTTCACGCCTAAACTACTGAACCGATTGAAATGGAATTTGGTACAGAGATAGTCCAGAGCCTGAGAAAGGACATAGGGTACTTTTTAATGCGATAAAAGCATTTTAAGGGTTTGAAATAGGGGATGAAAGTTTGTATGGAAATATGTAAGGTTTCAGCTAAACCACAGCACTGTTTAAAAAAATTATTTCACAAATGGAAAGCTACATTGACAGCGAGTAACATTGGCTATTTTTATCCCCATGTTCCCGCGGGAACAGGAACTACGCGGGTGAAACCGCGGGGCGCAGCTAGTTAATAATAAGTAGTTAAAATTTTATATGAATCAATCTATTTTAATAATTCGGGTACCTACTCACCTAATACATTTGACTGATTGAAAGTTGTTCAGTTAGTTTGAGTTTGAATAGATTATTGAGCATCAGGCGCATCTGCAGAACATTGCTTGTACAAAATACAATTCACCAGAAATGCTTTATTAGGTCCTGAATGTTGTGATTTTCACCAGTGACCGGACAATGCGGGTACAGACCGGTTGGAACGTACATAAACTGTAACGACACCGCAGTGCCCGTAATTGTAACTGCAGTGACACTTGTAGATCCCTCGGAGATTACGGCAATTACACCCGGTACACCATTTACCAGTGACGCTGCATACGAGGTGGAAAAAGGAAATTTTGTGCGTTTCCTTACGGTAAAATATCTATTAGCTTTGCGTTAAATATTTCTGCTGGCTTGGTCAATCTTCACTGTCTACTATACTAAGATTATGCGAAAGTTTGTGTGGTTGTGTATTTGTTCTCTCTTCACGCTGAAACGGCTGAACTGATCTTGATGAAATTCGTTATAGCTTCGTAACGAATTTCATCAAGATCAGTTCAGCCCAGTTTTAAGCCCGGACGAAGGACATGGGACACTTTTGAAGTAAAACTTTTTTACGCACCCTGGACTTTGTGAGTAATCTGGTGAATGCGTTACGAAAAATGTGATCAGAAGTTTAGAGGGAGATATATGTAAGTAGAGATAGAAAGAGAGAGAGAGATAGAGAGTTACGTTTAAAAATATCTTTTATAAACATTTTCTAGAAACATTTTTTTTAATAAAGTTTAGGTGAAGTTTTACTTCTACTATGTGTCAGCACACATTGCATTTTTTTATCGGAAAAACTGTACTCTGCGCGGACGAAGTCGGGGGTAAAAGCTAGTTAAGTGTCAATATATATTTAATGACACTTTTCTATAGAGATATAGATGAAGCTAAGCGCGCAGGTTGGTGGCGACTGGACAGTAAGGTTCAGTAATCTCATTGTGGTGTCATGCGCGACGGTGGCGGCATTCACCGACCTGGCAGGGCAGCGAAAACGGGCTGAAGGTGCGGTATTGTTAAAAATACTTGCATTTATATGGCATTGCCGGATTTCTAAGTTGGCTAGTTATAAAAGTAAAGTGGGAGCTTTAAATGTGACTTAGAAAAATAAATTATTATCCCGCTGTTACGAAGCAAAACCGAGTGTAATCTGCGCAAAGAGCGAATTTGACCCGTTTTTGTTAGATAAATAATTATGTGAGCTAAATTCGCAAAATTGTAAGACGTCTCTTTTAATCGTTTACCTTTTTTTTTACAAAGCTAAGTATACTTGCTAGTTCAACATCTTAGTGTGTGGTTTTTTTCTGCAACTAAACATTATTTATAAATACAAAACCGTTGGTTTCGAAATCGCATCGAAAATATAAATTGTAATGTTGTAATTCATTGTAGTGTGAAAAACGCCAACATTGATGACGAACATGATAAGTGAAAAAAAAAAAAATTTTAATACTACTTACCATTATTAGAGCTGAAGCTGAAACTGTCCCTGGGAGCATTTCCTGAAAAAAATAATAAATAATTTAAGTATAAAATATAGTACAACTATTAAAGGTAAAAATGGGGTAGTAAAATGGGCGGTCTTATCGCTTAATGCGATTTCTTTTTGACAACCGTTGGCTGTCGGATAAAGTGTGGTGAGTAGCGTACGTAATTCCGTAATCCATGTGCGTGCATGGAAGCCTTTCCTATTTTAATAGAGGAATAAATATTTGATTACTGTTTATAACTAAATATATAGATTAACATAACTCATTAGGATACCTCGAGTAAGAAGCTCTAGAAGTTTGCTTGAAAAATGAAACTCAGGTGTAAACATTCTGATACATAAAACAATTTATGTCCAAACAATTCCACCAAACTTCATGAAACGAACACCTTGCATTATTTTAATTGGAAACATCCTGCCTTAATTCAAAACCGCAATACATCTAGCTGGCATTTTGTAAACATAATCTTGAAAGTTTCTCCAAAACAATAAAATCGATTAAATTAATTCCAACACTTAGGTATGCACTTTTTTTTCAACAAAACATTCACTCTGAAAATCACAAAATCTTTTCGAGTTATCCCGAAAGAGTTCCAAATTTTAACTTCACATAAAGACACACTTCCTTTACTTAAAAGTTAAAAAAAAAAAAAAACAGAAAAAAATTGTAAGCCCCGAATTTTAGTGACGTGACATTGTATCGAGTTATTATAATTGCGTAATCGATTACCGATAATTTTAATCGCGTAAGGTAGGTAGTACACAGTGACCAATATTTAAGTGACGTGGGGAGGGCGGTCGGCCGCGACTGGTTAATAATTATGCCGAGTGCCCCGATTCATTAGTGCTAGAGTTCAGGGACGGACCGATACAACAATAAAAACAATTTTATGGGCCAGCCAGACGTGCGTGGGGGATTTGGGGAATTATTTTTGTTAAGATCGACGACACCTGAATTTAGTCGCTTGTAGAGACGACTTGGAGAATCTATCTACATGAGTGCTAAAAGGGACTACGAAGTTTCAAATTTATGGAGAACTGTAGGCAACGCACCGGCAATGCCCCTAGCGTTGCAGATGTCTATAGCTGGCTATAACCACTTTACATCGGATTGGCCGCATGATGGAAAAAAAAAATTAATTAATTAATTAATTATAAAAAAAAAACTTTATAAGTGCCATGGAGTACGTCACGCAAATAGACTTAGAACCTTAACAGCCCAGCGCTAACCGTCAAGCTATATTACATACGAAATATACCTATATTATTTTTTCTCCTTAACACACCCATAATTCAGTCTTAACTTACTCTACTAAAGGCGAACATGCCGCCTTTGTTCTTCAGTATTAATGGTTTACTACTACTAAATCTACCTACACTTTGTATAGTGATATTAGTAGACGCAGTAGCCTCACAATACGACATCAATATTCCATTTAACGACCAAGAACCGTAGACCAGCAGCTATTGTGAAGTACAAGGCATTCTATTCGAACAATTCCACCATAGAAACTCACAAGTTATTTTTTGTTCATCCTAAATACGGCCCACGAACCGTCTGGAGAGGTCAGGGTTGCGACGCTCGAGTTCTGACCCCCGATACTCTATCCCTCACTCGCTTGGTGCTCAATCATGTGTGCATCTCTTTCGCACAGGCCGAGACACTTTGCTTGACTTTTAACCCTTTACGTCATTGTCAGCGCGTTCCCTTTTCCTCTCGCATAGCTATCGATGTTGTCGTTTCTTTCAAACAGGTTATGACATATCGGTCGACATATGACCCGAGCATCGCCTCATTCCCTATCCCGCTTTAACTAAGTGCCTTTTGTGTTTATGCGTCCTTGTCCCCCGTGTCGCGACCCCTACGACTAGCCACTTGAATAGATTAGGTGTTTTTGTACGAATGGTTCGGGTTCAATATTCATTGATAGCCGGTTCGTTGGCATTTTATATGCAACGCGTTGATTGTTTCTTTCAGTACTAGCAATTACTTTTTATTTTAATAAAATGCAGATTTTACCCTTAATACTTATTACAGCGAATGACTGACACCATTTGTAGAATAAATTTACAGTGCTTATCGATTGAAAATTTGGCAAAAAAGGTGCATTTCTCAAACGACTCCTACATGGGCATAATTTGATACCACTTCAATTTGTTTATAGTTTATTTATTTATAATATTAAGTAACGAGATGAGCACGTCGTTCATCGGATGGTAAGCGCAATGCCTGCCCATAACCATGCCCCTCTTTCCCACTGGGCACTCTGGGCCCCCAAATTCCTGCCAAATCACTGTTTCGTTCACCACTGACTTTTTCTTATTCGAGTGAGTGACGAGACGAGCACGTCGTTCACCCGATGGTTAGCGCTACGCCTGCCCGTAACAGTTACAGTGCCAGCAAGAACTTTGCATTGCATAATCCTGCGTGGCACTGCACTGCGCTCGTCACCCTGAGACATCGGCTCTAAACTCAAATATGCCCAGTAATTTCGCTGGAAACAATGCCTTTCAAACCGGAACACAGTAATGTTGGCGCACTACTACTGGCGTTTAGATAAAGACTATACCATAACCCCCATAAACCATAACCATTGATAATACATAGTTACCACGGACAAGGTGGGAACCAAATTATGAACATAGAGGATAAGTCTTAGCATCGTAATGTTAAAAAGCTAACTGTCAGGGCATGGGAATCTGTCAATTACCCAAGATTATTTTTTATATTTCGTCTGTCTACAGTAAAATTACCACCGTAATACTCAAGTAAGTATTTAATGAAATAAAATTAACATCCAAGTACCAAATTAAACCTAATTTATTCATGACCTTATCACTAAAATTAATCTGTCGCATTATATTGCTCTCAAATTGTCTACAATCTCAATATTTTCTCAAATATACTGCAATAAAACGAGGAATGTTTTGCTATAAAGTATAAAATCTACCAAAATGCCTTCGAATAGCTGAGCTAATTTACATAAGCCTCAATCATCGGTGTTATATTTCAAATTATAGCTATTAGCATAATCAACTAGGGACGCAGATTTTGTAAGATAATATCGATGTTTTTGATAAGTATCGATTAAATCTATCATAATATTTCGAATTTTCAAACTATTTGTGTTGACGTAATATGACAAAATACATGTAATTAAACATATTAGCAGCGCCCGCGGTTCTACTCGCGAAAAGTAATATATCACAAGAACCGTAAATTTTTACGCTATAAAAATTATTTTATGTTAGATTCCAGGACATAAAGTATTACATGCCAAATCTCATCAAAATTCGTTGAGCCGACGAACACACGCACACTGTAGCATTTATAATATGAGTAAACTGTTTTATGCAATTTTAATTACTTTATTGTTTCTACATAATTATACTTAGAACACAAACAGTATAATTAATATACAAAGTATGTATATTTCGTGAATTAATGTGTTTAAGTTGAATTAGTATCTAATTAAGTTTGCTCTATGAATATTCTAAATGGACAAAATATCACTAACTTGCTAAAGAAATCTAAACAAATTAAAACACTTTTTAAGTGTCAGTACCTGGATGACCGAGCTTTGCTCGGTTTTTTTTTTATGACATTTTCTAAAAATGATTCCTAGCTAGATCGATTTATCGCCCCCGAAACCCCCTATATACTAAATTTCATGAAAATCGTTGGAGCTGATTCCAAGATTCCAATTATTATATATATATATATATATATATATTAACAAGAATTGCTCATTTAAAGATATAAGATTAATAAAAAAAAAAGTTTATAAACTACTAGCTGTGTCCGGAATACGTTGCAATGTCATAGAAAGTAAAAGCGTGTGTTTTTTTTGGCTAAGAACCTTCGTAGGCTTCTTCCAAAGAAGGTTATTTTACCAAAGGTTCGTCAGAATCAGCCCCGCCCACACACATGGATTTTTATATATGCATAAAAGATAGATACATAATGGCTGTGATAGACTAAAAAGACTGTAATTTGTAATGCGCATACCTTTAATTAAATACTTCATGTTGTTATTATATATATATAATAATGCTTTATTAATGACGGACGATAGCAGTATTCCGCAGACACTGCAAAAAGTAATCGATAATGTGGTATCGATATTATCGATTCGATTATCGTATCTGTATAAAAACCGCTCAGATCTAGTCTAGGTCTGAGCAAACTGGACCACTTTGTATTTTTAGCACTCTATAGCTGACCTTATCCTAATTAATTTCGGGTCACCGAGTGGTCACCGGTCACCGAGGCAGTTTCGTCATAATATTGCAAGATTTATTCAAATTGACGTTTGATGAATACCTAAGCAGTTTTGGTTTTTTTTTTTTGTATACATTATGTATATTTGGCTCCGCACAATTTATACATTTAGCATCGCATTTGAAATGTAGAGCGATCTCTGTAGCACACTCACTTGTTTATTAATTTTTTGTAACTAGGTGACTCATTTATTTCGCTGGTTGGTAAGCGCTACGCCTCAGCGTGGTCCTGCTATAATTGGGTGTCGAGGGAATGGGAATCAATTATTATTAATCTTGTAAGTTTAAACACTTCACAAATTTGGTTAGCCAAACATAGCATGGAATTAAAAAATGCTATCCAAATTTTAGTCAAGTTCATCTGAACGATTGGTTTTTACCAACATAGAAGTCACATAACAAATGAAATCACAATTTCAACGCTCCTTAATATTATGTGAAAATGAAAACACATTTTTAGTTACCACCTGACCACAGTTAGCCTAACCATCCACTTATCTTAATTCTGAACTAAACGTCTTTGACTCCATAATCATAAATCTATTTAATAGAAATAACTACCGGGAAATTAACTTCAAGCGTGACCGGGGTAAAAAGTACAGGAACAGTAAATAGTAATTTCCCAGTCAGTGGTAGCTGGGCACTCGCTCGCAAAGCGTATCGGCCTCATAAGTTTTTCTCGCAGCTGACCTGCGGCTATAGAGAGCATTCCGAGAGCTGCGAGTATTGCGAGGAGCTGTTAACGCGTGGAGAGGGCATATTTCTATAGTTTTAACAAGGCCACGCGAGTCTCACCGAATGGTGTTCAAATAATCCATATGATACTACGTCAAGGGTACTTTTCCCCTTGTCCAGCAAATGGCGCAAGGTTTTCGTGGATGCGACATCGGCCTCCCTAGCTACCGATGTCTCTTTGTACTCCTTCCGAGAGAGTGATATGCTAACCTAATTGTTTCCCTTGCCAAATTACACACCCCCTTCACCAGTAGAGGGTGTCAGATGTAGTCTCTGCCTATCCCAACGGGAAACAGGCGTGACTGTATGTAGGTAAGTAATACTTACCTCGGGGCGCAGCTAGTTAATTAATAATGGAATGAAGTCCAGCAGATTGCCTCCTCCGCCATGCACTCGAGCACTCGCACATCTCGGATAAGAAAGCGCGATGGGTAGCCGGCGCGTGCGCGTGTTTTTGCCGCGATGAATATTTATCGCCGGCCGCGACCATTAGCGTCGCTAGCGGTAACCCGACCGATACACTTACAGACTGATTACACAGATGCACCACTTTATACATATATTACGTATTTTAAACAGGTACTAACGAAGATAACCTAAACTTACGATACTGCTGTCAAAACAATGAACTCACTTTACATTCAGTGGAAGTAATCGATTTATTTTGTACTGTGAAGCGTGAGGATGAGGGTTTGTATCCCGCAAAGGACAAGGATTTGTGTGATCACAACTATTTGCTGAACCTGGGTGTCTGTAGAACCACAGTCCTCTTAGCTCCTGATTTATTACGTACAAGAAATCGGTGAAATCTATGTACCATATAATTGTGAGGTGTTATTTATTGATTGATTCTTTGAATAGATTCTTCTATTCTCACGTGAAAGGCGGAAATCGAATGCGAACATTCACAGTTGAATTTTAGCTTATCTATATGACGCCACTTCGTCTTTAACAATTTGAAGAAGATGAAAATGACATTTTCTCGAAGATGTGACGTTTTTGATACTTACTGTATTTTTGAAGTAAAACTTCTTTACGCCCGCTTGACTTGTGGAATAAGCTGGTGAACGCGTTACGAAAAGTGTGATCGGAATCGAATTTGAGAGGGAAAATAAGTTTTAATAAGGAGATACTTGTCTTCATTTTAATTGTGTTTTATTGGTGTAATATTAAGCAGTGAATATTCATTACGAGTGTTACAAATAAAACAAACTTAAAAAACGTGTAATTTCCTGTTATCTACAAAACATCCAAGAAGTGTCAAAAAATAATCTACGACCTTTCTAAATTTGAACGTTAACCATCACTTGACTGGATTACTGATGGCCTGACTGACTGAGAAATTGTAAAAGTTAAATCCTTCAAATAAAAAAAATACTTGACAATGGCTAAATGCACAAGTAGCAAAAAAAATACAAACTAAGCTATTCCAAAACGACGCGAGATGAAAGGCATTTCCTTTCAATCTGCTTTCCCGAGGACGGCAAACCAGAAAATCGCTTAACTTTCTCCTCAGATTATGTCTGGACCTATCTTTATAAAATATGGCGCAATTTGGAATTAATCTGCCACTTCAGTTATATAAAGCAATTTGAAATAGGCCTTGTTGTGTAAAGGCGTGACTACCATTAAAGTGTTATGATGGTGGAAAAAATATTTCCAATCTACTTATCTGATTTAGTATTTAATTTATAATATTTACAAGCTGCGCCCTGCGGTTTCACCCGCGTAGTTCCCGTTTTGTCCCACGAGAACATACTATCGGGATAAAAAGTACCATATGACTCAATCCTGGTTATAAACTATCTGTGTTCCAAATTTCATTCAAATCCGTTTAGTAGTTTTTGCGTGAAACAGGAATAATCCATGTATTCTAACAAATTTTCGCATTTATAATATTAGTAAAATAGGATTTTTGGTCACGTAGGATGTTTGAGTACTAAAACTTCCTTTACACTTTAGTATTATTATTCTCTAAAGGTGTCCACGCAGGTATAACCGCGGGTAAAAACTAGTAACTAATAAAGCACAATGTTCAGCGCGTGCCTGCAATGATGGGCGATACTTTCTTACCGGTGTTAGTACCAGTTTTTGCCGCGTTTCCGGTGAGGCGCAATAATTGCGGTGTAGTGCGGAGATGTGCGATCGACGTTTCCGGTCACTTCTTTTGAGATTAGTGGACTTTATGAGAGTTCACTTTAACTTGTAGCACAAGACAGTATTTAACATACGGAATCCTCTCCTCTTTTTTGCATGGTACTAAGTGACAAGACAAGTAAGTCGTTCACCTGATGGTAAGCACTACGCCCGTCCATAACAGTGTCACCCAGAACTTTTCATTACAAAATATGGTGCTTCTCTGCACTACGCTCGTCACCCTGAGACATCGGTTCTAAAGTCACATAGCAAACGTTGACTCCTCCAGGCGGACTCTTGCTGACGAGATCTACTACTACAAAAAATAACCTCGCTCAAGCTCCTTGATTAAGCTTAGTTACGACACAACGCCAGTAAACACACACGTGTGAAGATTGCAAAAGACCCAAAAAAATGATAACGATGCAGCAGTGAACGTGTTAAATCTATGTATCCCCGCAACTCTACCCGCAATCAAGTGGACAATTGAGAGGACAATATTACACGCCTGAATGTAATAGCCAAACTTTGTATTAAAGGTACTTTTGCAAGGCACAGTACAATACAATCACGTATAACAACTATCCAGTAGAGTTGCAAGCGTAGATATAGCGATTTTTTTTAAAGGCGCTTAGCATCGAGATCTTCTATTTCTTGTACATAATTTAATATGTACTATTTAAGTGCTGGCACTGGGAACGAACCTTATTACTGGCAACTGAAAAAAAAATGAGATTTCGTTATTATGTTATCTTGTAATAGAAACACAATATGGACACGACACGGGTCGCGTGCCGGGGGCAATCCCGTAATGTCGCTGCAGCTGTTTTCTCTGCTACTTATGTGAGTTTCCAATATCGCTGCGTCAACGAAGGTGGTTGTTTTAATCGGTGGACTATGTTTTTCTTTTTCCAATGTCATAACTGTTTACGTGTCTACGTAAACGGTCATGGCACATCGGTTTTAAAAATTTTGCTGGAAACAATGCCCTTCAAACCGGAAAACAGTAATGTTTTCACACTACTGCTTGGTGGTTTAAAAGGTACTGTACTTCCCCAAGCGGTATCTTGCTGAAGAGGCCTAAACAAACAAACACACAAACTTTCATGTGTGTCGACCAGAAATGCAGATAGTAATATTTTGTCACCAATATCGTGGTGTAATGGAAACGCGTGGTAAGTAGCAGTTAGGTCGGCTGACCGGCGTAAACTGCTACCTTCCACGGCGGCGGAAGTGCTGTGAGATATGGCGGGGCGGCACCACGAGTAATGAATGGGCTGCGAGGAACCTTGTCACTATGATGTTTAACTAGGTAGCAACCTGCTTGAACTGTTTTTTTACTATTTTTAATAGGCTCACGTTTGATTACTATCCTGCTTAATAAGCGATGATGAGGTCTATGATGTGACAGAGTTACCTAGAGGATACGTTCTCTCTCACTTTAAAGGTTCCGAGAAACATAATGCTACCGAAGAGTTCCAGTCTTTAACCATTTGGTTTCGATAAGACTTGATAAGGTCGAAATAATAAGTTTTTGTTTAATGTTTTTTCAATTGTCTTACCTATTTTGATGGAATTTTGTCGCGACAAGCAAGTTTCTTTACAAGTAGCCGTAGATAGAAACAGCATCAAATTTCATAACTCTGTAGTGTATCAAACTCCCTTATAACCGTGCGCTTTACCAAGCAACATTTTCACATCAAAGAAAATCGTCCTTACCAGCCGATCGATATGTAGCCAT
Organism: Campaea margaritaria; assembly: GCA_912999815.1. NCBI lineage: Eukaryota > Metazoa > Arthropoda > Insecta > Lepidoptera > Geometridae > Campaea > Campaea margaritaria. Next base: position 9,249,043 of record OU538800.1, read on the forward strand.
ACTACATCTATTCTGTGATGTAGCTTCAATTAATATGAAGTCTTCGACACGCAATATGAAATTGAAGACCCTTACAAAACCCTAACAAACAAACAAATCTCACAAAGCCCTAATAGAGGAGGCACGTACAGATTTGACGAACTATACAATTGCTAGCAAAACCTTTAGTTACGTACTACTTAAGCGACTCTACCAACCTGTAATTTACTCTACGGTCACTGACTTAGTAAATAGATTCGCATACGTGATTTATTTGATGACAACTTGGAGAAAGGATGACGAAATAGTCTCATCATCTAATGACTCTATTAGCTTCAGACGGTAGAGATGTTGAGTTAATAAGAAAAAGATGAAGACGGAATCACAAACTTTGTGCTAGCCAGGTCTACTGTTCGTAAAACAACTAGTTATTAAATACACGTGGAAAAATTCTTTCGGCCTTTTATAGGATATATTTCGGAGAGTGTGCGACGGAATTGCATAATTTAATTCAACCAAAACCAATCCATCATCAAACAACCAAACGCACGGCGATGCGCCATCGTTACATGGTGGAAATTCCATCTGTACGTACGAAGCGGTTCGCCTCCACATTTATTGCGATTCTAAAGTCATGCCCTGTAATTTCGCTGAAAATAGTGCCCTTCAAACTGGAACACAGTATTGTTTTAACACTACTGCTTGGTGGATGAATATCTGACCATGGTGTGTACTTCCCCAGGCGGCAGTTCCGGCCCCAAAGAGTTTTCCATTTTATTCTGCCGCTTCGCTGTAAGTACCTCGAACTATTGTTACTAGACTATGTAAATCCTATTTCCACGGCAGTGCACTGACAGCTGTCATTAGGTTTTCCCGCCCAAAAGCACAAGATGGCGTCATGGGAGAGCGACTCCTGCGCAAGGGACCATAAACCACAAGCGGCAATAATAGAATTACACCGGCAATCAGGCTAAGTATACGGAGACAGGTGAGCTATGTTTTATTTTGTTGAGATTGTTTAGGTTTGTTTTGCTTGAAATATGTATGAAAAGATGTATGGTAGGAGTTGTCATGCGTTTTGATAAGTCGATATTCTTAAAACGTCCGGCGCACAGGTCACTGACTGTTACTGACTAATCCTGTCACCACGATGCGACGTTTTAGTCAAAGGAATCAATCCCAGTAGGTTCGTTGTTTAGACTGAAACACCCCCTGCCCTTCCCTGCCCTGGCAATTATGCCAGGCAATTATCCTGTTCATTATGTTTCAAGCATTAGCTTGAAACATAATGAACACGAAGGAGAAAACAATGGAAAAAGTTATTCTTAATATGAATATTTTTCAAAAATATGATAGTATAATTTTGTCGAATAAGTCAGATAAGTTAAAGAACATTTTATAGTTCGTTTGGAGCATTCCAAGATCAGTTATAATAATGAATAATATCTTCAAGAGGTTATTATTTTATTTTAAGGATTACTTAAATTAATTTTAAAAATCATAAATCTCTATCCCAAACAACTTATTTAAATTCGTTTATCTCACGAATAGTAAAGACGCTACAGTTTCTCAACTCAACCTATTTACAACCTCACCAGTCAAAGTTCAAAATATTGTCTTTGCAGCCAAACTGCCTACATTGTTTGAGAAAATCGTACAATCACTTATTTCCAAACAAACATACATAATGCAGTTGTAGCCACTTGAAGCCGAGAGAACAAGCCAGGCGGCAATTCTCACGACGACTCAGGCCTTATGGAAAAATGAAAAAAAAAATCAAAGAATTTCCAGTCAGTTATTCTCGATTGGCTGTATTCTGAATCCGGAAGGAAGGAATCAGTCCGGAGGTAGAATCAGTTAACTTTCATAGGTGTCTTGTTGAGGCTCATGTAATTTTTTTTTTTTGCCTCTCTTCTACTGGAAGTTTCCCGTCAATCCAATGATTTTATTTCTGTTTTGTGCTAAGAGAAAAATTTGGTCCACGGTGACAATATAAATTAATATTTGGCCACTCTCTTCTTCTTCTATTTGTCTAGTTCTATTCCTGTACCTTGTGTATTTCTGAACTGGTGTACAATAAAATATTTTCTATTCTATTCTATTCTATTCTCTTCTTCCACCGCGTCATTTGCACATCGATGCAATCGGTGTTCACAATAATGGTCACTATTATCTTCGCTGTGTACGTGTTCGTTGTTGTGCAATTGTGTCCTTATAAATGTTTTCTTTCTTTCTTTCTTTCTAATAATATAGGTAATAGTAACACAGATACCGGTTCCTAACTAGCATCCCCTATGTCTAGTGAATTAGGAACTACAAGCATCATAATTCCATAAATCCTCAGACTCTAAATGTAGTTTACAAAGATACTTGCCTTAATTTTGCTTTAATTTTCACTAAATGTTTTTTTAAACTTACGTAAGACTTTGATCACCTTGTTAACTCTCTTACAAAAAATTACAATGAATCGTGTATACTCACCTTTCTTTATTATCAGTGTCAACGAATCGAGAAAGGGTTTGGCCGTGTCGGCTTCAGAACTGCATTTATTCTAGTTCTAAAAGTCCAGCTATCCGAGTGGTGACTGATGGGAAATGCACATTTTTCTGTCCCCACGATACTCGGTGATATATGCTATTACAGTAATTGCAGCAAAGCGGTGTTTAATAAAAATGCCGTCTTCCTGGCAGTAGGGTTTCACTGGACATTATCTGGACTGCAAATTGTAGGGTTCGTAATATTATTACATACTGCCATTTCTTTTTAAACTAGGTAGCGGATTTATGCATCGATTGACACTGTTTGGAAATAAATGGACGGAATTTTCTTAGAACGACAGTGTTTTTGTTGAAGAAATGTCTACACCCAACCATCTATAGACCGCCAATTGTACTGCCTACCAATGATTATTTTCTGTTATTTTTCTGTATTATATTTAATCTTGGTGTACAATAAAGAGTTTTCTACTCTATTCTATTCTATTACGAGTATATTACTAAGTACGCTTTTTTTTCACGCACATCACGGGTGTGAATGGGGGCGTGGCTTGGGGTAGGACTTGAATCTCCTAAAAGCCCCCGTGAGCAGTCCTCGACAGAGTTGGGGCAAGATGGGGTCACCCTAACAGTCACAATTTTGTCTCGGCAAGCTAAACACGCTAGGCTAAGCCCCACTTAGCCGAAATATCTCAATTGAGTGAGTCTCCGCTCAGTGTTCTAACTGTGTTGCTTGTGACTTATTTAGCTATGTAGGTAAACGGTAAAAGAAAATTACCGACCAAGGGAAAGAGGTACATAAGTTTTTCTTTATCGATAAAAATTTTGGCGATACATCGTTGATTGTATTATGTTGACGGAGACGCCAATGCTGACACAGACACTTTTGCGGACCCGGACTTATTTTTCAAAACCATACCTTATTTTAGAGTTCAGTGACCTTATTATAAGTCTCTACCAGTTAGTTTAGCAAATATTATATGTTCATTAAGCAGATGAAGCTCAGTTAGTTTTGTGTTTACCTTACGATATTTATCAGTGACAATAATTATTAAAGAACAACATCAGACAGGACATCGTATTTTTCACTGGACCTAGCTTTTTGGTTGTACTCACGAGGAAATTTAATGAAACTGCAATTTAAAAAAAATGCTATTAAGTAATTTTCACATATAATATTAGTATCAAAAGCAAAGTTCAGCATAGACCTAACTAATTGTGTTTGCATGAGTATAATAATAAATATCGATAAACCGCTAATATTATCGATAAAATCCAACTTTTTACTATTGTAATGTCGCAACTCTACTTACACAACTCACTATAATAATACATCATAATACGTCAAAATAAATTGTCTGTGGCGTTATATTATGACAGACAGACGCACAATAATGTTATCGACTGTAACAGGCAGCATTTTTAGCTTAACTGCTTTATAGATATTATTTATTTCATTATTGGTGATCGAAGAATCAGTTGTAACTTAGGATTAACTGGCACAATCGAAATGGCCGATTTCAAATTATAATCTGATTAATGGCTGGCTTTTATTGAATACAGTCTAAATATGGGAAGCATTGGGTGTACGAAAGTCATTAAAAATATAAAAAAAGAAATCGTGAGAATCGGCGATACGATATTTTATCAGCAAACTCTAGCGATGTCAGGCAGAATAATTTTCCATGGGCAGAATACTGCTGAAGACTTTAGTCCATCAACATCTTTATTTCTAGGTTTTGGCTTCGGACGATTTTTGCATTAATCCAGTGTCAAGGATTAAGAATAGAATATGTTAGAATAGAAAAACTCTTTATTGTACACCAGAAACAAAAATAAACACAGTACAGAAGAATTACAACAGGTAAACAAGAGTAGTACAATGGGCGGTCTTATCGCTGAAAGCGATTTCTTCCAGACAACCTTTGGATGGACAGTAAAAAACATTAAGATTAATATGAACCAATTTTTATGTTAAGGCAAAATCTAATCCAATCGTCAGTCTGTCAATGCTTTGTCCCAAAATTGAAGAGCTCACCGACCATAGATTTAGGATGTAGGTCTGTGTCACCGACTGTCTTCTGTCTCACTTACTTTTCATAAATTAGGAGATTTTAAAAACATTTCCCTATGATTTTTTTTCCTTTTGTACAAATCATGTTTGGACAATAACAAACACAATTTGGGTCAGTCGTAACAAAGTTATGAGCGTATACGCATTTCGACGATTCATTTTTATTTATATAGATTGAAGAAGATTAATTACATAATTGAAGTGTCGAATCATAGTCAGTCAGATAGTTAGTAATCTACGCAGACAACGACAAATTCAAATAAGAGGTGGATGCTTTACTGAAGCTAAGAGCTTTATGTGAAAGCTCCTAAAAAGCTTTGTTGAAATTTTCAACCATCTACTTTTATAATAATATTACGCACAATATACCCCTTGAGAATGGGAATGCTATATTATTCACAGCACTGTTAATACTGTTAAACCTAGGTTAGACGCTGGTTACTGCTTGTTATTTAATCGGTCGTTAACGGGTTCACACGAGCGCAGACTCCGTTGTTTCATTAAAAGTATAGCTATGATCTGGCTTCCAATCAGACACTGCTTTCTAATAAATAGACTGTCGACAATTAAGGGGTTTACGAGATTAGACTTTACAGTTAAACTATGATTAGATGTTGCGTAGAGCTTGTTTATTTAGTTGAAGTGCAATTTGGTTAAATGCGGTTTATGCATAAAATACGTGTGCAGTGTGAGCAAAGCTGAAGGATAGTGGTTTATGATCAAAATGGGTTTTCTCGGAATCTCCCTGAAATGCCTCGTAGACAAAATATCCCTTACACAACCTGTCGTTCAACCAGAATGCTCTTTTCGCAAAATGTGACTGAATTGCAAGCTTGCTAAAATTTAGAAACATTGTAAGTAAACCATCTCGCACAAAAACCTGTAAATGTGACATCGGTAAATCAGCCCACACTCTCCTTTATCTACCTCTGAGAAGAGACTTCTATCCGAGGTAATGGACACCTACAGTGAGACAGTCCACAAGTTTAAAGTCGCTCAGCGAGCTATGGAGAGAGCTATGATCGAAGTTTCTCTGAAGGACAGGATCCGTAATAAGGTGATCCGACCAAGAGCCAAGGTAACCGACATAGTTCAAACGATTAGCGAGCTGAAGTGGCAGTAAGCCGGTCACATCTGTTGAAGCCAGATTTACCAGATATTCATCCGCCAAGCAGTAGTGTGCAAACATTACTGTGTTCCGGTTTGAAGGGCATTGTTTCCAGCGAAATTACTGGGCATATGAGACTTACGAGGCAATGTCTTAGGGTGACGAGCGCAGTGCAGTGCCGCGCAGCATTTAATGCAATTTTCTAGGTGGCACTGTAACTGTTATGGATAGGCGTAGGAACTTTCTCGTCTCGTCACACAGTCAAATAAATAAAAAAAGAACCGACGAGCGATGGGTTAGACGGATTCTAGAGTGAAGTCCACGTTTAGGCAAATATTTAGTATGGCCGCCGGGAAGGTACGACGACTTGTAGTAAACAGTTGGCAAAGCCTGGATGAGGAGAGCCGAAGATTGGGCTCAGTGGTGTTCACTAGAAGAGGCCTACGTCGAGCAGTAGATGAATATAGGCTGATGTTGATACTGAGTGGCAATGAACCGGGACAATATATAAAATCCTTCTTTCCACCTTAAATCCTTCTTCAGTCTCCTAAAGGTAAGCGCCTACCCATAACAGTACTAGTGCAATCCAGAACGTTAAGTTTCAAGTGTTAAAGAGAAAAACTTCCCAACATACCGTAAACACTTGAAGTACCACCTACGACAACGTTTTTCTGTCACGCACCATGTCAATCATAGGTTATGAAGAAAGTAAATCACCCCGTCACACCGGATGCCGCGGGCCGCGCCGCGCGCAACCACTAGTTACGTGCCTCGGGTCGCTGCGCAGAAAACACGTATCGTTTTTTGTCAACCGCCAATCAAAGGTAACAAGATTGTAGGTTGTGGGGAGACATGGTTGACAGCTGGTGGTATATCTGTCTGTCTGTCTATAGGACAATATTATTTATGCAATATTATTATGTATTCAAATAAAAAAATCTATATTTTTTTACGCGTCACTATCACTGTTTCAGGAACTACGAGGACCATGGTCTTACAAACATCCAGATTTGGAACAAATACCTATGTTGCACACAAATTTTTGCCCTGTGCGAAAATTGGTCGTAACCTCACGCTTTGCATTCGGCTCATCACGCCACAGACGCATGACTATAAAACAAAATGTGGTCTTCTATTAACATCAAAATTCCATATTGACAAATTTAACCCAGACTGAACCTGGAATGACCAATTGAAGCCAGGCGGAGGTGGCGGTATGAACTCGACTCCTTTGCAACGACTGGACCACTAAAGCTCTCAACCATGAGAAATAGAAAGAAGGAATAGAAGCCTTTGCCCCGCTGTGGAACTACCACATAATAACTACACATAGAAGTAGCCCCCTTAAGTAGACATAAAAAAATAAGTGTAAGTATTGATGAGTTTATGCAAAAACTTTATTAACGAGCTAATTCATCGAACAACCATCCCGTAAAGACTTTCTGCAATCGACCATATCGTGCCATAATTTAGATGATCAGCGCAAAAACCGGGTGAACCCTGCGCACGCGCCTAGTGCAGTAAGAACTACCGCGCTGACCTGACAGGCGATACACCTCGGTGCGCATACTCAATCGTGACGAAGAAACGTGGAGCGACGAAGAAAATAGAGGTGCAGTTTCTCTATTGACAGAGATAATGAAGTTGAGGGATGTGGAAGTTGTCATTAATAGAGGCGAAAATTTATATGCCAGCAGCTTCCTCAACGACATGCAAATAGTTCATTATCAACCCACACTAGTCCACTGCTGGACGTGGACCTCGAACAATGAACGCCACTGAGCCCGATCTTTAACTCTCCTCATCCACCTTATGTATGCCAGCCGTTATCCGCAAGTCGTCACACCAACTTGCCAGCGGGCGTCGTACACTAAGTTTGTGTAAACGTGGTCTAAACGCGGTATGCAAATAGTAACTTGCTAACAAAGACACACTATTTCATTTGCAAGTATTGTGCCATCTAACACAATAATGTTTTTTTTTTATATTGCTTGCAAGCTACTCGCATGTATTCACACTTGTTAACCCCCGACAAGAAAGAAGGGAGTTATAATTTTGTAGTGTGAAACTGTGTATCTGTGTGTCTGTCTGAGGCAACGTAGCTCCAAACGGATTAATTGACCGACATCAATTTTGATTTAGTTTATTTTTTATTTCAAAGGTGATTCTAGTAGCACCACGTTTCTTTTTTTAAGAGAATACGTAACGGTTTCTAGAGTAAATCAAAATTCCGTAGCACCGCGCTTATTTTCGTAGCACCGCTGCCGTTCAATATTACTGTAGCTTAATAGAATTCTCCTTTTACCACATCCGAGAGCAAACTTCACCTTCCTCACTTCACGACGTTTTTCTAATGAGCGGTCTTGCAATAAAGCGAAGATGTGTAATTGGTGAAGGCACGCGTCGGCCACGCGCCTCGTTTCCACGTACGAGTGAGCTATCGCGCTGCGTGTTTTTCTAGTAGCGAGCCCGTTTTTGTAGCGGTGAGCCCCTTTTTCTGAACTTTCTTCCCTTCCCTTCTTCCCTTTCTTTCTTCCTATTCTTTTCTTCCCCTTTTTGGAACTGTCAGTGTGATAGTTAATTTCTAGTATAGTGGACAAATTTTAAATGTTATTCGGCCTCTTTTATTTTATCTATGTAGCAGGCTCTCCGTCATCTTAACCATTATGATCATCGGCCTATATCCGTTTATTGTTCGACATAGGCCTCTCCTAGAGTACGCCACTGAGCCCTATATTCAGCTATCCTCATCCAGACTCTCCTTCATTGAAGTCTACAATTTCATATGAGACTAGTTATAAGTTGTGACTAGATAAGAGTTTGTTGAGTTTTTTATTAAAAAAAATATAAAAGCTCTGTATTTGTTAAGATATCTACAACATTCTTTTAAAACCTATTTTGCACTAAAAATAACATCCGTTCGTTGTGGTGAAGCCCTACGCATAGCAGTGAACGTCTTCGATTACAACAAACCGAAATAAGTATTCTATCAAAAAACATAAGATAACTCTTTGGTTCATAACCGATAGTCTAAACAAACTACACGAAGAAAAATGAAAGAAAAAAAAATAAGAAAAGGAAAAGAAGAATAAGAAATTGCTCTAAGCGAAAAGGCCGCCCATTGTACCGCCTGTTTATTAAATGTTTATTGTACTGTGTCTATTAAGCTTATGGTGTTCAATAAAGTATTATTGTATTGTATTGAAGATCAACCCTTAATAGGCTCCTAGATATAAACCAAACAAATCGCTTACCAAAGGTAAGAACCTACCTACTACAATTCAACTTACAAGCTACAAGTTGATTTCCCATACCATGAAGTAAAAAGCCTACAATCAATGACCATAAATCGTCACATTACGATGGGTAAGCTTCGAGTAATGAAACAGAAACAGCAGGCATCCCAGCGGGCTACATCACAGTATAACTAATAGTCCAAAGCTATGACTACACATTTTGTATTTATCAATCACCGCTAAATTACAAGTGTCTTCCGCTTTTCAATATTAAACGCTGGATATTACAAGATATTACAAACACTAAAGATAAGACTGACCTATAGGCTACTGAAGTAAATAAGATAATATAGAAATATATAGTTTTAATTCCGCCAATTTAAATTACGACACGTGTCGTCTCTGCACGAGACATCCTCAGGTGCTGTTGACTCGCCGAGCGCTAGCAAGAGACCACAGCACCTGAGGATGTCTCGTGCAGAGACGAAACACGTGTCGTAATTTAAATTGGCGGAATTAAAACTATATATTTCTATATTATCTTATTGATTATGGATTTCCGCAAAATAACGCCTGATTCTATTAGCTACTGAAGTAGTCTATTATATCATTATATATTTAGTTGTATTACTAAATATATTTTTTTTATCCTATCTATATATGTAAAGATAATACATCTGGTATTAATTTATTTATTATTGCATTTTGACGCGCACGGCGCTGTCAATGTCAGTAAAGCAGTGGAATAATTATTTTGTATCTGTAAAAGAATATGGCGTATTTTCAAACTCCACTTACTTGGTACCCATGTGGTGAACTAATTAATTCATAGAAGCCCATAAATTGTAATGGAAAGGACATACGAATTAATAAACTTTAAATGTCGTTTCTTTGTTTACAGGTAAGGGTTTAGATAATAGATAAATAACGTAATTAAGTTAATGTAATGCTAATAAAATAAAACTGTATTTACAGAGCAACGCAACGACTTTATTATTTGCTAGCCTTCACGATATAAGACAAATAGAATTATATATATATAAAAATGTTATGTCGGTTTGTGTACGCTTCAAAAACTCAAAAAGTTCTACACCGATCGAGCTGAAATTTTAGCATGATATATAATCCGCATCAAGGATTGTATTTATCTATTTTTTTCATCAGTGACACATCAGAGAATGTGCGAATGTGCCACAGCGAAGCGTGGCAGGGCACAGCTAGTTACTTATAAATATCTTTTGAATATATTTTCCTTTTTTTTCTCTTTTGTTTTTGCCACACCGCCGCCATTTTAATTGCACCTCCAGGATGAATGGTAGAAAATGCTACTTAGCATTAGGTACTCCTTGTACATTTGTATTGTGTGCTAAAGTATAAATAAATAAATAAAAAAAAGTGTGTACGCTTTCATAAATTACATATACGGTAGCAAGCCGATTAAAATGAGATCAAACCTGTTAATCACTGAGGGATTGTGTCCACTGAGGGGTCATGTCAACCTCCCGCCTCTATCGTCAGCTCGCTATTATCATAAAAATGTGTTGGTATCTCAACTTGACAAGGGTGCAAAACTTCAACTATATTCAACAACGGGAACTAGGTCAAAAATGACTCTGAAGATTTGAAACAAACAACCGACATACAAATGAAATATTGTAGTCAGTAATCTAGTAATAAGCCTATGATTATGATAATTAATAATCCAGCTCACACATGGGATGCGGTTCGCTTAGTTTGGAAGGAAGATACTTATCTACACTTAGGCAGACCGCACACGTATAGATTATACCTGAATTAATTAGCCGATCGAAAGAGCTCCAAATACGTCACGTTTTTTCTGACAAACAAACGCAAGAAAGTTTTTGGCAAAAATATATTCTTCTAGACAAGCTTGTTGTAAACTACTGTTAGTCATTGAGGGGTTCCGTTGTGTATCTTCCGTTTTCATTATCAGATCAGCTCGCTACCACCATAATATTGACCACCATTGGAACTTGACTGGCATGCAAAATGTCATCTCAATCGGTGGAGGAAAACTGACGCTTGATTTTCCGTTGGCTGAAGGGCATTTGATTCAGTTCTGATTCAGTTGCAAGATTTGACCCGATCATACAGACTCGTACATAAACGGAAACATTGCAAGTTAAATAAAAGCCTGTAAAAGCACGTTAATACTTCTGTCGCTAGCTGTACACCAAGAAAACATCCGTTCCCCACCGATACTGTATAATCATGTGCAATTCTACAAAAACCAACAATAAAAATCAAAACCAGCCATCGCTCCTGAATAAAACCCCGCAATTCCAGTGCAAAGGTTACGATTGCAGCAAATTATCTTTCAAACTGCAATTCGCTATACAAACTAGAAACTTTTTAGCACCTTGCCACACTAACAACAGCTAGTCTATCTGCGAATTTCGTAGGACCTGTCAGTATATACTTACTGTGGTAAAGTGCTTCAGGGTTTATAAAGTAGGGTCTTCATGATAGGCACGCGCTCCCGTCACGCTCGCATTTTGTTTTATGGTTTTTGTAACAACTGGAGTTGTGTGTACTGCATTGTTTGTATTTATTGCAAGCTCTTTATGCAAACTAGATGCGTTTATGGGGGAAGTGTTGATTATATGGTGATAGGGATTTAGCATTGCACTTTGTTGTTAGGCTATTAAACTATAACGTCGACAGATTCTAGGAAAACGGGATTTTATTGGACTGCCTGCGCTCGGCAGTTTACCCGCGTTGAGTATTATCACACCGTTATTTTTTACGAGATAAAAAGTATTCTATCTTCTATTCCAGGAGCTTAAGTGTCTCTATACAAAATTTCATGAAAATCCGTTCAGCCGTTTTGGCCTGAAGAAGGAGGTAACAAATACACGAATTTCCGCATATTATTGGTGAAATGAGATTAGTAGGGTTATATCAGGATGAGTCGTATTTTTTAACAATTTTTTTATTCCTCAACAAATATTATAGAATAAAGGTTTGTGCGTATCAATGGTGCGTATCAAGAGGTGGGCAGTAAACTAACTTCAATTATCCTCCAGACCTTTCGCATTAGGTTATTGAACGCTGCAGCATTTATTATGGTGGACAGGTAAGTATTGTGTCATATAAACTAGGAATAAAAATACTTAGAACAAAGAAGACCCTGAAAATTATATATAAACCTGATTCGGAATTATGGGTATATAGGTTTTGAACTGGCTTTAAAACCTCAATCATTCTACGTTAAAGTAGGTGCGGGCATAAAAAATTGAGGCGTAGTGGGCCGATAATGATGATCCAAAAACCAGATTGTCTATTTCCTTTTTTTGAAGAGGGAGGCCTCTTCTTCAAGAGACCACCTGGGGAAGTACCGCACCTTTGCCAGATATTCATCCACCAAGCAGTAGTGTGCAAACATTACTGTGTTCCGGTTTGAAGGGCACTGTTTCGAGCGAAATTACTGGGCATATGAGACTTAAGAGCCGATGTGTCAGGGTGACGAGCGCAGTGCAGTGCCGCGCAGGATTATGCAATGCGGGGTTCTGGGTGGTGCTGTAACTGTTATGGGCAGGCGTAGGGCTTACCATCAGGTGAACGACTGGCACGTCTCGTCACTCAGTCAAATAAAAAAACATGCTAAACAAAAGACTTACAAAGAACAAGAGCACACAACATAAAGCTCGCATTCCACCGTGAGGTCACAGTGTGACTGTCATCGCTCGATATATTATAGCTGCTACTGAACCGGCCACGCGGCTAATATTTTATCTGGGCGGTCTTCATTGCGCGGCGATCGAGACTCGCTGCTCTAGTGCTGGGATAACTTTGTAATGTTCAATTATATCGATAATTTTTGAAGAGATAACTTGATTAGGCGCATTGAGCAGTTTTTGGGTGAACAAAAATCATGGAACTCGCGTCATCGTCACCGAACGCTTTCCATAAGCTATAATGAATACTGGTGTAGATATGTGTACTTTTTGGGTGTACAAAAAATTAAAGATAAAACAGTATTAAACAAAAAGTTCTTATTACAAAATATAAAGTTCTTCTTATACCTAAATTAAACCTCATTAGAAAAGGCTGCCCCCAACAAATATTTCGAACATTAAAATATCTCTGACGACCAGTCTGTTTTAAATTCGTTGGTATGCACTAATGATAAACTCACCTGAAATTATATTCTACTTAGATTTTTTCAATTTTGTGCTGAATTATACCAGAAATTGGGTTTGGTAATAAACTAACAGCTATATTAAATGACAGTGACAGATTACTCTACACTACCATTTAGTTAGTGGTCAAGGTCAAGAATGTGATCGTGGATCGTTATACACCTATATATGCTTTAATTTTCAGTAGTTAAAGGCATACTGCTGAAATTTCAGAAAACATTCGTATAACCTGGCAATAAAGAAATAATTTATCGACATGTCTTGACCTATCGACAGCATCCCTAGTCGCGGAGTGAAAGAGGCGTGCGCGGGCTGCTCTCATTAATCTTTCATTTCTACGTTATATTATTAGAGGAACGGGTTTGCACGGATGCTGGGCGAGCGGGGGTGAAATGCAGGGTGGCGGGGCGAGGGAGTGTCGTGAACCCGAGTGAACCTGCGGTAGCACCTGCCGCGTCCGGCCCTGCCCGGCTTGTTACGATTTATCCAGCACAGGTCGTAAAGGTGACTATTATCACGGTAGCCGCATTTCTCTGGACATATTCTCTGTATCTGGAAGACGTTGATTGCCCCTTGAAAAGGGATCTTTGCAGTTACAATCTGGCATGATATTGATCAATATTGATTAAAGAATCGATGGACTCATCTTCTTTTATAAGCTAGAGCCGTCACATTTATAGATGAGGCGCAATAAATATGAACAAATGGAGCAAACAACTACACGGTATCGAGAGTTTCCGTGTCTTTTTTATTTTTATTTGACTGAGTGACGAGACGAGCATGTCGGTCACCTGATGGTAAGTGCTACGCCCGCCCATAACAGTTATAGTGCCACCTAGAAGTTTGCATTGCATAATTTTGCGCGGCACTGCACTGCGCTCGTCACTCTGAGACATCGGCTCTAAAGTCTCATATGCCCAGTAATTTCGGTGCAAACAGTGTCCTTTAAACCGGAACACAGTAATGTTTGCACACTACTGCTTGGCGGATGAATGACAGGCAAAGGTGAGGTACTTCCCCAGGCGGTCTCTAGCAGAAGAAGCCTCCCACTAGTAATTGTCTGCTTCCCCATCGATAACCGTCGTTGGCACATCTTGACCAAAGTTGATGGTCGTATCTCGCTTAGGTCATCGACTCACCACGCTCCCATTCCTGCCCATTATGATATGACCTACCCCAAGCTAACAGTAACTGAGATGTGGCGTAGCTAACCAGCAAATATTAATTGCAAATTAACATACTCTGTGGAAAAAGTTAAAGATCGATGCACACGACCGCTGACCAACTAGCCGTAGAGCGAACGGGGCTAGGGATGTGCTAGACTATAATTACCTACCTGCAGTCTTGATTTGGAAACAATTAATTTATGTTAATATTTAAGTTAAGCTTTCTTTAACAAGCTTTGGTATTCAAAGTGTGTTTTCAGGTCATTTAGTTCAACAAAAATGCTGGAACTCTTACCTACGAGTAATATATTATTAATCTGTGCTAAAGTCTTAATTTGGATATATGTAATTAATTTATAAATTTTATGTAAATATTTATTTAAAGCTTTCTGGTATCTAAACTTTGTTTTCAGGGCTTTTTGTTTGACAAATGTGCCTTATATTTTTATATAAACTGCAAACAAATACTATGTATTTAAAAAATCCTGTTATTTTGAGCTTGGATACTGCCTTTCCTAACGGAAGCCTATTCGCGTGTCCTGCGCTTGTTTTTGTGTAGATAGCTACACAAAAACCTCTATACAAAACATTGTAATTTTTGACAACAAATATTTTTAGATACGAAAACAACCAACATTTAAAAAAAATACAAAAAATGGACAATGTCTGTGTAGAGATTTTGGGTCATGTGTAGACCAAAACATGCGCAGGAGACACGGCTTAACATATGAAATAACCAATGACGTTTCCCTCTTCCATAAGATTAAAGTTGGTTTACCTTAAACTTACTTTCAAGTTACCGTAAAGTTAAATGAAGAACGACACAGCACATCACTAATAGCCGCTGCAGATGAATTATGAGCAGTGATTTAATTTCGCTGAGCGAGTGCTTTAGGAAACCAGCCATTTACAGCATTGCCCATAATGAGTATAATTTTATTGAAAATAAATTATTATTCATTATAATTATGTTGCTTCTGAAGTGTGTACAAAGTAGCTAAGGAATTTTATAATTGGAGAGGGGTGATAAGCGATGATGATGTGGTATAACAGCTTATTGAACGCTTTTCATTTATCAAGATTTTATCATGTTTTAACTGATTAGGTTTTTATGGTAGTCCAGCAGTTTATAGTCTCCGTCTGACTAGCAACCGCTTTTAACACGTTCACTGCTGAAAACACAACTGTTGTGTTTTTAAAGCTTGCCGCGAGTACGGGAAAACACAACTGTTGTACGGTAAAACACAACGGTTTGTACAGAGCCGTAACCGTGGCTAGACAAGAAAATCGGCTCAGCAGTCAAAGTGTTAAATAAAAAATCGGTCGCACAGTAACTTTCAAGGTGTTCCGCCAGGAGTCGTTGAGAGTTCTACCCAGCCCATTCAAGGCTTATAATTCATCGTCGTTTTGTCATCAGGTAGGAGTAAAAAACTCACTCCCCTTAAAGAGAGAGAGCATATTCATCGCACTGGCTGTAGTCACAAGTGAATAAATGAACAGGCGGGTATTTTTAACAACGTTTCGTTATATGTTATGGTTAAGTCATCTTTTTTTCTATTTGACTGAGTGCAAATCGTTCACCTGATGGAAAGCGCTACGCCTGCCCACAACAGTTACAGTGGCACCCAGAACCTTGCATTGTATAATCCTGCGCGGCACTGCACTGCGCTCGTCACCCTGAGCCATCGACTCTAAAGTCTTATATGCCCAGTAATTTCGCTGAAAACAGTGCCCTTCAAACCAGAACAGAGTAATGTTTGCACACTACTGCTTGACGGATGAATATTTTGCAAAGGTGTGGGTGATACTTCCCCAGGCGGTCTCTTGCACAAGAGGTCTACCACTAGAAGAGATGTAAGAAATAAAAGTGATCATTTAATTCGTGTTTCCTATTACCCAGTATGAAAGCGTGACCGATACAATTAGCCATATCTCAGCCGCTGTGATCTAGTCTCTCGATGGTAGACAATAGGCAGTCTGCGGTCACTTGGTTCTTTACGGTTTCAACCACGATAACTTCAAGTTAGGTGGTTATCTACTTTTTAGTAGTTTTTTTTTTCTTTTGTGAATAGTATCGCGTTTCACCACAATCTCAGTTCATGTTAGGTGACGATGCGGTCTACGATGGTGCATGCTTATCTAGTAGGTATTGATATTTAATAGTAGAGTTACAGGTCATTATTTTATTCAAAAACTTAGTTAAATAAATAATTTTGCCAATATTAATTATTACAAACTAATTTAAACTTTACTTTAGCCCTGTCAAATGACGTCAATGATTTGTTATCACGTTTCTACTTTATGACAACGAAAGGGACGGCAATATATTAGTTACAGCTGTCAAATTAAGTTTTAGTATCTTAGACTCTAAAGAAATGGTACCAATATCATTTAAATAAACTAGTTCACTGCTCACTGCTGAAAACACAACTGTCGTGTTTTTCATAACTTGCTGCGAGTGCGGGAAACACAACTGTTGTGTTTGTTGTATAGAAAAACACAAAGGAGTGTGCAGAGCCGCACCCGTGGCTAGAGAAGCAAATCGGCTCAGCAATAAAAGTGTTAACGGGCACTGAAGAAATATGACAAAACATATATCTCATGTTTGTGCCATTTCAATAATTATTATAGGCGTGCGCGGTAGTTACCATCACGCGACCGAACTGCTCTCTTTGTCATTCAGTTGTACCATTATACTGAGAACTTATACTTTGAATATAAGTAACTGTTATTATTTGTTGAGACAATTGAAGGATTCAAGTCTGAAGAGATATTTGCGTTAGGCTTATGACGATTTTTTGGTTATCTATGTTTTCATATCAAAGTAAATAAGCAGGTAATAAAACCATAGATTGTCGTAAAGGACAAAAGTTAGTTGACCTAACGTAATGACTCCTTAAACCTCTTCACCTCATTAAAATAATAAAGGGCCGACTCCACGGTAGGATTTAGGGTTGGAATAATTCCAACTGCGGACGGCCTCTTCACCAAACATTCCGATCGATGAGCATTGGAATGTGACGTTGCATAGGAAGAAGGTACATCAGCAAAGAGTTCGGTCGTTCATTACTAGGTTGCATTTTGTGTGTAGTGACCAGTTGCAATTCCCGTCTACCTATTTTTTTAACCTTGGAACGACTCCTACGTCTGGTCAACATGTGCGACTAGTGCCTCTTTTGTTCTCTCAGATCTTAAATCCCATCTTTGGTCCATTAAACCCCACTAACTGACCAACAATTGTAAACTTGTCAGAACACTCGATACTACGAGTACTAAAATAATGCTACTACTCGTACTACAGTGTAAAGGCTAAAGATTTATTATTAGACTTTGCTCTTCGATCAAGCTTTTTTTTTTAATTTTTCAAGCTTATTTTGGCTTACGCCTCGCTGTTCCAGACTGCAATTCACCACGATGTCGATGTAAAGCTCGTTCCAGATCAAAGGATTTTGTTCCAGATGGAACGCCAACCGGAGCGGGGTCCGAGAGCGCGAATATCGATCTTTATAAATTTCCAGGTGCCGCTAACGGCCCGTGCGCACGCGACCTTACGCCAAAGAAAAAGGATACGGTTATCGTTCAGAGGGGACATTGCTTTCGTATTTTCATAAGGAACGAGTAAAGCAATCTAAATAGTTAGATCTGGAATCTGAATGAAAATCTATTAAAATAGAGAAGGTGCTGGCGAAGGTGGCTTTTTTTTTACGTGAAGATCTTTCTGTGCGGCTTTATAGTATAATTATTAAGAATCTTTAATGGCACTTTTTATTTGGGGTAAATCCAACATCTAAACGTTTTCAAGATCCCTATGCTATACCAACATTCCTTTAAGTCGTCAACCCGCTACTGAAGTGTCGGATTTCTAGCCATATCGTCATTTTTCATCAGATTGCGTTAACCTTCAGGAATAAGATCCACATTATAGGATCTTCAGTATATAGCTAAGCACTCTACAAACTGCAATCTGAAGTACTGAAGCATAATAATAACCAATATCGCCTTCAACCAGTACCTACATTGATAAGACGGTTCGTCACGAGCTAATGCTAAGGATGCTATCAGCACTGAACTTCCAACTCATCCTTAGTTCGCTTCACGATTTTCCACAAGATTTATTGAGTTAACGCTACGTTAGATTTAAAAAGTCGAAATTGGTATCAATTATCCCATTTCCTGCTTTTTGCTGGAGCAACTGTAATCTTCGGTATTTACCCGTGAAGATACTTCAATGAACATTTAGTAATTTCTATAATATAGTAGGACCTAAATAAATATAGTAGGACCTTAATTGACTAACACTATGAAAGGTATTTATAATTTGCCCAAAATCAGAACATGTATGGAGTGGAGACGCTACGATATAAAACCTCTTCTATATTTCCCCTTATCTAGAACTTCTACGAACATCATCTCTGACACTTATATAGCGCGATAGCCGCATTTTGCGCACCATCTATAGATCACTGCGCTTGCGCTGTTTACTCACGACCAATAGAAATTATCGAAGCGCGTCTACACAAATCAATAACAACCTTAATTCTTCGAGTTATGATTCCAAATAGGGCGTTGAAAGTTTTTTTGCGGAAGACCGCCGTTTTGCAGTATTTCAACTCGGTCGCTGTATAAATTGTACAGTGATTAACACTATCAAGTGGAGGGAAGCGGTGTGCTTGGAAGTCGATTTATTAATTCATTAGTTAAACGCTTTATCCTGGGGCTGTGATTGGGCGATTGATTCAGAGGCCTAAGGAAACGAAGCCTTAATCGAGACGTTCTGTTTATCGGTGGACTTAACTGCTTTATTTCGATTAACCTTTGTGGTTTATTTCCTTGTAGTAAAGTTGTGTGAAAGTGTGTCTTAATTCTTCGAGTTTCTTACTGCTTCTTTATCTGTATTTATTATTTGTATGGAATATATGCTTAACAGTCAGCTGCGTTTGAATTTACATGAAAAAGTAATAGGTTAAAGAGTGGAGGAAGAAAAAGTTGACTAAGCATTCTTCTCTAGGGAATTTCGCATTTTATTTTGAATTTTACTGTTTTTTTTTTCATTCATTCTGATTAGAAATTGATGAACTTTTAATTAATTTACTCAGATTGTGAATATACCCAACTTATAAAATGCGAACGATAGCTCTTATAACATTCGTCTATAGAACTCAACTCTGATCTGGAGCAACCATAAACCTTAGCCGAGAAAACCGCTCAGTATAATCATTTAGTGGCACAGAGTAAGCGAGCGGTGAAACTGCCGCCGACACGCGCCGCCCATTACCCCCTAATGCACTTAGAGTAGACCCTACTTATCTATGGACCATATAAAACAGACTACAAAATAGGTAACTAAGGAAGCTACATACCGCAACCCGTCAATGTTAAACGCCTAAATAACAAATGACAATCGACAAACGGATTAGTATGAACCTTCATTATAGCGGGTTGTCTTTGGTTTTGATCGCGTAGAATGTTTAAGTATTTTACACAAGACATGCGTTTTTACAAACTTCATTTATGTATAAGTGAGATGTAAAATCAGGTTTTGTTGGTGTGTCCAGAGTGTGATTGTTAGTTGAGAATAGACCCACGATCCACCGTGGTGGAATCCATGTGCAGGCGTGGTGGGACGACGCGTACAAGAAAATGAAATCTAACCTTTTTCTCCACTGCCACGCCCATCGATGCAGTTTTTAGTCCGTAAAGTAATTATGAAGATACCCTTTTAATTTATATACATTTAAAAGAAGTTTTGAGAATTTCGAAAAGTGTATTTCTTGAGTAGAATATAAAGTTTATATTAAAGAAAAAATGACTCTAGCTGGTTAATAATTTCCAGAGTCGTTGCTGGTCGGTCAAATGGGAAATATACCACATAAAGTGTAGCCAGATTTACAATACATCTGGGTTTCTATTTAAATACGTAATACTAACGTTTCGTGCTGAACCAGAGAACCAACTGGAATAATTCAATTTCATTCAAGAATTGTTACTGATAGATATACTAGGAAACTATTAAGATCACGTATTCAAGGCCTCCTAATTCAAGATCTCAAATTTAAAACAAACGTTCGATGTCTCAGGGTGTCGAGCGCAGTGCAGTGCCATAATGGATTGTTCTGCGTAGCTGTTATGAGCACGCGTGGCGCTAATCATCAGGTGAACGACTTGCTCGCCTCGTCACTTAGTAATATAAAAAAACGCAGGTAAAGACTGATAGAAAGATATTTGCGATGCATCTATCGTAAAACAAACCAATTCAGAGCATGGCGCGGCGATGTACAGATACCACTATCTGCCATCAGCTCTATTGTTACCAGATGTGGTTCAGCTTGCTCCAAGCCCCTAATTGTGCTCGCAATTGTGCTAAAGCGCAGCCCGTGCCCTTTGTCTTAGCAGTAATTACTTTTATAAATCCACTAAGCGATTTACATGTGAGATAGCATCGGCAAGCAAAGGTTGCGACTTTGTTTCGGTTACGCTCGAGGGTACCACTTGTTTAAGGCGAAATTTATGATGTACCAGTTTACTAGCTGCGCCGTTGGCTATGTCTGCAGATTTGCGCTAGGAAGGAATTGAGCTTAGCCGATCTGGCTTTTCCGGATGTTTGAATCAAGCCATTGCCACAAATTTACTTACTTAAATACCACTACTAAGTAAAAAGGACAAAATGTCCTGACGAAAAGGATGCTACCATTTTTTCATTTATTTTAATCAACTTACCAATTCTTATGAAAAAAATTAAATAAACATGAATGAAAAAATAAGGAAATAAATTAATTAATTAAACACTTAAATAAATAATAAATACAATAAATAATAGCAGATAATAATTAAAACTTTTCGGTGAAGGAAAACATCGTGAGGAAACCCGAGAATTATTTCGGAGGTAGGTATGTGATCCACCGATCCGGATCTGGCCCCCGTGGTGGATTATGACCTAATCCTCCTCACGAAAGTGAGGGGAGACCCGTGCCCAGCAGTGGGGCGTTATGGATTGTTGATGATGATGATGAAGATAATAATTAATTAATTGAAGGTGATAAATAAATTTATTAAATCAATTACCTGATTAAGGAAATTAAAAATACAAACATTAAGGAACAAACGTACATCCAAACTTGCATATTGCAAACAGTAGGAGAATAGTGGCGCGGTCATTTCAATTGTGCGGTTTTTTGTGGGTATTTCGGAAAACATTTAATTAACTGGATTAGATTACAGGGTGTTGAGTTACTGTTGTAGATAATCTTTGAATTGGGACTTATTGGTGAACGATTTTGGTGCAATTAATGACCGGGAATCTGACCCGGGCCCCGTGTTGAGTTAAAGCTTAATCCTCCTCATGAAAGTGAGGTGAGGCTCGTGCTCAGCAGTGGTGTCTATTCTGTGGCAGTGGGCCAATATGTGTTGTGATGATGATGATGATGAAGACGACAATAAAAAAGAAAAACTTAGGTACTTAGGTATGCCCGAAATCTATACTAGAACATTGGCCTATAAATATTATCGACCCATAATTATTATCTATATTATATAATACTAGCTGCGCCCCGCGGTTTTACCCACGTAGTTCCCGTTTCCGTGGGAATACAGAGATACAATATAGCTTATACCCTTTCTCCATAAATAAACTATTCAACACAAAAAGAATGGTTCAATTCGAATCAGTAGTTCCTGAGATTGTAGCGTTCAAACAAACAAACTCTTCAGCTTTATATATTAGTATAGATTCATCATCATCATCATCAACCCATAACGTCCCACTGCTGGGCACGGGTCTCTCCTCACTTTCGTGAGAAGGGTAAGGCCATAACCCACCACGATAGTATAGATTATCGACCGATAATATCGCGGCAGTGTAGTGCTGGCTTAAGTCATACCTTACCTTTTTTCTTACTCTGACACCGGAGCTGGTCGATGATGCTGGTCAGCCGGTTCTCCCTCTGAGTACTCCTGACCACCTCATCGCTCTCCTCGGGTTCCACCTTCACTAGCACTTTACTGTTATCATCGACACTTTTTTTGTCATCTCTTAATTTGTTCTCTTTTGAAGAGTCTCGGTTGGGGTCGATTGTCTCCATGGCCGTAATGTACTTAAGTTATTACGTTACGGCATCGATATCATACTAACTGTTAAGTAAACTTTAAGCGGTAAGCGGTTTGAGTTTTCAACTTTTTACATCCTATCTTTAAGTAGGATTGTAATTGTATTATATGCGTTTGCTGTAGATATTCGTTCCTGATGCTGTTTCATATTTCATACTTAGGTATACTTTTTACTGTCATTTGGAGCGCAAATTCTGACAATCACAATCAAGGATAGAAAAGTTTACAAAACCCTGTTAATCGCAATTTAAAAAAAATACAGATCCAATTAATTACATAGGGCACAATCTAAATGTCAACTCGTGCAATAACTGCGATAAGATTTAATCACTGCAATGATAAGAGCGTAAGAAATTATTTATACTTGAGATTGGTCAATCACGGTTTTTGGTCTGGAATACGTTTTTTTTTTATTTTACAGGGTAGGCATTAGACTACTGTCTTACCTGGCGGCCATTTTATTTATGTCATTGAATGACAAAATGGCTGATTCTTAACGATTTCTTAACACGGTTCACTGCTGAACCGTTTTATATTATATTTTTTTAAACTTTTGCTGACCTTCTATTCTATCGTCTATGTTTACTGTTTACTGGAGTTGTGTCATAACTGAACTCAATCAGCTGTGCGGGCGCACACAACTGTTGTGATAAAATAGTCAATACAGCAGTGCGGGTTCGCACGTCAGGCGTGTTTTCGCTTGCCTTAAATTTATAAAAACACAAACGTGTGTGGTTTCAACGGTCAACTCGGTGTTTGTCACTCGGTGAGATTCGAAAATCGACAGAGCTTGATGAGGTCACACTTTAAATTTGTTTTTAGTGTTTTAAAAGTTAAATGATCGACAGGAAACGATGAAGATAAAAAGCTTAATAACTCATATTGGTTTATTTTCGTACCTTGAGACGAATATGTTAAAAAAATTGCCATAAGTCCACCGCCCGCGTTTAATGACTAATTATGCCAATTCTAAATCTGTGTGCAATTTTTTTACTATAGATATTTTTAAACTAGGTAATAATAAATTGAACTAGGTTTTATTGAGGCGACTATTTAAAATCCTTTTGAATTACATATTTTTCTAAGCTTAGGAGATGTAAATCATGGACATTATTAAGTCTTTAATGAACAGCTGTTTTTGAAGATAATTAGGCAAAGATATCAATATTATTGTTATGTCTGTGTTTTTTCGAATATCAATGCTGATTCAATATTTGATAAGTAGGTACTCATAGAAGTTTGGTCATATCTTGTCTTATCGACAAAAAGTTGCCCTGTACCTTAGTTTAACTAAGTATGCGCACTAAAGTGTCTTTCGTAGACTACGTAAGTCTGGGCATTTAAAAAAATTTCGCGCGTATTTTGTCACAATTTTTTTTTCTTTGTATCATGGTACTATATGCACATTATGCCATTTGTAAGTTACTTGTCGACTTTATGGTGGGAAATTAAATTAGCGTATAACGTTTTGTTTTGTTTTTTTTTTGTTTGTGTCACTGTGCACTTTATATTGGTGGAATAGTAATCAATTACTTTTCGTTGACGTGTAAGATTGTAAGTAAATGGTAAAAATACAAAAAAACAAACGCGCAAATTCGAGAATCGTGGTCTTTAACAAACTGCCAAAGAAGTTTAAGTAAAGCATTCACCATTTTACTGAATCGTGACGTTGCCAGCGACTGGACTAAATACTGACTATGCGTTGACATAATTTGATAATTTATAATGGTTAATGTGATATTTTATAACATTACTGTTTTCCGGTTAGAAGGGAACTGTTTCCAGGGAAATTACTGGACATATGAGACTTTAGAGCCGATGTCTCAGGGTGACGAGGGCAATCCAGTGCCGCGCAGGATTATGCGATGCAAAGTTCTGGGTGCCACTGTAACTGTTATGGTCAGGCGTAGCGCTCATCGTCAGGTGGAACGACTTGCTCGTCTCGTCACTCAGTGAAATAAAAAAAGTTGACATCGCCTAATTGTGAGAAAAAAACAGACGTCTACTATTGCTCAATAATAATTAACACTCATATTTAGCAAGGTGCAACTGTACCGATTGGTGTCACAAGTTACAATCAGTGCCTGACATCATACCTACCAATCCGAACCACCCACTCGACATATCGGTCTCAGAACACAGATAATGAATGACAGCAATACTATTTATACAAAACTTTTTAGACGTTTACCATTCGAAAATAACCATACCAAATTAAAAAAAAAGGAAACTAAAACGATTGTCATTTGTTATGGTGAACTTATAACTTAGAAAAACAACTCGAAAACAAAAGACCGTGGTTTCAAAACAAAACACTATCTGACAGCACTATCTCGGTTCAGCGCGCACCGATCTTCCGGGATTCGCGCGCTTTTCACAAACCACAGAAACTTTTCACAAAATTATAAATAGTTGAAAACGTAAAACGAACAGGTAGGACCGTGACGGCGAGGCGGTTATCGCGCGGCAACTGATAACTGAGGTGTCAGGTCAAACGAGCAAATGGGGCGGCTAGGTACGTTCCTGATAACGCCGATAACGGGCTCTTAACCTTCTGCGGTGCCACTCGCCGTCAGCCGTGTCATCGGCTGAAGAATGCGAAACAGAAAATCAGATAGAGAATCTTAAATAAATGTCGCATTCAATAATCAATCGCTTGGGATTTTACATCCAACACGGCACCTATGTCTAATTTAAATATTTACTATAGATTTAAGTACTTAAACTTTAATTGATCTGGCAAGAGCTGGAGACAAAGTTTGAACATAAGCCTAGAATAACCATGAGTAATGGTTTTTTTTAAATTGTAGAAAAGGCAAAATTTTTACCGCACTCTCAATTGGTGGTACCTTAGTGTCGACACGGTCGACGGTGGAGCATGCTTGCCTAAAAGATATCTATTCACTTTCGACTTGAAATTTTCAGATTATAGTTTTCGGGAGACATAGACGATGTTAAGGTCTCCAATGGTGGTTGTACCTATACAATATAATTGCACTTTTATGCGGAAACTGAAATTTTATAGGGTCTTTCTCCATTTTGTATTCTGTTCCTCAAACTGCACATAATATGAACCACTAAGTTTTCTTCAACTTAAAACAATAAAAATCCCGAGTCCTAGTCAGTCAGACAGTCAGCAGTCTAGTCAAGTGACAGTCAAAATCTGAGAATTTCGGGAAGAACACACAATAAGACGATTTTTGGGTTTACCATATATATTTTACCCACATCTCGAATATATAACGCATTAATAAATTAATATTCTACCAATGTCACATATTATTATACGAACATATTATTATACGAAAAACACAGATTACTGGGCATATGAGACTTTATAATCGAAGTGTCAGGGTGACGAGCGCAATGCGGTGCCGCGCAGGATTATGCAGTGCAAAGTTCAGGGTGGTACTTTGACTGTTTTGGGCAGGCGTGGCGCTTACCATACGTACGAATATAGGCGACCGACTTGTTAGTCTCGTTACTCACAAATACAAATAATAAATAAAAAGAGGTTTTAGAAATAAATGCAAATCCACAACGCCAAATTTTCAATTTCTCTTGAAAATTCCGCCCAGCAGTTGTGTTCCGGTTTGAAGGGCAAGGTCTTATAATGTTGTTTTAATGCCAAAATAAAAATTGCCTAAGGTTAGCTACTGTGCTACGATAAACTTTATTTTTTAATTCCATCTGTAGCTTTTTTTTATATTTTGTTTTATCATTCCTTCTCTTCCTCGTAGTCGCACCAGTTTGTTCATAGTCATAGCGGTAGGTCCATGTTTCCTGTAAAATTAATGGACGTCAATATCTTATCGTTTTCTATGGTCTTACGCAAGCAGTATACCGTCATGTAAAAAAAGATAAATATACTATATGTATTCTGTGGTACCTCGCAAGTTTTTTTTTTATTTTCTAATTGTGCCTTTAGTAATGACAAATACATAACCCTTCCTTTTCTTCGCCGCAGTCGGCTAAAATAGCCTTCATATAGGTACACTCGATAAAGGACACATAAGTCGGGTTTGCGACCGGTCATGCCATCGTGCTCTGATAACGATAAGCTGATAGCGCGGACAAAGGAAAACACCGATCGGTTCCAAGGAAAACTTAGCTGATAAATAATAATCATTCTAAACTTGGGTTTGTTGAGGTTATTCATTGTGAAAATGACCTTTTATGGGGATCATCAAAATCATCACCAACCCATATCGGCCCACTGCTAAGCACGGATCTCCCCTCACTTCCATGAGAAGGATAAGTCCATATTCCACCATGGGGACCCAGTCCGGATTCGTGGATCACATACCTTTGAAATTGTTCTTGGGTATGTAGGTTTCCTCACGATGTTTTCCTTCACCGAAAAGCGAGTGAAAATTACGTACATATGTTTTACAAGAAACACATATTTCAACTAATAGACCCTGATAGGCATCATTTGATAGCTACCTCCTCCAGAATCAAATGGGACGATACGTAAAATTTATATTAAGCCATGCTACGCTACAATTCCGCTCAATAACATATTTTCTAGTTCAGTTATTTACTATTTTCGGTATCCTCTCCATACATACATGTTATAGAAATGTCATTAGAGTCGGCAGTTGGCAAGCACCTGGCGGAGACGTCATGGCTAATTCCGGCGCGCGAGGTCGTGACCCGACGCCCTGCGTCCGCGCATCGCAGAGTGTAAGCTTTAATTAAACGATATGGTAAAATCTGTCCCAGGAGTAGATAAAAAATTAAAAAATTGCGATGTCAAATCTTATTAGCTTATCACAAAGCGCCATTTCTATTGTAACTAACAACGACTGTCCTTGCCATTGCAGTTGCAGTATCTAGCTGTGATTTCAAAATAAATGCCAAATTTGAAGTGAAAATTGTTATTTATACTATTTATAAATAATAGCTTTTAGATTTTTTGTCTATCTATCTCGAAGTTTATCTTTAATAGACTCAGCAGAGATTCAGCGAATTTCAATAAACAATAACATATTTGTGTTTTTCCATTTCAATATCTTCCAAGGTTCTGAAAAAAAGTCAAGGCTTATTGCTAGTAGTGTTAAAAAAAGGTCCAAAATGCTTCACAAAATCTGTATGAGTAACTTTAGAACTAGCTTATCCATTGTTTTTGAGAAAACCGTGCATCGTTTTTCTTAGATAACACCACTGAAAACATAGCTAGATCGTTTCAAAGTCTGTAATAGCTCGAGTTTGAGTACTGATTACGTAAATGTATTGTGACGCAGCGCATGTGTGAACTGCGACTTAAAACAAACACCGAAATGTTTGTATGGTGGGTGTCTGAGTAATATTACTGTTTTCAGGAGATATATGGAGTACCACACTGGTCTAGAAATACGCTTTTAAAGCTCGCGAAACCATTTAAACTTCGCACATATTTAAATACACACAAAGTAAAGTACAATACACATACGTATCTAGCAATAAATGAGGCAGTTCCCGCAAACAATGAAAACTCGAGCAGATTTTCCACATCACTACAATTGTATAAAGTGGTTTTTGCGTTATGTTGAGGAATAACGTAGTAGTTTTTCAATATTTTCAAAACAACACGGTCGAATTGTCAAACATGCAGCTTGTCAGCGCAGCGCCGTCCGATGTCTGTACAAGGATTTGTTTTTTTTTATTTGACTGAGTGACGAGTCGAGCAAGTCGTTCACGTGATGGTAAGCGCTACGCCTTTCCATAACAGTTACAGTGCCACCCAGAATTTCGCATTAGATAATCTTGCGCGGCACTGCACTGCGCTCGTCACCCTGAGACATCGGCCATTAGTAATTTCGCTGGTAACAGTGCCTTTCAAACCGGAACACAGTTGGTATTGTTTTCACAATATTGCTGAATATCTGGCAAAGGTGTGGTACTTCCCCAGGCGGTCTCTTGCAGAAGAGGCCTCCCACTACAAAAAGCCTACTAAAGTACCTACACACCTACGTAACTTTACCTGTATAGTGTAGTTCCACCGAAGTCAGTTATGGTACAGATATACCAAAGAAGTATCTACTGCAAGTACAGTCGCTGCCGCCGCCTCGAATTCTTCACCCAGATATTCCCACAACAGTTGGCCTAACCCCGGAGTATTTGGAGGAATGACGCAAACGCAGCGGTCGAAGGTGACGGGGTCACGACCCGCCAGTTCCTTAAATACACGCTTCCAAGCGACCCGAGTGGACATGGAACATTGCCAACAGACGCTAACAATTCGCTTTAGTACGATTTTATTCCGGTTTTCAATTAAAATCTAGTTAACTTTACTGTACTGCAGTGGTAGGCCTCTTCTGCAAGAGTCCGTGTGGGAAACTACCTCGCCTTTGCCTATCATTCATTTGAAAACAATACTGTGTTCCTGTTTGAAGAGTACTGTTTCTAGTGAAATAACTGGGCATATAAGATTTAAGAACCAATGTCTCAGGGTGACAAACGCAGCGCATTGCCTCATAAGCATAAGATTAAGCAGTGAGAAATTCTGGGTGGCACTGTAACTGTTATGGGCAGGCGTAGCGCTTACCGTCAGGTGAACGAAATACTCGTCTCGTTACTCACTAAAAAGAAAAAATCTGAATATAATAGGTATTCGGCCTTCAGGCTTCTAGCCTGCATCATCTCTAATATCACGATAATCATCATCATCATCATTGACAGCTCATTCGACCCATAAGCCTTCCCTCTCTCTTACGTCATTCATCCCAGTTATGAACCGATCTCATACAGATTTTTTCCTAAAAGAGTTTCCATACCGTCAAATTACCACAATCTCAAAAACGTACATAAAGTTACATAACTGTAATTAACACATTACGTTACGTTTTTACGTCAAAGCACTCCAAAAAAATTAAAGCAAATCCCCGGAAAAGCTACGTAACCGAGAACAATGACTAGGGCTACTTTAAAAAAGAAAAAATATCCAACACCTGCGCCATACATCAGAGCAATCGAGCAGTATTGCTTGAACCCACTTGCCGGAAACATTGTTAATAACTTAGTTATAGGAAAATGTGCACCAGATGGGTATGTAAACGTTTTACTGTAAATGCCGAGTATCATCGAAGTTAGGTTCATTTCGTCCGACAAAGTCTACTTTTCAAAACTATCACTTCCATTTAATAAGCACTTTAAGTCTACTTCCCAAAATGACTACTTCCCATTCTTCTTTTGTGTCGATATTTTAACCATTGTCCCCTAATTTACAGTCTGGTCCAAACATGGCAGAATTTGCTAACTAAATTGCAGTCTAATTGACAAGTACTCCTCATCATGTCGAAAATAAAAGAATCTACATAAAGACCGATCGAATCTGCCTTCTTTTGCGGCAACCAGCTTTATGCAGGCTGCAAAATTTGGTTGATAGGTAAAGATCGCCTTGAATAGAAAGTGCTCCGGACGTTTTTCGAAAAACCATTAAGAGATGATTCTGTTTTGCTCTTGTAGGTTAACGTTCCCACTCACTCTCTTCTCGCACTGTTCTCTATACTAACTTAATAGCTAGTCCCCTGAACTCATCTAGGATGTCCGTTTCAGGTCCTACTTGTTTTCATCATAAATATCCACTTGAAGATAATTTCACCACAATTCTACGGCAATCAGTACTACCCAAACATGCAACAGTATTACGCACCACAAAACGTTCCGCAGGAAAGTGCAATGGGACCTTATATACAGACACGCCGAAGCGGCGCCATAACAGGCTATGTCGATTCAGATGGAATCGCTGACACAAGCGAAGACTTCACGATTGGGGTGAATACCAACCCTAACCCGAACAATCTCGTCTTCGTTCCCTACCCTTTTCCCTTAGTCATACCCAATATGATTAGAAACAGCACTGCTAATTCCAGTGAAGCTTCAGAAACAGACACTACTGCCTTACCAAGAACGACAACAACGAAACAAACCACAACAACAGCCACAACAACAAAAGCTACAACAACAGAGGTTCCTACAACGACAAAGACCCCTACAAGCTCTCATAACGTGTTACAGACGAATATTTTGGAAGACAGTATGATATCAGGACGTCGGAACATTAAGCTGCTAAATCCAGCATCCAAGAGGACTCGACCGTCGTGGGTTCCTAAATATGGAATCGTTCCTATACCTGATAACTTGGCTGCTAAGCTAATGTCTCAGCTAACTGAAGTCAGAGCCTTGAAAGCTAGGAGGCATTAAAATTCCTGGAAATATTAATTTTACCTCTAAATACTTAACACCGCTTCTTGACTCGTTAAAGCTTCATTAAGTGTTTAATAACGAATTGTGAATTCTCGCATAAATCTTTATTGAACATTGACAAATTGTTAACATAAGCAGTAGCCAATTAACGTTAATTTTAATTAATGCGAGATGTCTATTTGTTAGTGCGGATATTAATTTAAAGTTACCTAAAATAAAGGCTGTCTTAATTACCATTTAGCGACTCAAGTGTGCTGGCAGGTACAGACTAGGTAGCTAATTATCCGTCATTTGTAGTAATACTATATTAGGGGTTACATTTACATTTACATGTCAAAATTGTGTTTCACAAATACTTACCATGTAATCTAAACTTTCATGTTTTATAACATTTTTATATGATTTTTGTGATAAGAAATAAGAACATTTTATTTTGCGTTTTACTTAGCACTAGTTTGCAAGTGTTGATAATTTACATTTTAAGGCTATGTAGGTTATTGGCTTTATAATATAGAAATCCGTTATGAAACTGGTATGTATTATTTATGAAGATTAGTTTTTAGTGCGTTTCGTCAAACTTTAGGTACCCCCGTGGCGATGTCATTATTCTGACCATGATCAGTATAAATAGTTATTTGTCGGACTCGTAGTATAAATTGATCTATTTTATTTATTAAAGTACTTAAAGATTAAGTCGATAAGTTTAACGTATATTCTTAAACAATGGCATATGTGATAAGGTACCTATCTATTGAAGAACATAACATTGTTTTAGAATATAACATAAATATTATAGCACTAAACTGTGTTCCCGTTTGAAGGGCACTGTTTTCTGCCGATGTTTAAGGGTGACGAGCGCAGTGCAGTGCTGCGCAAGATTATGCAATGCAAAGTTCTGGGTGGCACTGTAACTGCTATGGGCAGGCGTAGCGCTTACCAGCAGGTGAAGGACTTGCTCGTCTCGTCACGCAGTCAAAATATATATATTTATTGCAGATATCAATCATATACCTAGTCGTAGCAATTTTAATACAGAACTGTCAGACCCAGTATGGTTATGGTTACCATAATCAGAGAGCACCATCATACCAGCCCTATCAAATGAATAATCCTGGCATCAATCTGGGACCACCTCAGTATCAGCCCTATCTTAATCCAGGTGTAAATTTGGCTCCACCACAATATCCACCATTTCAAAATCCAGTTATGAATATGGGACAGCCATATCAGGGCTATCGAAGCAGCCGTTGTATCACTAAACGGACTAAGTCTGGGAAAAAAGTTTGTATTGTTGAAAAGCCGGATACTGAAGAAGACATGATAATTGTTCCCTATCCGGTACCTATTTTCATAAACCGAGATCAAAATAACCGCTCTACAGAAGTAGAAACAACAAAAGAAGATTTAAAACAATCCGTCGAACAGACGAATCAAACAGCAATAGAATCTAAAAGCGAATCCACCGAAATCACTACACAAAGAACGAAAGATTCAAAACCTACTACAGAAACACCAAAAGATGCAAGCCCTAGCACACAAAAATTAAAACGTGAAAATCAAAAAACCACCCCTGAATTGAATATAACCTCAAAACCTACAAAACAAGAACTCGAAACCGAAGAACTAACAATAACTGACATATCTTCACACAAAACAAAAAAAAATAAACCTAACTTAAAAACAATACCAACAACTCGTCGTATCCAAAAAATGCCTACAGTTACAGATTCGTTCTACGACAGACTAAATTATTCAATGATTAAAACCCTGTCTAAAACATCGAAAAATTCTCCTCCAAAAACATTGACCACAGATTTCGAAATATTTGATCGACACGTAATTCCAATTTTCAGTAACTTCGACAATACTTATAAATTAAGACGTACCGTGAAATACCCCAGTAAAATTAATAAAATAAAATCTAATTTGAAAATGTGGAAGTATGACCGACATTTTTCTATATCTGATGAAACTGCAAAAAGATATGTGATGCCTTGGAACGGCATCCAGGAAAATTAAAATGTGGTTTTAGGTAAGTTGTTCCGTTTATTCAGTGTATGTCTCTGAAAATTAAAAACCTGCCTAGTCGTGACCAGTAAACTTGCTGTAGGTTCATAACTTAAGAAACACAGCTCTTTTAGGGTTTTTTTATTAGGTATAATTATTTTTTAATTAAAAAAAAAAAAATTTTTACAAGGCGAGCTTTTGACCACAATCTCACCCGATGGGAAGCGACGGTGTATCCGAAGGTGAAGCACGCCCGCCCAGTATGTACCTATTCACTTTCGACTTGAACAAACTAGGGTTAAATTTAGACGTTAACACAGACGAAGGCTTCTTCTGCAAGAGACGGCCTGGGGAAGTAGGTACTACACCCTTGCCAGATATCCATCCGCCAAGCAGTAGTGTGCAAACATTACTGTGTTCCGGTTTGAAGAGCACTGTCTCCAGCGAAATTACTGGGCATATGAGACTTTAGAGCTGTTTTCTCAGGGTGAGTTTCGCAGTGCAGTGCCGCGCCGGACTATGCAATGCAAAGTTCTGGGTAGCATTGTGACTGTTATGGCCAGGCGTAGCGCTTACCATCAGTTGCACGACCTGCTCTTTTCGTCACTCGATCAAATAAATAAAAAAAATATGTATGAACTTATTATAATATTACCTAGTTTTCTTTTCTCTTCGCAGATTTTAAGATTGTTGCGTCGCAACGCAGCCGCGGCGGGCGCAAACCACCTCGTGAGTTTTCACTCTCAAAATAACATTTTTAATAATTAAAATATACTAATAGAAAATAAACACCTTTGATCCCGTAAAAATTGACGGTTCCTATGGAATAATAGTTAACGCGGATGAAACCGCGTGGTGCTACTAGTTTGTCATGTAAAGGAACTAATAAAATTGACGAGGTATAGTATATTGTAATTTTATTACGCGCCATAAAACATATCGGTACCAAACCAATCGTAGGATAATTTTATTATATTGTTTGATTTTGCTCTGATAAGAAATATTTCCACAAACTGCATAAGGGTTTGCAAATTTAACCACACGAAAGACATGGTTGTCTGGCGGTTTTATAATGAAAATGGTATGTGTTTGTTCACGGTGGTATTATTTATAAATAAGACAGTTTTCAAGGAAAAGTCCTAAGCTGACGCGCCGCCAACCAATTAACAGCATTTCGTCAATACTTGCTTACCTCAGTTTCTACTCCTTAGATTATCTATACTAATATATAAAGATGAAGAGTTTGTTTGTTTGTTTGAACGCTAGGATCTCAGGAACTACTGGTTGGAACTGAAAAATTATTTTTGCGTTGATTAGTCCATTTATCGAGGAAGGTTATAGGCTATATAACATCATGCTATTTATGATAAAACTAACTGTAATGAGGCAAATGCATTAAGTGCTACCACACACGAAAAGGAATATTCTTATATTCTTTATTATCTAATACAGTAAAAAGACCTTTATTTTATATATCAACTAGTTCAATCATTTTCCCTTTACAGTTTATATTAATATTCCAAATAACAATAATGTCTACACAATGCCGAACACAATACAACCGAGATCATCAAGCACAGTATTTCCAAAATGGTTATGAAGTAACGCCCAATTACTACGAGAACTATAACATATATAACCAAAATATGCGCCGCCGTGGCGTTAAAATTATGGATTCAGACATTACTGGGAAATTTATTTTTGACTATGACACGAAAGATGGTAATAAAAAAACATGTATATGTGGTTGCGAAGACTGCAAAAAAGGAAAAATAAAAAAATGCTGCAGAGAGCTATGCAAAAATAATAGAATACATTGTTCGAAAAAAATCAAGAAAAAGAGGCCAAGAGATGCGACAAAATCAAAGACGACCACGCAATCATCCGAGGAGGTTGAATCGCTAACGACATCCGACGAGGTTGAGCCTCCACTGCCATATGAAGTTAATCAACCACAACCATACGAGGGTGAGCCACAGCAACCATACGAGGTAGAGCAACCACAACTATACGAGGTTGATCAACCACAACCATTCAACGTGGGCCAGCCACAACCATACAACATGATCATAAAACCACCACCGTCAATCAACATGATTATGCGCCCACAACCAAACAACGTCATGGTTGTCCCTTATCCAGTACCAATAATGATTTTTTCATTAAATGAAACTGAAGAAAGACCGATTCAATTAATAACAACAACTGTAAACACTCCAGAACCTACAGAAACAACTATTACAAAAGTGACCACAACAGCTGCACCTTCTACGACGACGACTGCTGTGACAGCTGAAGTCGTCACTGAGGAAACCAAAACTAAAAGAACAATTCGACATAAAATATCAAGATCAACTCCTCCGTTTCCCGCGGATGAGATTACTGCTAAGATTAAACAGAAATTGAAACTCCAACCTAAACCTGGAAATGATAAGTTCCATTATAAAAACAGTAGTGATTATGTAAAGCTTGTGGGAACCGAACAAAACAGCGACTCCTTCGAAATCCAAAACTATTACAGTGGAGATTCAGAGTCAAGGCAAGTTATAAACAGCTCTAAATGTGATCAATATTCCGACTGCTTCTACAAAGATTGGAAGAACTTTAAACCGCCGGTACGAATGACAATAGAGAATGATGCTGATAGTGAATTGCGACTGGATAGGTCCAACCCACTAGTACGATTAAGGCCTACTATGGGGTATGGCAGAAACATTAAACTGATACCTAAGGCCAAAAATAAGAACACGGGAATTCTAGGTAATCAGTTTGAGCAATCCTTTATGAAGGAGTTGAAAAATAACAGGCTATCACAGATTCTAAATAACGTGCTGATAAATGAGTATTGACTTTTTATAATGTTTTTTTTTTTTCTATTTAATTTTGGTTTTTCCACGTTTCATAAACTTAATTATTATTATAATTATTGTCATAATATCACGTATTTATCGATTTGTAGACCATCAAATACAAGACGTCGCAAAGAGTTCAGTAATATTCGATAGTTTCTAGTTATAGTTCAATTAAGAATATTAGTAGATATACGCCCCCAAGGGTGTTGAGAACCAGTATATTATATAGGCTATGGAACAGTGGTGACAAGATATGGTAAAAACTATTCCGTAAACCATGACGTAACGTCTTGAAATCCACACGTACGAAGCTGCGGGCAAAAGCTAGTACATAACGTTCAAAATAATTGCTCGTTTTATTGTCAAAGATATTGTAATTATTTGTTTAAATTTATCGTGACCATAGATGGTATTTTTTGATGGCGATTTTTAAATAGAAATTGGTGTGTTTCTTAGAATAAGAAAACGTAAAGATGGTATTTCTTACTGTCGAAAAAAAAACATACGTGTAAGCTTTGGGGACTGCCGATATAAGTGAAAACTAAGTAACTTGTGAATTGTACCGTCGAGCTATAGGTTAGATTATTAATTTCAAATTATTTTTGATTTACAAAGAAGTGCTTATGATCCAGGATCAAAGTTTAAATTGGTCATGAACACTTCGTTTCAAACCAAACCAGTGTTCTTGGCACCATGCCTCATAGACCCCCTCTTTTGTTAGATTTTTAAGTTTTAGTTTTTTTTCTATATAATTATTGTTATTTAAGTTTTGTCTATATACTTTAAACCAAAAATAATTGTATCAAGAACAAGAAGTAGCTATTGACACTAAACTATTAATTGGTTGTCGTAAGCGACCGGACATAAGAGATTGTTTTTGACATGTAAAAGTGCAATATTTTTGCTTACTTGCAAAAAAATTATTGAGTTTTTAGTTATATAAAACTTTCTTATATCGATACAAAAAAAATACCACCGTGAATGAAGTCGAGGATAACCGTAGATAGATAGATAGATAGATAAACTCTTTATTGAAACACCACAGAACAAAGAAAACTTAAAACTAGAACAAAACAAATTTAATGTAATGTAATGTGTTGTAATGTTTTAATAACTTCAAACGCCAACCAATAACCTAATGGATGGATCATAGTGTTACAAATTTTAATAATTGCGACCATGACGACAAAAATTACAATATAAAACCACCATAAAACTAAAAGGATAATGTAATAAATAAATCCAATATGGTGTAGCTCGGGAAACCCCGACAAACGCTAGCAGAATATATTATTTGGCTATTATTGTTCAGATAAGAAAACCATTTATTTTTACACTAAATGTAAAAACGTTCGAATTTAATGTTTGGATTATATGACTGGCAATTTTTATAATGAAACTGGTACGTTTTAGAAATAAAAACAAATAGCAGTTGAAGTAGACAACACTTACTGGGATTTAAAAAAAGTTTACCTACTCAATGAGGATAACATTATTAACGCGAAGAGACTAAAACATTATAAACAGCTAAAAACATAACCATTCCTTTTGGCTGTGCCGTAGTCTCACGTAAAAGCAGAATATTCAAGCAAAAAAAGTGAAGTTTACGTTCAACCCCCAATACCGTCTCCAAAACAAACTCAATGTATCGCTCAATTTCAACAAAAACGTGTTATATCAATATACAATTAAGGAGATAACACGTTCTTATGTATCTAATGATAATAAGACTATTATATCAACATACAATCAATTTATTTTTTCAGTTTATATTAATATTGACCATAATATTAATGTTAGTACAATGCCGATCTCAATACTATTCCAATCAACCAGTACCATATTTCTTAAATCGTTTACAAGGCGTGCTAGTCCCGTCTAGTTTTGCAAAAAACTTTCACCTGAGACGCTCCCGCTATGGGGAAGAATCTAATGAAGAATCCGACGTTTCTAATTCCGACTTCTCAAGAAAAAAAAGAAAAAAGAAGAAATGTGAATGTTCATGCAGTGACTGCGATAACCCGACCCGCTGCTGCAAAAGTGTCTGCACAAAAATGTGCTCTAAAGAAATCAGCAAGGAAAAACGGCGCAAGGAGTCATCGTCAGACTCGTCAACATCGCGCGAGATGAGGGTCATCCCTTTCCCAATACCTGTACCCATATATTTACCATTAAAAACAAGTGAAACAGGTTCATCTGAAGTAAACATAACAGAAACAACTAAAAAATACACGAAAAAAAGAATGACTACTACAAAAGCAACCAAAAATAAAAAAACGGAAATCACTAATCAACTCGAAAATTCACCGGAAATCACTAAGACATCTGCCAAAGGAACTGAAAATCCTACAGAAACATCTACTAAGATAACTACGAGTACCAACACTACAACTACCAAAAGACGCACAAAAGTACCAAGATCGAGATCCACTCCTCCATACCGCGAAACATTTCTTTTAAGTCAAGAAGAAAAGGAGGACGTTTCTGACAAATCTTTCATTGAATATTATTCAGACTCACCTGAAAGAATAAGAGGGGCTCAGTCTGAGTGCCCTCTCGGAGAGTGCTACTTCAGAAACTGGGATAACTTTAAAGCACCGCTCAGACATGTTCCAATTAAGAAAACCATGAAATCTGTCCACGAATCTAATTTCAACCCTCCCATACAATTGAGACCCACCAAGAAAAGTTCCAGATTTATTAAAATGTGGGACTCGAAGGTAAATTATAAAAACCCAACAGATACGCACAAGCGAATCGGACGTGCTAAGTTTGAGGAAAACTTTAATAAGAATTTGAAAAACAATCGGTTGGCAGAAATGGAAAACAATATGATAATAGAGTTGTTTTAATTTTCATTGCCTATTATAAACTTGATTATTTTCAAATGATTATTTCAGAAAACAATTGTTAAGTATGATAATTACAGACGACAAAGTTAATTTTATTAGTCATGTTCTAAAAATCATTTATATCGACAAAACATCTATAACACTCCGGCAGACAAGTGTTTAAGTAATTAATTTATCACAAAAACAGGAAAACATGATTCATTATAAACTAGAAATAAAATTACTGAATATCCGATAAATTACGACTATGTTTATGCCACTTGCCATAATTCCTTTTAAAAGTTATCCCACTGGAATCACAGCTAAGTAGGTATTGTTTAACAAAAACAATATAGTAAAATATAACACAAACGCACCAAATATAAAAAACACTTCACTCACACACTGAAATTTTCACTTTCGATATTTCCGTGAAATTCGCGACGGACTTAGCCAAAACGGAATGGTTTTTTTTATTAGAATCGATAATTAGAGACAATAGGGCACGGCTCTCGGCGTGGTTTGACCTTTCAGAAGGCGTCGAGACTGCGCGCGAGTGGCGCGGGGTCACCAACTGCGTATTTTTAGAGTTGAAAGTTCAAAATACGACGGTTAGCCGGGAGTCGGGAGTGAGTCGGGACGCGGTCGGCCCTTCCGCCGCCATTATCTTAAACAGATGCCGGCTATATCTGGAGATTGAAGTTTGTCATCTCGTAGTCGACGGCACCTTGACCTTTGTAGCCTTATTTTGTATCAATCTAGGCTCAAAATTTTGGAAAAATCGATCCTGTGTTTGTTGGAAATCTGTAGGTATTGGTAAAGTCGTCGAGACGAGATTTTCCATCCAAAGCCGGTGCATAACATTTCTCTAGCAATGGCATAAGACCACTCACATCTGATACGGGCGGATTGTACCTGCCTGGGGCCTAATAATTCTCTTTCAAAATTTCAATTTAAAATCGACATCGTATTCTAAATAATGTATATTGCCGAAGAATCGGATTGTTTTTATAGGTAAGTAACGAAAGCTGTTTCATATAGTTCCGCATCGACTGATTAAAGCCAATCCGTAGATACTTACGTGTATAACATAAGAATTAACTTTAAAAAAAAGTCTTTTACTTATTAGCTCTGTGGTTACATGAATACACCCCAAAAAAGATCACTATTTCAATTTCGTCGAAAAGTTTTCACGACGCCCGTTTGTGACAGGTCACGAAATTATTTTCAGCTGCTATTTTTACATCGATTGACCTACAATTCTTGAAATTTCAGTATAAATATACGACAATACTGAAAACTATTCAGTCACTATCTGTGCTTCGTTCATTACTAAACGTGGGCGTATAAACGCAGTAGCGTTTAAAAATAAAATAAATAAATAAATACCGGCCAAGTGCGAGTCAGAGTCGCGCACTGTCACAACTTGTGATAAAAACAGATATCGCAAAAACAACTGCGATAATATCGATGATAATGAAGCTTTAGTGGGGGCTTTATTTGCCACGATTGTTTATTTTTTTTGTCGGGGTACATTCATGAATCTTGACCTCTAACTCGGATTCCCTGTATCTAGAGAATCAAGAACTACGAGGACTCAGCCTCAGAGGAAATATGTGTGAGAATCACACAAATCTTTGCCCTGTGCGAGAATCGAACTCACAACCTCACGCTTTGCACTTGGCTCATCACCCACTTATGCCACGAAGGCCGCCAATAAAATTGAGCCATTGGTTGAATGTAAAAAATCGTAAATCGTAATATTGAATCGATTTTTATTGTAACTACTAACGCCATCTAGTTGGAAAGGCAATGGTGCCAATTGTGTTGTTACAAACTAGTCTACATTTTAGTTTAACCAGTCAATGATTTATTGTCACTTTTCAACCTTATGAAAACAAAAGGGATGGCAATAACTCTAAGCGTTGTCAAATTAAGTTTAAGTTTAGTTTGTGCCAATAGAATTAGTACCAGTAACTCTTAAAGTCAGCGAAATAAAAGGCAGATATTATTAAAAATGAACTTAAACTATTTATTTCTTAATCATAAGAAGTACACAGCCGTTTTTGACATAATAATAAAAATTAGAATTATTGGCAATAGACTAAAAACGTATTAAAAACTATACCACAAGAATAAATAACTATTCTACAGCTAATTTGTTAAAATTAAAATATTCATGGTTATTATTTGGCAAAACCGATGCCATATAAAAATAAACTAAATACATTACGACAATTAATAGATCAACTAAAATATACATTTATAAAATGTCCAAAACCAACAAACGCAAGGACTAAGTCCCAAAAATACTTATCACTTCGAAATCATTCACAACTTTTTTTGTACTCAGAGTACCATCACAATGACAACCTACCCTCAAACTTTAAACAATTTAAATGCTCAATCGATAATACACCTTATTAGCTAGGGATGTGCGTTAAAAATGAAATGGATCTTCGGCTGCTGTCGGCTTAGGCAGACCTTACCCGTTCAATCACTATTAACGTTTCCCGCGTGGATATTTTGTTTCGATTTTAAATCTTTATATTAAGACTTGATACTGGCACAAATCTTGCGAATCTAATTTAAAAAAGAAAATAAATTTAACTTTGGGACAATTTCGGATCTTTTAAGTTTCGATTTTGTTTTTCTTTTCTCCTGACGGCCAGCAATTCTAATGGATCAATTTAATGAAAGAGGTAACGTACAAGATCTGTCTCGAGGCAGTTTGTGATGACTATAAGTCATCACATTGATCACGCACAAATTTTAGGGTTCGAATTCTATTTCATGAAGACCGCTCAGCCTAGTTGTGACGTGGACAAGAAGACACATTTATCTGTGTGCACGCCGTGAGTTTAAACCAATAATTATGGTTTTATTCCGACATTTCGAATTAGTTTTAAGCCGGCTTTACATCTATACCCGTGACTTGTGTGAGCTCAAATCCCGAGCTCACGCACACTTATTCAACCTTCATGTACACGCCACTACACTAATAGGCAATCGGACTTCATGAAATCGAATATGGGATATTTTTTTACATGGAATAGCGCTTTTTATAATAAAGTCAATTTTAACAACAGTTACTACTGCTACACTACACTTAGGTGCTATTTCAACTTATTAACTAAATATTTGCTAAAACGTAGCTCTAACGGCCGCTTTCTGGAACGTTTATTAACTATGGCATCAGATTAGTTATACCTCTGTCTCTATCTGGCACTAAGCCAACGACAAGGACAGTAAGACTTGATCTGTTGTCAAAGTCAATTAACGTTTCAGGAACCAGCCTACCTTATTTCCATAAAGACGCAGTTGCAATTTCCATCTTATGTCAACTTATTAAGGCACACTTTGAGCTGCACTCAAATAATTATCTATGACTATTTCGCTCATTTGGTCTGGATCGTGAGGTGGTGAATAAGGTCTTGGAAGTCAGTGATGTACCAGGAGGCCTTCTTCCGTACTTCTTCGCGGACCACGTTGCCGCCGAATCCTGTAAAACATAAAATAGCAATTTTAAAAATGTGCTTTCGTTTTTTTAATTCGCTGACAAATAAGCAATACCATAAATAATTTAAAAATTGAAATGTATTAAAATTATTGTTATTGTCGAACCATGATTCAAATGGCATCGATTTGAATCTAAATGCATTGGCAATGGATTTTTGTCTCTGGTTGATTCTAGTTATCTTGGCGCTCGCCACTGGAAGCCGTAGCCGGAGTTATTGGAACTAAAATGTATGATTTCGAGAATAGCAAGCAAATAATTCTATAGGTGGTCGAATCAAGTCAAAACAACAACTCGATAGGCAGCACTTCAAATCGAGTCAGATCTAAGAACAATAATACCTATCATCTGGTTCAGTAAACAGCCAATAGATGGCGTTAGTGGTAATCATTTCATGCGAAGTACAGAACAAAGAGGTTTCTTATCGGTTTATTTTGCATCGATATATTAA
This sequence comes from Campaea margaritaria, assembly GCA_912999815.1. Classification (NCBI taxonomy): domain Eukaryota; kingdom Metazoa; phylum Arthropoda; class Insecta; order Lepidoptera; family Geometridae; genus Campaea; species Campaea margaritaria. Next base: position 9,291,215 of record OU538800.1, read on the forward strand.
ACCAACTTTTATTCATATCAGTTTTATTCAAGTCGAACGAAGCTACTCCGAGAAGACTTCAAACATTTTTGAAGTCTGAAGGAGTTCTATGCTGTGCTATGCAAACCGTATCCTGACAGAAAGGATCAGTCTAAACGTTTTGGATCAATCTATTCGACTCGACTCATGCTTCGTTTGTTGATATTGGACTCGTGAGTTTCAGCCGTTTTACATTTTAATGTCACTTACTAGTTCAAAATAGACCAGTTAATCGATTAAGAACCCTCCGACTCAGATATATCGTTTGATATGGTGAAATATCATTATATTAACATTAACTGCATTTGATAACTGTAACGTACCGTAATCGACAGTAGTGGAACTCGTATCGAATATGCAGCTAAATTTTCCTAAATACCTCGAAAAATAAAGTTTAGAGATCGAATCGAATCGATTCTATTTTCTTTTTGAAAGTTCCGAATTGCCTAGTTGAATGAAGATGAAACCTACCAATAAAACCGTCGGCAGGAGGGCTCGCCTCTGCGTCAGTGGCGCCATCTCCGACGATGACCAGCCGCTGGTAGCCGTGCAGTTCCTTTAGTCTTCTCACGACGAGGCCTTTACCGCCGGACCTCGAGGTTGGCTCGTTTTCATCGAACCCTGCGTATTCACCTGTGAAAAAAATTTTTCTGACGTTAGATTTTTTTTGTTATAAATAGGTAACTATGTATTTCTCCTGATGTTATGCGACGGCGCGATCTATGATGGTGCACACTTAACTACCAGAACCTAGTAGTATTACGTTTAAACAGTTGATTTACGGAGTGAAGTTAATTTCTGTCGATATTCATGTGCAAATAAGTAAAAAAAAAAAAAACTTGCACGGTACTGCACTGCGCTCGTCACTCCGAGACTTTGGATTTAAAGTCTCATACATCCAGTAATAAAGGTAGAAATCGACGACCTTAGCCGTAGACACACAACCTTAGGCTTTAAAAATTTTTAATATAAATAACAAACACTCTCAACATTTAAGAAAAAGCAGAAGCAATCACTCAATCGACATTGTTTTGAAGTGTATTGTTATTGTGTCTAATTCCTTATATCTTATCAGAATCATTAAAGCGAAAACATATTTGAAGGGATATATTTTAAATCCTATCTAGTCACAATAAGGTTGATTTTAGATGTGAGTTTGTGAAGACAAGATAGTCTATTTTATACGCAAAGGGCCGTTTATACACACAGTGGAGATTAAGTTTTATTAGTTTTCCGATAAATAGAACAAATATTTGCGGAAAGAACGTCCGATTATTTTGTATATCATGACACAGTTCCATTCGAATGTCTAGATAAGTGATACATAACATAACATTAAGGACAGTACGCCTTCGCGCGGTGTCTTTAAGTCCAAGATTATAAGCATTTTATAGAATAGCGTACACCTTCGAAAGTAAGACTTACTTTATCCTAACAAAATGCTCTTTAAAAAAAACAAATGCAAACGCGTTGGCGGACAACTTTTCCCTAGCTATTCGTGAGAACGCAATAGCGGCGACGTGGTTTGCTACCCGTCACGTCGCGTTTCGTGAGGGCGAAGAGTGGTCTACAGAAAGCCGCTTTCCTACGGTGAATGTTGGATCAAGCATGAAAGATAAGATGGAGGATGTATGCGAGACGATGTGTAAAAGACAGATAGATGTTCTTTGTGTGAATGAGACCAGGCGGAAAGGATGTGACACCACCACGCATGGACCCTACACAGCCTATTGGTCTGGAGTTCCAGAAACCAGTAGAGGGTGTCAGGGAGTTTGTGTACTGCTTTCCGCTGGGATCGTAGCATCTGAAACGATGTAGTTTCTGCCTATCCCAACGGGAAAAAGGCGTGACTGTATGTACGTATGTATACTATGTAATTAAACAACCCGAGCCCCGTTGCTACAAGCTATCGCATCCGAGAATCAGATCCCACGCACCAACGCCGTGTGCGATAACGGATAGCGCCTTGTTTGTTTGTGAATCATGCGTTTATATAAAGAACCTAGAACTTACTATAATATACTATACTGTACAAAAATAAACTCCTTAAATAACCTCTTTCATTTGCCTATTGTCCATTGATCACCTTTCTCCCTCTTTCATTTCATACATACCGTTTCATTCTTACGTTCCATTCTCTCTGTCATAAGTAAACCATAACATGCATGGGCGTGTAATATTGGCTGACCTCCCGATTTCCCTCCGGATTGCGGGGAAGCGGACCGCGGGGGGTGGACTGTCCATTCTGTATGCAGTACTATTACGTCTTCTATGATATGACTAGAAATAGTGAATTCTTACGTCATCCACGCATATCACCGGTCATTAACAATAACAGTATGTTATTATTAGCATAACTCGATAGGGGGTCGTCAGTTGGCAGATAATTAAGCGATAAACACGCATGTGGGGTCAGGCCTGTGGACGTTTACGTAGAATGTGACCTATAAAGAATAATATTGTTTGTCACATTAAACCTATCACGTGGGAAATTACTGAACTGATTGCAATGCGGTTTTTACCGGCGGCGCTATTTGAAAACTTTTTACTAATTTCATCATCCATTAATTATGTAAGGCGATTATCGACACCCCCCCCCCCCCCCCCGTGAGATTTTGCTCGAACCCCCTCTCCTACCCCTATGTCACTACGTTAATACGTTACGTAAATTCGTAAATCTGGGCTAGATTGCGTTGGATTTATTTAAAATAAAAAATTACTTAATTTAACCCACTTTTATCGCTATATTAAACTGTTTTTGTCGGACCAAATTACGTAACATTTCCCCCACGTGAGATGGGGTGAGGTTAGGCTGGACCCCCCCTCAACACCAGGTAATTAATGGACCCCTAACAGCTAGTCTCAGAATAAATATTATCCCTTTCCTTTAGTAGCCCATTCGCGATGTTTTTTGTTTTATTTCCCGTTACCCCAGCGGATGCCATGGATCCCCATATGGATTCCCATTGTGCCCGCAGAAGGGGGGGGGAGGGACATAGATCTATTCTTGTTAACGCCTATCAAAATATTATGATAATGTTTTATATATAAATAAAAATCAATGTTTGTACGTATGTTCTCTACGCGTTCCTAAACTGTTGATTAGGTTGTAATACTTATAATGAAACATTGATAGCGTCTTCTAAAGAAGTCCACCAGGGTTCCTTGTCCAAAAGCTCTGCCTATAAAATATCAGTAGATTTATTTACTGTGTCGTTACCAATTTATACGAAGCAAGTTCTAACTGATAGAAAGCGTCCCCGAGCTATCGATTACAACATGGCCGCGGGAATTCACAGCTGTTTGCAAATGAATAACTGTGGCCTCTTATCTCTGTAAATGATTATCATTTATTATATTATAATTTATATTTATACTTTATATTTTTTACTATAAAATTAATTATTTTTTACTTTTTAGTTCGCCTCGCTATTAAAGCGTGTTTTGTTTTTTTTTTTTTATTGCAGATTCGGCAATCATTTAATTTTGACCGCAGTCTCACCTGTTGGTAAGTGTCGACACGGTCGAGGATGGGGCATGCTTGCCTAGAATATACCTATTCAATCTCGACTTGAAGACTCTCATATTACAGTTTTCGGAAAATACAGACGCTGGCAAGGTGTTCCACTCCTTCGCTGTTCGGACTATAAACGTGGATGCAAATCGCTTCGTGCGGATCGGAGGCATATCAACCTAAACGGATGCCCTGTTTACGTATTGTTGTCCGATGGTGGAATCAAGTTTCATGTCGATATCTTGCAGCGTCAAGCGCTTTAGTAAGCGCGAACGAAGTCGCGGGCACGGCTAGTTTACAATATCGGTGTGTATGAAGTTAAGTAGATTACTCAATAGTTACTACTCCACGGCCTTTATCCAAGGCAAGGCTGTGATTACATACCTCGTTCACGATAACAAGAATATCCTTTATCCTTATACAATAGCTAGGTAAACGCACAAGCCTTGTTAACAACGCATGTGCACTAGAACTACCAAAAGACATTGCAATTTCAACCTATTAGCCGAGCAAATAAAGCTTATTGTTCTTCTCTTGCGACCCGTTCGTATTTGTATCGCGTATTTCAATACTAGATACGGTATCGATGACCCAGTTGTGAGAGGCGAGATGGCACAGTTTAAGCCTTTTACTGTCAAAATATTTATAAATATGCGAGCTTTATCATTGAGTGACGCGCACTGTAAAAGTTTATAAATAATTCTAAATAATACATTCACATATCGATGGTTGAATAATTATATGGGTGACTCCGTTTCGAAGTAGAGGTTACTTCGAAACCGATTCGCCCAGTCCATTCAGTTTTATTGTAATTCTTATTTTTGTCATTTGTCAATAAGGTAGTTGATGTTTGTCGAATAAGGTCTTACCGGCCTCCATTGTCAGGTTGTTAGGCCGCCCAAGGGCCTCTGATGATGCTTAACGACTGCTGTTAATCGATAACAAAAGTCGTTCGGTTCGAAAAAGCCTAGCCGAAATCAAGTTTTTAATTTTTTAATTCTTTTTCTTCTTCAGTGTAACCTTGTGTTGTAACTTACCATTAAAGAAGAATTTTAGCCTATTAGCGAAGACATTGGACTTGGGAACGCCGATCGCCTCCGCCACGGGCTCGATGAGACTCCTGAAGCCGCCGGACACTAGGTACACCGTGACGCCGCGGTCCTGCAGCTTTTTTACTACTTGTCTGAAAATAGAACATGGGACTATGAACTCTATTTATTAGGCTGTGAGGTGGAAAGTGCGGGGGCTCTCTATTTACCATTTCTCAGCAAAATCCATGAAGCCTTAGTTATTAATATTATGAGAAAACGCTTGTCGTATTATATTAAAAAAAAAAACATTTTAAATGCATTTATTATTTTACTGTCCTGTGCGAAAAATAAAAGTAAATAAAAAACATACGATATAGCAGTAGAGTTTGTAAGTATTGCGTTGTTAGAACTGATGTCTCAGGGTGGCGAGCGCAGTGCAGTGCCTCGCAATCATGCAATGCAAAGTTCTGGGTGGCATTGTAACTGTTATAAGCAGGCGTAGTGCTTACTATCAGGTGAACGACTTGATAGATAGATAGATAGATAAACAAACTCTTTATTGAAACACCACAGAACAAAGAAAACTTAAAACTAGAACAAAACAAATTTTACAATTAGTGTCACAATGGGCGGTCTTATCGCTCAGAGCGATCTGCTGACTCGGCTCTTGGCTGCGGACTTGCTGTCTCGTAACTCAGTCAAATAAAAAAAAACCAGCGAAATGTTTAAAAAATCATGTTATATGCGAAATATGAGCCACTAAGTTTGGGGTCAGTGTTAGGCGATAACTTTAGCTCTCAGAGAGCGGACATAACTGGAAACTTGCCCATATTATTATAATTATGGAGATCAGTTTACATAAACACGTGAAATATCAAGTATCAGTGTTACTAAGGAGTTTTGGCTTCTTTTGCCAGCAACTTAGACCACGCGAAAAAAAAAAACTACCGATTGTCGCGATAAAAAGTATCAAATGTCCTTCTCCAGGGTTCAAAATATGTATTATGAAAAGGATACTTACGAGATTCCTGGTGTTAGCCTGATAGGTGTCTTTTCTACGAACTCCCTGACCTGACTGACACTCGGCCTGATGATGTCGAGCCTCTTCTTCAGAGCTTCCTGGAAGGTCATATTGCCTCCCATAGCCTCGGCAGTTCTGTAAACAAAAGACGTTTATTTTAAGCTGTTTAGTGCGATTGCCATGGTAAAAAATCTCTTGTGTTATTTTCTATCATCATCAACCCATAACGTCCCACTGCTGGGCACGGGTCTCTCCTCACTTTCGTGAGGAGGGTTAGGCCATAATCCACCACGGGGGGCCCAGTCCGGATTGGTGGATAACATACCTACCTCCGAAATGATTCTTGGGTAGGTATGTGGGTTTCCTCACGATGTTTACCTTCACCGAAAAGCGAGTGATAATTACGCACATATGTTTTACAGAAACACATTGGTACGTGCCTGCACTGGGATTTGAACTCACGACCTTCTTATTGGAAGGCGGACGTTCTCCCACTAGGCTACCACCGCTCTTTCTCTCTTTCTATGTCCACGCCAAATTTTATCAAAGGAAGTTCAGCCGTTGCGTCTTAAAGAGGTAATACACACTTCCTCGCGGCTCACAGACTTGCGTTACGTAATAATGATTTTCATTATTTACAACAACAAAAAAACCAAGCACAATTTAGACAAGACAATAATGTTGCTAAATAGATTCAATAATTATTAAATGTAAAATTAAAAGAACCAAACCATAATTAATTATAATATCCAATTCGTGCTGGAGTTACATTATCTACTCTTTGTTTAAAGGCAGGTTTACCACATAATTTCAATGGTCTGATATGAGTCATATTGAATTAAATGTGACGCGAGTAGAAGTCGCGACCCTTGGAACAAAGGCAGTAGTATCCGACATCGCGCGATAAGAAAGAACACAGACAGATAACAGTTACAGTAACACAATCTACGGAATTGAAGAACTGACAAAAAAAAAAAAAGTCATGAAGAACTAACTTCTGTATAATAGTTATTTACGGCTGCCTTAACAACCATTTCAAACTTTTTTTTGTATGATAGAGGCAAAGAAGCACGTCTGATGGTAAACGGTTACCGCCGCTCATGGACACTGCAACACTCGGGGCGTTGTCGATGCGTTGCCTACTCACTAGAGCTGTTTTCACCCTTCTCTTGTAGAGGCTATAATACATTTCTTACTTAGCGTGTTTGCTTACAACCTTCGACAACATCGCCACAAAACAAACACTATATAAGATAGTGATGACATTGATCTAGCCACGAAAAAGAATCTTTATATTCATAGCAAAAGAAGTGTAATAAAGGAACAGAGGAGCTTCAAAACTGTTCAGATAGACCCATAATACTTACAGCCTCTTGACCTCGTCTCCTTTCCCGCAGAAGTTGGCCAGCTCGTCGATGCCTTCATCCTGGATGACAGTGGAGTCCACGTCGAAGCAGACACAGTCCGCTGTACGGAACAGCTCTTGGACGCTCTGCTGAGGAGACATGACGCTGATTGATACCAGCGACAGGGTCTTTAGACTCGCGTACTGCAGGTTGCTTTTCAAGCTGGGGAATTCAGTTACAATCAGTTTTGTGGTCAATCAGTAGCCTACAACCAAATCACCGACAGAAATCGTGGTAATCGATTATGAAATATATGAAGATAATTGCGTTCGGGTTTAGTGATGTCATCGGTCCTTTTAATAGGAGATAAGGATAAAGGTTTGGATTGAGTTCAAATTGATTGGAAACAATCAAGTTTAATACGGTCTGATGTTCAAATAGGAAAAGACGAAAAGTACAACATATATAATTATAATTTGTGAGTTGCTACGTCCACAAACAACGAGGCTCAATTCAAAGAACAATATTACTACTAGATACTAGTCGCCACAAAATTGATAACGTAGATAGTACCTATATTAGAGCGGTGTGTGATATTCAAACAACACAAGTTCACAGCTCCAAATGTACGATCTCGCACTTGAACTGAATCGTAATTCCAGACAAAATTCAACGACGGTGGAAGTTAGAAAAATGACACAAGCACATGGCTGTTAGAAACCAACTGACCATCATTTTGCGATCACTGCCATTTTATAAGAGTAAAAGTGCGCACGGAAATGTGTTGCGGTAGCGTTAGGTTAACTACAATTACACTACACGTGTGCAAAACATGGTCATATGACCCAGTTCGCGTCTGCCATGGTGTAGAGTGAGCAAAGTAAACAACGCAGTCTGTTACACAGTTTTAATGAACTTGTTTGCCACGCGTCTACTGTAAAATCAACAAACATTAATACAATGAAAGAGCATTATAATTATATCATAATATTAGCTAGTGCTCGGTACGTCACTTCACTTGGTGCCTAATGGGTGCATGTGTTGTCAATTTGAACGATAATAAGTATATCCAAGAGGTAATTTATATCAATTTGTCAATGGATATAATACCTTATCGTTGTCGTGATAACAATAGAATCGGATCGATTTATATTAATTGGCCGCGTGTGATCCTAAAAGGAGGTGGTCGTTATTTGAACATGTAATTTTAATAATAAAAAACTGAACCCTAACCCAAATAAATGAAACCCAAGCGCACACAAAACCCGTTTCAGAGACACGTTTTGGGACAAGCTTGGGGACAAGGCTTTTTTGGCAACGAATGCGTTTAACAACAGGTTTATTATATTAGTGCAAATTGGAAACAAGCACCGTAAAATGCAAGTAGCAATGCACAAAAGAAAAAACTTTATTTTTTATAAACCAGTTGAATATACTTGAACAGTGAATTTACGTGGTCTAATTTAATAGCCAACCGTGATGCTTGTTATGACGTTTTCCTTATAGTTCATTGAAACAATCGGAACAGGTTTGAACAGCTGCTGGTCTGAATGAATTAATATTAATGTTTTCTTAACGCTCGAAACTACTAGATCTAGTCACTGGCTGAATATAAATTGATAAGCATCACAAATCACAAGCTTGATTGACGAGGTAGCCTACTTCGTTATAGCAAAACGACCACGGACCAGAATATGACGTTTTCATGGTACATGTGCTTTATAAAAAGGAAAGGTAACATTTGTCAGTCTGTTTGTTATAAGGATACTTATTTGGTTTGTCAGGACCTAGAGGTTGACGAAACCATCTTTTAAAAAAACGGTAATATTATTGGGAAATGCTGTTTACCATGTATTTTGTAATGAATTACAGTGGCCATGACAACTTATATTAATATTATTGTTTCCAAAGACTACGAATATTCCAGAGACAGAACCGCAGACGAGAGCCAGTTTAATATAAATATTTTAATGGCTTGTTATTGCAGAATAAGGATATTATGAATATTGTCTTTAATCATAACCATTTGTTATTTGTCTAATTACGAATTGATAGCATGCAGGTTTTGTAAACAAAGCATTTATAAAACGCGTGATGCTGAACAGATAATTTATAATGTTATTATAAAAAAATTAACTACACAGAAAATGCAATCAAAATAAACAAAAAATTAAAATAAAGGAAATATAGAAATTTTATATTATAAAATAAAAGTATGAGTTTATACATAATATTATTAGGTGGTACTGTTAATAATTTTAACTTTCTTTAACTATCATTTCAATACAATATTCAGTATTTGTTATAACATTTTAACAACACGTATTATTAAAAAAACATGCGTAAATAAAAAGGGCACATGCATTGACTTAAAAAACCAGCCCTCAATACAACAAAAAGTACCTGTAAAGAGCCATTTCGATGCGTCTTCTGAGAGCGAGGGAATTATAATGAGTCGTTACAACACTCCGCTCTATATCGATTACGCGGTTTACTTATCTTTCGTCAAAGGTTACAAGAAATGAGAGACCCACTTGGGATATACCGCAAACACGCCTCCCTCGTATGTGATATCACTAGGTACAGTAAACTCAGAGCGGTTTTATCGCCTTATATCCACAAGCGTCTGTTGATAAGCGATGATGCGAGCTACAGAACTGCCATCTGAGAGCTACGTACTATGAATGACGTCGGCGCACACTCCTCATTCAAGACTGCAGCCAGACACGAGCCACCTTTCAAGTAGGAGCAGGAGAATAAGGCCGTCTCGCTCCCACGCGATAGAAGCGTATGGAATATTTTGTGGAACCACTTGTTTTGCGAATTGCGTCGAGTGCAAAACAGATAAAGATTGCTCACGGTTTAGATAAAAAAAATGTTTTGTTATGTATTACGTTTGTGTATATACGTTGCTAATGGGAAAATGTGCGCAATGGATGATAATAAAGTTAATATTTATTTATTCTTATCGAGTCTTATGAGTACTATTGATTTATATTTAAAGAAAATGTTGGCCTTATACAGGGTGTACCCCGGATGTGCCACGCGGAGGGAAAGTACCTTAAATATTGTAGATGGAACATTTTACGGAAAGAAAAACATTATTTGAATTTAAAAAAACAATTTAAACTGCATTCATAGATATTTAAATAATTACAAGGTTGAATCGGGAATCGAACCGGCTACACGAGAAAAATAATCATCCTGTAGCTTTATCATACCGATCGAAAGGCTTCATTATAAGGATTATTTTTTGCTAAATAACATGGTGTTAGAAATAAAAGGAAAGCCATGAATTCTAACATTTGATGTGAAATTTTGTTCAGAAAAATGAAAAGCTGACATTGCCGTAAGGATTGATTAATGAATGATGGTGAGGAATCGATTAATTTTGTATTAAAAATGTAAAATGTCATTGTTTTTATTTCCATCCCTATCATTTAGAAGTATTTATTATAAGTAAAAAAACAGTTTTACACCTACAATTTATTTTTACTTACTTATAGATTGACATACCTACAAAAAATTATAAAATAAGGTCATTAATACTAGATAATTCTATGATGAAATACCAGACACAATTAATTTAGTGAAAATGGATCCCGCAGGGTTATCACAACCAATGTCAAACCGTGTCACACTTTTAGCGCATGGCTCTGTTTATTTATTGACGCAAGTCAGTCGTGACTGTAGATATGCAGTAGGTAATGTTTTTTAATTGATAATTATATTTTTTTATGAAAATATATTATTTTTTTAATTTCAGGTAATGGGACTTTGTTCACTGTAGATATTTCATATTGATATAATTTATCACCTAAATCCTTTCGCCTATTTTGGTCCACAGCCGTATAGTTTTTTATCGATAGCTTGGTTTCTACCCATAGGATTTAAATGTTATGTATAACATCCCTTAATTCACATTCTAAGTTACCAAACAGTGAAAACTGCATTGCAATCAGTTAACACGTTGACTGCTGAGCCGATTTACTTGTCTAGCCACGGGTATGGATCTGCACACTCAACAGTGTTTTCCCATACAGCTAACACTACAGTTCTGTTTTCTCGTACTCGCGACAAGGTAGGAAAAACACCACAGTTAGAACAGTGAATATGTTAAGTAGTTTAAACATGATGCAATTTATTTTTTATTTTTCAAGCTTTTTTTTAACATGCAATGTATGTATGTTTGTTCGGATGGAATCTTGCAACTCAATTTTGACCTAGTTCCAGTTCTTAAGTTGAGTTGAAATTTTGCATGCCTGTGAAGTTCCGATGACAATACATGCATTATTGATTCTGAACTGTTGATAAGCCATAAATATAAATATTCCAGTTCAATCCAGTTTCAGAAGTGGCTGGAAATCGGTCGCCTACCATGTAATCAGTGCCACGCTATGTAGATTGCAACTGGATATAAGTGGATTCCAAATCGGAAAAACAGGCGGGTCAACTGTAGTTGAAGACAGAAGACTAGATAATACTTATTTTTATGTGTAGCTGTGCTTTTTAATCTTCACACAACATGTGTTTACTGTTTACTGGTGGTGCATCAGAACTAAAATCAATAAGCTTAAATCAATAAGTTTTACACTTGCTGTACCGTTATAGAAAAACACAAATGGTGTTTTCAGCAGTCAACAAACTGTTAACAAACTGGAACATAACTCTTTCCAGCAATGGTACAATTTCTTATTAATTGTCGACTGTCTAGGGTCCAAATTCCCATTTATTTTTATAGTGGGGACGAATCTTCAATTTTGAAGCATACTTTGTCTTAAGTATCTATTTGTTTTTTGAGATCTTATCTGGATAGAAGTACTGACAGTGTTTGCACACCATTTTACATTGGTAGAATGAACACAGTTTACTTTTATATTTTTCGGTATCACCGCATTATGTTCTACGTAGTTTTATCAGAAATCCATTCCACTTTTAGCAGATTTGCTGTCGGCGATACGTCGTGGTAGTGTATCCTCTGGCGAGAACATATCCTCGTTATATTAGTTAGGCTCTGTTCCTTATTCAGGGGCTAGTATAGTATTTACTTGAATCTTGGTGTGTAGCAGTGGTTAATATTTTATGTTGTTAACACATAATAGGTATAATAGGAAAGATGTCAGTAGCACACACGAAAAGATATTGTACCAACCTCAATACACAATTATTGAAGAATACAAGGCAATACAAAGAAGTCACAAAACGTCTGGACATTATTTCCAGTCACGCAAAATAATTAAACTGATTCTAAACAGGGTAGCTGCTCAATAAATAAAACATTAAAATGACCTTCGAGCGCTTTAGTACCACTGGCACGTCAATGACTAGGAATATGGTATGTTTATATTTTTATGTACATACTTAACCTAGAACTAGTCTGATAGTAATTATTTGTTGAATCGTGCACATAGCAACGCGGGATTTAATTTTATATCAGTAAAACCTGTTTAACTAAGACGGTGATCGGTACAAAATAATACAGATAAGGATGCTAGTTCAAGGTTATCTCAGTGCCGTTATCAAGCAAATTTATTATTCCATTTGACAAAGGTAGGACAAATAACGAGTGGAAGAAAATAATTGATAATTTTAATGGCATTGATTCATACAATTAATGATAGGTAAATAAAATTCAAATTACCACACACCAAAACGCTGCACCGCTGCGCTGTTGTTGTTTCTATTTTTTTTCATGATGACTCAGCTGACTTGAACCTTGATTTTGATTGATGTTCTCTGATTCTCTCTCTATCCAATCTGTCATCCCTCTGTCACTCTATAATCTATGTTCCCATAGACCATAAAACAAGAAGGGAAGGGACGACTTTGGACTGTGATGAATGAGTACGATCTTGATCAAAGGTTTATTCCAAAAATCGAAATCGACTAAAGTTACTAATACAGATCAACAACACTATCCATAAAAATAGCGGGAAGTACACAGGATGACAGGATTACCAATTACCAACCAACCAATGTAATGTGTCTTTTCCTATTCAACCAATCGAATCAGTCGGGTGGGACGTGCAAAGTTTTGAAATAAATCCTACGAAATAAAATAATAATAGAGACTAAATTGTCGATAAATCATTAAAATTAATTAGTTCTTTACTACCTATCCTGAAGATTTTATAACTATGAATGTGGTAAAACGTGAAAGATGTATCAATTCTAAAAATAAACCGAAAAGAAATGATTTTCTCAGAAAAAACTCTACATATGGTATTTTAATGTTGCTTTTAAAGTAATAATTTACAGTTGACATTATTTGGCTTCATGTAGTACAAGTTAATCACGTTGAGCCAAAGTGTTATTCCCATTCTCCTCGCCAGCTTTGTCCCATGTGTGGGGAAAAAATGAAAAGTATAAGTGTATGGACCCAAAAGAGAAAAAAACATATGAAAATCAATAGAACGAAAATATTAACAGCACTTTAATTTTAGTGAATTAATTATTAATTTCATTTTCTTTTTATCTTAGGAATACGAGGCACATCTTTACTACCGATTCAATCTTACACAACAAACGCACCTCGTATTATAAATCAAGTGCCCCGTTATCAGTTCAACAGTGACGATGAATCTGCCAAAAGCAAGAAATCTACTATGGGACCTCCCCTTGGACCACCGCGGAACTTGAAACGAAAGTAAGCATCTATTTTTATTAAATACACAGTCACGAAGTTCACACCTTGGTTAATATTTTAGCATACATAATTTCAGCCTTCAGCCTCCATGGCGTAGTGGGTGATGAGCTGACTGCGAAGAGTGAGGTTGTGGGCTCGATGTCCGCACAGGGCAAACATTTGTGTGAGCCACAAACATTTACCCTGAGTCTGGGTGTTCGTAGTACCATGGTCTTTCTATTTCCTGATTTCTTATATTCAAGGAATCCTAATAAGGTGCCAGGATCTATGTACGTGGTCGTGAATCGTTTTTAAAAATAAAAAAATACATATTTCTTTAATGACCCGGAACACCAGTAGTAACACACACGTCTCTGTTGTTATTATAGCTAATTCTGCTTACGCTTATGAAATGGTTTTACTGCGCAAAATGGATTGATTGCTTACAGTGATAAAATTAGATAATATGTAATAATAACGCGTGTAAACAAGGGTTTCAGAAATGAGATAATATACTTACTACAAACAAACAGGCGTCCCTAAATCCGTATCTGCTTAGTACGTGTCAGTTTTCCAATAGTGCGTGTTAATAGAGCTCATTGTCGAAATTAAAGAATCCCAGCTTCATCATGAAGGACCAAAATCCGCGTGTGAGAACCGCACTTAATTAATAAACTATTTATATTTTTATGCTCTCATAGAATAATAACAAATTCGACATCGTCCAAGCCAGAGTCGTCATCAAGTGGACATGTACGGCCGAGAATTTTAGCTAGTGACTCAGCTGCCGTTGACACTTCCCTCGATTTATGCACACCAAAGAACAGACCTACAGCTTTGAGATACATCAGCAGTAGCAGTAGAGGTAGATACGCCAGAAAATAGTTTTTGTTAGCCATTTAGAGAATTTGCCTACTTGAGAATGAAATAAAATTGAGAATTCGCCATTTTGAGAAATTGATAAAATTGAGAATAGGCCATTTTGAGAAATTGTTAAAATTGAGAATAGGCCATTTTGAGAAATTGTTAAAATTGAGAACAGGCCATTTTGAGAAATTGTTAAAATTGAGAATAGGCCATTTTGAGAATTTGTCATTTTGATACTCATTATGTCACATATTGTTGACAATGATGATGATGCCATTTTGAGTACACATAGGCCATTATGCGCCTAAACCATTATTTTGTTGCGTTGATTCCAATGGCTATAGAATAAATTTAGATCTTTGAAAAAAAGCTTGCATCAAACTTTCTGTTTTACATAATTAACACATTATAAATCCGCTCCTTCCATCCTCTTCATAATAAGCAAGGTTACTTAAAGTAGGTAATCAGTGGAGTTTGTATTTAACATCATTTGTTTATATGCAATTGTGTATGTTCATCCAACGATAACTCTCGAACCATTGATCCGATCGTAATAAAATAACTAGTTATTTACTGGCTTGAACTGAGACCTCGTGAATCTTGTGATTAACGATTTAATTAACATTTCAGATTTGCAATAAAAAACAATGTATTCAACTATTCAACAAAAGAGTTTGAATATGTATGAACAGACAGTAATCCGTCTGAATTTTCAATTTCTAAAGTAATGTAGTTCTCATTCAAACTCAAACTCAAATCATTTATTGTAAATAGGCAAAATATTGCACTTTTACACGTCAAAAAATATAATATCTTATACATCAGTATAGAAATACAAAAAAAATAAGTCAAATTTTATGATCTACGAAACTAATGTGGTCTAAATCGATATAGGGAGAGAATAAAACGACCTACAACTCTTAAAAAGGGATTAAAAATTTCAAAGAAATGCTATTATGTCACGATTATAATTATAAGTATTTTTAACATATTTTTCACTAAAGCTTAACCTTGTTGTTATTATATATGTGTAAATTTTAAAAAATGCCGCATGAGGTCTCAGTTCAGATCAAACCACTTGATATCAAAAGTTTTTTATTACTTTTTAATCATTGAACTAACACGTATAATGTAATAATTTATTATAATGATTACCAGCATTTAAAAATACGCTGTGATAAAGAAATAAGGTATTTTTATTAAGTTGTTATTTACCTTAAATGGAGTAGTGTGGGATTTTACTGAATGCTTGGATTAAAAAAAATAGCTGAAAAATGTAAACTTACTTAAAACTAACATATTAATATACTTTTGGTTTCTCAAAAACAAATGATTAATATAATATTTAGAAAACCATCTATATTATAATCGGCACCAACTAAACCTTTAAATACTTAGTTAAACTTTGGAAAAGCATAAAAGTATGGCTTCTTTCACAGGATCTAAGTAAATATAGTTTTTTCGATTTTCAGGTGGAAGTAGATCTGCAAGGTCTGCAAGCACTACAGCTATTGATCCTAGTGTTATTTTAGGTACAAAACATAACACATTACATCACTATGTTTTCACGGCAACCCAAAACAAGTTTCTATGTTCTCTTAATTTCCTTCCAGCAATATCTGAAGGTAGAGGCATGGCGAGAGGAGAGATAGGGATAGCCGCTATAGACCTCAGACATCCTCACTTGGTGCTGTGTCAATTCAGTGACACCCTTCTCTACACGCACACGTTGACCAAAATCAATTTCTTCAACCCTGTCGAGGTGAAAATGCACTTCAGATAAGGCGACCTCGTAATCATCCTTGATAACTTGTTGCCTTGAATTTAAATGTTGCAGATAATAGTGCCACATACATTCTGTGAAGGCGTGCAACCTAATCAATTGTATCAACTGATTAAAAATCAGTTTCCTCGAGTGAATTTGACTACTGTTCAGCGAAGACACTTTAATGACGCAGCAGGTCATCAAAATTTACAAACGCTATGTGCTCCGCAATATAGTGCTGTATATCTTCAAGTTTTGCATAAGTACGTAACCAAATGTAGGAAAAACTGGTTAAACATAGTTCAACAACAACTAGAAACTGGCTTATCATTATGTTTATAATAACATCTCCATTTGATAATAACCGTGACCCAGATCTACTTATTAGAAAATTGAGCCAAGATTTTTCCCATGCTAGGTTTTACGCATTAACTGCTGCAGCAGCTGTTCTGAAATATGTGGAATATATCCAGTGCATTGTATTTGCTAAAGAATCACTGAAGATCGAATACCATTCTTCTGAAAACACTATGATTATCGGTAACCCTTTATTTGTTATCCTCTATTTGTTACGACGTCGTAAGAAAAATTCAATTATTTTCTTTATCATGTAGGTACCTTGTTACATTAGAAATTAATTTTAAATGTTCTTTATGTAGATGTTGGAACTGCTACACAACTTGAACTAGTTCAACCACTAGTGCCTTCAGCAGGACATACATGCTGTCTTTTGGGAGTGCTTGGTCCGATGTATACCGTGGGTGGAATCAGGGCTTTACGGGCATCCATATTACAACCTTCATGCAACAAAGAGTTTATTGAGAACAGACTCGATGCTGTACAAGATCTTATTGATAACGATGCTGGATTGATGTCAGATCTCCAGGTAAAAAATATTAATTCCTTATCAATCAGCTCTCATTAATTTTTGATATAACCACTATGTAGACAAACATATTACTATGACATAACATCTAGTTTCAAAATTTTCCTTTGTAGGACGTTATAAAAAAGTTGTCGGAAATTGACAAAATACTCCTGCTATGCGTTGAAACTACAAACCAAACCATGGATAATACGGCTCAGCTAAATCAAACACTCTTACTGAAAACAACTATGGAAATGGTACCAAAACTGGTCGAAGCTCTGGAATCAGCTGAAAGTGGAAGATTAAGAAATATAAAGATGGTGAACACATGAACTAAAGAATAAGATCGCGTAGTATTTCTAATTACATGACATCAACTTAATGTATTTCACAGGACTTAGAAAATTCCCATTACAATGAAATAGCAGAACGTATTCGCAATATTATACAAGAAGATGCACATTTAGAAAGGGGCACGATGGGAAGCTTGCAAAGATGTTTCGCTGTCAAACCTAACATAAATGGGCTTCTAGATGTTGCTAGAAGGACCTACTCTGAATTGATAGAAGATATTCAAAAGATTGTAGAACATCTCAGTGAAACATACGATTTACCGATAAGATTGAATCAGAATGTGATGAAAGGATTTCACATAGTACTGCCAATAAGCCCTAAGAATAGGAGGAATTTTAATACTGACGATTTGCCACCAATATTTATACAGGTATATCGGTCGAGGAAGTGTGGTGGACATCTATTGCATCAACAAGATGACATTATTACAAAACGTAATGAAGAAGATATTACTGTAGAAGATAAATATTCTAGTTGGTTTGATTTTAGGTACAATTTATTGGTGCCAGTGTTACGATGACGACAGAAGAGCTAGTCGTATTAGATCAACAATCTAAGGAGTCCCTCAACGAGATACAGAAAATGAGCAACATGTTTGTGAACCAGTTCAACAGAACCATTTTTTATCTTATCTACTACTTACAGAGTGTGTTTACCTTGGATGACAATAACAAACTATTTTGTTTGCAGCGTAATTTCCAGTTTATTAAAAGAGCTGCGACCTTTCATGTCTTGCCTTTACAAACTTTGTGAAAATGTTGCGGAGTTGGATATATTAGTTGCCCTGGCGCATGTATGTGTACTTGTGTTTTGACAACTTGTTTTATTTTGTTCTAATCCTCTTTTATGTCATTATTTTTATTTGTTTTAAAGGCCAGTACGATTGGATCTTATATTAGGCCAGAGTTTAACGACTATATGGATATAAGGAACAGCGTACATCCTTTGCTGGATTTTAATAGCCATGCCATGCCGGTGCCGAACGATGTTGTGAGAATACTTCATTTATTACCTTTAAGATACTTAGTGAACATTGGAAAAAAGCAAATAATGGATTGATGTGTTGTTTCACTGCTATTTTCAGTTTGCTAGCCCTGAACATAATTTTTCAATAATCACTGGACCAAACATGGGTGGGAAAAGCATTTACATTAAACAAATCGCTATTATGCAAGTTATGGCTCAGGTAGGTACCTAAATAGATACCTAACCACACACTTACCAACATTTCTTATAAATGAATCATAGCTAATTTTTGTAAAATTTCAGCTGGGTTGTTTTTTGCCTGCGACAAACGCAGTACTGCGAATTTGCGATAGGCTTTATTCCAGGATTGGGTTTAATGATAGCGTCGAACTCAACGCTTCTACGTACGTTTACGAGGTAAACAATAAACAATACTTAGAAAATATGTCAACTTATGATAATAATTATATTTTACCAATTAATAAAATGGTTTCCAAATGCAGATCAAAGAAATTCAACACATAATGAAAGGCCTAAGTAAGACAAGCTTAGTGATCATCGATGAATTGTGCCGGTAATACTTTAGATTTTTCAATTCTTTACTCTGGTGGGATAATACTGATGGGGAGAAAGGGAATAACCCTAAAATATTGGAATTTGAGACAATTAACTTTCATGTAGGTAAGTAATTATATCGATGGCATGGAAATATCAGGAGAATAAAGGTGTTATTAATTCTAGGGGCACAAATGAAGAAGAAGGAACCAGTATAGCATGGGCCATCTGTGAAGAGCTTATAGCTAGTGACGCTTTCACTTTTTTCACGACACATTTTAGCTACTTAACAAGATTACAAGATCTTTACGCCAGCGTTGTAAAGTATGAATTATCTCATAATTATGCCAATAACATCAATTTGTGAAATTTTAGAGCTTTCTTTTTTATGATTCAAGCCTACACGCAGCAGCTATAGAAGAAGAAACAGAAAGTTCGCAAGGGGTACATAAAAGGCTTGTTTATAAACACAAGATAGAACCTGGAACTTCGAAAATTAAAAATTATGGATTGGCACTAGCTACCAAAACACATTTACCAGAAGACACAGTCAAACTTGCAATGGAACTATGCGAGCTCATTGCCAAAAATGAAGTGGTAAGGAATATTTAAACTTTGGAAGTACCGTAAGTAAAGTAAGTACAGTAAGTAATATAATAGATATTGAAAATAGGTTTTAATTATTGCAGCCAAATGAAATAAGAACACCTCAAGAAAATGTCGAAGCAACCTTATACAAGCTAAACGCAGACACAAGATTGGAATCTCGAAGGCACAACAATGCAGAGGAAATCGTCATGCAAATACTGCATAAATTTAAAAACGATAATCCTCTTCTAATGGAAGAAATTAAAAATCAAATGAATAGTAAAAACGAGACAGACTGCAGTGTAAACTTTTCTTCAGTTAACTTGGAACAGCGTGAAACATCAAATGATATGATTAAAACTAATTCAAAGAATATAGAAGATAGCAACGGTTCAACTAACATTTCTGTACCAAAACCTACAGTAAATTATGCAACAAACGTTAACAATAGAGATAAAAATAATCACACCACTGTGAAATCTTCTGAAGAACTTCTCAACAGTATTATGAACGGTAATGATAATGATTTGACGAGTGAACAAAATGTCGAATCTGACGACAAACAAGACTATACAAATGTTTCTCTCCAAAATGACAATAATGTACATAGTACAGCATCATCTCATAAAATAGGAGTAATAACAGCCTATACCAATGACAAAAATAACAATGAGTCAAAAGCAAATGATGACAACCCAATAATAGCAAATAATGATACTCATTGTAACCAAGATAAGGTAGTAAGCTTAAGTGATAGTAATTCAGATATAGCCGATGACTTGACTCAAGTCATAGAAGAATGTGTGGTTTGGGAAGAATCTCAGACAAATAAATCTTCAAGTAACATGTCTTTGGAGGCAGAATTCAGCTCAGAAGTAATCAATGAAATCCATGAGCTAGAAGACATGGTAATTGAAAATGTTATATTAACACCACCTATGGGTTTTCGAGATGATTAAATTGTTTAATACTTTTTATTAATTATTATGCCATTTATTTATATTCCCACTCCACGTTTATACAAATAAGTTCTTTTAGAAACTCAGAAACAGCAGATTGATCGTAATAATTATGACTCTTGAACACTCTTGTCACCTAATGTGCCTCGTAGGTTCAATCAAACTAACTAGGTACCAGATACTTAATCAGCTGGTATTCATGCCTGTTTTAAATTCGAGCTCCACACATACCAATAAACACAATATCGTAAGCTCTCGGTAGAGATTAGTATCTACTATCTATGTTCTTTGATCCTACGTGAATCGTCCCCAGCTAAAGTTTGAAGTCTGCTGTACTCTCACGATATGAGTTCATGGCCGAAACATGGTAGTATCCCGCCAAAATACTCGGAAGTGAAAAAAATTGCTGTAAAGCCATCCATTCATTTACATTATCTTTTGAATCGTTCGCACAACAGTGTAGAGCAGGCTTAATAAAAAAAATGGAACTATCTAGCTAGTCGATTAGCAATAATCGACTAAACATAACATATTATTTATTTTATCTGTGCCATGGTACAATGATAAAAACAAATTGCCAACTTTGCCAAGCCAAATGCAAATGGCTGCCACTGAAAGCAAGCAACATTTAGGAATTGAGTTGTAAAAATGGATGTCTATTATCCTAAATGGTGCATATAATTGGTTCCGCTATTTGTTACAAATAATCTAACTGTGAAGTGAAAATAAGTGAGTATTTATCCGTGGTTTCGGTTTTATTTCATCCGAGTCTGATGCGAGTCGGCGTCTGTTTACCACGCTGATGATGAGTACTTGGCGATTAAATTATTGTGAAAAAAGGGCTTGTACTATCGTAAAGTTGTTATTCTAGACGGCGGGCAGCGATGTCGCTGCCGCCGTACTTGCTGGGGCCTAACCCCTGGGCCACCATGATGGCGCAGCAGCAGTTAGCGGCAGCCCAACAAGCGGCACTTCAAGCACATGCCGCCGCCGCCGCTGCTGCGCCTCCGGTGCCGCCCTCGCAGCCCCCAAAATCTCACCACATATCGGAAGAAAAGATCAAGGAGAAAGGTCAGTGATATTAGTTTAATTTTGAGGTTATATTTCGTTGTTTTGTAGAGTCGCCATAGCTGTCGGACTATCTCGGTCCGTTTGTATGTCAGTCATTTTATTCACGCTCAAATCGCCAAGTCCTATATTAGGAGCTCAATAAAATCCCGCAAAACTTCGCCTCTCGTTAAAATCAGTAAGGTTACTATGACAATATTTGAAGAGTGCCTTCATAAAGTTCTCGGCCAGTCTATCTTCCTATATGACACTGGCAAAATTGTGATGATATCTCTACCAAAACTGCTGTGTTAAGTCTTGTGAGATGAGTATTGACTTGTGAGTGGCATTACGTGCCCACCTTTTAGCTCCAGAACTACGAAATTACAATAAAAAATAATCATAATTACATAAGGTCCAGATAAATAGCATGACATCTTTGTCAAAAATTTGTACAGAGGGATTAGAAACCTGGGCTCTGAAAAAAAAAATGGAAATAAATGTAATATATGCATACTGATGGGAATATTAATTGAAAGGTTGCAGCATACCTACTATATATATACCTACTTTGGTTATTAAGGTTCTGAAACACATAAAGCGAAAGCGAACAATGCTTTCCATTGAAATTCCATTGTAGATATTTCACAACAGTATGTAATGTTTGCATCCTTATCTTTTGAACTTTTATGAAACAGGAACTCCAGATGATTCCAGAATAAAATAAACTTATATTTATCTATTTTCTCGCTGATTGTACCAAATTGTAGTGATGAGTAAAATGGAAGTAACTGCTAAATAAACTAACTAAAAATTTAGCTCCACTCGCTCAGTTAGCTGTCCTATACATCTAAATATAAATGTTTTGCAAAACTGCGCTTGGTAGCCTACTTTACGACACTATTAAGTTTACAAGCCACTCCACAAAGTATAACATTGAGCATGTTCTTAAATCTGTTAATATCTAGGGTTTGAAGATCTGTCATCTTTGATTAGGTCCAGTCAATGTGGTTAATTTAACCTTCAACAGCTGGTTCCGTTCACGCCAAATTTTGATCGATGCAGAAGACTGTTTCAGAAAAAGCTGTCAAACTAGCCACTATGAGTCAAATTCCAATGCATCTCTCATGTTTCAGCTAATTTAAGCTAAGCTCATTACTTAGAAAATATATTGTTTTTCATTATAGCTCAAAAATGGCTCCAACTCCAATCAAAACGCTTTGCGGAGAAGCGCAAATTTGGTTTTGTCGATGCACAGAAAGAAGACATGCCCCCAGAGCACATAAGAAAGATTATCCGCGACCATGGAGACATGACCAGTCGTAAATATCGTCACGACAAACGTGTCTACCTTGGTGCTCTGAAATACATGCCGCATGCTGTCATGAAGCTTCTAGAAAACATGCCTATGCCCTGGGAACAGATCCGCGACGTCAAAGTGCTCTATCACATCACTGGAGCGATCACATTTGTGAATGAAATCCCATGGGTTATCGAGCCGGTCTATATTGCACAGTGGGGAACCATGTGGATCATGATGCGGAGAGAGAAACGTGACAGAAGACACTTCAAGCGCATGCGGTTCCCACCATTTGACGACGAAGAACCGCCGCTGGACTACGCCGACAACATTCTGGATGTGGAGCCTCTGGAGCCAATTCAGATCGAACTGGACCCTGATGAAGACGGAGCAGTTGCACAATGGTTCTATGACCACAAACCCTTGCTTGGGACAAGGCATGTCAATGGCTCCACCTACAGAAAATGGAATTTGACACTACCACAGATGGCGACCCTGTATCGTCTTGCGAATCAGCTGCTTACAGACTTGGTGGATGATAACTACTTCTACCTGTTTGATTCAAAGAGTTTCTTCACTGCAAAGGCATTGAATATGGCCATACCTGGTGGCCCGAAGTTTGAGCCTTTAGTCAAGGACAACTCGGCAGGTGATGAGGATTGGAATGAGTTCAATGACATCAATAAGATCATCATTCGTCAGCCTATCAGGACAGAGTACAGAATTGCATTCCCATACCTCTACAACAATCTGCCGCACTTTGTTCAGCTTTCTTGGTAAGCTATACTGCTTTATATTTAAATGTTCAGTTTCTTTACGACTCTAGTTTATTGTGGTATAGAAGTATTTAATCGTATTTTTGTCACTAGGTACCACACACCAAACGTGGTCTACATCAAGACTGAGGATCCAGACCTGCCTGCATTCTACTTTGATCCACTCATCAACCCAATCTCTCACCGGCACACTGTCAAGTCCCTCGATCCAGTGCCTGAAGAGGAGGAATATATCTTGGCTGAAGAGGTATCTCCGTTCTTGCAAGAGACTGCCCTGTACACGGATAACACTGCCAATGGAATTGCGCTGCTATGGGCGCCAAGGCCTTTCAATATGAGATCAGGTAAGAAATTCGTCTTTTCCTGTTTCACTGTAGTGCATTGTTTGTTGAAAGTTACAACAGTGAATAGATTTATTATGAACTTTATTTGCCATTGATTTGTTGTGCATTAAAAATGATGAACCGCGTAGGGGTCCTGAAACCAGAGAGTCCCTGTGCTCTGGAGGCGGCGGTGACCCTGCGCAGTCGCCGATCGCGCTGCGTGCGGCGCCGCCCGTCTGATAATACGCTGTCTGATCTAATGCACATACAAATTCTTACCAAGATTATATCCGGTTACCAACAATATTTCTCTACTGAATGGCATTTTAAGTGACAAAGGTATTGAGCCACGAAAAACTGTCTGCTTGTGCACTTCAACTTCATTTGTAAATATGATAATTATTCAGGATAAATGCCACTAATGGCCAGGAGATAATGATTTGCAGAAGATATAATCCTTGTTTTTCCTGTGCTAGGTCGGTGCCGTCGAGCCATCGACGTGCCCCTCGTCAAGACGTGGTACAAAGAGCACTGCCCTCCCGGCCAGCCTGTTAAAGTGAGGGTCTCATATCAAAAGCTACTGAAGTACTATGTGCTCAATGCGCTGAAGCACCGTCCGCCGAAGCCCCAGAAGAAGAGGTAAATTCCATGAAACTATAAATTTACATAAGTCTATAAAGTGATGCTATTTCAAATTGGTTTTTCTAAGTAATGATTGTGTATTCTTATTATTATTATAAATATTGTGTTTGTTACAAGGATAAAACTTTAAACCACAGAATTATTCCTTTTTACCCAACCTCTTCCTACTTCTTTCCAGGTATCTCTTCCGGTCCTTCAAATCAACCAAGTTCTTCCAAACCACAACCCTGGACTGGGTGGAAGCTGGCCTGCAGGTCTGTCGCCAGGGGTACAACATGCTCAACCTGCTGATCCACAGGAAGAACCTGAACTACCTGCATCTGGATTACAACTTCAACTTGAAGCCAGTAAAGACTTTGACCACTAAGGAGAGAAAGAAGTCTCGATTTGGAAACGGTAAGTTAGATAATTATAATGGTAAGGTAGCCAAGCATTGATGTCTGTTTGCTGTAGTATTGTTGTTGATTTTCACTTTCTCTACAGCGTTCCACTTATGCCGTGAGATCCTGCGACTCACCAAGCTGATTGTTGACTCCCACGTCCAGTACCGTCTCAACAATGTGGACTCGTTCCAACTGGCAGATGGACTGCAGTACATATTCGCTCATGTGGGTCAGCTGACCGGCATGTATCGATATAAGTACAAGCTGATGAGACAGATCCGAATGTGCAAGGATCTGAAGCATCTCATATACTACCGGTTCAATACTGTAAGTATTATTTTACATTTATGAATGCCATTAAACAAAGCTCTTTGCTTATAACTCAATTGCCATAGCAGTAGAATATACATTTCTAAAAGCTGGCATGATTTTCTCTATTCCTACTACAGTAACTAGAACTAAATTGCAATGTTATAGAAACCCAAAAACTTATGTCCTTGATATTTAAGACTTGTAACAAGGCTTTGTTCTGGGGATATTATATGTAAGCATCCGATATAGTTTTCCATGTAAAATGAAGTGGAAAATGCTGCTGTTGCACACAAGAAATATATTATCAGAAAATAAGTTTGCCTCAAAATTCAAGGTATACCCGTTATATTATTTCTATGGCGCAGTCGGTAGGATACGAACTTACGCTCCCAAAGGGAATTTGATTTTGACTCTGGTAACAATATAGATGATCAAAAATAACAACAATGTTCTGCCTTTCAGGGTCCAGTGTCGAAGGGCCCCGGGTGCGGTTTCTGGGCTCCAGGGTGGCGCGTGTGGCTGTTCTTCATGCGCGGCATCACGCCCCTGCTTGAGCGCTGGCTCGGCAACTTGCTGTCTAGGCAGTTCGAGGGACGACATTCCAAAGGTAAGTTGTAGTCAAAATGTTGAAGGAAAAATTTATAGCTTACTACCTACTGTAAGTAGTAGTTTCGAACAAGTAAGAATATATCCCAAGCTATAGTTCCCTCTTGTGATGGTTGGCGTTCGTTACTGAGAGGAGCAGGTCCTTCAGGATTGTAAGTGGCAAGCCTCGCTACCTATTTTGACAAAGATTTCGTAAAGTTTAGTTTAAACTGTTAGAACTTATTCAAATGTGATGATAATTGAAATAGTCTGTTTCCATAGTGTAGTTGGTAATAAACTCATGCCAAGTGTATGGTTCTTCGTTGGATTTGCGCGCACGGAAAATGTTTGTGTGAATCTCAAGTATTTCTCTGTATCTGGCTGTTTATAGGACTGGCCTTCTTAGTTCCTAATTCGTATGGTATAGGAAATCCTAGTTAATCCACAGCATGTATCAATTATTAAATTCTTCTGTTTTCTTTCACTTCAAATTGAAGCATGACACTCATGGAAAGTGTTACATGGACACTTGAAGAATAAAGAGTCTGGATGCGATCGTGACGAATTATCCATATCGTCCTCAGGTGTAGCAAAGACAGTGACTAAACAGCGCGTGGAGTCCCACTTCGACCTGGAGCTGCGAGCGTCCGTCATGCACGACATCGTCGACATGATGCCTGAAGGCATCAAGCAGAACAAGGCCAGGACCATTCTGCAGCATCTCTCTGAGGCCTGGAGGTGCTGGAAGGCGAACATTCCTTGGAAGGTTAGTCTGCTGTAGTGTTAGTAAATTGTTTTGAAATTAGTAACGGAAAAAGAAATTGTGCAGTGCTAAACGAACAATAACTGAAAGAATAAATGTAATGATGTCACTGTATTCTATCTTCGATATTTTAGGGCTAAATATAACTAACTATGTAGGTAATCTGCAGATCATAAAGCGAGACATGATTCACAACAATGCTGTCATGGGAAATTTACAAAAATAAATTAGTTTTGAAATTTTTAGACATCTGAATTTGCTCACTGAATTTACTCATCTGGATTTGAACCAACAACTTCTGGGTTAACACAATCAACTGAAAAATCCACGTTTCACAATGATAAAACACCTAAGTCACAATGGTATCCAATAATAATGCAATATTTACCATTACCCTCACCAGGTACCAGGTCTTCCCACACCGATCGAGAACATGATTCTCCGTTACGTAAAGATGAAGGCCGATTGGTGGACCAACACCGCTCATTACAACCGCGAGAGGATCCGTCGCGGCGCCACCGTCGACAAGACTGTGTGCAAGAAGAACCTGGGACGACTCACGAGGTTGTACCTCAAGGCTGAGCAAGAGAGACAGCATAACTACCTGAAGGTGAGTGGAAGTAATGTGGAAGTAGGTTTAAATAATTGCTCTATAATTGACAGAGATATTGGTGAACAATTTAAAAAAAACATAGTTGAACATAGAACTTTCTCATTTTTTGAAGTCGGTTAAAAATAAGTAGGCACCTTATTTAATAAAAACTCAATTATTTTCCTTAGGATGGTCCATACATCTCTCCCGAAGAAGCCGTGGCTATTTACACCACAACGGTTCACTGGCTGGAATCGCGCCGCTTCGCGCCCATTCCATTCCCTCCGCTCTCGTACAAACACGACACCAAGCTCCTGATCCTGGCCCTTGAGAGACTCAAGGAAGCCTACAGCGTCAAGTCCAGACTGAACCAGAGTCAGAGGGAAGAGTTGGGCTTGATTGAACAGGCATACGATAATCCTCACGAGGCACTGTCGAGAATCAAGCGTCATTTACTCACCCAGAGGACTTTCAGAGAGGTAATTATAATTAACTTTTATTATAGAATTATCTGTGGAACTGAAAAAGGGAAGTAATGAGACCAGTCGGTCGAACTATTAGCAGTTGTATCTCGCCCTTGATGTTTAAGTCCAGAATGTTTCAACAAAATCCTGCCAACACATCCTGCACAACAGTTGCAACTGAAAATATAGTACTGTCCCTTGCTCCAATAAAAATCTATTCAATAACCTTTCCAAAACTTCCTAGGTTGGCATAGAGTTCATGGACCTCTACTCCCATCTGGTCCCAGTCTACGATGTGGAACCTCTAGAGAAGATCACGGACGCGTACCTTGACCAGTACTTGTGGTACGAAGCGGACAAGCGACGTCTACTGCCGCCATGGAGCAAACCCGCTGACACGGAACCGTCGCCACTGCTGGTGTACAAATGGTGCCAGGGTGAGTCATCTTTGTTAGTTTATATTCATCTACTGCTTGATGTAGGCCTCTCCAATTAAACGCCACTGAGCCCGCTACGGCCCGACCTGCAGTTGCATCATTAGGAAGAACGAAGATAGCAGAAGAAAGAAGTACATGTATGCGTTTGCCCAAAGTGTGCGTTGTGGCAAAGGAGATCAGTATGAGAATACCATCCCCTTGTTGCAAACCTCACATTGGTTTTTCGCAATATCATCGATGGAAGAATGAAGACTGGACATTTAACACAACCGCTTTGACCACTATAATATTCATTAAACTGTAATGAAAACCGTATTGAATACACCATATTTGTTTTGTCCTAGTTTTTCTTCTTCTGTAGTGTTTCAAAATCACGCAAGTTGTTATTAAATGAAACTTGAACTCGAAACTCTAGCTGTCGGTAAACGAAAACTTTATAAAAGTTTAGTGTCCACCTGGTCAGCTATCTGATCAAGTCTGTCGCTAAGCCTTATTAGGTGGTCTAGCACTTGATGTTCAGGTGTTCTTCAGGGCCAGTCACCTTCCAAATTTACCGTGTTTACCTAAATCAAGCACATTGTCACAGGATATTATAAATAATTGAAACTAGCCTAAAACCAATTCAATAGCTTGCTAGCTACAAATGGTCGCTCCCACAGTCGGAGGATGTAGAGTTATTTAAACAATATACTTAACATAGCTATACTACCTCAGGTATAAACAACTTGCAAGACGTGTGGGAGGTGGGCGAAGGCGAATGCAACGTGCTACTAGAGTCCCGCTTCGAGAAGCTCTACGAGAAGATAGATCTGACGCTGCTCAACCGACTGCTGCGGTTGATCGTGGACCACAACATCGCTGATTACATGACGGCAAAGAACAACGTCGTTATCAACTACAAGGTAATATGACATTTGGTATGAGAGCGAAAGGTCAAAAACTGGAGCATTTTCGTCAGGCATGTCCGTTTTCAAATCCTCAGTGGGTACTGAAGCAGGCCCATGAATTGATAGGACTTATTTCTGTATGATCATTGATCATCTGTAAAGTCGCACAGTATCGCATTGTTCCGTAGCTCTACCTCTCTCTGTCGCTTTAAGCCGTCTTTTGCTAGAGAAACACTGCTGGCAACTTCTTAATGTGGCATCTGTTTTCCAGGACATGAACCACACAAATTCCTATGGCATCATTCGCGGTCTCCAATTCGCGTCCTTCATCGTCCAGTACTACGGATTAGTACTCGACTTGTTAGTGCTTGGTCTGCAGCGAGCTAGTGAGATGGCGGGCCCTCCGCAGCTACCGAACGATTTCCTATCGTACCAAGACAGGCAGACTGAGACTGCGCATCCGATCAGATTGTACTGTCGGTATATCGACCGGATCCACATATTCTTCAGGTTAGTATAGTACACTAGTATTATACTAGAACTGACATTTAATTCCGTATAGGTATAGAGTGTCGTTCTGTGATTTGGTTAATTTTGTATGGATTTGACAGGTGTTGTGGCAATTAAGTCACATTTTAGGTCTGCAGCGAACGAGAAATATTTTCTCAGGCAGTGGGCAATTTCGACAAATAGTAATCAACTAATTATGCACAGATTAATATCAGAATGATATGACTTACCTCATTGTTTCAAACAAGTTGGACTGATATGACCGCAGTTCAAAAAAATGTCTGCCGTTTGAAATATTAAAGTAACCCAGTAAAAGTTCACTGGAGTATAAATCATATGGCACCAACGACGATCCCATTGTCCATACATCTGTCACTTCACAGATCTAACAACACCTAAGTCTCTCATATTCCAACACTTGACCTTATAGGTTCACAGCGGAGGAAGCCCGCGATCTAATCCAGCGGTACCTGACAGAGCACCCCGATCCCAACAATGAAAACATTGTCGGATACAACAACAAGAAGTGCTGGCCAAGGGACGCACGTATGCGCCTCATGAAGCACGACGTCAATCTGTGAGTTAAATCGAGTAGTGGATACAGTTAGTTACAAATTACAATAATATAAAAATTCTCATTATAAAAATTTTTCTTGATTTTTTCGAAGTCTGTTTCTTTGGATATTTTTTTCTTAATTTATTTCTATCTCATGACATATTTATGTCGCAAAAACTTTTGTTCCGCGACTATATCTGCGTAGAAAAAAAAACTACATTGTATCGCGATTAAAAGTATCAAATAAAGATAGAAAAATAAAAAATAAAGTATAAATAAATTATTATAAAGTTCCATATTATTTTCAGTGGGCGCGCAGTATTCTGGGACATCAAGAACCGTTTGCCCCGTTCCGTGACTACGATCCAATGGGAAAACAGCTTTGTTTCGGTCTACTCCAAGGACAATCCCAATTTGCTGTTCAACATGGCTGGCTTTGAGTGTAGGATACTGCCTAAAGTAAGTAAACAATATGGAAATCAAAGTCAAAGTTTCCCCAAGATACATGTGGGATCCTATTTAAGGGTCAGAAACTTATGTAACTATGAGGAGTTACCATAAAACCGATAAATTAAAATGTATGTATATATTTATTAACACCAGAGCAAATAACGTAGTTTCAACAATTTCCTTTCTACTACTGAAAATTTATTCTGTGGAAAAGACTTCCCAATTACTGAATTTCTCACTTTCCACAGTGCCGCAGTCAGCATGAAGAGCTATCACATCGGGACGGGGTCTGGAATCTCCAAAACGAAGTGACGAAAGAACGCACAGCGCAATGCTACCTACGGGTGGACGACGAATCTCTCGCGCGATTCCACAACCGCGTGCGACAGATCCTCATGGCTTCCGGGTCTACCACGTTTACCAAGATCGTGAACAAATGGAACACTGCCCTTATTGGTAAGTGTTTTGTATTATTTAACAATAAAAAATAAAGAACACGAGGCTGGAATTGTAAAATCACTTCAATGTTTTTCTGTTCAATCGATCTCAAATAAGGGTCGCGGCGGCCATGGCTCAAGAACTGCTATCAATCCATAAAAATGTAGCCTCGAAATCTAGAACTGCTCAGATGTTATCCCATTTAACAGTCACCCATCCCAGCTGCAGGGTGGGGGGAGATTGCTTAACTTATGAACCTTGTATAAAATTACACCAACAATAATCAAAAAGCAGGATATCAGTTCATTGCCCTCTTACTTCTATTTCGTAAAAATAAATACATTATAAAACATTTCTGACTTCTAGGTTTAATGACATACTTCCGCGAGGCCGTTGTCAACACGCAGGAGCTGCTCGACCTCCTCGTCAAATGCGAGAACAAGATCCAAACTCGTATCAAGATCGGTCTCAACTCGAAAATGCCTTCGCGATTCCCGCCGGTCGTGTTCTACACGCCCAAGGAGTTAGGCGGGCTGGGCATGTTGTCCATGGGACATGTGTTGATACCACAGGTGAGGAACTAGGATTTTTTCTAATCTATTTGAAGCGCTGCCTACCGAGACTTACCGACTGCTAACCCAATCCAATACTTGAAGGATAAACAACACATTTAATAAACACCTTATCTCTGAATTTCAGTCTGACCTCCGCTGGTCTAAACAAACCGACGTGGGAATCACTCACTTCCGATCAGGAATGTCCCATGACGAGGATCAACTGATCCCCAATCTGTATCGCTACATCCAGCCTTGGGAGGCAGAGTTTGTGGACTCGCAGCGAGTGTGGGCCGAGTATGCCCTTAAACGACAGGAGGCCAATGCGCAGAACAGGTAAAGAATAGTTAAATAAATCAAGATATTTCCATAGATCTTATGATATCAAGACTATATTATCACCACCATGCGTACTTACAGCTATCAATGACTTAGCTTGACTGAGGTGGCTAAGTTTAGGTCCCAAGACTGGCACCACGCAGTGTGCATTTGCAACTCATGAGTTAGCAGTCACAAGAGGGGCAGACTTTGTTTTTAGAATTTGACTTCTTGTTTCAGCCAAATAAGTGTCTTTTAGGCTCGTAGTATCTTCTAATGTACGCTGGTGACTTTGTGAGTGGAAAAGGTCTACTTCCATTTCATATGTGAAGTATTTTATTTATTTAGATCCTCTCAAATATATGCAGCTATCAGTACATACAGTATTGCTCTTCGCTTTCGGCAGTAATTTGTTTGTGCGTAGAAATGATGAACCGCGTAGGGGTCCTGAAACCAGAGAGTCCCTGTGCTCTGGAGGCGGCGGAGACCGCGCGCAGTCGCCGATCGTGCTGCGTGCGGCGCCGCCCGTCTGATAATACGCTATCTGATCTAATGCACACACAAATACTGTATAAATTCTTATTACAAATACCTTTTTGAAGAACATTGCAACGAGTCCCGAAAAAATACTGGCTATACGAAAACGAATTAGTTATTCACCGTGGCGTAAGTGGGTGATGAGCCGATTGCGAAGCGTGAGGTTGCTGGTTCGGTTCGCGCACTGGGCAAAAATTTGTGTGATCCATAAATATTTGCTCTTAGTCTATCCCCCTTGTTCATAAAAAGTTATGTGACGTTTCATAAAATCGCGCCCTACAATTTTGTACTGCGCAGTACTAAGTGACGTTCGATAACTTTTTATAAATAAGGGGGCTTGTGTTTGTAGGACCATGGTCGTTGTGATTCCCAAGATACAGGGAAACCTAGTTAGGGTCAGGAATCAGGTTCTATGTATGTGATCGTGACGCGTTTTTATTATTGTTATTGTCTGGATTGGTGATTACGAAAATCACGTAGCATCGCATCTTATCTATATTTCAAAGAGAAAATTCAGCAGCAGTCTTCAAGGCATGCCAAATAAACTGACACCAGCGGCCGGCACTACCTCATCAATCGACAAACCAACAGTCATTTATTATTAACATTTTTTACGGGTTAAATAAGAAATTGAAGGTTTAAAACTTGATTATAACTGGTAACATTGTTTCAGGCGTTTAACGCTGGAAGATCTGGAAGACTCATGGGACAGGGGCATTCCCAGGATCAACACGCTTTTCCAGAAGGACAGACACACCCTCGCGTACGACAAGGGATGGCGTATCCGAACGGAGTTCAAACAGTACCAGGTAATCACATTAGTGACGAAGCTTAGGCCATAATCCACTACGAAGGCCCGGTCTGGACTAGTAGATCACACGCAAACCTCTGAAATAATTTTTGGGATTCCCCATGAAACAGTATTCAGGTACTAAACTGTTTATCAATCTTTACCCTCCACAGGTCCTAAAACAGAACCCTTTCTGGTGGACGCACCAGCGTCACGACGGCAAGCTGTGGAACCTAAACAACTACCGCACGGACATGATCCAGGCGCTCGGCGGCGTCGAGGGTATCCTCGAGCACACACTCTTCAAGGGCACCTACTTCCCCACTTGGGAGGGGTTGTTCTGGTGAGATATTTTAATTTGTATCACATACTATAAACATCTCAAACACATTCACGGCCACTCCGTTTCCTTAATGTGTGTTTAGGGGCCGTGATTTTTAAGTGCCTTATATTGAATGTATAGACGCGTCGAACGTACTCTCTATTACTGATAGGTAGTCCAAATGAATGTATTATGTACAATTAATTGAGGACTGCCTCAAGCGCATATGTATGCTTATGGATTGGCACAGGATTATTGGAACTGGCATGAGTGGAAGCAAGCCAATCCTTTACCCAAAAACAGAATAAGAATTCAACTTGTCCATCATTAGGCGCAAGCCACACAGATATGATGTGGGCGCCTAGATGTTGCATTCAAATTTAAACCAAAACGCATGGAAGGCGCAATTTAAACCAAGAGACGCGTTTCAGCCGTCGCGGCGGTCGCCATTTGGTGTGTTTGTAATCGCACCTTATTTCCATACTTTTTGAATCTTTAATCGGGATGCTAGGCGTCCACGCCCTACTTAACAATTGGATTTCGACCTTACTCTGCATTAACATAAAACAAAGTGTCATTTGTTTCTATCTTTTTACTCAGGGAGAAGGCATCAGGCTTCGAAGAGTCGATGAAGTACAAGAAGCTGACGAACGCGCAGCGATCTGGTTTGAACCAGATCCCCAACCGAAGGTTCACTCTATGGTGGTCGCCTACCATCAACAGGGCCAACGTCTACGTCGGTTTCCAGGTAAATAGTTTGTGGCAAAGTGGTAGTGACTCTTCTTTATCCTATCGACTTACGGCTTCCTGTGATATCGACTTGTCTCTTTTTCACTGTCAGATTCAGCAGTTTCTGGGATGAAGTAAACACATTATATTAGCTCACTGTACTAATTACGCTCTACTTGTATAGGTGCAACTCGATCTAACTGGAATCTTCATGCACGGCAAGATCCCCACGCTCAAGATCTCCCTGATCCAGATCTTCAGGGCTCACTTGTGGCAGAAGGTCCACGAGTCCATCGTCATGGATTTGTGTCAGGTACAAAAAAGAAACTTTTTTTTTTCCAATGATCATAATTTATTAGAAACTTGTCCCTCCAAGTAGTACCTGTTCACGAGTATGACTTTTCCACCAGCCATAGCCCCCTCGCTATATTTTAGGAAGGGGAGCAACCCACTACACAGCTGCCGCAAATAAAGTCATTTTAGTGAACATGACCAAAAAATCTGTCTAGCTATTATAGTTCACTTTATTTTTGTTTTAATTTGAAGTTATCTTTGTTTCGTGGTGTTGCAATAAAGAGTTTAGCTATCTATCTTATTCCGCAGGTATTCGACCAAGAGCTAGACGCGCTTGAAATCGAGACGGTCCAAAAAGAGACCATTCATCCGCGAAAATCTTACAAGATGAACTCTTCATGCGCTGATATCCTGCTCTTCTCGGCATACAAGTGGAATGTGTCGCGGCCTTCCTTGCTTGCTGATACCAAGTTAGTATATAACAAAGATTTCGACTTGACTTGCCCCACTCAGTCCCGCCCGAAAAATTGCCGGATCACGATTTGTGCAGTGCCTTCCGCCCGTGTCAAATGTACCGTCTAATAACGAATAAGGTGGTTTACCTATTAATGACAGTCATTGCCCACATATCGCTCATTTGCAAGAAGAACGTGCTATCTCACATTCAACTGGTTCTAGTGAATGAGCGATATGTCATTACATACACATGTCCCTTACACGTCACAACTGCCTAAAACATTGCATTGACGCAACACTGATGTTACTAGTCTTGTAGCCCTGAGACATTCTCTCCGTTACTCGCTTTTCAACTCAGCATTTCCCTTTCAGAGATACAATGGACAACACAACAACGCAGAAGTACTGGTTGGACATACAGCTCCGTTGGGGAGACTACGACTCTCACGACGTTGAAAGATATGCACGCGCCAAGTTCTTGGATTATACAACAGATAACATGTCCATATATCCGTCGCCTACTGGCCTACTCATTGCCATCGATCTGGCTTACAACTTGCACAGGTGAGATACTATTAACTTTTCTTTTCTTAACTTTTATTTCAATTATTGTGACTTGAAATGGGCTCATTTGGTTGTTAGCATGTGGTGCCAAGATAATGCTGCCTTTATTATAAACAATCGCTTCTGGATTGGAGCCCCCTTTGTTCACACAGAATTGTATGCCTCTGACCTTTCTCTATCACTGAAAAATGACATTTGTTAGAGTGAGAAACACTGAAAGGAGCAGCTGCATTCTAGACATGGCTGGTTCAGTTTGTTGCTCCAACCCTGATTTCCATGTTTGTTTATCCCACAGTGCATACGGCAACTGGTTCCCCGGCTGCAAGCCACTGATACAGCAGGCGATGGCAAAGATCATGAAGGCCAACCCCGCGCTATACGTGCTACGCGAGCGCATCCGCAAGGCGCTGCAGCTCTACTCCTCAGAGCCCACGGAGCCCTACCTCTCCAGCCAGAACTATGGAGAGCTGTTCTCTAATCAAATCATCTGGTATGTTCATTCTTTGTCTTTAGTGTCCACTATTAAACTATCATGTCCTGAGATCATCACTATCTGCATGATCGCTTACCATCAGGTAAGATAGTGGACAGACAACATTAATTTTAATAGAAATAAATGGGCTATTGGTTGAAAGTGTTGAAACATTGTAGTAATTGATTAACCCATTGGATTAGTTAAAAGCAAGTTAAACTGATAGAACTCGCAATGAATATTGTAGATAATATTAATCAAGCCTTATCGCTACCACCAATAATACAACCACAATGTTCCCTCTCAGGTTCGTAGACGACACCAATGTGTACCGAGTGACAATCCACAAGACGTTTGAAGGCAACTTGACCACAAAGCCGATCAACGGTGCCATCTTCATCTTCAACCCTCGCACGGGACAGCTGTTCTTGAAGATCATCCATACAAGCGTATGGGCTGGACAGAAGCGTTTGGGACAGGTAACAAACAAGTTACTATCACTCGCATTTGCACTTTGATAGCAGATATAAGCTGTTGCTGTCTTGATTGGGGCACTAAACAAATGCCAAGGACAACAATTAACTTACATCTTCACAATAATTTAAAATTGTTTGTCTCAGCTCGCGAAATGGAAGACCGCCGAAGAAGTCGCCGCTCTGATTCGTTCGCTGCCTGTGGAAGAGCAACCTAAACAGATCATTGTCACCAGGAAGGGCATGTTGGACCCTCTTGAGGTAACTAGTTTAATTTCTATTTTACATATTTTACAATGAACACGACATTTATGTCTGTTACTTAAATTAGCGAAAGTACGATAGCAAAATATAATCAAACCGATGGAACACTATCCTCTCATTCCCCAGGTGCACTTGCTCGACTTCCCCAACATCGTGATCAAGGGCTCCGAGCTGCAGCTGCCATTCCAGGCCTGCCTCAAAGTGGAGAAGTTTGGAGACCTCATCCTGAAGGCCACGGAGCCTCAGATGGTTCTCTTCAACTTGTATGATGATTGGCTGAAGACCATCTCGTCGTACACTGTGAGTATCATTGATATTGTTGTTTTTTACTACAGAGCAACGGCACAGTGTAAAAACGCGCGCTGCAGATGCATGCGAAATGTCAAATGAATGGCGCCGTTGTTGGTCATGCGCGTCAGTCGCGTCGGTCGCGAAGGAAGGAAATCCATCTTAAAGAACAATCAATGTCTTTGTTTGCGCCGCCCGTCTAATAATACGCTATCTGCTCTAATGCACATACCAATAGCCAACTGTACAAATGATGAACCGCGTAGGGGTCCTGAAACCAGAGAGTCCCTGTGCTCTGGAGGCGGCGGTGACCGCACGCAGTCGCCGATCGCGCTGCGTGCGGCGCCGCCCGTCTGATAATACGCTATCTGATCTATTAACCCACTAGTAAAAATAACTTCCCTCCGGTTTTCCTCTCACTCATTTCTTTCTTATTCCCAGGCTTTTAGTCGTCTCATCTTGATCCTGAGAGCGCTGCACGTGAACACGGAACGTACCAAGGTCCTCCTAAAGCCGGATAAGACAACGCTAACTGAACCACATCATATCTGGCCGACCTTGTCTGATGATGACTGGATAAAGGTTGAAGTACAGCTGAAGGATCTTATCCTCGCTGATTATGGCAAGAAAAACAAGTGAGTAGAGACATTTCTGGTTTAATTAATCCCAATTCTTAAGATTCTTGATCATTGCTAAGGAGACAAGATAATCGGTAGACATCAGAACTAAACGGAAATCTATCTGCATTGGTGATTAAATATATCCCCATAGTAGAGGATGCAATTAATAATTGTAAATTGAACAAAAGCTGTCCATCTAGCTCTTAAATTTCTTAGTCTCTTTAAATAGTGTAGCAAAATCAGGACAGTTTAAAACTGATATGGGTTGAGACCCACACTCGAGTTATGAAATTTATAGATAATAAAATAGGGGACACCTGCATGATAATTGCCTTGATTGATTGGCAGACCAAGCAACAATAGTTATCATAAACATTACACATTTCCCTTTCTCTCCAGCGTAAACGTAGCGTCGCTCACCCAATCCGAGATCCGTGACATAATCCTCGGTATGGAGATCTCAGCACCGTCGGCGCAGCGACAGCAGATCGCGGAGATTGAGAAGCAGAGCAAGGAACAGAGTCAGCTCACGGCCACCACCACTCGGACTGTCAACAAGCATGGTGATGAGATCATCACATCCACCACAAGCAACTATGAGTCGCAGACTTTCAGGTGAGACATTGACAGGAATTTAGGGCAGCCATACGCGGATTGCTTTAAGCAGCAATTGCATAGTGAAATACAGTCTTCCTCACACAGACATACATACCCAATTCTGCTTCAGCAGTCAGTGTCGTTCGATTCTTAGCCTTATGTAAAAAAATCTTGGCACAAAGGTCCCTGCTAATAACTTAATAAGATGCTCAAAGAAACTAAACGCCTTTTCTCTATTCACAGCTCAAAGACAGAATGGCGAGTGCGCGCGATATCCGCCACTAACCTGCATCTGCGGACCAACCACATCTATGTGAGCTCGGATGATATCAAGGAGTCAGGATACACCTATATCCTGCCCAAGAATCTGCTCAAGAAGTTCGTCACCATTTCCGATTTGCGAGCACAGGTAAGGGCATATTACTGTCATAAATTTGGAAAAAATGGCTGCAAGTACCTCATCATAAACTTAGTTAATGAGAGGACTGATGTTCCTCTTAAGACCAATGCAGGCGAAGAATACTCGGTTTTTTTTTATCCATCAAAATAGATCACAAAAAGGCATTGCCTACAGAAATCTTTGAAGATTTTGTCTTCGCACACAGAAGTCCCTTGTCTGCCTATCCACTACATTGTGTCTTATGTTTCAACCATCATGACTGTTTTGCTCAGCCTATTCATACCAAAGTGAGGCAGGGGAACGGGAGTTGGACCAATAAAAATAGATTTACCATTTTCTTAGTTTATTATACCGCAATAGATAATATCTGAACAATCCTAATTTAATCGTATCCAAATAATTGGTCTGACCGCTACACGTCGCGCATTTCCCGCCGTGTTTGCGCTTTATGTCTTCAATTATTAATTACCTAAGTGTTGTCCTTTCTCAGATCGCTTGCTACCTGTACGGCGTGTCTCCGGCCGACAACCCGATGGTGCGCGAGGTGCAGTGCGGCGTGCTGGTCCCACAGTGGGGCACGCACCAGCAGGTGCACCTCCCGCGCCAGCTGCCGCGCCACCCCGCGCTTGCGCACCTGCAGCCGCTCGGCTGGATGCACACGCAGCCCAACGAGCTGCCGCAGCTGTCGCCTCAGGTCATTACGACTACTATACGTACTAGTAGCTGAGACCCGTGATCGCAGTGACTGAGGACGGGTCTCACCTCACTTTCATCACGCCCAGACACTCCATACAAAAACGATTCCACAACTCGCCCGTGTAAATGACGTTGGCACACGCGCCAAATGTGTGTGTAGGGCCGCGAACATACTACGCGACCAGAACAAAAGACAACCCGCTCGTGTGAAGGTTCATACATATTATTACATTTGAGTGCATAATATTGACTGTTCTCTCGTGATCTCCAAAATTATTCTCGGGCACGTGGGTTTTCATGCACCACAAAGCAAGTAATTACGTACACAGGTATTTTACAATAAACGCATTGGCAT
Source organism: Campaea margaritaria (assembly GCA_912999815.1). Taxonomy (NCBI): domain Eukaryota; kingdom Metazoa; phylum Arthropoda; class Insecta; order Lepidoptera; family Geometridae; genus Campaea; species Campaea margaritaria. The sequence goes on from OU538800.1 coordinate 9,330,886, forward strand.
GTACCTGCACTAGGATTTGAACTCACAATGGTCTGCTTGAAAGGCAGACTTCCCCCACTAGGCTATCAGTAGTCTTAACTAAACTACAATATAATTCAACAGGACATCACCACCCACGCAAAGGTGATGGCCGAGAATCCTTCCTGGGACGGGGAGAAGACGATCATCATCACTTGCTCCTTCACCCCTGGGTCGTGCTCGCTCACAGCGTACAAACTCACCCCCAGTGGCTACGAGTGGGGTGCCAAGAACACTGACAGGGGTAACAACCCCAAGGGATACCTGCCCAGCCACTACGAGAGAGTGCAAATGTTGCTGTCTGATAGATTCCTCGGTTACTTCATGGTTCCATCGCAAGGCAGCTGGAATTACAACTTTATGGGTAAGTTACAGTTAGTGGAAAAAAGTAATGATTACAATTAATTTCGGGTATAAATCCGTAATTTGTTGCACTTTTGACACTGCAACAGTACCTCTTTACCAAGAATGCTATAATAAATTGTGTCAGATCCGACTCATGGCTGTAACATCGACATAGAATAAAAGTTGAAGAAGCATGAGACTTGTTAATTAGTCTCCACTTCAGCGGATCGCCCGACTAAATGGTTTTTCTTCCACAGGTGTTCGCCACGACGCCAACATGAAGTACGGCGTCCAGCTGGGCAACCCGCGCGAGTTCTACCACGAAGTGCATCGTCCCGCCCACTTTATGAACTTCGCCGCCATGGAGGAAGCGGCCGCGCCGCCTCTAGCCGCCGATAGGGAAGATTACTTCGCGTAATCTACCAAAAAGGACTACAATATATTTCGTGTAACGCATTTTCAGACGTCTTCGCATAACGCAGTAAATATTAAGCGCAAACTTAATGATTATGATCGGTTTTGCTAATGTAGCGTAAGCATATGACTGTACATTTTATATGACAGAGCGATTTTAATAAATGGAATTAAAAAACTATCATTGTTTTTTTACTGTACTAAATTTCGACGCCGCCGCTTAAAAGGTACGTACAGAACTAGAAGAGAGATTGATCACATCCAAACTGCTGAATAATATTACTATACAGGATACACCTAGTAGTACACGATATCTGTGATCGATATCTGAAACATTCGATTAAAAACGTGTTTCTTTATCTCACAGACCCTACCGTATATTTAATTTTTGACTATTTTTAGGCTAGTTAGGTTAGTTCCATAGTCAAAATGTTAAGTCTCAGTCAGTTCAGTAGGTAGTCTAGTCAAAGTTACGATTGAGTAAAGTGATTCCCAAGTTTCTTGGATTCTGGTACTTGGGAATTTTGGATTTTTTTGGACATTTTCGCTTTTCCGCTTAAAGCCGACTAGTGTTTGTCTATGTCTTGTTTTAATTTGAAATTTGGTTTGACAGTAGAGAATGACAGATCAATCAAAAGAACGTAGTGTCATATGTCATATTTTCTTTGAATTGCGTTGTGGTAGTTGGTTAGTGTATAGGGCACCGGAAGAAATTACTGAAATTATTTCTGTTTTTACTGTGCTGAATCATTATAACAAACATGGGCGATCATGATGACTTCGAGGACAACCAATTTCCGGATAACGATGAGTACGTTCCCTACGTAACGGCCGGCAACCTTGCACAGAAGAATGGCGCGAAAGTTACCCTCTGGGGAAAGGTTACTAAAGTTTCTGCTAGCGAAGGCTTCTACATCAAGACTGTGGATGATCAGGAGATCCTCATAAAGTTGAAGAAACCTTTGAATGAACCTCTTGAAGGCTGGTACGAGATTTACGGAGTTTCACAAGGAAAGAGCGTGTTGTGCGATGAGTATGTTCCGTTTACTGCAAATTTGGCTAACAATTTAGATAATGAAGGACACAAAAGCTTGGCGCGGCTTCTGGCCGCTCTCGACGACCCCTGGAATCTCGGAGATGACTCTTCTGCTTTGAATGGTGTTACACCAATGGAGTAAATCCTATCTTAGTTTTGTTTATTGTTACTAAATTATAAGGTATTTTAAGGTTGTTGTAATGAAAGCGAATGTTCGCAATTATATTTTTATTACGTCTTTACAAAAAATGCTTCTTAAGAGCAACACTATTCAAGTACAAAAATAATTGTTAGGGCTTCAAAAACAAATTGCAAAATGTATATTCGAATAAGCTTTTCCATTTAGATAATAAAAAACATTTTGTACTCATGACTTTGTTTTTTCTTAAAATTACAAGTATGATAAAAGTACCAAAGGTATAAAAGATAATTCAAAATGTATTTGATAAATTGATAAATATTAAGAAGACTACATCCAGCACTGCACGCGGGGGTATGCTCGAATGTCAGCCTCTTTGCTCTTCTTGTAAAAAGTCTTCATGCGCTTCTCGTGCATTACTGCATTGGAAGTGGCACCTTCTATACAGGTGACTGGGCGAGGTCTGATGAGAAAATAATGTTTAGTAGTTTTATGGACCTCACTTGATTAATGTTTAGTGCAGGCACACATTAGCCAGCAAATTGCAACTATCTCATAGCCACATAAGGAACAAAGAAATAAACCTATGGCAAAATTAGCTCTGTGCGTTTAAACTTCAAACCCTTACAATTTACTTATTAACCCACTACATTTTTTATTGAAGATGGAAAAATCTCACAGATAATGAATACAAAATTTACATAATAAGTAAATAGATTTACAATATTGGTAAATGTTGAGTTAGCTATTCTATTGCAATTATGGTGCTTGCCGAAATCAAACAGGGTAAATATCCCCATTTTATGATAATAATAAAACAAAATCTGTTAAAGAAAGTTTAGGATACATACACCAATTTCCCATTGGCATCGATCCTCTCCATCTCCGACTGAATTTTCATGCTCATCGGTCTATTGGCCTTCAGCGCCAGGTCGGTGAGATACATCTTGATGTAATTCTTCAACTGCACATTCTCCCGTGCAAGTTTGGCTTTCTCTGACCGAAGACACATGGTCTGAACCTTGGCCCGATTCACTTTTAGCATGAAATTCTCCATTTTGCTGTATTCTTTGCATTCTGCCTGTGAAATTCATCACACATTTTATTACTTTTGTTATTGGTGAAACTAATTCATTAAAGCTCAGAAAAAGTGCAACTTAAAGATTTGCATTTGACATACCTAAGTAATTAAGAGGCTATAAAATTCTAATTCTAACTACTCAAAAGTTTTTTTTTAGTATAGTTAGATCTAAACTGCTGTCAAAGTAAATAAACGTCACCCTCTAAGATCTAACAGTGATCTTTGTTTCCACTTAAGTGCCATTATCATGGTTAGATGGACTATAGGTTCGTAAGAACTATTAGGTGATCTGTGCTAGAAGAGCTAGTACTTACGATCATTGCTTTGTCAAGATTTTCGAAATCCTCAATATCCACACCCGGGTCACTGTCCTTCGGAAACACCTTGTCTCCATCGTGTTCATATTTCTTGCAGATCTCTGACATTTGCATCACTTTGTTCAGTTTCTCTTTTAATTGTTCCAGGCGCTATAACATTTGAAGGTGCTGTACTTATAGTAAAAAAGGCTTAGGACATAATTAGTAGAATAGAAATACACAGCAGGCAATACTTATGAACGGTCGGGTTTATTGTCATAATTCCCACCAAGCTGATTACATCAAATCCCAGAAACGGCCCCTCATTATCCCCGCCAAAAATTACAATCCTTCACCTACCGAAATAGCATCTTGGCTAGTATTAACCATGATCGCCATTTGTCCATTAGCCTTGATTTTCTCGCTCTTGGCGTCCTTCTTCATCTGCCAGTACTTCTTGGTAAGCTCCTCTTTGTGGTTAGCCATGCGCTCGAGCTTGGCGGCCATGGTGCTCGTCAACTTTACCCAGTCCTTTTGCAGGGCCATGAGGACCTCCTAAAGATGAAAATTAAAAATTTTAAAAGCACCTTGGCCTGTTTGGTCTGGCTTGCCGCTTAAGTGCGGGGCTCTTTAACATAACTCTATGGCGGGGCGTTGGAGGTAACACTTCGAAGCTGCGTGAGCAGCGCAGTTTACAGCCACCACTCTACCTTGTTACGTAACTCAAGAACTAACTATTTTCGAATCTTCAGAGCAGAATTATTGTACAAAATGTCACGCCGCCTATCAGTTTCTAAAGAAAATCACACAATTTTATGTCCAAAGAGGACTTGCTCCATGACCTAAGTTCAAGATCTTTCTTACTGTAGCTTGCTGGATCCGATAGTCGTTCCTCGCTATGTCCCGTTGGTAGAAGTTGTCCTTCTCCTGTAGGCTCTGGTAGTGGTCCATGATGGGGCTGTGCAGCTCCAAGTAGTAGGAGTAGACTTCACGGAGCTTCGTCCAGTAAGTCTCCAGCTCCAGCCGCTTCGGCCGGCAAAGGCTGCGCATCTCTTCGTCGTTCTGTTGATAATTTACTAACTTTTAACAAGTCCTAACTTCCAATTTTGTCATAAATTGAAATGGCAATAACTTAAAAATAGTATTTTGATGGTTTGGAAATTGTCAGTGAGTTTTGTCGCTGACTGTACCGTGTTGCAAACGTCTCGCGATACAACGTGTTGCCAAAAGCACCGGGCGAAGTCGTCGAACACCGTGCGACGTTGCCGAACATTGTGCGACATCGCCAGGTTTTGCGGTTTGGTCTCAATAAAGACTTTATTTGTTATAAATCTATGACAATACCCACTTTCATACTTTCTCTAACTTACTATTGAAATTAAAGATCTTATACATAATTGAAACATACTTATGACAGGCATACAATGGTTTTGGAGCGCAGTGGCATAAAAAAATAACTTATTAAAGGAACTTCCTACACATAAGAGAACCTAGTACAACTTTTTTACTTGAACAAAAAGTCGAAATTACGATAACTCATCATCAAACACATTATATGGTAAATAGGCCTATTTCTGACGTCACATATCTAGGTAGTAGTATCCGGATAGATTCTCCAATAATACAACACAACAACAACTCAATCTCTCCCTCTCTTGAATATAGGTAAGTACTACTCAATTAGGAACCTACCTAATTTTTGAAATAAAATAGTTAGCCAAGCCATTAAATAAGTAGGTACACGTCTAGAATGATAGAAGGTCATTGGCTATCCAACGTCACTGTCACATCAGCAATTGTAGCATCAGCCCATCAAAACGTGCCATTTCCAATTGGCCACGGCCGGCTTCCTGTAATTAGGGTCCAGTGGACCACGTGTCCAGGACGTACCTGTCACTGGAGTACTTACGTACCTACACAGATGTTATGCTGTCGGCGTGACAGATGAGATGATGGCCATTGTAGTCGCAGTCATGGATGTTATCAATAGGATTGGAGTTGCGGAATCATTGTATCTAGTTACCAACCTATACCTAGTGCTGTAGATAGTATTGGTTAGATAGATAACTCTAAAACTTACTATCCTACACTTAAAAGCGAAATTTACCATGTAGCTACATACTTGCCCAATTATAAAGCGTGACGAGAATTAGTCTTCAATTCAAACTAGAACCCGCATCTTCATGCTTCGTCCCAAGTACTTATTAAAACTCGCATTGAGACATGGAAAACTTTAATTATGCCAAATTTTTACTCTCTACAATTCTCTCTATCTCTCTATATTGTTTAGCTCTGGCAGACTGTAACTGAATGCAGCGATAACAAATGCAGAGATCCTTATCTGTAGCATTATTTAAAATCACAATTTATTTGTTCATAGTCATTAGTCATACATAGGAATCCCAGTTTAATCCATGACCTGTCAAAAATAATGAACCATAACAAAACACGGCCTATTGAACATTTAGCTGTCACTATTGCCCCTCTGTTCCGAGGAACCGAACCGTGGACTCCGTTATAAATGATACTGCATCCCAACTAGCGGCATTGTAGTCCATGTAGCGGTGGTGACAATGTGTCTCGTGAAGTATCACGGTCTCGTACTGTGCCTGTTATTTTTTCACACAGAGGTGATTATTTAAAATTATTTCTAGAATATTCTATATTGCTGATCTGTATTGATTAAAATACAATTACATCATTAAAACCTACATTGTTTTTCACCAGGCCCTCAAATGCCGATCAGAGGGCGGTCCAAAAGATGCCGAACTCAAAAGCATTTATAACAAATGTCTGAAGATGCAAGACGGCAAGAATTCCACTAGCAATCGAGACTACGGAGACCAAGACTGGAAGGACCAAGGGCGCAATAGTCAAAATGATTGGGATAGAGACCAAATGAGTAGCAACAGCAGAGGGAGAAGTAGAGAAGAGCGTTCGGGGAGTAGAAACGATCGACGGGGAAATACAGATGGTAGAATGGGAAGTTACGACGACAACGATGGTAACATGGGTAGTAATGGTGATAGCTCAGGAAGTTACGGTGATAGAATGGGTAGTAGTGATAGGGCGGGGGGCTATGGTGATCGGATGGGAAGTAGTAGCAGCAGAATGGGAAGACATGGGAATGATAGAGACGATTCTACAAGTAATCGAGACAGCGGTTATGGAAGAGATCATGGTTACAGCGGCAAAAATGAATTTGAACACGATGATTATGGAAGTGTAAGTAGGAACATTCACGGAAACTAATTATTCATCTATTATAATTACTGAATAGAATAACATTTTAAAAGCAATTTACAGGATTCGTCTAACCAGCACGGCCAGTCTTCTACTCAATCTTCAAGACGTTATAAGCGAGAGAGACATACCGAGAACTCCGGACAGAGGAGTCAGTTCAACCCAAACTCTTCGAAACGATCTCCAAATTATGATGACTCTTATCAAAGCGATGACAAAAGTTCCAAGGAAAAAAACTCGAGCAAAGACGATGACAGAAAAGCTTGCGCGTTGCATTGCTTTCTGGAGAATTTGAAGATGGTAAGTAACACGTGACACGTAGACACGGATGGCTGCTTTGGAAAAAGGTCCCAGTATAATTATATCCCCATATATACCGGGACCTTTTCCAAAGCACCTACATAGCTAATGAAATGCCAACTTTAAAAAATAGCTTTTTTTGAAATGAAGACACTATTAAGATTATTAAGCACGTTCCATCTTACAGACAGCAGAAGACGGCATGCCGGACAGATATTTGGTCACTCACTCGCTCACCAAAGATGTAACGAATGAAGACTTAAAAGATTTTCTACAAGAATCTATAGAAGAGTGCTTCCAGATATTGGATAATGGTAAGAATAAAGAAAATTATAATCCACCACGTTGACTCCTGGAGCAGTTGGTAGTAAGTTACGTCGCAATGATTTTGTGTAACATTGTAAGATTTCTGAGCAATGTCGGATTTTCTTATTAGCTCACAGTTCAGTGCAGAATCAGGCCCAAGTGCCATTGTGGTGGTATACGTGCTTACTCGATGCTCGAAACTGGAAAAACGCATGAAACCGGTTCACTAGATACAAACATTTCATACCGTCAACATGTTATCCAGATAATCGGTTACGATAAAACGTCCTCGATTTCACATCTAAATAACGTCGCGCTGTGACTATGCCATCGTATTGAAACAAATCGCATACTCCATGTTCTTTCGCGACAGTCCAATTAAATCCCTTTTATATTTCCAGAAAATACGGAGGAGGATAAATGCGAGTTTTCAAAGGCCCTCCTGATGTGCTTATCGGAGAAAGGTCGCGCGAACTGCGACGATTGGAAGGACGATCTACGGTTTTGAATATTTAATTTGAAATGATTAAGTTAGCAATAAGTCTTAATAAAGGTTTGATTGTGGATTTTGTCGTTTTGTTACCTATAACTTGATTATTGATTAGCGTGTCTCAAAAGGGACATGCTAAATCTTTGGCAGGTCTGTCTGTCAGCTGTTTCAGTGCGTTTTTTTTTTTTTTTTTTTTATAAATGGGTTCGCGTTTGACCACTATCACACCTGATGATAAGTGACAATGCGGTCTACGATCGTACACGCTTACCTAGAAGTACCTTATTCACTCGTGCCTTGAAGACTCCTAGGTTATAACTATTGGGAAACGCAGACTCAGGAAAGGAGTTCCACTCACGCATAATAAATAATACGTACGCATAATAAATGTGGAGGCAAACCGTTTCGTGCGTACAGATGGGATGTCAACCATATAAGGGAAGACGGTATACTAAAATCAATGATATTTTCATTTATTTGTGCGAGATTTTCAATGACTATTGGTATAAAGGACGACCTCCGTGGTGTAGTGGGTGATGAGCCGACTGCGAAGCGTGAGGTTCAATTGCCGAACAGGGCATAAATTTATGTAAACCACAAGTATTTGCTCTGAGTCTAAGTGTCGGTAGAACCATGGTCTCCGTAGTTCTTGATTCCCTAGATACAGGGAATCTTAGTTAGGGGGTCAAGATCTATGTATGTCATCGTGACGCGTAAAAACAAAAAAAAACTGCAATGAACACCCTTAAAACGTAGCTCACCTCCAATTTGGCGTCATTCTTAAGAGTAGCGCGCTGAAGATGCTTTTCCTTCTTAAAAGTTCTGAAATCTCTATCTTGAATATGAGTCACCAGATTCAGTTTAAACTCTGCTCGCTCCTGGGTGTCAGTTATATCAAACTCTTCTTTCTCCCAGTTTTCTAGAAGGGCGTTCTTTTGCAGATCGTATGTTCCCTGGAGCTTGTCCAAGCGTTGAGTTCCTACGTCTATAGACAAATCAATGAGTCAAAACTGAAAAAAGGTGACAACGCAACAAATTCTTAGACTGTATTGTACTGTCGTCAGATAGCCATTGCGGAGATGAAACTGGAAGCTTATAAAAAAATATCAACACAAGCTTTTGCGACAACAAGTTTTGTCACTGATACACTTTACAATAACAAGGCGTTACAAGGGTAACTTTTACATACTTAGGAAATAGCTGACCGTCTCCGTATGGGCGTGGAAGGCTCTACGGTGCTGCTCATCGGAATCTTCAAGGGCTGACAACAAAGCTTTCAGAAGCCGGTCCTTCCGTTCCACCATGTAGTTAAAACTGCTCGTCATTGCCTACAACCATTAAATGTCTGTTCAGTAAAACTTGTCGAGGTAAAGATTCACCAAAATTCCTTTACTATCCGTTAAACTCTGGTAAGATTGGAAAGGGACCCGCTATTTCTGGGGACATATCAATAGGTGCCTGCATATATTCCCATTTTTTGAGTAATGTCTCATAGTTGGATAAAACAAGCGGGTTTCCTTACCTCTATGTCTTGAGCCATTTGCCGGCATTTGATTCTGCGAAGTATGTAGCGCCATTCCTGATTAATTTTCGCTGTGTTCATCCGACTATAGGCTTCTTCTTTATCCAATTTGTTCTGAAATTAAGAATAACAACTGAGAACACAGGTTTTCCACTCATTAAAACAAAAAAAAATAACATTAGGAACTTGTGTATAATAGCTAATAATAATTTCCAACTATAACCATTCGGCTACCATCAGGGCTTCAGAATGAAGTCTCGTCCTATTTAACCGCTCGTAAGCACGGTCTAACTCTCATTACGAAAGTTTTCATTACAGTTACAGACAGTTGATTAAAGGTACGGACTGAACCCCTATGGTGGATTAGAGCATAATCTATCGTGAGACCCGTGCTCAACAGTGAGTGGATTTGGGTCAATCTGATGATGAAGCAGTCTATTTGTTGTAAAGCCCTTACACATGAGTCCTAGTTCCTTACCTTGATGAACCTGGCGATAAGCTCCTGCTTCCTCCGACGCGCCTCCTCCTCCATGTCAGCTCGGTGCTGCAAGTACCGAGCACGCTCCTCGTCTGACATGCGCGCCATCTTGTTCACTTTCCCTTTTTTCCCCATCTTTAGTTAATGCTAGAAGAAAGATTTGTTCTACAGTTGTAGGTGCCTCTTCTGCAGAAGCGCCATAAGCCTCGAGAAGTAGATTTGTCAGAGTCTTCTTTTTTAACCACCAATCAGTAGTATTCTGTGCCAGTAATGTGCAATTACTGGGCACATGAGGCTTTAGATCCGATGTCTCAGGGTGACGAGCGCAGTGCGGTGCCGCGCAAGATTATGCAATGCAAAGTTCTGGGTGGGACTGTTATGGGCAGGCGTATCGCTTACCACCAGGTGAACCACTTGCTCGTCTCGTCATCAGTGAAATAAAATAAAAATATAACTCATGTTTTTACATAGGGTTTGATTTTCACGGGTGCGGCTCTGCACACTCCATAGAGTTTCCCATACAACAAACACAGCAGTTGTGTTTTCCCGCACTCGGGGCAAGTTATGAAATACACGACAGTTGTGTTTTCAGCACTGAACGTGTTAACATTTCTTGACCTAATTATTACTTAGATTTAAAAAAATATAGGCGGAGACAGCAAATTAGAAACCTATTGCGTGATTCACGCACCCATATTCATGATTGCTTCTATATAATAACTAGGTTCTTACGTACTTAAGATACTAATAGACAAAATACTACATAATTAGTACTACCTTCACTAATTACTTATTACCTTTATTTGAATCACAGGACAAACCTCCACTGGACCAGACTAAACCTTCACAATCCGTCGGCGACGAAATGGTGTTTCCTAAGTGTTAACTAAGTATTGAAGCTAGAAGTTAATAGTTTATCGAACAAACTGGTCACTCAGCAACTAGTTTCTGGGTGGTTGCTATTGATAAACTAATAAACGCTACACTTAAAAGAATCGATATTACGAATAATAATTAACAATTCTCTAAAACATTTAGAATGGGAGACAGTGTCATTAATGTTAAACTAAGTTTTCTATTCGAATGTTCAACAAGTGGATTCGGAAGGAACAGAATTTATTAGGTTCTCTACAGTGATCAATTAAGAAAAATATAGCCAAATACAGAACGCTGTTTCCATAGTAACTGTTAGCTCATAGAATGGGTAAGTTATTATTGTACCAGTAGTTGGTGTCAGGAAGTTGGTGTACTGCTTTCCGCTGGGATCTTAGCATAAGCAAAGATGTAGTCTCTGCCTATCCCAACGGGAAAAAGGCGTAACTGTCTGTATGTATGAGAACCATGAACCATTATTCTAAGTAATTAGATTTACGTAGGTACTTACCTGATAGCCATGAAAGGGACATTTTTGGGTGGATATTTCCGGAATAAATCAAATTTCAAATGCATGTTATAATAGTATTTAATTTGATTTACTTAGTTCGCAAAACAAGAAAGCACTTCTGTTTAGCATTCACTCACATTGCATACCAAATCCCCTACTTATAATATTACTTGAAAATGCCTCTAAAAAGGCTTTGATTGTAAAATTAATTTCGTATGGATTCCTTTGTAATTCAGATCTTTTATTAATATTTATATACATGTGATTTGCTGCCAATTATGTACTTCTACTTTCATATACAATACATACATTCTAGTGTTAAATTTACCTACCTAACATAATAGAATTCGCTTTTAACCCATCGTGATCACAATACAGTTTAATTATTCACGATGAATGACGAAAATTGAAAAAAATTACATCGCCGTAGAGTTTCTTGGTGCTATTTTCTCTAACGGGCGTATTTCCGAAGCACAGGTAGAGTTAATGGAGTCTCCTTTTCCTGTGCGAGAAAAGGGAATGTCCTTTGTCAAATTCAAACCATAAATCATTAGTTTGGTTGATCATATTTTATTTATTTTTTATTTTTCTCTATGTGTTCACTTCACTTTTACAATGTCTCATAAGACATTGTAAAAGTGCATAATTTTTGCCTGCTTGCTATAAATTATTTGAGTTTTAAGTTTTCACAGTGTTATCTTCTTGAGTATTCCTGACGTTGCGTTGATGAGTGCATCGAAGGTCCTCAGGTGAGGACTGCTGACAAACCTAATATAATCATTGTTCCATATTTTAATCGCACCAGTCTTTATTTTGTTGACCATGAGAATTGTTCGGTCCGCTGCCATACTATTTTCTATCAGCACCAATGTACCACATTCCGCTTTCTTCTTCACCATTGTCTTTGTCATTTTCATCGTACAACACCAGTCTTTTCAATTGATAATCTGAAGTCATTAATCAAATATTACATTTCAATAATCAAATATTACATTATCATTATCATTGAAACGTAATTCGACTTAATTGTCACCTTCATCGTCATCATTACGGTATGTCACATCCTGTTTGCATATTTAAACCTCCAAGTAATAGCTGGCCTCGTTACTATGGCTTCTATCTTCACCATATCCATGATCGTCTTTATTATAGCTTCCATGGTCATCGTATCTTTGATAATCTTTATTATCATTTCCATCATCATTATCATCATCATCGTCAACATGTCTCTGGTCATCATCTATCACGCTCTGTCTTCATCGTCGATGACTTTTAGGTGGCGTATGGCGCGGACGTCGATGAGGGTGTCGGAGGAACTCTTGGTGGTAGGCACGAAGGAAATGGCTCGGCGCGCGCGCTCGCCGTTCCGGAGTATTGGAAAATCCTGGAAAATGAGTCGGATTAAAAGTTAAATAGTAGGTAGTCCCGTCTCATATATAACATGTATGCTTAATTTTATATCACTTAATAAAAAGTCATGTAGGTACAACTCATATTACAAATTCTTTACATAACAACGCGGTGCGATCAAAAATAAGTAGGTACATAGATTCTGTCCGACCCCTAACTAAGATTCTCTAGAAGAACCAAGGGCCTAGCCACAAACAACCAAACTCAGAGCAAATACAAATAGCTGTGCTTCACGCAAATCATTGCCCCGTGCGGGAATTGAATCCGTAACCTCATGCTTAGCAGTTGGCTCACTCACGTCATGAGATTAACTAACATAATCAATGACTGTTCTTATTTAAAATTCTATTCTAATTTCTTACCCGCAGTTGAACGGTAAGGGCATGTGCGTTATGCTCAGTCTTTGAAATCTTATCTTGAGCTGCTTTCAACTCTTCGTCTAGTCGTTGTTTTTCATGTTCTAGCTCCTTTAATCTTCTTTCAGCTTCTGTTGTTAATAAAATACATTTTTCATTATCTATTCCCTAGTAGGTAAGCAATAATAACGTTAAAATAGAATAGAATAGAATAGAAAAACTCTTTATTGTACACCAGAAACAAAATTAAACACAGTACAGAAGAATAAGTTTAAGTTCATTTTTCTGCTGCTTTACCTTTATATTGTGCCTCTTTTTCTGCTTGTAGGTATTCGAACTGTTTTCGCTTCAGTCTTTCTTCTTCGAGCATTCTATTCTGTTCTTCTTGTAGTCTTTCTAGTTCTTCTCTTCTTTCCCATTCTTCTGCTAGGACCCTAATATACAGAAATTTGATTGTTATTTTCTCATTAATCAATCGTTAATGTTTGATTTTCAATCAATCATTTGGGTTGGTTTCCAAAGAAGCAAAAATAGAAGTTCCTACAAATTATATTTTTGTGCCATTGTTTTGTGAAAATTATTCTTTGTTGAAGATATAATATTATGATCATTATTTTTACCTTGCTTGCTTATTATTACCTTGCTTGTAGTGCTCGCACTATTTCTTCATCCCGTTTGGCTTGCGTTTCTTCATGTAACAATTTTTCTAGTTCAACTTGCGCGTGCTGAAGTTCCTCTAGCTTTTTGTTATCTTTTTGAGATATCTCTGCTAGCTCCTAGAAAACAATCAAGTTTAAATCATCATCATTATTACGATCATTATTGTTATCAAGGGAATCTTTCTCTCGGAGAGAAAGAGTTCTTCGTCTCTCTTTCTCAAGACGTCTTAACCTCTTGAGAAAGAGAGACGAAGAAAAGGCCAGTGTGGGCGCTCGTTCTGGAAATCTTCCAGGATTGGCATCCACTGCTACCCCTTTGCGAGATCTGATAACCACCATCTGATCTGATCTGATGAAGATAGACATACCTGGTGTTTTTGACCTGAACCTGGGCTAGTCTATCCTAATTTTTACTGCACTATCGTTTTGGTGTTTTACCAACTTCTTTCATCAGATATCAACTTGCTAAAGAGATAGACAGTGTTGTTACTGACCTGTGCTTGAGCCTCGGCCGCAAGCCTCGCCCTGACTTCATGCTGCAGCCTCGCTTTGGTGTCTCTCACTTCCTTCTCCCTCCTCGCGCCAGCCCCTCGCCTTCCCGCTCGGGCTCGTCTCTGGAAACCTTCGGCACCACCGGTCACTGCAACCGCTTGGCGTAATGCCGATATCCATTGCAGGCGACTCCTAGAAACAATATGGTGGTTGTGTAATGTGGTTTTCTGGTCAATTTATCAAATAAGGAATAAGTAAGAATCATCGATCGACATCCATCTTCCTTAAGTCTAGACCAATGAGAACAGCTCATTGAGAAAAAGGACGATATACGTCAAAAAGGCCTTAAGTAAGCAGTTGAATTTTTTTCACCATTTTCACACTTGTCTATTCCGAATGAGTTATGGATTGGATATCGGCTGGTATTTTGCATTGGCGTATAAGTATGATTCGCTTACTTATGGTCCTGAGTGCCAAACTCAAACGTCCTATCAGGAGTGATGAGCTGGAACTTCTGTATCTTGCCCTCTCCTACAGCCGCTTCCACAGAGCAGTACTCGTCGATAGTGATCCTGCCACACTGCTCCTTCTGCGAGGAGCTCTTGTAGTATGTGAGCATGCAGGGTTGCAACACGCACCAGTACTCACGCATCGTTGGCAGCAGGTAGCCGCGTTTGAAGAGGTAACCCTGAAAGATATGTGGAGTTTGATGGGTTTCATAATTCGGATCATTTCTGTGGAGGATTGGATGTTGTGGAATAAAGCTTTCTGTAGTGAATAGAGTTGGTTGTCCAAGATGAGTGTTGTCCAAGTATATTTACTGAGATTAAGACGTTTTGATTACTGGCTGTTTTAAGATACTCAGCATACGCTGAGTAGGAAAGGAGATAAGGCACTTTTTTTAAACTTGCAATATTTATTTTCGAACCTTTTTGATAATATCTTCGATAAAGACATCGAAGATCTCATCCACGGCTTCGACTAGAGCTGCTGTATGGAGCTGCTGATCTCCACAATACTTCGCTTCGAGAACCGCGAGAAAAGCTGCCCATTTAAAGTGGCCTATAGAAGACCCTAACGCTTCCCAGTCAGCGGCGTCCCAGCGGAGGCCCAGGCAGAGAACTAGCTGTTCAGCTACTATCCCTGCTTCAGATGGTTGGAGGACTACCTGGAAAAAGAAGACGATTTGCAGATTTTTGTTTCCTTTAAGAGCAATATTCGCATGGCACAAGTAGGTAGTTGAAACGTTTCAAGTCATGCTTCAAGTTATATATCCTTTCAAATACCTGTTTCTTTAGAGAAAGTCAAGTTTAAGGTTTCTGAAGATAGCACTGGAAAACCTTTCTTAAAAATTTTCCTTAATCAGAGAGATATTGAAAGCAATGCTCGCCAATGACACAAAAGAACTAAAAACCTACTATCGTTATTGGTTGGAAAACTTTTATAACTGTTTATGGAATCCATTCATGGCATTAACAAAATACTTACAGACAACCTGACCTAACATGGTAATTGAGATTGCAGTTGCCAGTTTCTGAGAAAGACGGTACTGCCCAATGACCCAGAAAAGAATGTATCAGCGGTGCAGTTATTAAATTGCAACTCTGGTATCGGCTTACAAAAAGAATTCAATAATTATGACCTCATCTCCATAATGTGGAGAACATCTGGCTCGCACGTGTCGTGAACTCATGTAGACATTTCGAGTACCTACATTGGCGATCACATGATCGTCTTCCAATGACGTCAAGCGTCTGAGAAGGTCTTTATCTCGGAGCCTGGGTTATTTCAAATTATACTTTTACAAGTCTAGATATGTTATTGCCTTGAAATTTTTTTTGGGGATGTGAGCACGTAGCTACGGCTGTCGGGCTTCTGAATTTTTCGTTAGGTTTTTGTTCAGTTTGTGCAATTCTTACCTATCTACCAAATATAATTTGTCTATGTAAACAAATCTATGGACGGTCGAATAGGATACATTATTTACTACGAGTGGTCGATAGGTTAATGTAAGTAATTCCCATTCGTCGCGGTATTGTAACCGGTTTTTCAAGACATGCTAGGAACCTATATGAAATTGTAAGTTTCTGCCTTACTCTTTATTCTTGGAATTATCATGAAATTATCACACCATTCAATATCTAGCATATTGACATGGATCCACTTTAAAAAAAACAAAAAAATTACAATGACAATATCATGCCTCAAATTTATTACTGGTTATGTTTTGGGGATAGTGTAACTTTTTATTTTATTATTTTATTTTATTTTATTATCAAAGGAAAAACTAACAGCTAGTTACAATTATGAAGATAAGAATTTAAGTATGGAAGGCCAATTAAAAGTTTTCACAGATATTATAAATGCACATATTGACATACACAACACAGTAGACATACGGACGAGCACAGGCGTGAGGACACTACCTACTGGTGTCTGATTAACAAAAAGATAACATTCCAAAAAGATAGGTAAAAAAAAAAAGGAAAACAAGGAAAACAAAACAAAACTGGTTTCACAGACAAACAGAAAATAATATCAAAGAAAACAATATAAAAAGTTACTAAGTGAAGTATCGATCATTCAACAATCGTATCATCTTAAATGCAGAGGTGTTGAATAGGTTTTTCTTCGCTTAACAGAATACCAAGTAGAATCCCTACCACATATCGATTGGTATCGTCGACGTCTTGCACCAGGTCACCCAGGAGGCAGAATATTCTGAACAGCTTGAACACGGAGTCATCTGCAAAGACGGGCTTGTCGCGCGTGAGGAGGCTCTTTCGGCAGACCAGCCAGCATACCTGAAATGAAAGCGAATTATGTTTTATCAGGCTTCTGAGATTTGATATTCGTATGGTTTCGTTGTTTTTGTTATATTGTTCAAAATGAAGTCAGATAGGTCAATAGGTCTAGTCGAGTTGCAGACAACGTCACTATTCAGTATAATGCCGGATTACTGACACTTGTTCGTCAGTTTTGGAGAGAATACGATGTTAGGTCTTTACTATGATATGAGACTTTATGAAAAGAAGTTATGTTATGGTAGGATATATTAATATCCAGTACTTACGGTTAGGAATTGCTAAGGCTTCGATCATATACTGCATAGTGTACCTTACGCGTATAATATGGAAGAATACACACATACATACATAATTATAGTCACGCCTTTCTTCCGTTGGGATACGCCTTTGCCTGTCTCAACGGAAGAAACAGTACATCTTTCCACACGCTACGATCCCAGAGGAAAGTAGTGCACCAGCTCCCTGACACCCTTTACAAGTTTCTGGAACTCCAGACCAATAGGCTGTGTAGGGTGCATGCGTGGTGGTGTCACATCCTTTCCGCCTGGCCTCATTCACACAAAGAATATCACGTCTTTTACTTTTCGAAACAATACACGTGCCTAAAAGAATCTACCTATTTTCAACGAGCCTAATCAATTCTCTTCTGTAATAAACTACTCCTATGGTCATGAAACTGTAGATAAAACCGCTTAAATGCGCAGTACCATTAAATCTTAAGTCAGATTAAAAAACCTCAGCAGTAATGGCTACTTACTAAGTATAACAACTTCATTATTTTACCAGAACAACGGTCCGAATGTGTAATCAATAGCGGGTATTTAGAAAAGGGAAATTCGGAGCTTTCTAACGAACCGTTGTTTCCATCCACACGTGCATTGTAATTGTATCGTGGCCTAATTATATGCACTAGTGGAACAAGCCGACCATTGTGGCTCACTTATTGGTCTTTGGGAAATTGCGTTTGTAATGGTGCTAAATACATGCACCTACTTATCTACTGCGAGGATTGGAGTCTATGATATGACTCGGGGAATAGAAGAAGGCTGGCAGTGAAGAAAAGATTCTAAATGTGCCAGATATTCATCCGCAAAGCAATAGTGTGCAAACATTACTATGTTCCGGTTTGAAGGGCACTGTTTCCAGCGAAATTACTGGGCATATGAGACTTTAGAGCCGATGTCTCATGGTGAACGACCGCCGTGCAGTACCGCACAAGATAATGCAATGCAAAGTTCTGGGTGGCATTGTACCTAACTGTTATGAGCAGGCGTAGCGCTTACCATCAGGTGAACGGTTTGCTCGTATCAAATAGAAAAAAAATAGGAATTACTCTAGAGCCTGTTGATTTGGTTTGCGATGGAATGCGTAGCGTGTCCGTTGGAATAAGAATGACTCAATATGTAATGACTTGTAGTGATGCTTGCATATCGCCACGCCGCGCCACAGGGCGTGGGTTCGAAACCAGCTTATCGTGTAAAAATGAGGATGAGCTTCCGATGCGGGAATCTGCTACATCGTTTAAAACCTTGGTGGTAGAACACCAGTACTCGCTTAGCTTAAAACTACTTGCATACATAACCGTTTCGAGGTGCTCTGGTACCAGTCCTAGACAGCCTACCTTCGGCTCACCATTACTTACCAATCACTAAGTGCGATAACAGCCAAAAAGCAGCATTAAAGACTTTTAAGGGAGCCTAGAACAACAACTAACTCAAAATCTAGTTCCATGGTAAATACAGAAGCTCAACTGAAAGAAGTTCTGTAAATACAAATAGCGCAGTTGACGCAACAACACCTTCTGTTCAATAGACTGTAAACCTCAATAGATATCTTTAATGCTATTCAAAATGTTTATCCAACCGAGAATCCGCCATTATTGTGGTGCCTCTATATTCGTCACTCACAACAGTTTAAATTTTACAAAATTGCGATAGCTTTTTTTTTTTTTTATTTACTTTACAGCAGAGTGATGAGACGATCAGGTCGTTAATCTATAGTTAAGCGTCATGCCTGTCCATAACTTTTGCTGTATCACTAAGAACTTCTCAGGGTATCGGGAGCCTAGTAATTTCGGGAACACCGAAACAAAAGCTTACCTCACTGATTTTCTTCTCATATTCCCTAATAGTGGGCAGTGTCACAGTTTTGGGCAACGAGCTGAACACCTCATGCTGTAAGTAGTAGCGGAACTCGTCGAAGGTCAGCTCCTGCGAAGACCGGAAGTGGTCCAGCCCCTTCTCCACTCCGTACAGGTCTAGAAGGGTGCCGATGTTAGCTGTTAGCACCTGGAATGGATGAACATCATTAAGCTTTATGGCAGAAGACTAACACACATCTCACTAATCACACTTGTGTGTGTGTGTGTGGGTGTTTGGTTCCTCTTCACGCCTCAAAGCGGCTGAATAGATTTAGAGGAAATTTTGTAAATTGATACTTTAGGTCCTGGATAAGAACATAAAATACTTTTTATCCCATAAAAATATAATAATAGTCTACGCGGGTAAAACCGCGGGGCACCGCTAGTACTTTATAATTTATTTGTGTTTGTATAAGGCATTCATTGTCACATCAATTCACATCTCACAAGGTTATTATGGTCGATAGGTCACGCTAAAAATGGATGAATTGAATGGTTGGATTAGATCATTTTTGTCATTTGTCAGGCAAACAAAAAATCTATTAGGTAGGTAGATACGAGAACTTTTTGTCATTCGTCAATGCAAACAAAAAATCTACCAGTGACCATTGAACTCCAAGCTTTGTTGAAGGCGTACATTAGTAAGCAACTAGGCATTTAATGTTATCAATGGATGTATGACTCTACGCACACTCATATGAAAAACATTAAGATGAGATCATTAAGCTATACCTAGCACAGAATCCTTATAATAGTTTAAAAGCGAAAGTAACTTTGTCTATGACGGTATGCGACCTTTTCATCGCTAGAGGGCTGAACGGATCTTGATAAAATTTTGAATCTATAGAATTAAATAGTATTATTTGTACCCTCGGTAAGGACATACGACTATTATTAATTTATTACACTGATTTTGCTATCTATCTTGTCCATCTAAGGATTGTCTGGTAGAGATCGCTTTAAACGATAAGGCCTCCAATTGTACCAATTATTTAGTTTTTATTTTTTGCTGTCAGTAAAGAGTTTTCTATCTATGAAAATCAATTTATTTCATTTATTTTCAGAACTTAAAAACCAATATAATTAAGATAAAATTAAATAGAAAACTAAAACTAAAACTTAAAAATCTAACAAAGGAGGTTATCTATCTAATATAATTATAGTGAAAAATGGATTTTGCTATGGTGTCGTCTCAAATTTGCCTTATTACTCACTAAAATTTGCCTGCGACTTCACCGGCGCAGAAAAAAACGACATTCAATCGCGATAAAAGTTAAATTCATTTGTTACCCAAGTAAGTACTGACTCATGAGTTAGTCTTGCCAGTAAACTAAAAGCAAGAAACCTAAGCCGACACTTCTCTTATTACACCTTCCATCCAACAGTAGCTGATAAAAATAATGACTAAGATAGGGTTGTCAACTTTGACATTTCATATCTCATCTTCTATATAATATATAAAAATGTTGTGTTGGTTTGTGTACGCTTCAAAAACTCAAAAAGTTCTGCACCGATCGAGCTGAAATTTTACCATGATATATAATCCGCATCAAGGATTGTTTTTATCTATTTTTTTCATCAGTGACATATCAGCGAGTGTGCCACAGCGAAGCGTGGCAGGGTACAGCTAGTATTATATAGATATATTTACTAACAATAAAATATGTGTAAAAATAGAATAGAGATGTATGAGAACTATAGTGCCATTATAAGCTCCGCAACTTATTATTGTAGAGTTGCTTTATTCACCTTACAACCTTATTTTTAAGCGCCTTTCTGATCTACAATAAAGTAGGTATAATTTAAAATTCAGGCAATGTGTTTCAGTATAAATTATACAATATCTACCGCGGCTTTACACATTTTTCTTTAAAAATAAATAATATTATAATAATAGATCCAAACCCCTAATTAGGATTCCCTGTATTTATGGAATTGGGAACTACGAGGACCATGGAATGAAAATTAATGAATATGAATGACAAGAATGGTAATTTATTTTTAAAGTGCGAAGGTGCCGATGGTGTCCAGCCCAGAATGGGAACATGTATTACTCTTGTTTATTAATACATAATGAGTAAACATGCTTTGACGTAGGATAAGTAAGACGCAATAACTACGTTAGAGTGGAGTTATCCTGTATCTATGTTATGTCATACAATTTTGCATTTCATCTCTTGCAACCGTTTCTTCCACAACAGAATTACAAAACACAAAATGGACTTCTTGAGTTGTCTACCAACATTGATTATGTTGTCTACCAACTATGATGTCTACCACAACATTTTCTACCAATCTTGTTTCATAATTGTTTTCTCACCCCCGCTCCTTATCGTGTTTAATAAGCGCTAAATGACGCGACTCACCATTATAATTAGTTATTTTTTTGTTAATTAATCATCCAACATGGTGAGTGTGTTAAACATTCATTAGGAATAAGAGTTATTGCATCTCTTTGTTCTTTGCTTATTATGACTCTAAGTTTATCCCGGAGGGATTTCTATGTTACAATTTATTTGGGAAAACAGAAAAGCAAGGACAATATTCCTGTTTATTGCCACGCTACGACGCTATACTTTTATAACATTGAGATAAGGGTCTAGCAATGAACGATACGTCGACGTCATTTATTACTCTATCGTCGCATTTCTTCAGAAAATAAAATATTATGCAGCATTCAGTCTTCCTTACTTTTCGCAGAAATTTCTAAATAATTATACCAATTAATCGTTTATCAAATCTTATAGCCTATTGAATTTTTATTTAGTCTTTTTGAATTTTAACGCGTTGAATTAAAGGAACCACAAATAAACTGAAACGTCGCCAAATATAACTAGGTAGGTAGGTACTCAACACGAATTTTCGAACAAAATAGGTAGAAACAGTCTAGGTTAGAACTCTAGGTTAGGTCTCTAGGTAGGGTAGGTAGGCCCGTAATACCTCACAACTAGACGATAAAATTAAAAATTCGTATTTAGATAGATACATATAGATAGACGAAACCGAAACCTAACCATTCAACAGAGAGGCAAGGCAACTTCGACATTTGCCTACGTTCCACAATCACATGAGTCATCTAACTGCCTCCGTAAACTTAGGTATAAGTACCTGTCTATCAATTTATGTAAATAGAAATACAAATGTAGCTACACCACAGTTAAACAGCTACATCTATGTCCCAGTGTGTATATTAGTATGTCGCGTAGAGGAATGACCTTACGCCTACGTTGCTGTCTGAGAAGCGAACTTTGTGGGATGCAGTTTGAATGGCGGTGTTTGCTACAATATCAAACGCTAAACAACGCCTATATTTAGGGTTGCCATCTCTAAAATTTGGCAACGAGGACAAGGACAGTCAGTGTAATAAAAAACAGTTCAAAATCACCTTTATATTTATTTAATTTTTTAAACCCGGACTACAAAATAGAAGCCCCGCCCGGGACGCCGTCTAAACTAGGACAATTCCGGGGAAACCCGAACGGATGGCTACTCTACCTATATCAAAGACTACCTACCTATTCAGGGTCCTACGTCAATAGGTAACTACGTGCCTAAAGTCTAAGTTGAAAGATTGAGTTTTGAAAAGCTCAAGTCGGCACATAATCTCTACTTATCTCTTTACGTCTTAATTTTTTTTTTATCCTAATACCAATATCTCAATATCTAGTCACTTTCTATGATAAGTAAAGTAGGTAGGTATACATATATTAATAAACTAAAAACTGTAATAATTTATTGTAAGTAGGCAAAAATAATGCACCTTTACAAGTCAAACACTTAAGTCTCATAAACATAGAGAAAAAAAGTGTTTCATTGTGTGTCGAAGCAGATACATGTATATAAGTCAACCTTTACAAGTATTATGAAATTTGTAATTGAACTGTCACCAAGTAAATTACTGGGCTGGTAGTCTTTCAATCGGCAATCAACTTTCAATCAAAATCATCTTACATAAACGTCATGTTTTATACCCTTTGCGTAAATGAAAGTGCTGGTACAGTCAACATTCAATTCACCAATTACTGCCCTCGTACAGTCAGCAGGCAAAAATAGCTGGACATAGTTATTCATAGTTCCGATCGTCGTCCTCATCATCATCAATCTATGGATATCGTCGTTCTGCTGATCACGGGTCTCCCCTCACTTTCGTGAGGAGGGTTATACACCACGGGGCCAGGTCCGGATTGGTGGAGGACATACCTACCTCCGAAGTAATTCTCCTGTAGGTATGTTGTTTTCCTCACGATGTTTTCCTTCACAGAAGAGCGAGTGATAATTACGTACATATGTTTTACAAGAAAAACATTGGTACGTGCCTGCACAGGGATTTGAACTAACGACCTTCTGCTTGGAAGGCGGACGTTCTCCCGCTAGGCTACCACCGCTTTCTAACCGACTCTACTATAACTATGATGCTCTGATGTGCTACGAACATGTTAAGCTACTTTTGTGGCTGACTGTCCAATCTGTCCCTAATAATTATTCAGGTATTTATTCTACTTGAAAAACACCCGCTACATTTTAATGAAATTGTCGTACTTTGACATTTAGAATTTTTATTGCAGGTCTGTCGCGCGATGTGTGATATAACATGATTTAATGCGTATTTAATTAGCTTTGCACTACTTTTGTGCGAGAGCTTACAATTACTCGCAATTTTTTGCGAGAAAGTGTGCAATTTGACAGTAAAGGGAGCACCAGAAATGTAAATTGTCATAAATGTCAACAGCTACAACAGTTATGTTAATGGATGCCAAAATGAAACACGTAATTGAAGTTAACCAAAAAAAAACCGTCCACTTTAAATAAAAGTTCCATTTACATATTTATTTTGGGGGACCAACGTCTCCCAATGTGCCACCTGGGACCTTTTTCATTTTTGTATTTTGATTTTTTTTACTATACTTAGTAACAAGACGAGCAAGTCTTTCGCCTGATGGTAAGCGTCAAGCCTGCCCATAACAGTTACAGTGCCACCCAGAACTTTCCAGTACATAATCTTGTGAGCACTGCGTTCGTCATCCTGAAACATCGGTTCTACAGTCGCATATTTATACCCAGTAATTTCGCTGGAAACAGTGCCTTTCAAACCGGATGACTGTAGAGCTTACACACTACTGCTTGGCGGATGAATATCTGGCAAAGGAGTGGTACTCCCCCAGACTGGCTCTTGCAGAAGAGGCCTGCCACTACAATATGCGAAGTGGTTAGGCGGACACAAAATATTCCAATTAAGGAGATAACATAATATTTATTGCCTCCCAACAACTGTGGAGTAAAAAGAACGAGAGGGCAAGGTCTGAGGTAAAGAAACTGATGAATTGAGTTATCCATGCCATGCATGCAACTCGTAACTATTTATGCACACTCGATTAATAGATATGCAAGGACAAGACAGCAACTCAGTGGCGTTTAGTTTTACAACGATGTATTATTTTATTCCGTGGCTATACGCAATTACCATATCCGTCGGTTGGAATGCATTGGAAATGAACTTGAGCAGTATTGGTCCTACCTGTCGATTGGTTTTTTTATTTTATAGTTTTATAGATTACTGTTGCGATTTCATTGTCCTAGTTTTGATGTAAGAAACGACCAAGTTCAATATATTTTTTTTTAATATATTTTCGTTTTTTTCGACGTATGTTTGCCCTTCATTCCATTTTCGATCTTTCCTTTAAGATGTCCTTTATCTATGAAGTACCTACATCTAATCGGCGTGCATGTATGAAGGGACTCATGAAAGTGGAAGAAGACTAAGTGAAAGATATGTGTCAGGATCGTAGCATGTTGAAATATGTAGTTTATGCCTATCCCGACGGGAAAAAGGCGTGACTGATTGTATAAAGCCAGTGCTGACGTAACTGTACAAATTGGCAAGTTGAAGTGACAGTAGGCAGGCTGACCGTTGGGGAATAAATGTTCTGGAGTGGCTATCACAGACTGGAATACGTAGCGTAGGATGGTCCCCCAGCTGCCTGACCTGAGTCAAGTCACGCGGAGCCGCTGAATTTACAGCTAGCAACCGCTCGCTTTTGCGTTCTATGGGGGAAGCCTACATTTAGCAGTGGACGTCTTCCAGCTGATGATAATGATGATTGAACTAGCATGGGTAATCCGTGTGTTGGCTTATTTGTGCCACACTACATCAAAGGCTTTTAAGACATCCAGAGAAGCGGCAAATGCCTCCCTGTACCTCTCTATTTCTGGATCTGGCCTTGACAGCTAGACAATGAAATAGGGTGTCAGACGCACCTTATGACCGAGTGACGGCCGCCTAGTCCCGTGTTCATCGATTTCACATAAAGTTAATCAAAACTACTTACTTGATTACCTACTTCATTGCCTTTTTGTCTAGCAGTTTATATTCATCCGCCTGGGAGCAGCGCGCAAACATTTACTTCAGGTTTGTAAGACACTGTTTCCAGCGAAATTACTGGGAATATGAGACTTTAGTTTAGAACCAGTGTGAACCAGAGTTAGTGTTTTTTTTTATAAACACTGGTACCTATCCATAAGCTATTCCATTCCCTAATTGGTTGGGCAAATACCATAGCCCGGGAATAGCGGTATGTTGAAAACCAGCGCTGCGTAACGCATGAAAATGTGTACGCTGAACCCCTTTTGCCCTTATTGTATCAATAATTATGTAAATTAGGATTAGGAAGTATTTTTGTTTAGGAGGCAATAAATCACATTTCTTTTTTGTATTTTGTTCAGCCATATGTCAGGGTGACGAGGGCAGTGCAGTGCCGCGCAAGATTTTGCAATGCAAAGTTCTGTGTAGCACTGTAACTGTTGTGAGCAGGCGTGGCACTGATCATCAGCTCACAGAAAAAGTTGCGTGAACACCGGGGTCTGTATTAATTTCTCAAACAATTAAATATAGTGAGTGGTGGGTGGGGCATGTACCTATTCAGGTTAATAAGTCTGGGGACAGGCCTTGTGTCAACACTACTTGCGAATTACGACGTTTATACAACATTCTGCCACGGTCACGGTAGAGGCTTTTACTGTAAACAGAGGCGGACTAGCATTCTTGGGCGCTCTTGGCCCTAGGGCGTGTAAGTAGGTACCAACTTGAAGCCTTCCTTTTTATGACCCTTCCTTGATGCCGACTGCATTTCTGAGCTAACGTAAGTAGTTATGTGAATCTACTAGCTATTGTCTGTCGTCCATGTGGATTTTGAAAGCAGTATTCCTGGTCGTACTTTTTTTAAAGGTTTTCGGTACGTGATAATATACTGATATCGCTCTTCCAATCCTAAGTAATTAGGGTATAGTTACACGTATAATTATTACATGCTCTAACCTTTGGGTGCCTTTAGTATCGTTTATTCTGGAATCAAAAACGATACTAAAGGCATCAGAGTAGGTATTTTCTCCGCTATTGGGCGCCCCTAATGTCTCGCCGCCCTTGGTCCGGTCACAGTGGCACCTCTAGAAAGTCCGCCTCTGGGAGCAACTATTGCTTTGTCTGTGTCTCCCCTGCCTTCATAACTCGAAGGTTTAGTAGAGCGGGGTTTGACATTTTGTGTGTTAGTTTACGCACGAATACCCCGTCGTTTTGCTTTTAATGCCATATTATATATCATACAAAAGGCGTTTCCGAATACTATGGCAAATTCCCTTCAATTGTTTACCTTACTAAAAACTGTTTATCTGTCTGCTTATTCTCCTCGTGAAAGTAAGGAGAGACCCGTGCTTAGCAGTGGGCCGATGTGGGTTGATGATCATGAAGATGGTCAGCCCCCACTTTATTTTTTATTTTCTTCTTTTATTTAGCAGTCGATTATTCAAGATAAGGTAAGTTTGTATAATATAAATAGGTATCTTTTCATTGTAAGTCATTTTAACACTTAATCCATTCCACTTTAGCTATTACGTATCAATAGTTCCATCTTGTCAATTTATAGATGGATTTAGATATGAATCATTTTGCCTCTACTTGTATGTGAGAAGCATAGCAAAGCATAATGTACGAGATTATAACTCGCTTTTCGGTGAAGGAAAAAATCGTGAGGAAACCGACAAAATCCACCAATCCGGACCGGGCCCCCGTGGTGGATTATCATATCACATTTATAACTATTCCCCTTCATGACAGTGAGGGGGGACCCGTGCTCAGCAGTGGGATAATATGCGTTGATGATGATGATGAAGGTGACTAGGGGAAACTGGGGACAATCGTAACCCTGTCACAATATGTCTGTCGAAATAATAATTGTGTAACGAACCTTTGCCCCATTTATTATCTCCAACCACGTCTAGATTACTAAATAGCAAGCGATTGGTAAATAATAACGTTCACTTTGTTTACATTACATACTACTACGATAAATAATAAAAAATATTGCAATTGTATAATGGTTTTCAAAGCGATTGCGATAGACGTCTGGTTATTTTCTTTTGAGTTTTGTTATACCTATGTAGGTACTCTACCAAACAACGAAAACTCTGCATGCAAAAAAAACGGTTAGCGAATTGTAAACCTATCACTTAATAAAAATGGCCTTTGTGACTTAGGTATTAGGCTTAAACCTCAGTGCAGTCACTATTCAATAATCTGTGCCTATATTTACCTAGGTAAGAAACTAAGGACATGCCTACTTAGTTAGGATCTTGAATGTACTTAGCCACAATATTATAGACATACCTACCTACTGAATTATATGCAGTTAATTAGGTAATTCAAAAGTTCATTGTTTTTAACTTTACCTTAAGTTTCGACTTGTGCACGACATCGTTATTCTGCAGAGACTCAAACGCGTGCCAAATGCAGTTAGTCACATTTTTTAACAGCGCAGACATTTTTAATATCCAATTATAGTTAGGTACATCACAGAAACATCCAGGTAAATAAATTTATAGAAATATCCGAACACGACTGTCAATTGTGTTTTTTTAATTGAAAAGCGCGCGTGTGTTGTTCTCGCGTTCGAAACACAAACTGAGAGCGATATCAAGCGAAGAGGAAATGAATGACTAACGCAGAACGGAACAAGTTGGCGCGAAGCGTGTAAGTACTTTTTTTTATTTCGATGGCCAGTCACATAGTAAATGCATGAATCCAAGATCCTTGATGCAGATTCCTTGCAGTGTTTGCACAATCTACTGCAGTTTTCAACACACAAGCGTTGTATCTTTATGGTAATATCGGTATACATCTGTGATGTAGTTTTGGTAATGTTTGGAGGTGTAAATGAACCCCCTATTTTTCTTCCTATTTTTATTTTTAAATTTATTTTTTGTCAATCTTTGTCGTCTTCGTGTCAATAAAGACTTTTCTTTCTATATATAGTGTAAACCGAAAACTCTGTATAACAAAAGAGATCTAATTATGGTAAGAAAAAAAAACTATAAGTACCTACCAAGCCTTTATTTACGGGATAATAAGTATTCTATGTTCTATACCAGGACCTAAAGTTTCTGCTTACTAAATGTCATAAAAATCCGTTCGTTTAATTGTTTCGGAGTGAAGTGAAAAGATAGATTTTGTGCCTCAACTATTATAAAACTTGACAGCTGCAGCAAGAATTTAATCTCCCATAATTATCCCAAGTACTTATATAGGCCACTAGAGGCCACTGTGGAGATATAGATAGATAAAGACAAAGAGTTACTGTAACGATATGACCCGAATGACTTGTCAATTAGGGCGCCCTGTCTCAATGGACCCACTTCACGACCGGATGTGGGCATGATATTGGCTATTATGAACGAATTGCATGCGATATGGAGTTTGATATAGATAGGGACTTCTACATAGTTAGCACTTACACGAATGTTTATGGCACAAAACACAGAAATCCATCTGAAATATTAGCAAAAGGGGATATTAATTAACTAAATGTTATTCGAACACTTGTGCTAAACAAAAATTATGCATATTTTATACTAAATTTCAGCTTTTAAATTGTATATCTAAACATAATCTCGGCGACTACAGGTTTCGAGACCCGACTTAAAAAGGCCTGACAGTGCCTGACATACAATACCAGCAGTCTATGAACTCCGAAAGGCCGACCTCAGGTCAACAGTTTCAAGATCTCAAAATGGCGGCAAGATGGCGGCTTACAATTATTATTGCATTACTCATCAAAACAACGCGGCCTTTACGTGTTTTCTCCATATCGGCATAGTGACTCACTGGGGAGACTGCTCATTTAAATATAGTTTACCAAAACAAGCGCTGAGTGGGCATTCACTACAGATAAATGTATCGAAATTTTAACACGCAACACTATTAGCAAAGCCTAGGTCATTTGGCGAGAAGGGAAGACGGCAGATGGACTAGGGCAGTGACGGAATGGTGGTCAAGAAATGGTCGGAGATTGAGAGGCAGACCACCTGCCCGATGGTCAGACGATATCACGAAGGTTGCAGGAAGGCAGTGGATTCGTCTGGCGCAGGACCGAAGAGAATGGCGTGCACGTGAGGAGGCCTATACCCAACAGTGGGTTGAAATAGAATAAATCTATGGTATTGGATGGAAGTTCGTTTATGTCAAATCTTGAGGCGGAAGACGTTCTACTTTCCCGTAGCCCTGATAAAAGGCGCCCCGGTGTTACACCCTGGGGTTTAGTGCGTATACCGTCAGACAGCTGGCAGGGAGTCCCACATAACTACCCGGTCCTACCCCAGGCCGGGAAAGGTCAAATTTTGGCCGTTTCCGTTGTTCAATAGAGCTGAAATTTTGCATGCTTGTCAACAACAATAAGTACAATATTTAAAAAAAAAAACATATAGTTAATAAAAAAATAAATTACACGCTAGCCTAACTAAAAATTAGAAAAATAATTAGTTTTATGGTAAAAAATCCTCGAACAAGATCACCTAGCTCACTTCACAAAAAGCCTTACAGGAACAGTCTGACATGCCCATATTCGTGCAGGTCAGACATGCAAATGCCGCCTATCGGAAGCTAACCAAGGCTGCCTCCCTTGTAAGGCAGACCCACTTTAGATACTTATATAAGTATCTAATTTATCCTACTAATAAGTAATAGAAAAAAGCGAAAGCAACTCTGTCTATTTGTCCTCTTTTCCACACTTGTTTACTGTAATTTTACTGTAGTGTTGTTTTTTTCTGGAGTATAATTTAAGAGTTTTCTATTCTATTTTACTCTAAATGGAGCTGTTAACATTGGGTGTGGATAGTTTGGATACTGGAACACACTGTCACTACAATGTCCAGCAGCGATGGAACTACAGATAAATTAATGATCCTGAGTTGCGAAATCGCCCCGCTGCTGCTGTTCATTGCGATAGTGTATTTTTATTATTTGCGCGTTGGCGAAATCGCTAGTATCCTACTAATATTATAAATGTGAAAGTTTGTGAGGATGGCTGGTTGGAAGTTTGTTACTCTTTCGAGTAAAAACTACTGAACGTATTTGAATGAAATTTGGCACACATAAAATATAGTTTATTATGTACCTGGATTAAAACATACGATACTTTTTATGCCGTAAACTTAACAGTTTCTGTGGGATAATACGCAACGTGGGTAATATTGGTATACTATAAATGCGAAAGTTTATATGCTTATTACATAGTAATATGTATATCAAAGCGTAAGTTTGAAGGTGTACGTACCTGTTTGGTATTAATCAGCACCGAAGCGGCTGAACACATTTTGATGAAATTTGGTAGGTAGGAACCTAATTATGTATATATAGAAACCAACTATATAGTCTTGGAACGAAACTTTACGTCCTACAAAATTGTACGATTCCTGTACTATCACCGCGGGAGACACCGCATGACGCAGCTAGTACCTAGGTAGGTGTTCAATAAAAAAGTCAATTTCTTTGGTAAAATTTAATGTGGGTAATAAAGTTTAAATGACTACACAAAGATATAATTACTAATCTAACAATATCGTGCGGGACGATGTTAAGTTCGTCATATCTTACTAAATATCTACCTATACCTAATTCTAACCAAGAGTCACTGCAATTCAATTCAACAAAAAAAAAAATAATCCGACATTACTTAATACGAGATTACACTCCAAAAAAAAGCTTATTTTGACAACTCTTACGTAGAAATGACGTTTGCACACGCGCCAAATGTGTCAGTACAAAAACACACTACCTACGCCACCAAGGTGCAGGGGGAGGGGGATTGGGGGGGGGGGGCTGTTCTGTCTTCTTTTATAATAAATAGCCCTGGCCAATGTTCTAGGACTCTAGGCCAACGTCTAGAGGGGCCTTTCGTTTAATATAACCTTGTGGTTGTTGGTACCACTTTTGTTGGATTAAACTAAAACATAATTGGGAAGCACTCAAGCTATTGACATCCCTGTTGTTTAAAAGTGACAGGACTAAATCAAAATTTAGACTAGTAAAAATAAAATTGCCGTCAAAAACGATTTTTAACGTCAAGTTTCAAAAGCATTACTTTTCCGTTTTGTCGGTTTATTTTTATACCAGTGGCGCTTAGTTAGGAATTAGGAACTTTTAACAAGGGTTGCCGGAGGTCAACTACTTTATTTTTTAATAAATCAGTAATGAACAAGTATGTACATTGAATACATATTTACAATAATATTATCAAGGACCCTTCAAATAAGGTGATCAAAAAGTTTTTTTTTAAATAGTGTTTGTATGCTACGAGGAATAGATTACAATTTATCATTTCCTCGTAGTCGGTATGTTTGTTGCTTTTTGTATAACAAATTCAAAGCAATTCTAAAAGGTTAACCGAACAGTTTGAAATGCTGTCCTCACTGTTTCGTAGCTTTGAATTTGACTTGTGCAATTACATTGGTACATAACACCACACACACACACACACACACACACACACGAGTAGAAACTGAACTATTGACGAAGACTCTTAACAGGGGCGCGCCGATATCAGACATTAAGGCAACTGAACTTAGGCGTGTAACCTTCTTATATCAATATAAAAATACCACTGTTACCACGCTCACTGCTGAAAACATAACTGTTGTGCTTTTTATAATTTTCCGCGAGTACGGGAAAACACACTTGTTGTGTTAGCTCAGCTTACGTGCCGGCTGTGTGGCGAAACACAGACGTGTGTTTAACGCAGCGCTACTACAGTGCGGTGCACACAGACGGCACGCCAGTGCTGGAAAACACACACAGTCCGTACCGATGCCTAAATGTACAAACCGGTTCAGCAGTCAACGTGTTAACGAAGACGAGGGAAACAGCTAGTTCAAGAATAACCTTAGATACCTAGGTATGAAACATCAATATCTGAAACCTCAAAATTCATACCAATTTATAAAGTTACGTCAACGTAGTTCGAAATAATATAAAAATAAGTACACACTGACATTTCTATAATAAAGTTACTATTTTCCATTTAAAACGAGGCTGACAATACAGTATTATATTATCATATCATGAGGCAAGGCTGAAGGTGACACAAGGTCCAAATTCTCCTATGAGCCTCTATTTGAACCAACACAAGTTCAATGAGTAAATAATAATGTATCCATGTTAACCCACTTTGATTCCTATTGTAAAACAGTAACTTCTTACAATTTGCAATATACTCTAAACCCTTATTTCTAATTAGAAGCTGCAAAAAACAACACGAGCTTATCATGTTATTATACAAAATTTTAATTATAATCCATTTCTTCAGTGTCTTACATAAGAATAAATAACGACCAACAAACACGTGCTTAGACACCGACCACGGAAATCGGGAACTAAGAGGACCACAGTACTACAATACCTACTCAATAATTATAAATTATGTTTACATGCCTTCCTAAATATAATTAAACCAAATATTGACTCGGGAATGTACTAAGTACCATATGCAGACTCTGACACTGTTAAATAAAAATTAAAGCTTAATTTTTTTAGCAGTTGGTTTACATTTTCGCAATCTAGCTGACTAATTCTGTGGCCATTATGCGAACCTCTATACTGCATATTACTGCCCACAATCATGGTTTTAATGTCGACAAACAGTCTTCTAAATATGCAGTCTGTTTTTGGCTATAATTTAAAGTAAAACTAAATTAATTTATAAAAATAATTAAGTTATGGCTATTGGTACATAGTAATTCTGTTGCCACAAACTAAACTCAATTTGACAGCTCTGCAGTTATTGCCATTCTTGTTATTTCCATAAGGTACAAGAGTGACAACAAATCATTTGACACGGTCAAATTGACAGGAGTTAACTAAAGTGTAGTTT
This sequence comes from Campaea margaritaria, assembly GCA_912999815.1. Lineage (NCBI taxonomy): Eukaryota > Metazoa > Arthropoda > Insecta > Lepidoptera > Geometridae > Campaea > Campaea margaritaria. The sequence goes on from OU538800.1 coordinate 9,363,991, forward strand.
AATTTGTAACAAGAGAATTGGCATCTATATGATTTATTTGCAAAGTAAAAAAAGTGACTTTTAAAAATGGCAAGCTAGATACGCAATACGTACATTTTTAGTTATTATGCGCTTACATCTCAATGCCAAACGAAAACGCACTTACAATTCAGTATTCTGCATTTTTAAGGATCTTCGCAGATAGAAGATGGTCGCACGTTCAAGCGTCCCGTCTGAGCGGTCAGAGGCTCCTGTCTACAAAGACCATAACTACCCCACATGCTTCCATTCAATCCCCTTAGTCTAACTTAGACGTAGAACCTACGATTATCTACTTCATAAGAATTGAGAATATTGAACTTTGGAAGATGTACAAAATCTTCTCTCAAAGGCAATTTTTTAAAGGTAACCCCTACAGTGTCCGGCATGTATATGGCTCATCGGAGGCAAGAGATTTTTGTCACGATTGGGTACTTTCAATTTTTTGCACTATCACTGTCCGGATGGTGGATCTACATTAATTGGCGATGGATGTCAATTTTAGTCTCTCGTCGATCCTCCACATCTTGGCGCTGCATGTATTAGAATCCTTATATTTTTCTTAGATTTTATATAATTAGTTTTAATATACATTAACGGAAACGGAAAGAGACAGCCTTGGCACCCATCCTGAGCAAAGCAAAGTTGGGCAGGCTGTTTTTGTCGCTCCCCATACTATAAAACAAACGCCAACAATTTTGTAATAAAAAAAAAGAATAACTCTCGATGGAGGGCGCTTTAAAGTCAGTTACTATAATAATATGCCATTACGGAAGTTGTAGCCAGTAAAATTCACTCTGTCAGTGACTAACATCCTTTGTTCAAGCGATGAAACATAGCGGATGATGCGCCGACTGTAGCTAGAGATATCGCTTTACTTTAATACTGATATTAACTGAACATCTCTTTTAATTTCCGATTTGCTATATTAAAAAAAAGGACTTGATGAATTTACAAATCAAAAAAACAAAGTTATTGTTTATAAAGTAAACTAACCCTATTCAAAATACCTGTATCAACGCGATCTTACCTAAAAAAACCTATATTTTTTAATATATAAAAATATAAATTACATCAAATATACAATTATAAAAACGTTTCAAATAAAATTAATCTTAAACATAAATAACAACACAGTTTTGTAGTGAGATTACCCATAACAGTTTATAGACGTAACGTCAAGACAATTTATTCTACTTTAAAGTATTATAATAGAATTGAATGATGTACCAACCTAATTTGTGCCGCTATTGACACTACACTTTCATTTACGTACAATATAAATACGAATATAATATTTCTAAACTAGTCTTTGAAGCAGATTGTTAATGTTTGGTTAACATTTTGCCGGGAATATTAGTAATGTGCACTCATTTATTTATAGAATGTTAGTTCTGCGCACTCATTTATTTATAGAATGTTTGTTATGTGCACTCATTTATTTATAGAATTCTAGTTCTGCGCACTCATTTATTTATAGAATGTTTCTTATGTGCGCTCATTTATTTATAGAATGTTAGTTCTGTGCAACCATTTTTGTAGAACATTCTGCAACGTTGAAAGCTTAAACCTAATTCACTTTATAATTTTATATCAGTATTAATAATCCACATTTGTATCGTTTTGGTATTTAAAGCCAAAACGTTAAGTAAGCACGAAATGTTTTACACGAAACACCCATTTTACACTCATCTAAAACATACAGAACTATATTACTGACTAGACTTAAATGCTTTATAACATGCAAAATGTTTGTGCCTTGCCTTCCCACCTTAAACTACAAGTATGTATAAATATTAACTTGAAGTTGACGCCGCCGGCGCAATCGCTCTTTGTGATAATGCAAACAATATAATAGTAATGCTACGACCAACTTTTCATAACTTTCCATTCAATTTAGTATCAGCGCCATCTGTGATTAGATATCTGACACTAAGAATTGACATCATCTGTGTACCCTTTAGTGCCAATATTTAAATGCTAAGCCACACGAGCTTGCTTTTTGTAAATAGAAAATTAACAATAATTGTACACTGAATCATCTCTTTATGTATTCCTTGATGTTGTAAAATAAAAGACTGTTTAGTATTAAGTCTAAATTAATTATTTAAATAAGACTGATTGAATAAATAAAACTTACAACGCCATCAATACAAAAAAAAAGGTAGAAGATTGAAATTAACGCCATCTAGCGGTGTCGTATGTATTTTACATTAATGAAGAAAGTTAGCACATATAGTAATTCTCTACGATAGGCGCGATCTCATTTCAATTTGTATGAGAAAGTAATGAGTTGGATTTACGACTACTATTATATCGTTTTACATTTGTGAATAGCGAATGAAGCACAACCGACATACAACAACAATGCATTGCAAGCCAGTTGCAGCGTGCGCCTGACTTTACCACAAAATTGCATGAGTCTTCAATTTGTTTTATTGCGACCAGGGGGTCGATTTTTTAATCTCACCTAATTGGCCGATTTAGAAATCGGTGAGAATCGGCCGTTTTGTCACCCGATTCGATCAAAAAATAGGCCCCCTGTATGCATTTTTGTCATACAAAATCTTACTTTACAAACATACTAATTATAATACATAAGAAGCCTCATTATTGTGAGTCCGTTTATAGGAGTAGGTTGTATTTGAGTGCAAGAGAAGTATTGTCTTCGCCTTCATTTTGTCGACAGAAGAATAATAATTCCCCAAAAGTATATAATATGTTACCAAAATAACCCATAGTAACTTTTACCAATGGCATAATTTTTTCAACGAGTTATTTTTTCTACCCTTCCTCCCCACTAATTTTGTCCCACAGGTGGGAAGAAAGACAAAGTATAAATTATGTAGACTCTTTCTCCCTTTTATGGAATATATTATTTAGCTATGGGCGAAAAGGAGACACGAATCACGATGTAGATCGGTATTATTACGAAAAACTCCCGCTAATTTCGCATCCGAGTGTGACCAGTTGTCCCTTTAATTTTTATGAGGTTTGAAAGAGACAACAAGTGGTTTGTATAAATTGGCACTGCCAGATAAAACCCACTCCTGTATAGCACTAAATTTCACAATCAAGGAACTGTAAGTAATCACTAATGGATCTATCAATGGGCACATTAACTTTTTTTTATTGGAATAATTAGCATTTGTAGTGGATTTGTAGTAGTAGGCGCATTCTGCAAGTCCGCCACAGCCGTTGAACGAATCAAATCCCTACGTAAAGTCAGATTTAAAAAAAAAAAACTGCCTGGGAAATTGCCATATTTTTGCCATTTATTCATCCGCCAAGAAGTAATGTGTGCACACCACTACTATGCTCGATAAATATCTGGCAATTTCAATAACATTAACTCAAGTGATTTTAAGTTAACCATATTGATAAGATATTTGGTACAGCGCCATCTATCGGTTGAGTAGTAATTATTTGGAATTATCCATTTTGATTTGCTATTGGTACCTATATCTGTTGGAACAAACAAAACTAAACGAATTGACAACTCTAAAGCTATTGCCATCCCTTATATTTTCATATGGTTGAAAAATGACGACAATTCATTTAATTTTTAACAAACGAATTGGCGCTGATCCAAATTACATAGCAACTTGGTAACAAATCCAATAATAAGAAGTTAATGCTTACAACAGCTAAGTTAAAGTTACGTACATTTATAAGAGTGTGCGGGCTTAGAAATCTATATTTGCATTATATCCCTAGTTGGTGACTGTTAGAAGTTGTAATTATACAGTGTCTGATCGAACATGTAGTGGCGTGGAATTTCGGCTTTTCATACAAACGCAGTTTCCTTTTTATTATTAGAAGAAAAGTCATGTCAGATCAAAACTAAACCATGTAGGAAATAGAGCCTACCCCCCCCCACAAGTGCGTTATTATAAGTCGGTTCTATCGCAGGCGTTATTGCGATATGTTTTTAACAGATTTTGTATCAGGACAAGCGCGATATTACACTGCTGCGATAATATCGCCGGGATAGTAGTGAGACAGGGCGCGTGACGACTAATTAGCCGCGTCGGTTGTGACTGCGCGAGCAGCCTCGTGAGGCCGAGGTCATTTGCCGCGGCAATCTCGGCCAAGAGAGCGACGCACGGCCTGACTGAGCGAGCATTTGGTCCGCGCGGTAGGCATCGCGAGGCTGCTCGCTCAGTCAGTGCACGGCTATTGAAATAACGTTGCGATAATATCGAGCCTGTTTGGTGGTGGTTTGAGTATTTTGTACCAGATGGTAGCTATGACATATTTAGCTTTGCAGCGCTTGGAAACAACTAATCATGACCAAAGTAAACATTATTTATGTTTACTACTGTATGTTATAATGGTAAAACTGGTTTCAGAATGTTTGAACAAGCCTTAATTCACCATGACACTCGTCTGCATCTATTGGCTCCGTGAAAACGAATCGGGATACATTATAAACTTCACAAATGCCCTATCATGTTAACAATAATGGTAATTTAACGATTTTTAACTTTATTTCATTGATATAAAGTCTATCGCGGAAAATGGTTAATTTACTTTACAGTGGTAAGAAGTGTCAAAACATACGTTTCTCCCTGTTACTCGGAGCCGAAAATTGAGTTTTAATCACATACAATCATAAGCAAACTTTAGCGGCTATCTGTGCGCTTTGAAACCCGTCGGCACCGGGTTTGAAACCTGGGCCCCGCACCAATTCCATAAGTTACACGCGGATTTCGATCGCGCTCGGGTTTTACGTCCCGGTTGTTAATTATTACGCAGTCGTTGAGTCACAGACGCCCTTAGGCGGCCTGTGAACCTCTGACACTAGGGTCAGCACTATCTCATACGACAAACTAACTATGCGGCTATTGAAGTTATAGAGCCGCTAGAATAAGATATTATGTATTAGAATTCAGTAAAATTTTGGGATATTTAAAATGCAATATAATTAATGGATTTTTATAATGCAGTAATATTTAGGCATTTTATAGAATGCATTACAATTTCGGAAAAGCAGTAGAGTAGAAATAAGGATTTTTAGAAAGCAGAAAAAAAAATTGAGATTTCTATATCTCGGTACGATTCGGTGACTTTTATAATGCACTAATACAGTACTTACTGTTTAGGGATTTTTAAAATCCAGTCCAATTTAGGAATATTTAGAATGCAACACCATTATGGGATTTTTAGAATGCAGTACATCTTAGGGATTTTTTAAATGCAGTAAATGTTAGGGATTCTTAAAATAGAAGAATAATAATAAGTGTAAGAAGAGGTAGATGTGTGATTGATTTTAAATAAATAATTATCGTATACTTAACGATATTTGTGCGAATAGATTTATCGTATTAAATGGTTAAACATTGTGCGCCTCAATATTTTTTTATATTATTTATAACAATGAGTAAAATTATGGTTATTTTTAATATAATCGAATTGAAATGAATTTAAACTAGAAAGTGTAAAAATGGGGTGCTAGAATATAAATACTTACCATGAGCTGTAGATAATAATTTAAATATATAACAATAATTCTTCTTCTAAGCAGTCGGGTAAATAAAGTTCTTTATTGGCAATCCAAAAACTATTCGAATTCCCATTAAGAAGAAAAATATACCTTTAACAGCATGTCACTATGTTCGTTGGACCCAAAACGGACTTACAAGTTCCTAAAGAATTAAAAACATATCCCTTCTATTCGTAGTCGGGCAAAAATAGGAATCTATGACACAACCATGACGAGATCTGTGGGTAACCTAAGCCATACGTAAATTCGAAAATTGGCAGGGATATGTAGCCCAAACTCTGGAACTTTAGCAATAACGATATCACAGGGGGCGCTTCGAGCGCATCAAAAATGGTACAGCTAATGTAAACCGTCAGTCTTGAATGGGGCACAGCCAGTTCCATTTCCACGGAGCCACAGCCGCTTCTGCGCGAATCTCTATAACTACGAACACTCGTTAACCTACGTGGCACTATCGGATATATAGAATTCAAAACCCGCACACCTAATCGTTGCACTCGACATGACGTCGCGTATTCGTCCGTTCGGCAGTTAGAAAGGGACGCAACTATACACACTGTATAGTCGCGTCCCGTTCTCACAACGCAAACATTGGCAGAACAGGACCATGGGAAGTGGCGTGAGACGCAGTGCGATGGACGCGGCCCCGCATACGCGTCCGTCGTGCAAATAATACTAGTATCTAAGTGTATAGAGCTAAGGTCGCTGTTCGGGTGCGACGGGGACGGCCGGGAGCCGGAGCGGGAAGGCTAGGAGGCGGCGGGGGGCGTGACGCAGTACCCCTGTCACCGCGAGGTCTGCCCGCGGCGGCCTGGCTTAGCACGCCGGTTGAAGCCTCTGGAACATAAAGAATCAAAGAGATGCAACTATCGATAGCATTGACTATGAAGCCTGTTTACCACTAGTGCAACTTTCCCTCATAGGAAAGTTAGTAGTTGAAATCAATTACTAGCCCTTTAGAGTACGTCAATTTGGTTACGGGTTTCCGCGGAGTTAGTTGTATGGGTTACAAATAATAACAATGATGCTTTTTTGTTTCAAAATTCGAAATACAAACATACTACGTGACCAAAATATAGGACAACTCGCCAGTATGAAGGTTCACAATAACCTCTTGTCTATTACATTTGGAGGTGTAATATTCACTGTCACGCCGATTGTCCCGACGATTGCGGGTAGAGCTACGACGCGGGTTGCGCGGGGTGGAGAGTGGTATTCTATATTTTCTGTTTGTGTGTATGTTTTATATCTATTCTGTGACAGTGGCCTCACCTGTACGGTCCGCGGTACCCCCGTGCGGGCGAGGCGGGCGCATCCAGGGCGGGGGCGATGGGGCTCTCCCCCCGCGGCAGCTCCCGGGCCACCGGAGGGCTAAATGCCGAGTTCGACGAGTTGGTCGCTTGGTCCTGATAAATAATAAATAAATAACGATTCGCGAACACATGTACACAGAAGCCGACTCTAATCAAACACACACCATACAAATAAAATATCTGATACGGAACAATAATAAATAAAACATAACACAGCACACAACATGCGTTTGACACACACACAGATTTAACAGAAAGGCACGTAAGAGTTGACAATTCGACATGAAGGTTTATTAAAAGAACTTTTAAATAAAGACAAAGAATTCCGGGGTAAGGGCTTATAGCAACTTACATCGAAATCAGAGGGTGTTGTGATGGTAAGCGGCCTCGGCCCCGTGTCCCCGACCCCCACCACTCCCCCCTTCGCCACCTGCTTGGCCAACAACTTGGCCATCTTGGCTTGCAGTTCCTGAAAACAAAAAACATAATAATAACTACCAAATGAACTAAAAATAAATTTAACAGCACTGAAATTATTGCTGTTACTTTCTAACCCTATGAAAATGAATAGGACAGCAATAATTTTAGAAATGTCTAATAAAGATTTAGTTCAGTTTGTGCTAACAAAATGGCACCGATGCCTGCCGGCACGTAAGGTAACACAACAGTTGTGTTTTCCCGCACCCATGTAAAGTTATAAAAAACACGAGGTCTATGTTTCCAGCAGTGAACGTGTTAATTACGCAATGCCTTTACCTGTAATTCAACAGTCAAGCAAAAGGGAGGCGCTGATACGGAGTCAATTGCGGGTGGAGCCTCCTTCAAAGCATCTACATCGCAGCTCACCACACTTCGGCACACTGGACATGTTTGCTGTAATGTGAGACAATTACTTAAGTACACATATCTTTGACAGTTTTGCTTTAAAAAAAAATTTTATTTGTCTCAGTGGTGAGACGAGTAAGTCGTTCAGCTGATGCTAAGCGCTACACCTGTCCATAACAGTTACAGTGCCACCAAGAACTATGCATTGCATAATTATGCGCGGCACTTCACTGTGCTCGTCCCCCCGAGACATCGGCTCTAAAGTCCCAGTAATTTAGCTGGATAGACTGCCCTTCAAACCGGAACACAGTAATGTTTGCACACTACTGCTTGGCGGATAAATATGTGGCGAAGATGGTGGTACTTCCGCAGGCAGTCTCTTGCAGAAGAGGCCTCCCACTACTATGTGTAGAATAGAAAAAAAGTAACTGATAAGAAATGTAGTCTACTGAGTACCTAACTAGATTCAGTGAATTCTCGCTAGAGGACAGGATTTACATATGTGACAGTGAAAATAAAATGTCACAAGTACTCGCTCGGAGTTTTAGTGTTTGTGGACATAATCCTAGTTGTTCCTTATTTCATAGACACAGGGAAACTTAGCAGTCATGCAGGATCTAGGTAAAGGGCTTGTGGTTACTTGGTAAGGTGTTGCTTCCATCCGCTTCCAGTTAGGCAGCTTCTCCAACTCTTCTTGGTAGTTCTTCTTGAGGGCAACCAGGTGGTTTCCCAGACAGCGGCTGTGAAAGTAGTGGTAGCACTGTGTTTTGATGAAAACGTCCCCAATCACGAAGTCAAACAGGCAGATTGCACAGCGCTCGCTTGGAAGGTTGCTCTCCGTCAGGTTTTCACGGATCAGCTGAAAAATCAACAAAATGTTTATAAGCCAACATGATCACAACAAACACAGGTAATAAAGTAGATAAAGGATCAGCAGCATCATCAACTCATATCGTCCCACTGTTGAGCAAGAGTCTCCCCTCACTTTCGTTAGGAGGGTTAATCATAATCCACCATGGGGGCCTGGTCCGGATTGGTGGATAGCATACCTAGCTCCGAAATAATTCTCGGGTAGGTATGTGGGTAAATAAAGGATACTTACCATGTATATAACATTTCCCATTTCATAAGGCTAATGTATACTGATAATAAAATTTAAGTGCCTGTCTGTGATTTGAAAATAAATGGCAAAATTTAAGTAAAAACTAAAATTTCTATGATGACTAATAATAAATTACCATTTTTAGAATTCTTTGTGGTTAGATTTTTATAAAATTTTATATGTCGGTGGTTGTTCAAAACCTTAGAAAAGGAGACAGGTCATAATTATAGAGATTTTTTTCCATGTGAACTAAGTAACACGCAAAGGCTAGTTATTTGACAATAAACCTTTTATTCTAAAAATATTTACACAGTACATGAAAGGGTCACTATTCATTAGCAAGCATAGTGTACAGGTAACTCGAGTCAAGATAAAATGGGTCACTAGATATTTGAATTGCTTACCCTTGGTATTTATAGAAACTAGGTTAGAATTGGGGTGGGGAAATCTTAAATATTCATGTGTTAATACACATGAATATTTAAGACTTGGCTTTGGGTGCTATAGTTATGGATTATTTTGTACTTTTTTATTATTTTTCTAGCTTCAAGACACAACCTCTTTCGCATGGTATCTATGGGACTGACATAACTTCTAACCTTGGAAGATATTGAAATGAAACATGAAAAATTAAGTTAAATTTCCAGGTTTCATCCTTGAGAAGAGTAAGAGGTCATCATAGAATATACAAAGGTTAAAAAAGGTTTTGTATAGACATCTCTTCTCAGTTCTCAGTTTGACCAAACTCCTTAACCACAATCAAAAGAGTATTTCATGAAGTTTTTTTCTACTTTCACCTTTAACACAAATTTAACATGTCCACTGCTGAAAACACAACTGTGGCGTTTTTCATAAATTGCCGCGAGTGCGGGAAACCACAACTAAAGTGTTGGTTGTACGGGAAAACAGTATGGTGTGCAGAGCCACACCCATGGCTAGACAAGAAAATCGGCTCAGCAGTGAAAGTGTTAAAGTTAGCAAATCCAAGTTTGAAAGGGGTTCATTTAAATAGAGTTACAAATCATCTACAAACCACATAACAAAAAATCTATTTCTCGTCTCTTCACACAGTCAAATAAAAAAAAAACACACACATTCACAAAGAACAGCAGAAGCCATGATCAAGGCTAAAGTGTATGGGTGTGTGCATACTTTTATTGGTTTCAGGCTTAATCTGTTGAAATTTTGTACAAAATTGAGCCATATCTGTGGAGACTAATAATACTCAGAGCTCGGTTTACATAATTATACAGGATTTATTCACTTACACAAGCTACGCAATTCAAATCTCACCTCAATTAGCTCATATACCACAGCTCCACCGATGCAATCAGCTAGTTTTTCTTTTATTTGTGAATTAAGTGTCACTAGGAGACAGTCATCTAGACCCCTGGGGTGCCTCAAGGTCACCTCGGGGCTTACATCTGGGTATCCAGGGGTCAGCTTCACCTCCAGCGTCACACAAACATACTGCTGCTCGACATCATCCCCTGTAGAGGGTCGCACTACTGTCTCGATAATGTATGGCACATTATCAACCTTTTTTATTATGAGATCGTCCATCAAAATCGCCTGCAGCACCTCCACTTCGTCGGAAACTCTGGGAACACCACAGGTGAGTAATAAGCCACTGTATTATGTCATGAGATTCAATAACTACACATTACGTAGGTATGGTACACACCTCGGGTCTACGGCGGACGACATGGTGAATGATTAAGAATCCGTCTAGAAGATCCAGGCGAAAGCTTTTTTGTTTAAGAAATATTTAAATCTGGTACGTATTTAGTTGAGGCAGGCGCTATGGTGTCGGTCGGTGCCTAGATACAGCTGAATTGAACGTGAACAGCTGGTTTGATTATTTTAAATTTCTTTGATTTTCCTGTCTCGTCCGACTACAACTACTCACTTCTGCTAGATGGCCTGGCTGACTGAACTGACTGACAGATTGACTGACATAATGTCAGTGACATTGCTGTCGCAGTTGTCATTTGTCTAGCTAACATCAAATCTGACGTTTTCGACATGACAAAACGACGCCAAAACGAAAAAAAAATGAGTACTAGGTCTACTCGTGATTTTAAAAGCTTCCACCGATACCTATCTTAAATTAGCGAAGCAGAAGAAATAATAATACCACCACAGCGCCCTTGTTGTGAAGAAGAGAAGCTTGGCTTGTACCACGTTCGTTGCCCCGGGATTGTTTGCCTCCACACGCTCCACCCAAAGAAAATATAACACTATAGCTCCAGCCATCTAGCCATGGTAAAGATCTCTAGCTGAAGCCCCCCACTACTTCCTAAAATAAACTAAACGACGGAATATAAAAAAAAGACGACGACGAAGGAAGGCATTGAGTGAGAGGTTGTCTATTTTACAAGTCATAAAATTAAATTCAACATTCAACTCTTTTTTTTTTGTTTTGGCTTCGCTATTATCTCCTTGGCGGGAATTTGAGGTCAGTGAAGTAACTCTCCCTGAATTATATAATCGCGGTAGAGTCAGACACTCGAAGTAGGTATGGTAGAGACAGGACGAGCTGATATCAGAGTAGAGTATAAAAAACTCCTCAACTATAATCTAGGTACTTTTATTTATGAGATCTAAGGGATTAGTCCATAGTCAGTGGCAAATTGGGAACTAAAATTAAGAAGTACCTTTATGTTAATTTCTTTGTACATATTTGAATTTCTTGATTTATACGTTCAATTATGATCAAGAGTTACCAGAACTAGCTACTTGGTGAGCTGGAAAGATTATGTCTCCCGACTGCAGCGCCGCGTCTGCGGTACTACTGTTGTTTCACGGACTCTACATTGGATTTTATGACTGAATTCGTCAGGTACCTACATTGAAGGGACGACACGTTCTCATTGCGTTCGGGACCCGCTGGAATAGTAGCAAGTCCACTTTTTTCATGTATTTTTTCCTGCTTTATTTTATAGGATAAAACATGGTTTTTAGTGAGCAAAAGCAGCAAATAAGGTAACGTTGGCGACCCACGCGCCATAGGGATGCGCTGTATTAATTGTCGGTAACACTTGATAATTATTACCAGGTTTAAAAAAAAATAACAGTAAAGTACGGTGGTTAAGCTAAGTTTATTTCAAGTGATTAAAATAGAACGGTTTTAAAATGAATATAACACTAAACATTCCCAGGCACTAAAAAAAATAAAAAAATAACGAAATTCATTCAATAATTTCAAAGAAAAAAAAAACATTCAGTATTTCATTCTTTTAGTACACTGTATTTTATTAAGTTTTTTTTGAAAGACTAATGTCATTCAATTCCAATTCGGGAACATCGGTGGTCCTCGTTTTGCTATACGAACCCTTGTTCGTAGACGGCCGAGAGACGGTAGTTCTCGTCCGGTTCTCTTTCCATTTTCGAACACATTCGATTTTTATATTGAACCTGGAAAAACGTTTATTGAATCTCTACGTTAAACAAATAGTATAAAACTAGCTGCGCCCCGCGGTTTCACCCGCGTAGTTCCCGTTTTGTCCCATGGGAACATACTATCGGGATAAGAAGTACCCTATTACTCAATCCTGGTTATATAAACTATCTGTGTTCCAAATTTCATTCGAATCCGTTTAGTAGTTTTTGCGTGAAAGAGGAACAAACATCCATCCATCCATTCTTACAAACTTTCGTCTGTCAAACCGTGACGTCTTATTTTTTATGTTGCTGCCACTTTCAACCTAAACTGTAGGCAGTTTAGGTTGAAAATGGCAGGAACCTAACAAATAAGACGTCACGGTACAATTATGCGACGCGGTTCAGTTTAGGTCTTCAACTGAATCGCTATAAGATGTCATGGTAGGCCTCCTATATTATTGATACGGCTGACACGGCGCCGGCGGCGGTAGCTACGCCCCTGCCCTCTACCTACACAAGAAGTAACACTGGTCTGCCGGCAGGTGTGAAATAAATGCCAACTTTGTGTTATTTTTGGATATTACCTGGTGCACCTTTGTTTGCAATTACCTCTACGTAACACATATTTTCCTCAGTATGCTTGGGGAGGATATAAAATTAAACTGTAAACATTCCTAACATTCAATTCGATGCTAGGATCAGTACTCAATGTTAATTATTCAACATTGTTCGATTTTACCAACAAAATTTAGTTTCCTCATTGGCTTTCCTTTTCCTGTGCGAGATTCAGCCGTGAATCAGCACAAGGGAATGTAATTTTTTTCTAAACTGAGCCATAACCTATAAAGTATATAAATAACATATTTTATGTTTCTAGTTATTGATACTTAATATTTTAAACTTGTAAAAGTGAAATTATTTACGTCTACTTCTTTATAAATGATTAAGGTTTGAGTTTTGAAGCGCTTCGAGTAACCTATAAGAATAAGAATATGAATAAATTTAATTGCATAAAACTGTGCGTGTATAGATAGATCTTAAAATTAAACTTTCACTAATGGAAAGCTACATTATCAGCAAGTAACATCCCTATCCCTACATATATTATAAATGCGAAAGTAACTCTGTCTGTCTGTTACGCTTTCACGCCTAAACTACTGAACCGATTGAAATGAAATTTGGTACAGAGGTAGCCTAGAGTTTGAAAAGGACACAGGCTACTTTTTAATGCAAAAAAACGTAGTAAGGGTTTGAAATAGGGGACGTAAGTTTATATGGAAATTTCGTCATTTTTAAAGAAGGAAGCTTAAAACCTATTTTTAGGCTTTTAATCAGATTTAAATAAATTTGGCATTCAAAGTTTGTAAAAATTTTACTCTTGATGGGGTAAAGTAAAAATAGGGGATGAAAGTTTGTATTGAAATATGTAAGGTTTCGGCTAAAACACTGCACCGATTTAAAAAATTATTTCACTAATGGAAAGCTACATTGACAGCGAGTAACATAGGCTATTTTTATCCCCATATTCCCGCGGAAACAGGGACTACGCGGGTGAAACCGCGGGGCGCAGCTAGTTATTTTAACAAACATTAGAATAATCTACCATTGGTGTGTTTCAGTTTGAAGGGCATTGTTTCCAGTGAAATTACTGGGCATATGAGACTTTAGAGCCGATGTATCAGGTCGACGAGAGCAGTGCAGTGCCGCGCAAGATTACGCAATGCAAAGTTTTGGGTGGCACTGTAACTGTTAGGGGCAGGCGTAGCGCTTACCGTCAGGTGAACGACTTGCTTCTTTCGTTAAAAGTTAAATAAAAAAAACTGATTATCTGCCATTTGAATGGAAGATATTGGATTATTGGCGAGGTACCACTAAATCCAGCTCAAACTATAATAGATGTATGATACGTACTTATTACACCCACACACCTACCCAGAACATTATTTCGGAGGTAGGTATGTTATCCACCAATCTGGACCGGACCCCCGTGGTGGATTATGGCTTAACCCTCCTCAAGAAAGTGAGGGGAGACCCATGCTCAGCAGTGGGACGTTATGGGTTCATGATGATGACGTACTTATTAAATGTATTGAATGTACTTACCGTGTACACAACATGTACAAAGTGCGCATGTTAAAGACGAACATGATGAAAATTATTACGCCAATCAAGGTATTGTACAGGCTCAGTAAAATTAACAGCCATAAACTGTCATTATTTATTATGGCTATCAGCGCCTCCAACATCCAGGATGTTCCCATCAGCAATGACATCCTTACGTACAAGCAAAACCTGTAGGACATAAATTATTAAACAAATTTGAACAAGATAACATTTCTGATGGTTTGCTTAATCAATTGACTGAAATACGGGAAAAGAATATGCGGGAAAGGGGGGCCCGCATATTTAAACCCACTCATCTCTGCTTGGTGGGAAGCGGTGGTAGCCTAGTGGGAGAACGTACGCCTTCCAATCTGAAGGTCGTGAGTTCTAATCCCAGTGCAGGCACGTACCAATTTGTTTCTGTAAAACATATGTACGTAATTATCACTCGCTTTTCGGTGAAGAAAAACATCGTGAGGAAAGCCACATACCTACCCGAGCATTATTTCGGAGGTAGGTATGTGATCCACCAATCCGGATCTGGCCCCCGTGGTGGATTATGGCCTGACCCTCCTCACGATAGTGACGGGAGACCCGTGCCCAGCAGTGGGACGTTATGGGTTGATGATGATCTCTGCCTGAGTGTAATTTTTTGAGCGAAACTTATTAATATGTGGTATATATAATACTTGACGTCACAAAAACGTGAAACGTTACAACTTATCCTACTAAGACAATTATTTTTTTACCATTTTATACTTAAGAACCCAAAGTGGATCAAGGACTCTTTGAAAGAATTTGCCACGGGCTCCGCGCTTGCTTAATCCGGCACTGAGGTAAATCAACCACCGACGCTTTTAAAAACCTTTGTAAAAAGGAGAGGAATACATTTATACCTTTTTTGAGTACATTTGCTATTGCTGCTGCAGTCGAACTTCTTGAGATTTGTTTTGAGGAACCTGATATTGTATATGGTCATCAGAAAAAACACAATGTTTACCAACGTCAGGACGCCGATAGGAGTGAAATGGTATATTAACATTAATTCATCTGAAAAATAGAGGAAACCTTGGTCTATGTTTCTCACAAATTATCTAACCATTTCGTAAGAGTCTCTGTTTTCCCTAAGGAATAAAAATATAATAACAGTTTATGTCTTTGGTAGGCAACTCGTTAAAATAATCGCACGAACTGGGGTCATTATAAGTAGGTAGGTATTTAATATTTACGTTGAAGTTGTTTTTACAATGTTATCGCTTGCCGATAAAAAGTTCGTATTGTGTAATGAAGGTAGGTATATAAAAAAATAACTATAAGGATAGAAACTGCATTAAGCGGGTGCCCGCGCGGCTTTAAACTAAAGACAAGACGCCCACGCGTAGGGTCGCCAGGTGTAAAATTCAGAAAACCAGTTTGGCCGGACATTTAAATGAAAAGGCCTGAAATTTAAAAAATCATGGTCGCATCTATTATTATTAGGTAAGGGTATAATCAAAATAGTTAAAGTGAGTGATTACGCACACAGATAAATAAATTGATGTTGAGATTGCGACAAAACGTTAAAAAAATAACACAAAATTCAAAATCACTTTGCCAAATGACATATGTACTTTTATATTAATTTTTATTTTCGGTGAAGGAAAACATCGTGAGGAAACCCACATACCTACCCGAGAACTATTTCAGAGGTAGATATATTATATCCGTGTTGGATAATGGTCTAACCCTGCTTAGCAGTGGGGCGATATGGGTTTAAAAAGAAAAATGAAAAAAAAAAGAAACTAAAAATAATATCTAATAATAAAATCTAAATCTATCTAATCCATAAATAATAAAATGTGAGGTAAAATAAAAAGCCTAACAAAAAATTACTGGATATAATATGAGACATTCGAGCCGATGTCTCAAGCTGACGGGCGCAGTGTAGTGCCGCGCAGGATTAGCAATGCAGGGTTCTGGGTGGTGCTGTGACTCTTATGGGCAGGCGTAGCGCTTACCATGAGGTGTACGACTTGTTCGTCTCGTCACTCAGTCAAATAAAAAAAACGGGACAGGTCGGACACCTTGAAATTTGACCAGACAGGCACCCAAAAAGCCTACCTATGTCCGGCTTTATCCGGACGCCGCGTGACGCAGTTTCTGCCATAACTAACCATTATTGTTACAATTGGAGAAGCCTGGCCTTAGGAGGCTAGGCCAGTCAGGTAGAGGAACTGTATCCATAATTACTGCAATTGTAGTCATCATGGCTGCGCCACCCCAAGCATATAATCCGTACCACATAAACTTGACCTTTTCTTCACTATTGTGACGTACCCGGTTGAACCTTAAGCACCTGTAATCAAAGAACTAATTGCATTGCCAGCATAATCTTAAAAAACTAAAAGTTTTTGGTAAAAACAAATTTGTACAAATCTTCTTTGTCGTGTCGATGATGCTGGCTATCTCATGGCTTTTGGTTTTGGACCAGTAATTGGCTACTACCACGCCGAGGGCAGACGCCTCATAGAGGTCGGTTAAGATGCAGGTGTTAGGGCACTGAGGGCACGACAGCAAATGCTGCATCGTTTGTGCAGCGGCACCACAGTCACATTGTGATTTGTCCGGGACAAGATATCGCTATATATACCGTTAGTAAATAATCCGCGCATTTTGTGTTTAAAGTAGATACTTCGCCATTCCTAGTTATACGAGTACCTACCTATATAAATTAATTATTACAAATGCTTACCTGAAAGTGTACCACATGTCGAAAGACATAATGTTGAGCCACAGGAAGCTTGATTGGAACAAGAAGTAGTTTATTGGACCTAAAAATAAAAACATTAATTCAGGGGAAGTTACAAGTACTAGGATATCATATAGGCAAGTTACTTACTCTGTACTTATTTGATGAATGTAAGCAGTATTTTAAAAGTCTTAAAGTTCAACTGTAACATGCATAGCATCAGATAAGCATGTCGTGTTTATCAAGCAGTTATTAGCGAGTAAACGAGGAAATCGATATGTACTTGCTGCGCCTCGCGGTTTCACCCGCGTAGTTCCCGTTTTGTACCACGGGCTCGGGATAAAAAGTACCCTATTACTCAATCATGGTTATAAACTATCTGTGTTCCAAATTTCATTCGAATCCGTTCTGTATGTAGTTTTTGCGTGAAAGAGGAACAAACATTCTCACAAACTTTCGCGTTTATAATTAGTAGTAAGATAAGAGTAACATCAAAAATTATTTTAAAATTATTTTATGAAGAAATAGTACCCATCTGTAACTTATTTATTTACCACCAAACGACTTTTCTACGATGCAACTTGCACTTTATCAGAGACTAGCTGTGCCCCGCGGTTTCACCCGCGTAGTTCCTGTTCCCGCAGGAATATGGGGATAAAATATAGCCTATGTTACTCGCTGTCAATGTAGCTTTCCATTAGAGAAAATTAAGCCGAAACTTTACATATTCCTATACATACTTTCATCCCCTATATTTATTTTACCCCTCAAGGGTAAAGTTTTACAAACTTTGAATGCCAAATTTATTTATATCTAATCAAAAGCCTAAAAAATAAATTTCAAGCTTCTAGCTTCAGAAATGTCGATACTTCCATACAAACTTTCATCCCCTATTTCAAACCCTTACAATGCATTTTTTGCGATAAAAAGTAGCCTATGTCCTTCCCTAGGCTCTAGACCATTTCTGTACCAAATTTCATTTCAATCGGTTCAGTAGTTCAGGCGTGAAAGAGCAACAGACAGAGTTACTTTCGCATTTATAATATAAGTAAGGATTTTGACTTAGATAAAGGATTTGTGTAAGTCTACAATTGTAAACCAGCTGCGCTCCGCGGTTTCACCCGCGTAATTCCAGTTTTCATAGGTTAAAAACTCCATTATAGATAGTTGATAATATAGAGATATCTAGATAGATGGCATATAGAGATAGATAGATAGATAAATTTATGAAACATTAACGTAAATCTTACATATTTCCATATAATCTTTCAACCCTATATTTATTTACCCCTAAGAGTAAAATTTATACAAACTTTGAATGTCACATTAATTTATATCAAAAATCAAAAGCCTAAAAATAAGTTTCAAGCTTGTAGCTTCAAAAATAACGAAACTTTTATCCCCTATTTCAACCCTATACAACTATTATTGCATTAAAATTTCATTTAAATCGGTTCAGTATTTTAGACGTGAAAGCGTTACAGACAGACAGACAGCGCTACTTTCACATTTATAATTATTAAAGTAAGGAAGTAGGGATATACTTATTAGCGATAAGCATTTTTAATTGAAGACTTACAACCAATCCTGCATATAAATCTGTTTGCTGGTAAAAAGCTAAGGGTGACCTTAGTGACAAACGCGGCGAGCAATGTTGTTACGTATGCCATGAGGAGCATCCCCGCCGGGTTCCGCAGCTGTGGAAGCGCGCAGTATACCAGCAGCACCAGGACCAAGAAGAATGATGATATCAGGAAAGCTACAAATTAATATGTTATCATTAAAGTGTGTCGTTATGTTATGGTGTGTAGTTAACACACCGGACTCTCCATACAAAAGATGATTTGAATACTCACATTTATGATGACGTTTGTACTGTACACGCCAAATAGTGTACACAAGTATAACGACCGGAACACACTACGTGAAATATAGCCTTAGACCGGTTTTGGTGCTCGACCGACCGTCGTCGGTGTGTGCGTCGGTCGCGCTTGTCGTTTGTATGAGGCAATATACGCGTGCGTACGGTCGGTCGAGCACTGTAACGACTTGTGAATTTGAACAAATGACAAGCGCGACCGACGCACGCACGACGGTCGGTCGAGCACTAAAACAGGCCTTGTATATCGGTTCACCTTTCAACCCTACCCGACCCCCTATTCTGGAAATCAATCCCAGAGTGTGCCAAAAGTTGTTTCATTGTACGGATAAAAGCCGCACTCTTAAAAATAATGGTCCTTTTATAGTTATGTTTTGTTCAAAGGGAAGAAAATGTGTATCTTAGGGGCATAATAAAAAAACTGCAACGGATGTTAGATAAAAATGGGATCTCGGAGAGCCAAACAAATTGTACATAATTGTTGTCAAAAGAAATAATCTCTATAGATCATAAAATTAAACATACGTTGTGAATGACTTACCCGCTCTGGTGAACTGAATTTTATGGTTTTTTGTTTTTTGGAAATCAGACTTTAAAGCTCGGTATTCATAGAAGCTAGTATAAGTTTCATTTATCCTTTTCACCACAAGGTCCATGCAGACGGATGTTATTTGCTTATTATTCCAGCGTATGATTTTGCTATGCATCATATCCCTCACTAACGTACCATCCTAGAAGAAAAGTGGAATCTTCAGGTCTAAATAATAGTCTTCCATCACTCCAGTGAGTGAGAATCGAATGTTGTACCTAGATTCTTGATAATAATATGGATTGATTAACAATCCACCCCAGCATCGCTGGAAGCTGTAAAAAACTCATCTAAATTTACTTCTCTATATTAATAAAGTTATACTGCGTGAAGGGAGGCTCAGGGTTATCAAAAACTAAGATGGTAAGAAGACCAGTGTTAGCTCAGGATTAGCTAAGTTTAAGTTCCCGATCTGCCAGTGATCCCTCTGGGAGCTTCAAACGGAGATCCTCGCTGAAGTTTACCACTTCGTGGCGGCGAGGTTCGATCCCGAGGCGTGCCTCCAGCGAGGTCACACGCATGCGGTGGTGGGCGCGGGCCGCCCTGTTGCGTTGGTGAACGGAGGACTTGACTCCACCTGTCCATTCCACCAGTGTACGGTGGAAGCCACCCGCCCAGTTCTCCGAAAGTGGGTGAAGGATCCGTTAAACCTTACAAATATAATAAATGCGAAAGTTTGTGTGTTTGTCCTCTCTTCACGCCGAAACGGCTAAACGGATTTTGATGAAATTTAGTATTCTCTTTTTATCCCGCAAAATTAACGGTTCCCGTGGGCAATAAAGCTATGCGGGTGAAACAGCGGGCCGCTGCTAAATTTACCGCGCTCATTACACTGAATTTCGTTGGAAATTGTGCCTTTTATACCGTATCACAGATTAATATTAGCGCACTGCTGCTTGGCGGATGAAGTTGTAGAATGTATGTAAAATTCCGGATGAATGCCAACCCGTTACGCCAACAGATTAAGTTCTTAGATTACATTGTTATCAGTATGGCGCATTTAACAATTTGCCTGTAACAAGGTACGTAGCACCATAATTATTATAATACTTACGTCTAAAATATAATAATCCAGTTTCATTAGTGATATTAGCGTTGCACTAACTTTATTAACGACATTTTTACAACGCTCGTCCACGAGGCTGTGAATTTGAACGAAATCGAAAGCTTCCAAAAATTTCTTAGATGTTTTTGTCAATTTTTTATCGATTGGTGATTTGTAAATTTGAAGATCCGAATAATCGAGGACTATACTCGATTTTTTTAAAACTTGTTCAAGTTCTTCTGTAACTTCTGTGCACGTATAGGTTTTATTGTGAAGAAGGAGGATCTCATTTTTTCTACAGCACTTTATAAAACATGGCTTATCTGTACAATCTGTTTTGAGGTTTACAACTTCATTCTCTGCATTGGTAAAGGTTCCGTCGCATGATACAGTTCCATTGTGTAAATCTACAGCTAGAGCACTGTTCAATGTGGAACAAAGAACCACTGATATTAAAATAAAAATCATTTTAAATATTTATTAAGGCATTATTTTTTAAATTGATGTGGAGGTTGCGCACAAACACCTTTGAGTTTCAATTGTTTATAATGGTTTACGTAAATCGCGCGCGCTTTGGAGCGACGTGGGTTTGCTATGAACATGCGTAGCTGACTGGTGGCTGGTCGCGGGCGGACGGAAGGCGGCCGGCACGCGGCGTCCCGCCCGGTCTCAAAGCTTTAATATATTTTTTATGTGACTGAGGGACGAGACGACGAGGAAGTCGTTCACCTGATGGTAAGCGCTACGCCTGCCCATAACAGTTTCAGTGCCAGCCAAAACTTTGCATTGCATAATCCTGCGCGGCACTGCACTGCTCTCGTCACCCTGAGACATCGGCTCTAAAGTCTCATATGCCCAGTAATTTTCGTTCGAACAATTTATCCTCAAATGTTTTCATTTTTATGTAGATAGGTAGGTACTTAATTAGTGGGAATTTTAAAGCTCGTTGGTACTTATTCAGGGATTGTTTATTGGCACGTATTTTTAACTAATTATTTAGTAACTTATACATGTAGGTACTTAATTAATTACATATTTTTATCCTAGCCTAGTGGGAGAACGACTGCCTTCCAAGGAGGAGATCGTGAGTTCAAATCCCAGTGCGGGTATGTACCAAATTGTTTATGTTAAAGCATAATATGTACGTTTTTATCACTCGATTTTCGGTGAGGGAAAACATAGTCAGGAAACCCACCGAGGTCGAGAATTTCGGAGGCAGGTATGTTATCCACCAATCCGGACCAGGCCACTGTGGTGGTGTTTGGTCTAACCCTTCTCACGAAAGTGGGGAGAGACTTCGAGAGACCCATGCTCAGCAGTGGGCCGTTATGGGTTGATGATGATGATGATGATGAAAATTAATATTACTTAATCTTAATCCGTAGAAGCCTATATACACATCTTAGCAGAATCTACACCGGAAGCTGCTAAGTTTACTGCTAGAGTTTTTTTTTAAATGTATGAAAGTTCTAGCTAGGTTGTAAGTAATTTCGATCAATCAAAACCTAATCTCTACTAATATTACAAAGAGTTAAAGTTTGTGAGTTTGTGAGGTTTTAGGGTTGTAATCTCTGGACGTAGGTCCAGAGATTACGGGGTGCGGGCCAGGTAACCTCCACGAGTGCCCGGCTGTTGTTCGTCCCTCTTGATGCGTTGCATCCGGAGGGAAGGGCAGCAGCTGGGACGGTGCACCCTGGGGTTCGGTCAGCAATTCTCCTAGGGAAATTGGTGGCCGTAGCAAATAACCTGGCGAGAAGAGGTCCTTCGCGTGTCCCTCTGATCAGCAGAGGGCACAGCGAGGGACCAATAACGGGGACTTTTGGGCCGCGGATCGGGGGTCCAACGCCCAAGTTAGAAGTCCCGAGCTGAGGTGCGACCCGTGTGTTCCGGGACGCATCCAGCGGAGAAAGAGGCCCAAGCCTCACGTGGCGAGCCCGGGAGGGCGCCCGCAGAGGTGGTCGCGGAAGCGCCGTGCGAACCCGTGACCACCTCCATAATGCGGAGAGGAGAACACCCCGGGGTTTTAGTGGGTAAACCCCGCCAGACCAGCTGGCGGGGGAGTCCCACATAACCACCCCCCCGCCCCCGGGGGCCGGGTGGTATGCCTAATGCATTTACCCGGGAAAAAAAAAAAAAAAAAAAAAAAGGTCCAGAGATTACTACCCTAAAACCTATTTTGATTAAATAAACCGATTTTGAAAATTCTTTTATCAATAGAAAGCCACGTTATTTGGAAGTGTCATTGGCTATATTATGTGTTACTAGCAGCACCTTGCAGTTTCACCCGCGATAACCATTATCGCACAGAAACTGCACTATTACGGAACAAAAAGTATCCTTTGTTATATTCCAGGACCTAGAGTGTCTGACTGAATACTGATTTTATTATATTATATTAAATTCATGTTGTTTTTGTATTAAGCTTTACTATTTTCTATTATTTTTTTTTTCTTAATGAGATATTTTGATGCACGCCTGAACCATCTCTCCTTAACTATGGGTGGTTGACTGGTAGAAAATGCTCTTAGCGTTAAGTCCGCCATTTGTACTAGTTAGTTAATCTGTGCAATAAAGTATTAAATAATAAATAATTTTAATAAAAATACTACACATTCAAACTCAAAAAACTGACAGTGCGTCTGCTCTAGATGACAACACTACTGCTTCCGGCACTACTTTCTCGAACTTTTGAACTTTACTTGCAATCTAAGCTTAGAAAGTGGGTGTTTTTCTGACAGTTGGAAACTTGCGAAGTTATGGGTGGCACTGTAACACTGTAGCTTACCATCAGGTGACCGACTTGCCCGTCTCATTAGTCACTAAAATAAATTAAAATTAAAAAAAAAAACTTGCTGAAGTAGTACCCATACAAATAAGCGGCGGTAAAGACTGCCCCTAATAACCATCACCCTATTTCTTTACCGAGTATTTTTACAAAACTATTAGAAAAAGTGGTTTATACCACTCTCGTAACTGACATGAAACGAATGATACCTCATTAAGGAGAATCCATGCATC